>JAVIAB010000059.1:47387576-48587576 GCA_032433765.1 Megaustenia siamemsis | reverse complement strand
TTTATTCAATTTTTAAAACTGCAACCATATTGATACTGAGATATTCTAACTGGCCAAACAAAGTTATACAATAAAATAATGTGGCCTCTTACAAGATATGTTTATTTAGGCCCATAAAGAGATTTGAATGCCCATTGTAATCAAGTAGTGTTACATGAGGAGAGGTAGAATGAGCGTCAAGATGTATAAAATAGAAAGAATAGAAAAATGAGGAAGAGCTAGAAATATCAATAGTAAAAAGTGAATAATGTATCGTAAAACGTATATAAAAAATCACTTAGCTCAAACAACTTGTCTGTCCGCCGTGAAAGAATCGAATGAATGATTATATGTATCACACTGGGCGGGGAACACCACGTGGCAGAAGAACGCAATAAAAGAATCGTGGGAAAATAATTAAGGGGGGAGGGGATTGGTAGGGGTGGGGGGGGGGGAGAAGAATTGCGGGTCAGCTATACGTGTGAAAACACCGGTCGAAATAAATAGAAACCAAAACAATAGGTAAGACATGTCTGCGAGCAGACAAAGAGCGGAAGAAGAAGATAATAGGTCTCATAAAACTACTAGGGCCTAACAGGGGGTAATCCAAACAGAGGAATCGGAGAGGGGGTGAAACAAAAGACAAAGGGGTACACTGGGAGATGAGCATGAGAGATAGTCTATGGGTGGGCTAAAAAAATGTCACCACATCTCTACCCTCACTATTCCAGTAAAATAACCCCCCCCCCCTTTTACCCGGGTGTCTACTCTTAGCCCTCTTCTAGGACTCCACTTGTCTGTTCATCAGCCACTCTTACTCCACTTCTCTTTGTATCTCCCCCCCCCCCCCCCAGTCTCTCCGTTTCCCTACTTCACTACCTCTCGCCTACTTCCTGCGTACCATCCCTCTATTACTCCACTTCTTTCTGACTCCCTCTCTATCTATTCACTCCTGACCCACCGCCTCTCCTCCTATCCACTTTTCCCATACCTGATTCTTACCCTTATTATTCTTCCTCTCTATTCCTCTTCCTCTGGTTATTATTTCCTCCCTCTCTATCCATCCATTTTTAGCCCACCCATAGACTATCTCTCTTGCTCATCTCCCAGTGTACCCCCTTGTCTTTTGTTTCACCCCCTCTCCGATTTCTCTGTTTGGATAACCTCCTGTTAGGCCCTAGTAGTTTTATGAGACTTATTATCTTCTCCTTCCGCTCTTTGTCTGGCTGACCCTCCATTTCTTCTCCCCCTCCCCTTAATTATTTTCCCACGATTCCATTATCGCGTTCTCCTACCAATTGGTGTTCCCCGCCCAGTATCATACATATAGTCATTCATTCGATTCCTTCACGGCGGACAGACAAGTTGTTTGAGCTAAGTGTTTTTTAATATATATTTTACGATACATTATTCACTTTTTACTATTGACATTTCTAGCTCTTCCTCATTTTTCTATTCTTTCTATTTTATACATCTTAACACTCATCCTACCTCTCCTTTCTTATTTCAAGATCCTACTTACTTAACTTCTGTCCACCTCTCCATTCACCTGATCATCTAACATGTAGTTATAGATAATTGTGCTTCACCGTTTGTTATCGTTGTCCTTGCATTCTGAAGAAGGTCACAGGCCTAAACGCCAGTATTGTGTTGTGTTCCTTCCTTGTAAAGCTGTCACATACCTTAGAGTGTTTAACACTCCCCACCACTGGTTCCTTGCTACCAGCTTTACCGCAGCATTGTAATTATTTGCCTGTTCCCTATGTTTATTTGCCTACACTGTCTGGTCTTCTACTTTGGCCTATTTTGCTGGGAACTAATTCTAAGTCCAGTGCAACCTAAGTTTTCTCCTTCACTGCTACTAAGTCAAATTCTTTGAAAGGCACCATTGCATACACAGATGTGGGTTAATGAAAAAAGCAGAACTTAAGGGATAATGTGTAGTTTAAATGTAAAAACTTTAAAAAAATTTGTAAATCCCACACTATTTTAAAATAAGCTTATTTTAATATGGTATCTGTTTATGCACTATCCACAGTGAATTATGTGAGTACAAAATTAAAATAATATTTTGTAAAAATATTGTAATTGTTATATACTATTTTGGAAGACAATAAAATAGATATATTGCTCTAACAGAAAGTCAGTGAAATGTTTATTTTACTCCACAGTGTGAAAAGTTAACTATTATCAAATCTAACTAATTCTTACTTTGTTATGCCACTAGCCCTTTCCTGTCTGCAGTCATCCATGCTAATATCATGAAGACAAACTGTTGTAGTCATGGAATTGTCTGAGTTCAAGCTCAAGTCCAATTTCATCATCTTCAGAGTGAGATAAGTCAGCAGCATATCTTGTGATTTTGCAGTTTTTCCTTGTAGCTAGTATAGTTACATGACACATTGTTACAACGCAAACAATCACAAAATTATTACCTTTTAACTTCCCTATCTTTGAGAAAATGTGATGATGTCATAATTTTTTTTAAATGGTTCATAAATTTTGCTGGTCACAGAGGGATGACAACAAAAGAGCTCACAGACATCTGAGGCATATTAAGTGGGTTATTACAGATAAAGCTTTCTGACTGAGAATAAATATAGTTGTATACAGTATTTGTAAGCAATACTAACAAATAAAACTTCACACATTTCCTCAATTACATTAGATCCTGATACTCAGGAACACAGTGTTCCATGCAAACTTTTGCTTTCTGACACAATAAATTTGTATTGTCACAAACTGAGGAAGTTGAGCAAGAAATTCTCTTAAGGAAAAGAATATCTGTCATGTTGGGAATATGATGTTAGTGACCACAGTTTCCCATGACTAACAGCACATTTTTGGGTGATATATCACACCAGATTGCCTTTACTTGTTATAAAAATCTCTTGTACCAATATTTGAGGCTGGATATTAAACTTTACTGAGTATTTTCCCACTTGCACCCCACGTGGTTCCACACAGCTTTCTTAGAATAGCCAACTTTTTCCTTGCTTTGTGGGTTGCCTTATTTATATCTAGGGAACCGCAATAGCACAGTGGTTAGTGAACTGGACTACAAAGGACAAGAGGTAGGGTTCGATCCCAACCGACGGCTTCCGGGTTCACCCAGCCTTTAATGGGCACTGGATTTTTTCCTGGGAAAGTAAAGTGGCACGGGCATAATATCGACCACATTACCCCAAAAATCATGTGCCGAAGGTCTGTAAAATATATGGTAATTAACACCATATTCCCTATACGCCACTTGGCGTGACGGGGGCACTTTACTTTTTTTTTTCTTAATTTATCTGCTGTTTCCAAGATAGTTTCTCTCTGCGATCAGAGAAAAAAATAGTTTGTTATAAAATGCAACTCCGAGATAAGTAGCTTGTATGCTACTTATGTTTCTTTCACAGGCTCATTGTTTATGTAGATGGGTCCTACTTTTTGTTTTGGGAAAATAGTGAAAAGTGTAGTACTGCATTTGTCTGTATTGACACTGATATACTATCTATTTGTCCATGCCCCCCACCTATATGAAGTCTGAAGGATGACGACCCCTGAACCTGTATTCTGAATGTTTGGGCTGAAACATGAACGTCTTAAACTAAATTGAGATGTGATGTATATGTCTTTCTCTACATTGGTCTTTTGCTTAAGTATAAAGTCAGGGTGGTATTTGTGTACGAGAGGTACGATGTAGCTTAGTTTCGTGTGGAGACTGTGGATGTTTAAACTAATTAATGCAGTCTCTGCTGCCATTTGTCAAATATGTAAACGTGGGGAGGGCTGTATTTTGTTCATTTTCTATGTGTGGAATGTATATTGGGTCGTAGTTTTCTTCCAACCGCTGGTTGTATCTGGTGTTACAAAAAGTGAAGCGTTTATGTTGGAGTCTGACAGGGCTGTCTCTCTTTTGGTGGTGTCTTGTTGTCTGAGACATCTCATGGTGTTTCTGGGTTGTCTGGAACCATTTTGGGGATAGGCTCGATAAGGCTTCTCTGTTGTTACGGTAGGCCACTGATGTAGGAAAGTCATGTGTATTAAATGTTATGGGTTCGTTGTTCTGTTTATGTCTGTTTGGTTCTTGTATGGCTGTTTTGTCTTCTTGTGGGCTGTTTGATTCAGATACATGGCGCCTTCTTTTCCTCCTCACCAGTTTGAAGCCTGTGTGAGCTTGTTGTATTGCAGACAAAGTTGGTTGTGCTGGTGGCAGGGATGGGAGTGTAGGCACCTGTTGGTCTAGGGTCTGTCTGGTGACAGTGTAGTCACCTGTTGGTCCAGTGATCTATCTTGTGACAGTGTGGGTAACTGTTGTACCAGTGGTCTGTCTGATAACAGTGTGGGAACTCCATCCCTATCTGATTATCAAGAGTTTGAGAGGTGAACTCTCCGTGTTGACTATAAAATAATGTTGCAAGGGGGTTTTTGGTGAACACTTGATGGTCCACCTGTCTGTCCCAGGATGGATGAAATGCGGCATCTGGGTTGCCCGATACTTGTACAGCAATCTCCCTGTATATCTCTGATCTACATGATGGTGGGAGCCAGTGAAGGGTCGCTTTTGTCCTCTCCTTTTCCAGGTGCTAGACTGTCGCCATAGCGTCTGACCATTCCAGAGTTTTCCATAGAGACTTGTAGACTGTACTACAGGATGCAGTGTGGCGAACCATCTCTTAGGAATTTCCTTGTGGTAGACGATGGCCATTGCTTTTGGGTCAACCCCACAGGATCCCATCAGCACATTTGGCATCGAGCCATGGGTAGCCCGTCCTACCTGCGTTTCAGACACTGACAGTAATAGGGTGCCAGGTTTGATCCTGCTTCAAAGGTGTGGTGTCTTGGATATTAAGCATGATGATGTCTTACCTTGGTTGCAAGACAGAGTAGAAAGATAAAATCCCCTGTGTGTTATTAGTTTGCAAGATCACTTAATCGCCTTATAAGATCAAATAACATTTAAAAAAAACCCAGAAATATTATTAATTTGTTAGTTCACGTCAAAATTGTACAAAATAAAAATGGATCACCTTGTAAATCTGAAAAGAGCAGAAATATGATTAATTTATAAGTTTACATGCTGCTAAAAATTACTACACTTTGATCTAAAGAAGAACAAAAAACACAATGCAAATGTCATTCAAAAAATATTTAAACACCTATTTGAATTTTACTGAAAGACTTAATAAAGATAAATGAAGAAGGAATTAAGAAGAAAAAATAAGTCTTGTAAAACTTAAACAAAGTCTGGACTATTTGAGATATACTGATATTGTAGAAAAATAAAATGTAACAAATTATAATATCCCGCAACAGACACCTTTTTAAAACTGTGAATAGGGGACTGGTTGGTCTCGAAGCAAGACGCCGGTCTCTACATAGAAAGGTTGTGAGTTCAAATCTCGGCTGCACCAGTTGGGATTTTTATTTGTAATTTCTCTCCACGGTAACCACCCCTGGTCTCAGCAGTGGTACCCAGCTTAAAACGTCAATTACTCATTGATGGAAAAAATATGAGTACCTCCAAAGACGGAGTTATCTATCTGCCTGTGCGGTAAAGAACTCTTGTGCACACGGCTGGCAGAGGAAAACATATTAGCACAGAAAATTCATTTCCTAGTTTCCTCAGACTTTGTCGTCGGAGGTGAATGAAAAAAATAAGAAAAAAGACTATATATATATATATATATATATATATATATATATATATATATATACACAGTCGAACCTGGTCTTAGGACCACCTGTTTAAAGCGTTTCCCTGGTTATAGGACCGGGTCTACAATTTCCCCGAGTTTTTTACTATATGCTAACACTGATTACGGCGCTCACCGTATGACGCGATCAGAGACCAGGCTAATTAACCGCCGCCAATGTTATTTATCCCGTTTACGACACGCGGGTAATCCGAGATAACGATACACTGACCAGCCAGTCCTTCTCCGTCTCGCTGGGAGCCATAAACGATCGACACAGGTGTCTACAGGTGTCGAAGTTTTCCCGTATTTAGTGAGTCCCAGATTACAGTGGGACGTGTTACGTTTATCAGTCAATACTGGTGTGAGAAACACGGCAGACACAGATCTATGATTCGTGAAGTGACATCACTTCGCGGTTCCGTCTAGACCAGAGTAGACCATTGCGTGGCCCGTATAAATTACAGGAATTAACTAAAGAATTAGTCATTGCCCGCTTAGAGTGTATTCACGTACATGTACAGTATCTCAGTGAATTATTTTTGTGGATTTTAAAAGTGTTACACACAATATAGGAAATGGCCAGTGTCAAAAGTGTAAAACCAAAAGCATTAACGCTGGAAGAACGAATATCAGTGATTCGACAAAATATTTTTGTGTGTTTAACTATCGTGTTTTATGAAAAGTGTCCAACCAGTGGCTATTGTAGACCGACATGTGCACTATGTTCTACTCATGGATTACGCTGATTTGCAGGTTAGTTTTCATAGTGCTTAGGATAAAAATTTTTTTATCGCTCTATTTATTATGTGAAACCTGTGAGGCAGGACCACCTGTCCTATGGGACCAGTTTTTGAAAGTCCCGTGAATGGTCGCCTTAGACAGGTTCGACTGTATATATATACATTACCCTTATTAGTTATTTTTATTATGTAAAGAATAACATATCCTTGGCTTACATTGAATTTACATTTTAGACATATTTTATATGAATAATTATTCATATATAATATATATAATAATTCAGAATAAAAAAAAATAAATCATCATCATCATGTGCCATACCGGTTGGCGTAGGCAATCATGTCCCTCCACAATCTTCTATCTACAGTGCATCGTATGAGTTCTGTTGTTGACTGTTTTCCATGCCATGACACCAAGCTATCCAGTATTTTCTCTCTTTGTCGTCCGCGATCTCTGTTTCCTTTTATTTTGCCAGTTGTAACCAAATATTCCAACTTTCCTCTTCTCATGATGTGCCTGAAAAATGTTGATTGCTTCTTTCTGATGTTTTTTAAGAGCTTAAAAAAATAAATAGATGATCAATATCAAATGGGTTTTATCCCGTTACATTCCCTTCGGGACTTCCAGTTCCAAGATGGAATAGAGTTTGTGTTCCACTGAACACTGCAGAATCTATGTTTAGAGACTGAATAATTTCAGCTCTCAAATTCTGTGTTAAAGTCAACTGGGTGTTCCACTTTATGGATTTGTGGAAATGCTACGAAGTTTGTGCACTTGGCAGCTTTTGAGTGAATCAGATAGGGTGTATGGGACCTTCCTCTGTCATGAAGTTGACATGTCTATTACGTAATAAAATTGAGAGCTGTTCAATAACCGCCACTGGATGTGTTTGGCGCTGATTACTTTCAGATCTTTCATGTAGATTATTGTGCTAAGTCAACTAACAGTTATGGACTTTGATATAGTGTTCATGCGTCAGCCTGTGATCTTTAGAGTGAATCAAGCACTGTGGGTATCCATTTTTGGCAATATTGTGTATGTTACGTCATAATGATGGACAATCGTATATCCCTAACTGTGTGCTCAAAAAGAAGGGCAATATAATAAAGATTTCGATGCTCTTCATGAATCTGCAGAATTGGTGCAATGCCCGGATCGTCATGTTAGCCAAGAGAGATGTTGCCTAAATTCAAGGGAACTACAAGGACAACGGGGAAGGACTTGTAAACCAATTTATTGTTTCACACTGCAGTATTTGCTGGAGAGGAGATTTGCGTATAGTTATAGACAGTTGTTTGATATACGATTAAGTTAATCTGACAATTAACTAATTTTCCTTTCATTTTTATGGCCATTTACCTTAAATCTGGGTGGTTCATTAGATCTATGCATAAAAGTTACGGAAACTACGATACCCACTTAATATGTGCTGTATAAATTTTAGATTGGTCACATATTATCAGATTCAATGGAGATTGAGAATATTTTTTGTCATTGTTCCTTATATCTATTTGCTGCTATATCATCATCATCATCATCAAGTACCGGGCCTGCTGGCATAGGTGATCATGTCTCTTCACAACTTTCGATCTTGACAATTATTTATCATTTCTGTTGTTGACCTTCTGCCAAGCCATTCTCTTAAACTGTCTGGTATTTTTTCTCTTTGCTTCCCTCTATCTCTTCGTCCCTCAATTTGTCCAGTTGTTACAATATATTCCAGTTGTTCTATTCTCATTACACGGCCAAAAAATGATGAGTGTTTCTTCCTAATATTGGAAATTAGCTCTCTTTTTGCCTTGACCTCTTTCAGAACATTTTCATTACTCTTCTTAACTGTCAATGGTATTCTCAACATTCTTCTGTAAAATCACATTTCGACAAACTCCAGTGATTTCCTTGTCTGTTGTCGAGTGTGTCATGAGGGCTGTATGTAGGTTGTTTAATGTGTCGTGATTGCTGTATGTATGTTGTCCAGTGTGGTATGATGGTTGTATGTAGGTTGTCTAGTGTCGTGATGGCTGTATGCAGGTTGTCTAGTGTGTCGTGACAGGTGTATGCAGGTTGTCTAGTGTTTCGTGATGGATGTATGTAGGTTGTCTAGTGTGTCATGATGACTGTATGGAGGGTGTCTAGTATGTCGTGATGTCTGTATACAGGTTGTCTAGTGTGTCATGATGACTGTATGTAGGTTGTCTAGTGTGTCGTGATGGCTGTACGCAGGTTTTCTACTGTGATGTGATGGCTGTATATAGGTCGTCTAGCGTGGCATGATGGTTGTATGTAGGTAGTCGAGTGTGTCATGAGGGCTGTATGACTGTATGTAGGTTGTCTAGTGTGTCTTGATGGATGTATACAGGGTGTCTAGTGTGTCGTAATGTCTGTATACAGGTTGTCTTGTGTGTCTTGATGTTTCTATATATGTTGTCTAGTGTGGCATGATGGCTGTAAGTAGGTTGTCGAGTGTGTCATGAGGGCTGTATGTAGTGTGTCAAGTGTGTCATGATGGTTTTATGTATGTTGTCTAGTGTGGCATGATGGCTGTAAGTAGGTTGTCGAGTGTGTCATGATGGTTGTATGTAGATTTTCTGGTGTGTCCTGATGGTTGTATGTATGTTGTCTATTGTGTCGTGAGGGGTGTATGCAAGTTGTCTAGTGTGTCGTGATGTCTGTATGCAGGTTGTCTAGTGCGTCGTGATGTCTGTATGTAGGGTGTCTGGTGTGTCATGATAGCTGTATGTAGGTTGCCTAGTGTGTCATGATAGGTGTATGTATGTTGTCTAGTGTGTCGTGATGGCTGTATTTAGGTTGTCTACTGTGTCATGAGGGCTGTATGCTGGTTGTCTACTGTGTCATGAGGGCTGTATGTAGGTTGTCTGGTGTGTCATGATGATTGTATGTATGTTGTCTAGTGTGTCATGATGGCTGTATGTATGTTGTCTAGTGTGGTATGATAGTTGTATGTAGGTTGTCGCGTGTGTCATTAGGGCTGTATGTAGGTTGTCTAGTGTGTCGTGATGGCTGTATGTAGGTTGTCGAGTGTGTCGTGATGGCTGTATGTAGGTTGTCGAGTGTGTCGTGATGGCTGTATGTAGGTTGTCGAGTGTGTCATGAGGGCTGTATGCCAGTTGTCAAGTGTTTTATGATGGCTGTATGCGTGTTGTCTAGTGTGTCTTGATGGCTGTAGGCAGGCTGTCTAATGTATCTTGATTTTGACCTATGAGGCAATGCCCGAGGAGTTACTAAAAATATATTTGACCTATGAGGCAATACCGGATGAGTTACTAAAATTATATTTTGACCTATGAGACAATACCAACGAGTCCCCTTATCAACCAAAGACTTTAATACAGTTGAGAAAACCCTAAAAATTTATTCGAATCCACTAAAAATTTTGCACATGATGGTAGTTAGGACTGTGTCTAAATGATTAATGAAAATATTCATACAACACAAGAAAAAACCAAACACACTAAAAACGCCTCGTTGAAATGCTTTACTTAAAGTTCAAGCCCCTGTCACAACTCTGCTAAGAAAAGTACTGCAAAGCATGAAAGTTACGCCCCCTTCTATAATTCAACAAAGAAAGTGCTAACAAACACATAAGTTACACCCCTGACATAACCCCACTAAAAGAAAATGGTACTTCAAAATATAACCATTACGTTACACTCATAACTGTACTAAAAGAAAAAATGGTACACCCTGACCATTTTTGCGGGATACGTCTATGAAACTGTTGAGAATAGTAAATTTAACTTCTAGGCTTACCCCAAACTTTACATTAGACATCCCCATATCAAGAAGTTGCTTCAAATATCACTTTTATGTTCCTTACCCCCTGACCATTTTTAGGGATACGCCTATGAAACCATTGAGAATAGTAAATATAACCTCTAGGCTTACCCCAAACTTTATATTAGATATCCCCATATCAAGAAGTTGCTTCAAATATCACTTTTATGTTTCTCAACCTCCATCCATTTTTATGGCTGCGCCTATGAAATCGATAAAAATTTTTTATTTAACCTATAGGCATACCCCCAACTTTATATTAGACACCACCGTATAAAGAATTTGCTTAAAAAAGCACTTTTATGATTTTTATACCCTTGACTATTTTTTATGGTTACGCCTATGAAACTGTTAAAGATAGTAAATATAGCCTCTATGCTCACCTCAAACTTTATTTTAGTCATCCGCATATAAAGAAGTTGCTTCAAATATCACTGTTATGATATTTACCCCTCTGACTATTTTTCAGGGATATGCCTATAAAACTGTTAAAATTAGTAAGTTTACATGCTAGGCTTACCCCAAACTTTATTTTAGACATCCCCATATCAAGAATTTACTTAAAATATCACTTCTATGAATTTTACCCCCTGGCTATTTTTGAGGGATACACCTATGAAATCGATAAAAATAGTAAATTGAACCTATAGGCATACCCTAAGCTTTATTTTTTACATGACCATATCAAGAAGTTGCTTAAAATATCACTTTTATATTCCTTACCCCCAACCACTTTTTGATGGCTACGCATATGAAACTATTAAAACTAGTAAATTTACACTCTAGATTTACCTCAAACTTTATTTTAGACATCCCCATATCAAGAATTTGCTTAAAAAGCACTTTTATGTTTCTCAACCTCCATCCATTTTTTATGGCTACGCTATGAAATCGATAAAAAATTTAAAGTTAACCTCTAGGCTTACCCCAAACTTATATTTGACATGTCCATGTATCAAATTTGCGTAAAAAAAGCATTTATATGATTTTTTACCCCCAACCATTTTTGAGGGTTGTACGCCTATGAAACTATTAAAAATAGTCAATTTAACCTCTAGAATTACCCCAAACTTTATATTTGACACGCCCATCCATCAAATTTGCATAAAAAATCAAGTAAAAATTAGTAGTGATATATGGTATTTAGACCCCCCCCGAAACTAAGGCTAGCCGCAGCTTATTCCTTATATATTTAGTCTACCCGCAGATTTTTTTCTATATGCGAGTCTAACCATGCCTGTAAATGCCTACTAATATCATTACTAATTTTGAGTACACAAAACTAGATGGAAGAACCTCGTGTCCCAGAAATAACAGACATGCTACACAGATACAAGTTCAAGATGACCACCATATTTAGAAGAAGCCACATAGTAAACACATACATCATTCCCAAACTGACCTTCATAGCCACAGTCTTTGACCCACTGAAACAGGCGCTTATAGAGATTTACATACAGATTAGGAGCTTTATATTCTTCTACGCCATATACAGCATACACCACAAAACACTAGTACAACAGAAATTACGAGGTGGGATTGGTGTAGCACAAATATCAAAGCACTCAGAATTAGATATGTAGGACACATTATAAAGCATTGAGAAAAACAATCACTAGCACACTACTACATGGAGACCAGACTGTTACGACTGTGTCCACTCAACAAAGCTATCCTCTGACACTTTGGGTCACAACCATCCTTCTAAACAAGAAATCCAAGGCCATGAAAATATCATATACAGGAAAATTAATACCAATTGCAGACATTTAGTCAGATTACAAGAACAGCCTCTATACCTAAGGATAAAGACTGGTAAACTGTACAACATAATGGACTACATCAAAATTGCTACTAAAGTCCACTCTATGGACATCACAGCCAAGGCCAGAGAAGTAACCTACAGATTACTTTTCAACCTGACGACCATAAAAGACAGGATGACAATATGATGAAATCACAGTTGAATGTATCAGTTGTGCTGAGAAGACATCCCTGAAACAGAGAGATGCATTTTTAATGACTGCACGGCCATGAGCCAGAGCAAGAACATCCTATGTGCTGAACTTCACAAATTCGCTAACAATAGACCAGATACTTTCAAGGCCATCTTCTTAAATGACATCCCATGGACTGACTCACAATCACACTCCAAATTACTGATTATCTTGGCCAATTACCATTATCTGATCTGGCAGTATCAGAACCAAGCAATATATCGATGCAGAACATTCTGAGCTCACAGCTGGGTGACTTCAATCCAACAAACAATGGACAACAATCTTTAAATCTTACACCACACCATGAGTCACCCAAGCCAAAAACCACACTGAATCTATCTATCTATTGTCCTTTCGAGCCGAAGACGGCACATAGGGCAGAACCACAATCTCAAAAACAGAATACTTGCGTGCCAAAATGGCACATATTGCAGAGATCATTGCTGGTTCTGTTTCTATAACAATACTTTTTACAATGACAGCACTACACAAGAATACACAAGACAGCAAGACACTGAATACTACAACAAAATTTCCTGTCCTATATATGTGTTGTATTTTTCACAAAGTAGATCCTAAATAAATGTAACACTAGTAAAACAAGTAATGTAAGCCCAACATCTATATGACAGAACAATTTTAATACAATTATGCAAATGCAATCAAATAAAATAATGGTTATTATGAAAGAGACCACACACATACCAGATTCATAACTCCTCTGTAAAGTTCAATATTGATGGCTTGTAACTGAAAGTCAAGCTTAAAGTTGCAGTGCACTTCCTGATTTAACTCTGTTAATTTTGATTTGGTTGCAGAGGCACTGTCTTTAAAAAAAGTTTTTATTAGTTGTTGAACATTTTTTTACATAGTGAATGTTTGGTTATAATATAATTTTTATTGCGTTATAATCGTTCAATATGGTTACATGTACATTAAAAAATTATTGACCAAGAAATTGAAAGACTCAATGAAAAGAACAGATAGAATTAATAAGATTCTGTTAAGTGCATTAAAAGTAATTATTTACTATTGTAATGGAAAGATGGGTAGTACACTACTCCAATCTATACCATGATGACTGACCAGCAAACACTTCTAGCCCAGTCCTACCTGAATATCCTACTATGTCTGAACTGGACGTTGAGCCTACTATGAATGAACTTGCTGATGCCATAAAGGCCCTCTCAAGAGGAAAAGCTGCAGGAAATGACAACATTCCCACAGAGATACTAAAGGAAAACTTAAATGTACTTCTTCCACATCTATACAAACTGTTAATCAAATGCTGGAGACAAGGAGAAATACACTATGATATGAGAAATGCTAAGATCTAACGCTATACAAAAACAAAGGAGACAAGGGTGATTATAATAACTACAGAGGCATCTCTCTCCTTAGCACAGCCGGCAAGGCTTTTGCGAGAGTAATACTAAAATGCCTGCATAGACTTGCAGAACGTATTCTTCCCGAATCTCAGCGCGGCTTCAGAGTTGGGAGATCAACTATAGACATGATTTTCACACTTAGACAATTACAAGAAATATGCCGGGAACAAAATATGCCGCACTATATTGCCCTTGTGGATCTCACAAAGGTCTTCGACTCAGTAAATAGAGATGGGCTCTAAAGGGTGTAAGAAAGCTTTAGGCTGCCCACCTAAATTACTTAAGCTGATTATGTCCTTTCATAAAAACATGAATGCTAAAATCCAATTTGATGGGAGTACATCAGAGAGTTTTAAATTCAACAACGGATTGAAACAGGGATGTGTCCTCACCCCCACCCTTTCTGGTATATTTTTTGCTGCCCTTCTTAATTACGTCTTCGAAAACAGTTCAGGAGATATTTACATTCGCACAAGATTAGATGGCTCACTGTTCAACTTAGCATGACTAAGAGCAAAAACAAAAACAAATGTTGCCCTACTCAAAGAACTTTTATTTGCTGACGATGCAGCCCTAGTCACTCATAGTGAAGCCATCCTACAATCGCTGATCAACAACCTGGACAAAGCATGCAACCTTTTTTCACAGTCAATTAGTGTTCAGAAAACAGTAATACTAAGTCAAGGTGACATAAAACCTCTATTAATCGCTTTAAAAGATTGTCCACTAGAATCAGTTCAGAAATTCACGCATCTTGGATCCATAATTACGCAAACAATATCTCTTGATGATGAAATAAACAGCAAAATGGTAAGGCAGCTGCGACTTTAGGCAAACCCACAGAAAGAGCCTGGAACAACATGAAACTAACACTAAAGACCAAACTCTTAATACATCAAACTTGTGTGCTTAGCACACTATTATATGGATCTGAAACCTGGACAACATACTCAAATCATGAAAAAAGACTAAATGTCTTCCACATGCGATATCTCCGCAGAATAATGCACAGCAAATGGCAGGACAAAATAACCAACTTAACTGTCCTGCAACGTGCTAAGACCCCAACATTCATGTCGATGCTCAGATGTTGAAGACTAAGATGGCTGGGGCACGTTCAGCAAATGGAAGAAAAATGCATCCCCAAGCAAATACTATATGGTGAACTAATACATGGAAAAAGACAAATCGACAGACCTAAACTACGATATAGAGATATCTGTAAATCATCTCTGAATGACTTCATCTGTGAAAATGACTGGGAACATCTGGCTAGTGATCACACATCATGGAGAGCATGTATAAGGAATGGTACAACATCATTTGAGACTGTGCTAAGGCAAAACTTAGAAGAGAAAAGACTCATGAAAAAGGATGGAAAACCTTGTGGATCAGTGGGCCTGACTTGTTCATTCTGTGGCCGTGTGTGTCTGTCAAACATTGGTAGAATTAGCCACATGAGAAGCTGCTCAACAAAAAAAAAATCTAAAAAAAAAATACACAATAGCTTCCACTAGACCGTCTGACAAGATGAAAAGGGCCATATATATACTATTGGCAATATTAGCCATCTTAATTATGAAAAAAAGTAAAACAAAAGTGCACAATAATCAGCATATACTGTAGTGAATTTGTTACCTAAGAGGGTTCAGAATCAGAAATATTAGCCACAACTGCACAGTCAAAAAGGGCAGCTCTGATAAGACTAATCAATATATGGAAAAGCAAAACCATCTCTCTATGAACAAAGATTTTTGTCTATTATGAACAGTATTGGTATCTGTATTTTTATCTATCTATTTATTGTTTGTCAGGTCAGGTAATTTTACCTGCTACTGTATGCAGTAAGCAGTACAACCTGTGGCTGCCCTGCTGCCTTGCAGGTAAACTCGGTAGAGTAAAAGGCTAAGGGAGGGTACCCTGAAGTAAAACAACCCCACTGCCTTGTGGGTGAGACTTTTTAGTCAAAGTCTAGCGGAGCCAACCGCAAACAAACCTATGGAATGCAACAGAAAACCACCGTTGAAACTTCTTTGTACAATCATGAATCGCCACAACAATAGAAATAACAACAAAAACATTAAGGGGGGGGATTCCAATGGAAAACCCTCGTTCTGTAGGGGACATCATGTGCTACAGGTGATACCTGATTGTCACCAAGCTACTGTAAGCAAAATAAAGATAAAACAAACTCTAAAGATAGGTACTTGGAATTGGAATGTGAGAACGCTCTTGCAGAAGGGTAAACTAGAAAACATCATGCAAGAAATGAAAAGAATGGGTTTACAATTACTGGGACTTTGTGAAATGAGATACACCGGATCAGGGGAGATGTATTCTGATAAACATAAAATAATCTATTCTGGAGGTACTGAACACCAAAGAGGAGTAGGTATCATCTTGGATGCAGAAAGAGCAAGAACAGTGAAAGGTTTTTACCCAATATCTGATAGAGTCCTTATAGTGAAATTGAATGGAAAGCCAATAGACATAAATCTTATATAAGTTTATGCACCAACGGCAGACAGTCTAGAGGAAACAATTGATACATTTTACAACAAATTAAATGAGGTACTTCATAAATGCAAACCACATGAAAACACCATAGTTCTAGGGGATTTTAACGCAAAAGTAGGAAAGGAAAGAGTTGAGGAAGTAGTTGGTCATTATGGCTTAGGCGAGAGGAATGAAAGAGGTGAGACACTTATTGACTGGGCAAGAACACACAACATGATGATAGGAAATACCTGGTTTAAGCAACATCCAAGACGTCTGTAGACATGGAAAAGCCCAGGGGATAACGCACGTAATCAAATTGATTACATAATGATAAGAAATAGATTTAGAAACAATCTGGTGTGTGTGAAAACTAGACCAGGGGCAGACTGCAATAGTGATCATGTACCAGTTGTGGGAAAGCTTAGAGTAAAATTAAAAACAACAAAACGAGCCTCAGTTAACATCAAGTTAAATTTAGACTTACTGAAATCAGACAAGAAGCTGCAAGACAAATATAAAATCACAATTCAGAACCGGTACAATGCAATAGAGAGGATACAAAGCATTGATGAACAGTGGGAAATGCTAAAAGAATCAATGTAACAAACATCAAAAGCGTTCATACCACCAGTGAGGACAAATTCAAGAAAGAAATGGATGACAGATTACATTTTGCAGCTAATGGATACAAGAAGAAGAAATAAAGAAAATAAAGATGAGTATAAGAAATTAAATAAAGAAATTGTAGTAAAATGCAATGAAGCAAAAGAAGCATGGCTAAAAGAGAGATGCAAAGAGATTGAAATGCAACAAAAAGGAGATGCTAAAGCTATATACAAACAAATTTAGGAATTAACAGGAAGAAAAACGCAATCAAAAACTGGATGTCCAAGATCAAAGGAAGGAGAACTGTTGATTGATCAAGAAAACATAAGGGATCGATGGACAGAATACATTAAAGATCTTTATAATGATGAACGAACGGAAGTAAATATTAAGGATAATGGAGAAGGACCAGAAATACTCAGAGAAGAAGTGAAGACGCCTTGCGTAATATGAAAGCAGGCAAAGCTCCTGGACCAGATAATATAACTAAAGAAGCCATGGGTGATTTTGGAATAGAAATAGTAACAAAAATATTGAATGCTATCTACAACAGCGGATATATACCAGACGACATGCTCAAATCAATATTCATAGCCCTACCAAAGAAATTGGGTGCGATTGAATGCAATGATCATCGCACAATAAGCCTTATGAATCATATGACTAAGATATTACTAAGAATCATCGTGTGAAGAGTGCGAAACAAAATCAGTCCAGAAATTAGCGATGAACAGTGTGGTTTTATTAGAGATAAAGGAACAAGCAATGCCATTTATATCATAAGATCTTTAGTAGAAAGAGGCATAGAGGTGAAAACAGATCGATACCTATGTTTCATAGATTACACCAAGGCATTTGACAAAGTAAAGCACCAAGAAATAATCACAATTTTAGAAAGCATAAACGTAGACAGCAAAGATCTAAGAATAATAAAGAACATGTACTGGCAACAAACAGCGGCCATAAGAACTGGAAACCAATTGGGAATGTTTCAACAAATAAAACAGGATGTTAGACAAGGTTGTGTGCTGTCACCAGATTTGTTTAATATTTATAGTGAGATTATTTTAAGATCTATAAGGGGCATGCCTGGAATAACAATTGGAGGTCATAATATAAATAATCTAAGGTATGTTGATGATACAGTCTTAATCGCTAAGAGTGAAAATGAGTTACAAGAAATGTTGGACACTATAGTGAAAGAAAACAAAAATAAAGGACTCAGCCTTAATAGCAAAAAGACAGAAGTAATGGTAACAACAAAGAATAAAGACATCACCTCAGTGCAAAATAAAGACAAGTGGAACAATATTAAAACAAGTAAATGAATTTAAATATTTGGAAACTTTGTTAACCTCAGACGGAAGATGTACAAAAGAGGTGAGATGCAGAATCGCTCAGGCAAAAGCAGCTTTCCAAAAAATGAGGAAGATACTATGCAATACAATTTTTGCCAATAGAAACAACAAAAAGAGTTCTTAAATGTTACGTAGAGCCAGTCTTAACATATAGATGTGAATCGTGGACAATAGGACAACAAACAAGAAAATCACTGTAGTCTGTAGAAATGTGGTTTTACAGAAGAATGTTGAGAGTACCATGGACAGTTTAAGAAGAGTAATGAAGATGTTCTGAGAGAGGTCAAAGCAAAAAGAGAGCTAATTTCCAATATTAGGAAGAAACAATCATCATTTTTTGGCCATGTAATGAGAAGAGAACAACTGCAATATATTGTAACAACTGGAAAAATTGAGGGACGAAGAGATAGAGGGAAGCAAAGAGAAAAAATAAGACAGCTTAAGAGAATGGCTTGGCAGAAGGTCAACAACAGAAATGATAAATAGCTGCCGAGATCGAAAGTTGTGGAGAGACATGATCACCTACGCCAGCAGGCCCGGTACTTGATGATGATGATGATCTATCTATTGATCTTTCGAGCTGCAGCCAGCCCATAGGGCATAGACCCAGATACTCTTTCTCTTATCTAAATTTGTATTTTAGCAGTTTTCAATCCTTCTAAAGATATTTTATAAAATCCCGCCATTTCTCTGTTCTGTGCATGCAAATCTATCTCATTGAGGGAGCCAATTCCTGCTGCTCTTGCCTCTCTCATTAATGTTCTTCTCAGTGTCTCTCTGGGTCGGCCTCTTTTCTTCTTACCTGTTGTTTCCCACATGAGGGATAGCTTTGTTGTTCGGTTATTATCTCTCCTCATCACATGTCCAACATATGACCATCGTCTTTTCTAGATTACTGAAGATATTAGTGGTTGATTGGAGATTTCTCTAATTTCCTCATTTATTTTGAATTCATTCAACACTATACCAAGTATTTTCCTTAGACATTTATTTTCGAATGTGTTCAACTTTGTTTCCATGTCTCTTTTTGTTTTCCAGCTCTCACATGCATACATAAGGGTTAATAGTACGTTTGCTTTGAATAGTCTAGTCTAAGTTTTGTGTTTGTGTTGATGAGTTTTGATTTCCACAACTTTTCAAGGCTTCTGAAAGACATTGCTGCTTTAGCTATTCTGATTCTAATTTATTTACCTGTATCCCCTTCCCAATCAATGTGACTTCCAAGATAGATAAAGTGGTTTATATCTTCCACTGGTTTATTTCCCATGTATATCTCTGTCATCTGTTGGAATTAAGCTTTTCATGACTTCAGTCTTTTTATGATTGATCTCAAGCCCAATTTTACTGGATATTGTTGATAGGTCATTTGTGTTTTCCTCCATCGTTTTTATCTGACTGCTGATGAGGACTGTGTTATCAGCAAAGTCGAGGTCCTCCAAATGTCTCCTTGTATCGATTCAATGCTTTTGTTACCAGTGCAGCATTTCTTCATAATGAAGTCTATAACAATTCCAAATAACAAGGGTGATCAAATACATCCTTGTTTAACCCCAGTTTCTATTGGAAAACATTCGTTCAGTCCTTCCTCTGTATGAACTGCACATGTGTATCCATCATACATGCCTTTGATAATATTTATGATTTTTTATGGTAAGCCATATTGTTTTAGAATTTTCCACAAAGAATCTCTATGAATACTGTCGACTGCTCTTTTGAAGTCGATGAAGTTAAGTACAAAATGTTTTTGCTTTTCAATGTGTTCCTGCAGTATAAGTCGTAGAGTAAAAATGTGGTCAAGACAGCTTCTCCCTTTTTTAAACCCAGCCTCATCTTCACGCATTACTGTATCTATTGAATCCTTTATTCTACTGATCATGATTTTGCAGAATAACTTTGAGGCAATTGACAAAAGTGTCACCGCTCTTCAGTCGTTACAATATCTGAGATTGCCCTTTTTTGGGATCTTAACAATGATTCCTTTTTTCCACTTATGAGGCACCTTCTCTGCTTTCCAAATGATGTTGAACATTTTCTGGAGGTGTATTAAAGTATGGCTATCAATTGCCTTGAGGATCTCAGCTGTTAATTTATCCTCACCAGCAGCCTTAATGTTGTCCATACGCTTTAAGGAGGTCTCAGTTTCACTCAAGGTGAAGTCATCTAAATTTATATCTAATTCTGCTGCTGGTGTTTCAGCTTCAAAATCTATTAAATTGTGGGGTAGTGGATGGTTAAGAATTTCTATGAAGTGTTCCACCCAACAGGCTTTTATGTCTGTGCTTGTTGTTATCATTGAACCAGATTTGTCTAGAATTGGTGCTCCACTGGATGTATAGGTCGCAACTTTTGTACAGTATAAAGAGTTCTGCTGTCTCCTGTAATTGCAGCTGTCTCTGCCAAATTGTCTATATAAGCTCTTGTATCTCTTCTTGCTGAACCTTTTACTTTGTTGTCTAATTCTTTGTATGTTGTTTTTGCCAGGACCTTTCCAAGATCTTTCTTTACATTAGTCATGGCTCTCTTTGCTTCTCTTTTTTCTTTGATGTATTTCCATGTAGTGTCTGAAATCCTTGCTCTTTTTTCCATTTTCTTTTGTCCGGCGCTTGATTCTGCTGCCTTCATTAGTATTTTGCTTTGTGAGACCCACATTTCATTGGTATCTATGTCTATTTCACTGAGTGCTTCATAACGATTACTTAGCCCTATGTTAAACTTTTTCTTGGTGGGTTCATCTTTCAGTTTACTACTTTCAATTTTATGTGTAGTTGATCTCTTCTGTTGGCTTTTAAATTTCAATCTTATTTTCACAATGCACAGGTTGTGGTCACTATTAACATCATTCAATCTACTGTATTTTTATAGGCTTGTGAAAAAGGGACACTCACTTCTGGTCTTGAAAAAAGAATGCAGCATTTGGAAATGAGATGGTTCAGAAAGACCTTGTGCATATATTATACATATCATATAAGTCCAACGATCCTCAGGACCAATAATTGACTTGCTGTGTAGAGTATGAGAAATAAAATAAAAATGCACAGATATGTTACAAGATCTAAAGGCCTTGCTAAGACCATTTTGCAGGGTACAGTACCAGGAAAAAGAAGATAAGGCAGACAAAGAAAGCAGTGGGAAGACAATGTTAAAGAATTGACAGGATTAATCTTTGTCACAGCTAAGAAAGTAGCTCTTAATTGGGAGGAAAATTACAAAGACTTCATCAAGAGTGTCCCAATGACCGCCAGCATTTTGGGACTGATGATGATATGTAAAATGACAGTTGCAACCATGAATTCCAAAGAAAAATGGCAACAAAAAGTTAATTCTAAGAAAATGAATGCCTAAACCAACTGCTGGTGAAAAATTCAAAGAAAATCAAACAAGCAACCAAAAGAGTTTAGGAAACAACAGTTCTCTATTAAAGTAAGTGATGATAATAATGATAATAAAAAATATTAATGGCAATAAGAAGGAAAAAAAGAAAGAGTATGTGAAAATAATGGAACAACCATATTGGATAGTGCTACTTTATACCAAGCAATAAACTATTTTAAAAAGTAAAATACTCTAAAAAAATTAAGAAATGGCTAATGCAACATCCGACTATATGAAACAGATGGAGAGACGTGCTGCCTTCTACAGGTAAACATTGTACATAGTAAATAAAATGTATTGCAAATCAACTTACTACGTTTGAGCATTTTTGGGTGTTCACGAACAATTACAAGTTTAGCTTTGGCTGAGTGTGGACCATCATCATGCCTCTCATCTATATTCTCTGTGGCAATTTGCATTATCAGTCTCACATCTTCCTGACTCAATTTGATCTTGTAAATATTAAATGTATGTAGTTTTTTTCTTCTTCAAAATTACATATAAATGACAGAAAAATTACATTAATATAACATCTTTAAACAGTTTAAAACAACAAGGTAGTTTTTTTCATGACTGTTCTATGAAAAAAGAGAACTTTTAAAATTATATAATTTATATTAAAATTTCAAATGCCAAATTTGAAATCATATTATAAAACAAAATATATATTTGCAAACACAGGATTCAAATTAAATAAAATGTCAGTCAAAAAATTATTTGTCTTTTTCAGTTGTATCTTGTAACATCAAATGTAGCAGCAAGGCTTTTGATAACTGAAATTTCTTTTCCTGATTTATGCATGTTATTTTGGTTGCTGTTGTTCAAATCCACATGTTGTTGCAAGATCTATGCAATGTTCTTAGGTTTAATCAACATTCATGTCATT
Organism: Megaustenia siamemsis; assembly: GCA_032433765.1. Classification (NCBI taxonomy): domain Eukaryota; kingdom Metazoa; phylum Mollusca; class Gastropoda; order Stylommatophora; family Ariophantidae; genus Megaustenia; species Megaustenia siamemsis. The sequence goes on along the minus strand of JAVIAB010000059.1, from coordinate 48,565,268 downwards.
AGAAGGAAGCAGAAGGTAGAAAATTGCTGGGAAGGACAAATATGGTGTCGCGCATACCTGGAAATAGGCAAAGAATTGTGGTGACTTGGTAAAGATGGTAAGCAGGAAATGAGGTGAACACAGTACATTATGACAGCTTTACATGAGAAAACAATTTTTAAAAATGTTTCAGCCTCATATATGTCATCATTTTTGTATTGCTCTCCTATGTAAAGCCATCATATAACACTTTGTTCCCCGTGGTACATACAGTGGAACCACAAGTCACTGAACAACAAAAAACTGCTGGTATATGCCAGTGCAGAGTAAGCTCATACTGAGCATTGTTTTCTAAAAGACTTTAAAGAAACATAAAGATATTGATCTTTTACTAGCAGCATACAAAACAACAAGTACAATGAACTTTAATGAGTGGACTTTCTAACTAAACATTAAAACAGAACCAATAGCAGATCAAACTGCTGCAAATGAATCATTGCAGATCCACACCTTAAGTTTTTCTTTAATTTATAAAAGCTTTTCCCATAAATGGACTTGTAGACAGATACATGGCATTTGTACGGGAAATCATAAATAATTTTTGAGAGTTTCTACATTTTTTATTCACTTCAGAATATATTTACACATATACAATTTTTAAAATATATTATTTGCAGAATTTAGGAATGATTATATGTGTACTGGTTCAATGCCAACAAGTGCAGACATAAAAGCATGTTGGGTGGAACACTTCAAAGAAATTTTTAACCATCCACTACCCCACAATTTAATAGATTTTGAAGCTGAAACACCAGCAGCAGAATTAGATATAAATTTAGATGACTTCACCTTGAGCGAAATTGAGACCTCCTTAAAGTATATGGACAACAACAAGGCTGCAGGCGAGGATAAGTTAACAGCTGAGATCCTCAAGGCAATTGATAGCCATAATATAATACACCTACTGAAAATGTTCAAGATCACTTGGAAAGCAGAGAAGGCGCCTCATAAGTGGAAAACAAGGAATCACTGTTGTGATCTCAAAAAAAAAAAAAATCTCAGAGATTGTAACAACTGGAAAGGCATGACACTTTTGTCAGTTGCCTCAAAGTTATTCTGCAAAATCATCATGAATAGAATAAAGGATTCAATAGATACAGTAATGTGTGAAGAACAGGTTGGGTATAGAAAAGGGAGAAGCTACCTTGACCACATTTTTATTTTATGACTTCTATAGGAGGAACACATTGAAAAGCAACACTTTTATACTTAATTCTTTTGTACTTAACTTCATTGACTTCAAAAAAGTATTCGACAGCATTCATAGAGATTCTTAGTGGAAAATTCTGAGGCAATATGGCTTACCATAAAAAATCATAAATATTATCAAAGACATGTATGATGGTTACACATGTGCATTCGTACAGAGGAAAGACTGAGTGAATGTTTTCCAATAGAAACTGGGGTTAAACAAGGAAGTATTTAATCGCCCTTGTTATTTGGAATTATGGACTTCATAATGAAGAAATGCTGCACTGGTAACAAAGGCATCGAATGGGTACAAGGAGACCATTTAGAGGACCTCGACTCTGCTGATGACATAGTCCTCATCAGCAGTCAGATAAAATCAATGGAGGAAAGCACAAATGAACTATCATCAATAGCCAGTAAAATTGGGCTTGAGATCAATCATGAAAAGACTAAAGTCATGAAAAGCTTAATTCCAACAGATTACAGAATATACATAGAAAATAAACCAGTGGAAGAGATCAACCACTTTATCTATCTTGGAAGTCACATTGATTGGGAAGGGGATACAGGTAAATAAATTAGAATCAGAAAAGCTAAAACAGCAATGTCTTTCAGAAGCCTTGAAAAGTTGTGGACATCAAAACTCATCAGCACAAACACAAAACTTAGACTATTTAAATCAAACGTACTATTAACCCTTACGAATGCATGTGAGAGCTGGAAAACAACAAGAGATATAGAAACAAAGTTGAACACATTCGAAAATAAATGTCTAAGGAAAATACTTGGTATAGCATGGAACAAATTCAAAACAAATGAGGAAATTAGAGAAATCTCCAATCAACCACTAATATCTTCAGTAATCAAGAAAAGACAATGGTCTTATGTTGGACATGTGATGAGGAGAGATAATAACCGAATAACAAAGCAAGCCCTCATGTGGGAAACAACAGGTAAGAAGAAAAGAGGCAGACCCAGAGACACACTGAGAAGAACATTGATGAGAGAGGCAAGAGCAGCAGGAATTGGCAACTTCAATGAGATAGAGTTGCTTGCACAGAACAAAGACAAATGGTGAGCTTTGATAAGAGATCTTTAGAAGAGTATCTGGGTCTATGCCCTATGGGCCGGCTACGGCTTGAAAGGTCAATAGATAGGCAGGCAGACAGATAGATACATATGTGTACTAGAAATAGCCAGCCAAACAATGCATATTATGAAAGGAGCTTTTCACTGACAGAAAGTGGCATGCTGACACATTAAGTTGGCATGCTGACACATTAACCTTTTGCTGCTTTTTTGTGTATACCAGATAACTAAAGGAATATAACTCCTTGTCATCCACCCTGAAAGAACACTAAATGGGCATGTGTCCTTTATGTTGTGGTTTGTAGTAAAATAAAGTGATATTTGGTCCTTTTGGCCAACACATCCAACTTCAGCACTGCATTATTACTCACTTGGCCAGACTAGACAGGTTAGTATTTTTCTAGAGGTATACAATCTCTAAATTCAGAGATAATATTTCCTTCTTCCACCATTTTATTGCTTTCCTATTATAAAAATTATAATATGAAACCACCTGATCCTATAAAAGTGATTGTTGTTGATGATAATAATAATGGGAGCTTGAGGTCAATACAAGTCAAATATGAAACCAAGGAGAACAAGGACAATCAAGAACAACTTGATCCCCTATTTATTGCTGTTGTACAATTGTCATCATCAAGCTCGATGCTGTGCAAATGAGTATTGGCTCCAGCTTAGCGACAGCATCCAGACTGCATCTCAAAATGGGAACCTTAGAGCAATGTACGATGGCATAAAGAAAGTCCACGGACCAACAAAATACACTATTGCCCCACTAAGACTAAAGACATCCACTGGAGAGGAAATAACTGATATAGAAAAACAGATGGAAAGATGTGTGGAACATTATTCATCCCTTTATTCAATAGAAAACATTGTTACACTAAATGCCCTTGACGCCCTCCAATGTCTCCCACCTATGGAAGAGTTGACACTGAACCAACTGTAGAAGAACTTAGCAAGGCCATAGATAGCTTGGCCTCCGGCAAGATGCTAGGACAAGATGGGATCCATCCTGATCTGATCAAATTCTGTAAAAGTGCTCTGTTACATCCCCTGCTTGAAGTACTACATCAATGCTGGAAAGAGAAAACCATTCCTCAAGATATAAAAGTTTATTGCAACTCTCTACAAAAATGGAAGTGACTGCAACAACTACAGAGGCATCTCCTTACTCAGCATCATCGACAAGACCTTTGCCTGAGTCACCTTAGGAAGCCTACAAAAACTCGCAGAACAAGTATATCCTGAATTGCAATGAGGCTTTAGATCCAAAAGATCAACTGCAGACATGATTTTTCTGTTACGTCTGCTTCAAGAAAAATCTAGAGAGCAATAAAAAGCCTCTCTTCATCACCTTTATCGACCTTACAAAGACCACCTTTATCAAACTTACAAAGACTTTTGACCTTGTCAGCAGGGACAATCTTTTCAAAATATTATCTAAAATAGGTTGCCCACATACTCTGCTGACGCTAGTAAAATTGTTCCATGAGGATATGAAGGGCACCATTCAGTATGATGGCCGCACACCACAGCCTTTCAACATATGCAGTAGTGTCAAGCCTGGATGCGTTCTTGTTTCAACCCTATTTGGAATCTTCTTCGCTGTTCTATAAAAAAATTAATTCTTTAATGCGAACAAAGGAGTCTATCTTCATACTAGGCCTGATGGTCGGTTGTTCAATCTCGCAAGACTAAAGGCAAGGTCAAAAATTAAACATATCACTATTAGAGACATATTGTTTGCTGATGACACTGCACTTGTCAACACAAAGTCAGGAAGAATTCCAGAGCTATGGACTAATAATAAGTTTGCAGAAAACTAATATGTAACCGGGGGATGTAGGGATGTAAGGAAATAGATGTAGTTGGGTATAAAGTAAAGACAATGGGAGAACCATTATAGGTAATATGAGATTTTTAACCGCAGTGAGTTGAGAGAGTGGCACGGGACGGTTGATAGTGGTGAGTGGAGATTGAAAAAATCTTGTGCAATAAGTGAATGATGAGAAACTCTAGAGTGAGTTGTCTTAAGATGATGTTTGTACATCACTATCACTGTATGCAAAAGAAACGTTAATAATATTACATTGGTGCTGACTGCAGCAACAGCACGCAAGTTGACCAAATGAACAAAGTCAGGCAGTCAGCTGAAATTTCCAGTGCAAATCACGAGACAACTTACAAACAGTGAGTACACAAAATGAAAGTGTTGAAACTAGGCTGAAATATTCATTGTGGTGTAGGAGGAAATTCATTTTAAAAATAAGTAGACAATAATTAGAACTGTTAATTTATCTGACAGAGGATTTCATACATGGAGTGTGCTTAAGTTGTAGATATTGTGAATAAGTAAGACTGTGACATTACAATAAAAAAACATGAAGTGGGATGTGTAGTGGACAGTGGTAGTCATGTGAGTGAGTACAGTGGAATAGGGATTGTCATTCATAAACATTGCTGATGGAACGAATTTGAAGGATCTTCAAATGGGGATTTATAAGACAGACTTAAATATTAATGATCATTCGTTAATGAATTTAAGTTGTATTAAGAGATAAATTGATAAGTGTATTAAGTGAATAGAATTGACAAGTAGAAAACTGGAAGTTTTTTTGTTTCCACAGGGATCCAAGGAGATGTGAGAAAGATTATATTGCACAATTTACATGTGAAATGATAGATAGTATCAAAAGTGAATTGTGAATTATAACAACCTCATGTGTGTCCAGTAGATTTTTTTTTTTAGGAATAGGCATATTCAGCCAATTAGATAGGTTGAGGTTGGGGAGATAGTCATAAAAGGTTTAGAGTAGAGTAGACGTAGTTAAAGTAGGGACACACATGGTGGTGGTATAAGGAATATATATATATGTTGATTGCATTTTATGTGCAACATGTTGATGTAAGAAATTATGTAAAATTTTGACAAAATTGTGTTGTATGAAAATTGCTGAAACTTTAGTCGAAGGAGACAGAGTATTTAGTTGAAAAAGAGACAGTACAACAGAAGAAATGGAAGGAGTAGGATAAGAGGTATACATGTGGCAGACAATGCATAAGATGGGGGAGGCTTTAGAGAAATTAGGAAGTAACATACAAATTCAGGAAGTGACAAGAATGATTCAAGTATTTACAGGGGAAGTATATCATTTTAGTAGATAGGTAGATGCCATAGAACATTGGGGTAGATGTAGGAATATGACACAGACAGAGTTGAAGGACATTTCCCTATTCTGACAATGCCATCTATTACTTTTATATTTGGCTGCTCCATTATTTCGGCCTTGGCTCTTGTCGTCTCTACCATTGTCCCTGCTTTTGTGTAATCGTTCTTTCTCATTTTTGCATGTGTGATATGCACCCTATGGGGTTTCAGAATTACATCATCTCTTGCCCTTGCCAACGTAACTATATATATGTCATCTTCCATTTGTACTTCCGTATTCCCAATTTGTAATCTCTGTGTCTTATAACTTACTATTACCCTATTCCTATTCATCCAGTCTCTCCCCAATACCATCACTCTATTAATTCCTTTTACTACCATAAACACTTGTCTTGCGTATTTCCCTATTTTAAATTCTAATATAGTTTTTCCTACCACCTCTAGCAATTGCCAACTTATGGATTCTAGGCTATTTTTTGTTCTATATAACTTCCCTTTTTCCTCCTATGGACCTGTAAGCACTCTCCTTAATAACACTGACACTTGCTCCTGTGTCCATTATTGCTCTAAAACTTTGATTCTTGATCTGTACTATACACGAACATGGGTCTTCCCTTCTTCCATACATCCCGAACTGATCAGGCATTATCCTATCTGTGCTCAAAACCGCCTGTCTTTTTGAACACCCCTGGAGTTTCCCACCATTTTATATCTTCCTCTATTTCCTTGTGGGTAATTTCCTGCCTGACACTGCCTCGCAATGTGTCCCATTCGACTTCACCTATAGCCTCTCCTTTTTTCTTGGATGCCATGTATCACCTCTCATTTTCTCTTGGCCTCATATGGTCTATCTCCATTGGATTTTCCTGTCTACCTTGCTTATATACCTCTTCTCTACCCTGCTGCTGGTCTTCCTCAAATCTTTTACTAATGCTCTCCTCCTCTATGGCTGCACTTACAACTTGTGACAACATTGTTAGTGCTCTCATCCTCTATGGCTGCACTTATAACATGTGACAACATTGTTGGTGCTCTCCTCCTCTGTGGCTGCACTTATAACATGTGACAACATTGTTGGTGCTCTCCTCCTCTATGGCTGCACTTATAACCTGTGACAACATTGTTGGTGCTCTCCTCCTCTGTGGCTGCACTTATAACTTGTGACAACGTTTTAGTGCTCTCCTCGCCAACTGCAACTTTAAACCTCTAATTCTCAAACCAGCTATAAATGTTGCTACCAACAACTTATTCACCTGCTCAGTATCTATTCCATGTCCATATCCTTGTTCCGCCACCTCTATCACCTTTTCTCCATATTCTTGTACTGACTCACTCTTCTGTTGCTGCATCGACTTTAATTTCACAATTGCGTGCTATGCGTCTTTATATTTGGCATATCTCTTTGCCAAATATGCTCTAAACTCTTGCCATGTTTCTTCTTTAACTTCTTCTATACTTCGTCTAATGCAGTTTGCTACACCACCCTGACTTGTTACTGATGCTGTGTCCTTCCATTCTGATTGTGTCAACTGTCTACTCTTCCCCCAATACTCTAAAGCATTTGCCCATTCGTTAAATTGATCTACTTCCCCTGCAAATACCTGAATCCTTCTTGTCACCTCCTGCATTTGTAAACTACTCCCTAATTTTTCTATAGCCTCCCCCATCTTATGCATGGCTTGCCACATATACACCTCCTGATTCACTCCTTCCAATTTCTTCTGTCGTTCCTACTCATTGTCAATAACACAAGCACTCCCTTCTTATCCTATTGATAAATTCCCCATTGCATACAACATAATTCCTATCTGACATTTGATTAAACTTTCTAAATTCAGTCCTTATAAAATCATGCGTGTGACTCCTGTTGTCACCAACAACTCCCACTCTGTTATTACAACCTTAATCATATTTCATCATATACAATCCACACAAAACAAATGCATATTTAAACATATAATAATTCTTGAATTCAACACAATTAATCATGTTCCTAATCTTATTGTCACAAGTTATCATTCTGTGGTATCACTATCATGTGTACGTCTGTTACAGTCCTACTTTACTAATCTGCTGTTTTTCCTTATCTATCAATCTCCCCCCTTCCCTTATTCACTGCCTTCCTACTTTACTAGCTCTAAAAAAAAATTTACTGGACACACACGATTGTGATATCTCTTCCACCCTTTACATACCATTCATCATTTTATCTTCTAAGTATCAATAACCATGTGGAAACAAATCAACACAAAAGCAACAAGTTATATTGTTGCTAAAACTGTTTCCTCATAAAATAGGACTAATTTTATTCACAGTTCATCTGACCAGTAACAACACAAAGTAGACAAAACCAGCAACTTACTCAGCCCTCGGCTGCTCACACATAATTAACATGGAATATTCAGCTCTTCCACTAAAGCTGAAACAGTTAGCGATCTCCTTGCTCACACATAATGAATTTGAAAAATACTCAGCTTTCCAACTAAAGCTGAATCAGTTAGTGAGCACTTTGCTCGCACATCCTCACATTAAGACTTCACTTGTCCAACCGACACTAATCAATGGCTGAACTCTGGCTCACACATAATTAACATGAAAACATTCAACTCTTCCACTAAAGCTGAATCAGTTAGCGATCTCCTTGCTCACACAAAATGAATATGAAAAAATACTCAGCTTTTCAACTAAAGCTGAATCAGTTAGCGATCTCCTTGCTCACACAAAATGAATATTACAAAGCTGAATTAGTTAGCGAGCTCCTCACTCGCACATCCTCACCTTAAGACTTCAATTTTCCAACTGATACTAATCAGTGCTGACTCCTAGTGCACACATAATTAACATGAACATTTAACATGACACATTTGAAGGTTGGTAAACCATAATGGCTACCACCTTCCGGCAACCCTGTTCTCAGGCCTATCGTATGAGTAAAACTCTCTACCTAACCTTGTGATTTTACTATATCTTTCATCTTCAGCCAATCTCTGACCTTCTTACATCCTCTTCCCCTCTAACTGAACCCTCTCAAAATCCAGACAATTTGTTATTCTAACTGAGCTGATTCCCTCACTCACACCCCGTGAAATGTCCACATTTTCCTAACTCACTCACTCATGTTATTGTTACACATTCTCACCCTCCCACTGTAACACATCTACATGATGCTCAAACAATGTAGATTGTGCTGACTTGGCTATGTACACTATATGAAAGATGGCCATGTTAGTTTTTTTTTTAGTACCCCCGTCACGTCAAAGATGGCCACATACCAACAAATATACTCTGTGGACAACTAGCAGATGGCAAAAGAACTAGGGGACGCCCAAAATTTAGATTTGTAGACGTGAAACATGAGATGAAGACTCTGAACATAAACCCTGCAGCCTGGGAAGAAATAGCTGCAGGTCACAATCTTTGGAAACACACTCTAAAGCTCCAACTCAAACAAAAAGTAAACAGATTCATAGAAAAAGAGAATACATAGCAAAAGAAATGAAAAAATAATATTTCTAGCACCGCTGAAAAATCCATAGTCAACTATGACTGATGGAGGCTACAGCAATTGTCATTGAATCAACTTTTTAATCAAATTATAAAACATAATCATCATGTGAAATTGTATGTGAACAACATCATCATCTCTATCAAAGCTCTTGAAGTACGTTCTCCCATCTGTATTCTCTGAAATACTTTCATGTGAGGGTCGGATGGTTAAAATCATAGGCGACAGGCGGTAACAAAATTGTAACAGTTTGTATAGTATAGTCTTCTTTTTGCAATCTGGAATCTAACTTCTATGAAATAAGTCTGATCTTAAATAAATATCCTGTCAAATGGACTAGTTGTCACTACATTTCCTAAGTTATGTGAGGCCCTGGTGTGAGCACTCTAGCTATATATAATTTGATTGCCTTTGGTCCTTAACTATCCTACTACTTTGGTTTAGTGTTAACTACAATGTCCATCTAAGTCTGATTGACCATCTCTGGCTCACTGTTTCTGATTACTATCTCTCGCTGATTCTGACTGACTTGTCTGTCATGGGATCTTGTTATATATAGTGTGCCTCATTGTCTGTATACCTTTTCTCCTGTCTGAATGGAAGTTGTTAAAGTGTCAATCATTTGCCCATCTAATACTATGTTCACTGAGCTAGATGCATTTTTAATCCCCTGACTGGAAGTTGTCAACATGTCAAGTCACCTGATCGAGAAAAATCTACCATATTAATAAGTTGGTTTGGACCTATTGACCATAAGTTGTTAAAGTGTCAAACATATGTTTCATCCTGTCCACGTACGATTTGGACTCACCGGAAGTTGTTAATATGTCAAGCATTTGTTTGCTTGTGAAGTCCAGAAGTGTATAGTCTACCGCATCTGTCTACACCTATCCCCTAATGTACCTACCCAGTTGTCTCTCCCCACATCCCATACTATTACAATCCATCCAATCACATCCATTTATATTTTAGATGTTCTCGTTATAACAGAATTCTACTGTACTAACATAGCCTATGATATAGCACTTAACAATGAAATTGTACAAGAAATTACAAATTTTACCAACCTAGGCAGAAAAATGTCCAGAACTGGAGACATAAAAACAGAAATCATGACACACATCACACTAGTATCAAAAGCTTTCAACAAACTGATGAACATCTGGTGATCCAAAGTATTCAGGAAATAAACAAAGTTTAAATTATTTAACTCCTGTGTGACACCAGTACTAACATATGTGAAAGCTGGAAATCCACCCAGCTTTTAGATACAAAATGTAATCCCTTTGAAAACAAATATCTACATAGGATCTCAAGCAAAAGCTGGAAAGAACACATTTCAAACGAACTGATAAGAGATGAATCTAAAGAAGAATATGGATCAAGCTTTATAAGAAGGCATTGGAAATACATGGGACATGTGCTGAGAATGAAGACTTTCCCATCAGACATTCATGTGGAACTCATCTTGTAAAAGAAAACAAGGCAGACCAAGTGGATTGCTATGCAGAACAATTACTGGGGAAGACCCAACCATGATACTAAGAAACAACTAAGAACTACAAGAAAAGCTGTAAATTGTCAATCAAGGAGAACTATGACTTTTGTCTTATGTGATGTCTTCGACCCGAGAGGAAAATGAATGAATGAAATGGATAATTATAATTTCATTCTTTAATTCATCATTAAAGTGGATTATCTTCCAGATACACCAGCATAATTTTCATTGGGCATAATAGAAGGCGTACCTAAATTTCAACAAACAGGTTGATGAGAAAGAGTGAGTACCTGCTTATTAGAATCATAGCTAATAACTATGACCACTTTATAAGCTTAGCAAGAATTTCATAGCCTTTAATTGTTACTGATAGATGTCATACTATAGTGCATTCACAAATATTTGTTGCTTTAAAAATTATAATCAGCATTAGTGAAGTAAAATTTGTTGTAAATACATATTTATATTAAACCATCATCAAACTTATGATGTCACACCTAACATGTAATTAGGAAAGATTTTTGCTTCTTTGTGATATAGAAATCTATCTTAATCCTCGCTTGGTTACTATTTATATTTTTTCAGACCATATTGTAGTAATAATCACCTGACCGTTCAAAATAACACATTTCAAGTGTCTTTTAAGAAAATTCTGAACAAACTTGTACATAATTAATGTGAAATTCTGGAAGTACTAGTAAATTTACATCAAAATGCCTTGTATCCAGATTCTCTGTTTGCAGTATTCAGATGCGCTTCATAAGTCAAAATTTGTGGTTTCATTGGAATGGCATTGAAACTTGGAATTGTTACTCTCAAGAACATTTCACTGAAATTATAAAATTATTTTACATTTCAGGCTAAACGTGGAAAGCTGGTTCATTGTAATTTAAGCCCAGAGAAAACAACAAAACATTCCTTCAGTATTAGTGACCGGACATTATGGAGATGGTGGAATGAAGATTGCAATGTTTCTAAAGATACAAAAAGAGGGTTAGCACAGGAATATAAATGGGATAACTTTGACAAAGAAGAGATTAAATGAAAGATTTATAGATTTTTGTACAGTAAAGAATTATTGACGCTAAAGAGATTGAAAATTTTACTTAGGCAGGATCATGACATTGAGTAGTATGTGAAATAGGTTTTTACTTCACAACGATTTCTGTGGTATGACTTCACTAAGGTTCCTACGGTTTGAATTCACTTATATGCCTGACACCATGCACCCTAGGCATACCTGACATGTGCTCAAACCAGAAGGAACTGGCTGAGAAAAAAGCAATAGAGTTTTTATAAAGGAGACCAGACGTCTGGCAGTCATTGAAATTTGGTTAAGAGAAGGTAAGAATATTGGTAGATAGATATACTATCACAACATGTTGCATTACTTGAGAGTAGGTGCAATTTGGGATGAAACTGAACGATAGACTGGGCGCTGGTCCCTCAACCCCTGGGTGGCTTTACAACAGAAAGGCTTCAAGTTCATACTAATTTTGAAAGCCCTCTTTGAGAGAATAAATCCTGATGAGGAAATCTTGACAAGTATTGGCTACTTCAGAAGTATGGCCACATCAGTTCTATACCATGGCAAGATTGAAGAGAAGCTCTGATAAGCCGAATCTAAGATGATGGGGAGAATTGAAAAGTACATAAAAGAGGGTTCAAGAGCCTCATGGATTGGGACTGGTAGAGTACCACCGACTCAGTGGGTGGCATGATATCAAGACACCAGTCTACATTTCACCATGGACTAATGTAAAGGACCAAGCTGACCATTACTTTGAATGGGCCATCCTTTCAGCCAGAGTAGAGCAAAATCCATACCGCCCATTCAAGTACCCTCAACATAAATATATATATTGGGACTACTTCACTTTTACATTCACCATAAACCATCAATTTTAATGTTGTCCACCTCATGTTACAAACTTATTGTGCTAAGATGTATTTTGACTCACATCAATTTTCTCCAACACAGCCTTGACCTTCAGATCAGGAATTCCTTGATAGTAAGCATAAGACAGGTTCCTGCGCACATCAACTATGAATGTTAATGGCTCAAGAACTTTGATCTCAGCTACTGTAGCATTTGTGTCATCTTGGGCAATACCTCTGTCATAAAAAATAGGATACACTTTTAATGCATCGCTGCTGCAACTTTAGACACCGACTTGTTACATGACCAGTTAGATCTACAACAATTACTTAATGTAATAAACATGACTAATAAAAAAATATGGATTAGATATGAATATCAAAGAGACTAAAACTATGATCTTAAACAAAGATAATACTCAGAACCTACAAGTGGATATTAAAGTTGAAAGAATAGACCTGGAGACAGTTCAGAGCTACAACTACCTTGGATATACTATAACCAGTGATGGAAAATGTAAAACTGAAATAAACAAAAGAATAAAAATGGCAAAAAGTAATTTTAACTCTTTCAGTACAGAAGGTTTTTATCATTTTAGCTGTAGAGATTTCAGAGACAAAATTTTTCATGTTTTAAAATATTAATCTAGATGTTTATATTTATCTAACACTTAACATATTATATATGAATTTTTAGACATTAAACACGTAATTATATTTCACCAATACCAAGATGATGCAAGGCATATAAAAATAATATGGTTTGATGACAGTTTACACTAATCATATTGAGAGTGAGGCACTGAGCGGCTAAAACATACATGACCAAAATAGGCATGGTACATGGTGGGTCAAAACATATGGAAAGAGTTAATGCCATGAAAAATATAAAAACATCAAAACAAATAACATCAGGGCTAAAACTAAAAATAGCAAAATGTTATATCTTCTCAACATTCCTGTATCACGCAGAAACATGGACAATAGACAAGAAAACAAAACAGAAAATTGAAGCCTTTGAAATGTGTATATAGAAGAATAGGTAGAATTGGATGGAAAGAAAAGGAAACAAACAATGAAGTCTTAAAACAACTAAAAGTGAAAAGAGAACTACTAAACACAATTCAAACAAGACAAATGAGATTTTGAGGCATGTTAAAAGACACAGCAGCCTACTAAAAGTAATCTTGAAATAGAAATACAAGGTAAAAGAGGCAGAGGCAGACCAAGACTAACATGGACAAGTAACATCAAAAGATGAACAAGTCAGCCTATGACAACCTGCACTATCAAAGCAAGAGACCGAGCGGAATGGCGATCTATAATAGCCAACCTTCGATGCAAAGATGGCATTCAATGATGATATGTAACATTGTACATCTAGTAGTGGTATAACAATTAATTGTTATTTGGTTATTGCCAACTGCATTAATTCTCATAATTTTAGTCTTATCTCTATTTATTTTCAGTCCCAGTTTTTGTGATCTCTCATCAAGTAAGCTCATTTTGTCTTGCATCTTTTGATGATTATGTGATAGGAGACCTATGGTGTCAGCAAAGTCTAAGTCATCAAGTTGCTTGGTCAGTAACCAATGAATTCCAGTTCTATTGTTCTGCGTTTTTCTCATAATCCAATTTATGGTCAGCAGTAAGAGAAATGGAGATAGAAGGCTTACCTGCGTTACTCCTGTTCTTATTACAAATGCTTCAGTAAGCTGCCCTTTGTGCACAACACTACATTTCATTCATTCCTTCATACATTATTTTTATCAAGTTAATAAACTTTACGGAGATTCTGTAATGACTCAGCAACTTCAAAAGCATTCCTCTGACTAAACTAGCAAATGCCTTTTCGTAATCTATGAATCCATTATAAAGTGGAGAATGTAGTTCCAAGCTTATATTGATCATGTATTGATCACATTTTCACTCTCAGAAGCATCATTGCAGAATAATTAGAATTCCAATCTTTGCTTATTATTAACTTTGTGGATTTTCAAAAGGCATTTGATAGTTTGTTCTAACTAGCATGTGAAACTGTGATTAGTAGTTTCTTTTTTCCAAGTACAATAAAGCCAAAGCTTTCAATTTATGAACACATTGTTCAACTGAAACTCTTGCAAAAAAACATGGAAGTTAAAAAAAAACACATGTCATAAAGCAAACTAACAGACTTCCTGCATCACCCATGGTGTCAGGGATTTCTTTTTGCCCATCACTACTAAAATCCCAAAGCTTCTATTATTTCCTTGGCATACAGCATCATGATTTAACTTCATCTTGCATCACATGATCATTTTAAGTGAATTGATACATGACCCTTAACACTGCACCTACGAGTGGAACTTAAGAAGAATATGTACACTTTGTTCACAGTACCAAGTACTGCGTTCCAATCATTACATTAACTTATAAACTCATCGCTAGGGCTAGGATTTTTATGACCTACAAAATGTCAAATATGACTTAAAAATCAAAATATGCTTGCATTTATGACCTAAAACGTAAAATATGACCTAAAAATGAAAAATAGACTGAAATATGACATTAATTAATTACTAATTTGCTTTTAAAAATGACATTAAAATATCTGCTAAGGCATCTACATCCTTTGCGTAGGTCTCTGCTTTCATGTTTTTATCATTGTTGATGAACAATTTCTGAGGCAAGGCACTGCATCTCTCTGACTTTAACTTTTTTAAACAATTTGTGGACACATTTATTCTCCCTTAGTGTCTGCAAAGATCCTCTCTGGTAACTTCAAAAATGGTACAACCATTGTATGAAGCAAAAATGGAGGACCATTTGTCAAAGAAAATGAAAAACTGAAAAAAATTGGAAGAATACTTTAAAGAAATTCTCAACAGACCAAAACCAATAAGTGAAGTTTCTATGTCCCCACCACCAGCAGTTTTGAAATGAAGAAAGGAAAGATTACTTGCCATGAAAGTGAAAATTCTATTGAACAGACCAAAATTAACAAAGCACCTGGTGAAGATAGAACTTCTGCAGACATGTTAAAGGCAGACTCAGGACTGAGCACAAAAGTTTTTGACAAATTATTCAATAACATGTGGGAAGATGAAAAAAGTACCAGAAGCATGGGAAAGGGGCATTATTGTCAAAATTCATGAGATAGGGGACCACAGTCGTTATGAAAATTGGAGAGGTATAAAACTGCTGTCAGTAGCTGGGAAGATATTGTGCAGAGTGCATCTCCGATGCATAAGGAATAGTGTGGATCGAAAGCTCAAATAAGAGCATGCAGGCTTTAGAAGTGGAAGATCATGTACTGATCAAATCTTTCTCTTGTGAAGCATTATAGAACAGTCACTAGAATGGAGTTCATCCTTATATATAAACTTCTTTGACTTTGAGAAGGCATTTAACAGCATCCATCATCCATCGCTTTGAAAATTCTTATATGCGTACAGCTTCCAGGATAAAATCGTCAATATTCTAAAGGTACAACGGACACGTACAACCTCAACCAGCTCTGTGAAAGACATGAACGACAGTAAATGGCTTGGTTCAAAGTCATAGCATGAGTTAGAGAAGGATGTACCTTGTCACCACTCCTTTTCCTTGTGGTCAAGGACTGAATCACGGATTGGTTGTTGTCGACAGACCAAGAGGAATTAAATGGGGTCTTACTGGACATCTTGAAGATACTGACTTTGCAAATGATGCTGGCCCACTGCCACCAAGACACACATGAGAAAACAGATAGAGTAGATAAGTTTGCTAACTCAGTAGGACTGAAAATAAATGAGAGAATACTAACAACGGGTTATGAGGATAAATGCCAAAAGTACAAAGAAAGTTACATTCAGAGGAGTGGGGCTAGAAGTGTAGCAGGCTTAATAGCCAAATGTCGCCTGCTTAATGATGTAGCAAGCTAATAATGTCTCATGCTGAATGGCCCGATTGTACAGACTCTTTACTTAAAGCCTGTTTTTGATTGTGTGCACACTGCGACGTCGTACACACCACATGTAACACTCCAACTGATTGAGGCCGGCCTTTCTCTGCCTGTGTTGCCTCGACTGGTTCTCTGCTTCACTGCTGGAAAGACTTGCTTAAGCCTTGCCCGTACACATCTTACACAGAAGATGCACATAGACAGCTCGCTGAACTCTGAGCCATCCCCTTGCTTGACCTTTAGAACAAGTCACACCGCTAATGGCGGTCTGACTCTCCCTCGACTTTCCTCTGCGGATGTGGTGACAGAAGCTCGTGGAGATCTGAGTCCCTTCTAGACTCTCGACATCAGTCGTTTGCGCTGGCCAGGATTACTTGAACTGCCTGTTGATCATTAGAAGTACTTCGCGCTGTTAAGTCTGTGATTTAGGACAACCCCGGACCCGTTCTTCGTCAGGACGAGACAATAAAAACACAGCTAGCATTGACAAAGCATGTCTCAACACCATGGAAGTCAACAAGTTAACGTTTATTACAACAATAAATCCCCTGCAATTTACAATGTCCATAGCCACTCTCCAAGTGGCCTTTCGTTCTGGCTTGATTCTCACACTGACACTACATTCGATGCATGCTATCATTTGCCTCCTCAACATGAGTGAGACCCTCACAATACTACAAAAGTCTCTGCATTTGTGCTAATGAGAGCACTCACAAACAATTCAAAAGTCTCTGTTCTAATGATGTTGAGAATATTCACCATAATTCACAAGTCTCTATTCTTAGTAATTCAAAAGTCTCTGTTCTTATGATGGTGAGAATATTCACCATAATTCACAAGTCTCTATTCTTAGTAATTCAAAAGTCTCTGTTCTTATGATGGTGAGAACACTCACAATAATTCACAAGTCTCTATTCGTATGATGTTGAGAATATTCACAATAATTCACAAGTCTCTATTCTTAGGTTGGTGAGAATGCTCACAATAATTCAAAAGTCTCTATTCGTATGATGTTGAGAATATTCACCATAATTCACAAGTCTCTATTCTTAGTGATTCAAAAGTTTCTGTTCTTATGATGGTGAGAATATTCACAATAATTCACAAGTCTCTATTCTTAGTGATTCAAAAGTCTCTGTTCTAATGATGTTGAGAATATTCACAAGTCTCTATTCTTAGTGATTCAAAAGTCTCTGTTCTTATGATGGTGAGAATATTCACCATAATTCACAAGTCTCTATTCTTAGTAATTCAAAAGTCTCTGTTCTTATGATGGTGAGAACACTCACAATAATTCAAAAGTCTCTATTCATATGATGTTGAGAATACTCACAATAATTCACAAGTCTCTATTCTTAGGATGGTGAGAATGCTCACAATAATTCAAAAGTCTCTATTCTGATGATGATGAGAATACTCACTATAATTCACAAGTCTCTATTCCTAAGATGGTGAACATACTCACAATTAATTCACCTGTCCATGCACTGTAGAAGCTATCAGCTTCGTAATCAAGTCCCTTCAAGACTATTTCTATTCTACAACGGTGACAACACTCACAATTAATAATACACATGTCTCTGCACTGTTAGAAGCGACCCGCTTCGTGATACAGTCTCTTCAAGAATACTTCTATTCTACTACGGTAAGAAGACTCACAATTAATACACATGTCTCTGCACTGTTAGAAGCTACCAGCTTCGAATTAAAGTATCTTCAAGACTATTTCTATTCTGCTACAACTTCTCCAGAGACTTACTGTTACCTAGCGCTCTACTACATCATACACTGACCTGTTCTGGACGACTGTCTGAATTCCTCTCATCCCCCCTTGTTCACGGTAATCGGCTGTATATACACCAGGCCGCCCGCACAGAACCAACGCTATGAATCGAATGAATCTCCCAACTCAACTGTCCTTCTCTCACTTAACTTCTCACCCCTTATTTTTAAAACTCGTGATTCCCGAATAAGTTCACCCTACAACTTGCCCGTGCAACATGCTTCCCTCGATCCCTCTCTTAAGGACTCCTCAGCTTTATCTCCCCTTGACCTCTATCAAATTCCCCTCTCTTCCCTAACCTAGTTACCTCCCTTTTTCACTATCGCCATACTCCTGTTAGTTATTGACCTACACTTAATAACTCCCTTTTCCATCCTCCTACTTATCACCCATATTTTCTACTTTCTTTGGAGCCTCCTCCACAATTTCTGATAGGGCCCCTACAGAACTTCTGGAGGTTGCTCCTCTCTACTATATATTTTTTTTTCTTATGTCTTCTACTCTACCTCCCCTACCATTTCTTGGCATCTCTCTTCTGTTGTTTAATAACTCTCCTCACTCTCCCACTGTTCACTCTCCTGCTCTCTATTTCTCTTCTCCTCCAGTGATTCTCCTGAAGACCACCTCCCCTGTCTCTTCCTAAGGACGCTCCTATTCCCCTGTCTCCCTCTCTCTACTTCCTCCCACTTGTTTTTCTCTTGTTTGCTCTTGTCTTTCCACTTCTTGTTGCCTTTGGTCTAACCTTACTCGTCTTTCTGGTATTGGCATGTCTTCCTCTTCTGACGACGTTTGCCTCTCTTTGCACCCTTCGTTCTTGTCTTCTTCTACACTGACTCCTCGTGTTCCTATACGGTGGCTCCTCTTTCGTGCTATTTCCCCCTTCTTCCAGCTTATTCCTATATTCCCGTTTAATCTGAGCTATGACTTTTACCTTCTTTATTTTAATTGTTTTTCCCGAATAATTGATTAGCATCACTGGCAAACTATTCCCCTTACTTATTGTTGCTATGCCATCAATCACCCTTATGTTCGGTTCTTCCATTATTTCTGGCTTTGTTCTTGTTGTTTCTACCGTCATTCCTGGTCTAATATAATCATTCTGTTTTATTTTTGCTAAAGTGATGTGTACTCGGTGTGGTTTTAATATTACATCCTCCTTTGCTCTAGCCAATGTTGCAATATGTATGTCATCCTCCATTTGTATTTCTACTCCTCCTATCCTTAACGTTTGTGTCTTGTAGTTTACTATAACTTCATTTTTCCTCATTCAATCCCTACCTAATACCATGACCCTATTCATTCCTCTTACTATCATAAATCTGTTACATTTTACATTTTCCTACCTTTATGTGTATCCATGTTTCTCCTATTACTTCTAACAATTGCCCACTTATTGATTCCAGTTTATTCCTTGTCATCTTCATCCTCTCTTTGTACCCTTTTATTGCTCTATACGCAGTCTCTTTTATCACACTCACGCTGGCACCGGTGTCTATAATAGCCCTATATTTCTGCCTGTCTATTTGTACTATCTCCCGTGTGTTACCGGGGCCCATTATGTGGGATGTAAAGAATAGTGACACTGTGACCTTCCAGGCATGTCGTAAGAGACGACTAAGGAGGTTGATCGATGGCTTGACAAGCTGTCATTGTAAAAAGCATTGTTATGGAAACAGACCATAGATTTTAGAAGCAGTGATCTCTGCAATATGTGCCATTTTGGCACGCAAGGTTTCTGTTTTTGAGATTGTGGTTCTGCCCTATGTGCCGTCTTCGGCTCGAAAGGATAATAGATAGATAGATTTGTACTATGCAGGAACATGGATCCTCTCTTCTTCCATATCTGCCGAATTGGTCAGGCTTCTCTTCTGTACTCAAAATCGCCTGCCTGTTTGAGTACTGTTCCCGTTTCCCGCTGCTCTGTACATTCCTCCTTTTCCCTGTCTATTAGTTGTTCCTCTACATTGCCTCCTAATATGACCTATCCTCCCACACCTGTAACACCTTCTTGTCTCCTGAATGACATTCACTACTTGTGTTTCTCTCTGTTGTATCCTTCTCTGTCTCATGTGGTCTATTTCCATGGGGCTTTCTTGCCTACCCCCTCTACTGACTTCTCTATCTTGTCCTTGTTCCTCCTCAAATCTTTTTGTTATACCCTCCTCTTCTATCGCTGCATTGATTACTTGTGAGATTGTTGCCATTCTTCTTCTTTTTAGCATTACCTTCAGCCCCTTATCTCTTATTCCTGTTATAAATGTTGATATTAATAACTTATTGACCTGTTCTGTTTCTATTCCTGCTCCAAACCCTTGTTCTGCCATTTCCCTTATTCTCTCTCCATATTCTTCTATCGTCTCACTTCTCCCTTGCTGAGCTCCTGTCAATTTCATGATGGCATGCTGCTCATCCTTGAATTTTCCATATCTTTTTGATAAGTACAGTTTAAATTCCTGCCATGACTCTTCTTTTATTTCTTCTATTCTTCTTCTCACGCACTTCGCTACTGCACTCTGACTCGTAGCTACCGCTAATTCCTTCCACTCTATTTGACTTAGTTGTTTGCTCTTCGACCAGAATTCAATGGCTTGTACCCATTCTTCAAACTTGTCTGGCTCTCCTGTAAACATCAGAATTCTTCTGGTTATCTCCTGAGTTTGTAAACTATTTCCTAACCTCTCCACTACTTCCCCCATCTTTTGCATGGCTTGCCACATATATCCTTCTTGTGTCATTCCCTCCATTTTTGTTTCTATTTCTATCTACCCTTTTTTTTTTTTTTGTTACCTTGTTCCTTCTCTTGTATTGGGCTCTATTTCCTACTCAAATCTTCACTCTGTTATTGCTCTTGTCTCACTTCCCCCACTTGTGCTGATTTCCTACACCAATATTCAATTATTTATCTCTTGTGACCCTATCTGATATTTCTGTTCATCACCTGTTTATATTTCCATTCATTTTTGTTCATAATACAATCATTGACAACAAAAAAATCACACAATGTATCACAATATAACTGTTTACATAAATTTGTTTGTCACCTTCACCCACAAAAAAAAAACCAATTATTTCACTCTTCTCGTATCTCAGCCATGTGTGTCATCTGTTGTAATCCTATTCGTTCCTTATTTTACTCCCTCTTCCCTTAATTACTATGTTCCTATTCTATCTAAAAATATGGTTGACACACACGACTGTGATAGCTCTCCTTATAAATTTGTCTCCTTTTTCAAACGTGTGGCCACACACTTTCCACTCTATACACTTCTCTTTAATATCTCTCACTTAATAATCCTTCTACCCTCCTTTCACTCCCTAATTAATATACTACTTAATTAACTAGTAACACACTTTTGAAGATCCTTTGAATTTTCTCCCCGCTTTGCTGCCACTGTGTCTCATTTGCCTGTCTGTGACCCAACGTTGGCCACTGCCCAAAAATGTAGCAGGCTTAATAGCCAAATGTCGCCTGCTTAATGATGTAGCAAGCTAATAATGTCTCATGCTGAATGGCCCGATTGTACAGACTCTTTACTTAAAGCCTGTTTTTGACTGTGTGCACACTGCGACGTCGTACACACCACATGTAACACTCCAACTGATTGAGGCCGGCCTTTCTCTGCCTGTGTTGCCTCGACTGGTTCTCTGCTTCACTGCTGGAAAGACTTGCTTAAGCCTTGCCCGTACACATCTTACACAGAAGATGCACATAGACAGCTCGCTGAACTCTGAGCCATCCCCTTGCTTGACCTTTAGAATACGTCACACCGCTAATGGTGGTCTGACTCTCCCTCGACTTTCCTCTGCGGATGTGGCGACAGAAGCTCGTGGAGATCTGAGTCCCTTCTAGACTCTACCAGCCCCTCGACATCAGTCGTTTGCACTGGCCAGGATTACTTGAACTGCCTGTTGATCGTTAGAAGTACTTCGCGCTGTTAAGTCTGTGGTTTAGGACAACCCCGGACCAAATCTTCATCAGGACGAGACAATAAAAACACAGCTAGCATTGACAAAGCATGTCTCAACACCATGGAAGTCAACAAGTTAACGTTTATTACAACAATAAATCCCCTGAAATTTACAATGTCCATAGCCACTCTCCAAGTGGCCTTTCGTTCTGGCTTGATTCTCACACTGACACTACATTCGATGCATGCTATCATTTGCCTCCTCAACATGAGTGAGACCCTCACAATACTACAAAAGTCTCCGCATTTGTGCTAATGAGAGCACTCACAAACAATTCAAAAGTCTCTGTTCTAATGATGTTGAGAATATTCACCATAATTCACAAGTCTCTATTCTTAGTGATTCAAAAGTCTCTGTTCTTATAATGGTGAGAATATTCACCATAATTCACAAGTCTCTATTCTTAGTAATTCAAAAGTCTCTGTTCTTATGCTGATGAGAACACTCACAATAATTCAAAAGTCTCTATTTGTATGATGTTGAGAATATTCACAAGTCTCTATTCTTAGGATGGTGAGAATGCTCACAATTAATTCACCTGAACATGCACTGTAGAAGCTACCAGCTTTGTAATCAAGTCCCTTCAAGACTATTTCTATTCTACAACGGTGAGAACACTCACAATTAATAATACACATGTCTCTGCACTGTTAGAAGCTACCAGCTTCGAATTAAAGTCTCTTCAAGACTATTTCTATTCTGCTACGGTGAGAACACTCACAAATAATAATACACATGTTTCTGCACTGTTAGAAGCTACCAGCTTCGTGATACAGTCTCTTCAAGAATACTTCTATTCTACTACGGTAAGAAGACTCACAATTAATACACATGTCTCTGCACTGTTAGAAGCTACCAGCTTCGAATTAAAGTATCTTCAAGACTATTTCTATTCTGCTACAACTTCTCCAGAGACTTACTGTTACCTAGCGCTCTACTACATCCTACACTGACCTGTTCTGGACGACTGTCTGAATTCCTCTCATCCCCCCTTGTTCACGATAATCGGCTGTATATACACCAGGCCGCCCGCACAGAACCAACGCTATGAATCGAATGAATCTCCCAACTCAACTGTCCTTCTCTCACTTAACTTCTCACCCCTTATTTTTAAAACTCGTGATTCCCGAATAAGTTCACCCTACAACTTGCCCGTGCAACATGCTTCCCTACGATCCCTCTCTTAAGGACTCCTCAGCTTTATCTCCCCTTGACCTCTATCAAATTCCCCTCTCTTCCCTAACCTAGTTACCTCCCCTTTTTCAGAAGTGGATCACTCTAAATACCAAGGAAACTATATTTTATCAAACATTGACAATGAGACAGTTCTCTGCTAAAATAGGCATGTCAGCCAAGGCATTCAATGTACTTTTTGAATACTTGCGTTCATCTATTCTCCATTTCAGCACAAAGCTTAGAATCTATAAGTCAGATATATTATCCATACTCTTATATGCAGGAGAAACGTGGAGAATGAACCATAAGATAGAAAGCCAACTTAGAGGATATGAAGTCGCTGTCTTAAAAAGATTCTAAACATCTGTTGGGATCAACACATCACAAACAAAGAAGTAGCTAGAAGATCAGGCATAAACAACATCAATCAAGACGTTGGAAATAGCTAGGCCACATTCTACAAATGGAATGAACCATGCATCCCCACCTAGCATTAACATGGACACCACCCGGCAAACAAAGAAAAGGTAGACCATTAGGGACATACATAATGAAATGAAAGAGGCTAGTAAGTCTGGGTGAGAGTTGTCCATGCTTGTTTCAGGCCGGATTGGATGGAAATCTCATGTGAGTACCCTTTGTTCCAATCGGGATTAAGAGGATTAAGAAAAATAATTTTCCATCTAAATATTTACTTTGAATCACACTGTCTGAGTTATAGGCACATTGCACTTACTCAGGCAGTTTACGTGTCTCTTAGCAATAAAATTACAAAGCCATATTTGTTCCGCTTAATAAAGGGTAATCTAAATGAAAGTTTTATTGTAGCTAAAATAATGACAAATATGACCAAATATAATGAAAAGTATGCATTTCTGACCCAAATTTGACAAGCTATGACCTAAACCAAATTATGGTCAAAACATGAATTTATATGACCAATAAAAACAGCATCAGAGTGTACAGATGGGCATGAAACATGATCTGATGAGATATGTTGAAACTTGTTTTTAAAAAATACATGTCAGGAACAAATATGAGATGTCATAAAAATCTGACCCCAACTCATGACACTAGCAACATTGAGTGAGTGATTGTAACATTACAAATGATCCAACTCCACTTAGCATTTCTATGTATTTCTACTTGCAATAGCAATGTTTTATCTTTGTGCTGTAACACTAAATTGGCAGGAATATTACTTGGTGACATTTTGAGATTTTGACAGATCTTAATCAGTCTCATTGCTAAGATCAGATTGCTGCCACATGCACAACTAAAGGAGGTCATATGTTTTATAAATACAAATGTTCCCTACAAGTTTCTGCTAAAATTTGTACAGGTGAAAAAATGTCATTTTGTGTGCAGAATCATTTATACAGAGGTGCATTTTAAGGATTACTTTAGATGTGAGGAGAATTTTAAAAATTAAGCAATGCCAGTGTCGCACACATCAGGGAGATGACATGAAAAAGAAAAGAGCAAAGCTATCTAGGCATCTGTTACAACCCAGCAAAATTATTAATATTTATGCTCTTTTTCCTCTTCAGCCTTTGACCATTAAAGACGTGAATACATTTTGTCACTGATTTATGGTATGCTGCAATATCTTTAACAATTTTTACGCAAGTTATGGAAAATTACAGTATCTTCAGTACAAAGTAAAGGTATCTTCCAATAGGAAATCACAATTTTAATAGGAATTAAGTAATTCATCCCTTAGGAGTACTTAAGAATATTATGGCTGTAATTAAGAACAAAAATACTGTATATGGTATTGCTAAGTAGTAATGTTATTTGTCCAGACATGTTACAATTGTGAAGAAAGTTTGAATATAGGAGATTTTCTGTATGAGGGAGGGCTACTATTATTCTTTTATTATTACCCTTTCTTTTTGCCTTTCAAAATGTAACACCTCTAAGAATGAAAGTGATGATGAATGATCTTAGGACAACATAATAAATCAAGGATTTTTGTTTTCTTGATTTTTAATCAAACTGTCAAACATCAATATCCTCATGTGAGAGCCGGATTTCGCCACAGTTTATTGTCGATAACTAAAAACTGTGATTCAAGATGTTACATAAACTATTAGATAAAATTTGGGAGAGGGAAGAAATACCTAAAGACTGGAAAGAAGGTTATATGATCAAACTACCAAAGAAAGGAAGTTTGCAGGAGTGCACAAATTATAGGGGAATTATGCTACTATCAGTGCCAGGAAAACTATTAAGCAGAATCATTTTGGAGAAACTAAAAGAGACCATAGAGAAACATTTGAGAGATGGACAAGCAGGTTTTAGGAAGAACAGATCATGTGCTGATCAAATAACTAACCTACTTATAATAGTTGAACAAAGTTTAGAACTACAGTCCCCACCTTGTATTGGATTCATAGATTACGAAAAGGCATTTGATAGTTTAGACAGAGGAATGCTTTGGAAGTTGCTGAGTCATTACAGAATCCCCATAAAGTTTATTAACCTGATAAAAACAATGTATGAAGGAACGAAATGTAGTGTGGTGCATGAAGGACAGCTTACAGAAGCATTTGAAATAAGAACAGGAGTAAGGCAGGGATGCCTTCTGTCTCCATTTCTCTTTCTACTGGCCATAGATTTGATTATGAAAATAACTCAAAACAACAGAAATGGAATCCAGTGGTCCAAGCAACTTGATGATTTAGACTTTGCTGATGATATAGCTCTCCTATCACACAGCCATCAACCTCCATCAGCACCATATATTTTAGAACAGTGATCTCCGCAATATGTGCCGTTTTGGCACGCAAGGTTTCTGTTTTTGAGATTGTGGTTCTGCCCTATGTGCCATCTTCGGCTCGAAAGGACAACAGATAGATAGAAATAAAGGTCACAAAATAGCATGTACACCAACACTTAAAAATAAAATAAATAAAATGTCAGAAAGTATAAACCAATATAAGAATGAGAAATGTGCTCTGTTTAAATAATAGCCTAACCTGGACATCCACAAATTTGTCAGTGTCACAATCATGTTATCAACCACCCAAATGTTGACTGGTAATTTCTTTGATTTAATGTTTCCTTGATCAAATGTATTTTGCACAGTCATATCTCCAAGATGGATATTTAATACATTTCCACTTCTGGAGTTCTGGGGAACCACTATTAAGGGTGCTTTTATCTGCAAGTGAAATAGATTAGATCAGATGAGTAGATTGAGAGTGAATGCACATTAAGATCAGATATTTCTTTTTGTAATATCCCAAAGATCCAGCATAATTGAACTAATTAACTCTCTATTTTGTGGTGTTTTAAAAATTAATTCAAGAACACTTATTTTACAAATTCTAGTAAAGACAATTAAATGATAATGTTATTTTCATTACAATATTAGCTTGAATAATATAATAGCAAAACAATAAAGTTATATGGGCACATTCTTTACAACAAAAATGAACTGGTTAACTTGAGACAAATTGATAAGCTATATCTACAGAAAAACAGCTGTGAAATCATTCAAAATAAATAACATCATCATCATCATGTGCCATACCGGGTGGCGTAGGCGATCATGTCCTTCCACAATCTTCTATCTACAGTGCATCGTATCAGTTCTGTTGTTGACTGTTTTCCATGCCATGACACCAAGCTATCCTGTATTTTCTCTCTTTGTCATCCGCGATCTCTCTTTCCTTTTATTTTGCCAGTTGTAACCAAGCATTCCAACTTTCCTCTTCTCATGATGTGCCCAAAAAATGTTGATTGTTTCTTTCTGATGTTTTTTAGGAGCTCCCTTTTTGTGTTGGCCTCTTTGAGAACTTCCTCATTGGTCTTTTTAGCTGTCCAGGGAACTTTCAACATTCTTCGGAGAAATCCCCTCTCTGTGGCCTCTAATCATCTTTTCATTTGTTAATAAATAACACAAAATAAATAAGTACACCAGAGGTAGGAACGTTATCTGTCCAAGTTATTTTACTATAATACAAGAAAAAGATAGGTTTGTGGGGAGGGGAAAAAAACCAACTAATTGAATGCCCTACTTAATTCCAAAAGATATTAATTTAAAATAATTGAAATAAAATCTGAAGCACCTGCTGCTTCTCGTTCATTTGTGTCTAGAAAGTTTTTTTCATCTAGAGAAGTCTAATTCATAGTCTATGAGCCAAATAAGGCGTGTGGGATTTTAAAATTGTCACACAATTGGGAACACAAGTAAATCGATTTTGCAGGTTCCATAGTTCCTGCTGTACAAAACACTCCATATTCTTGTAACAATTTAGCCCCTGCTTCATGAAATGTAACATTTGATAATACTTTCAATTAGACTAGAAAATTGAAAGGCTTTTACGAAGAGTTCACACGGAAAATCTTTCTTTACAACCATCCAGAAATGTCATTCTCATGAAGGTGTGAATGTGGGTTCCAGTGGGTAACATAAGATTTTGGGCCATAGGTGCAAAGTTCTCATTGCGAAATGACTGGAAAATCAAGCGTGTGTGTTTGTGAAGAAAATTTACCTATTGACAACAGTGACTGTTTAATCTAAGTGACTTCAAAGACAAAAAAAATCAGTTGATTGACTACTTTTGACAGAATGTTACACTCTAGAACAAAGCTATAAAATTACTAGGAGGGGACATCTCTGAGATTGTAAAGACCAATAGACTGACAACCACCAGATATTACCAATGAGCACAAACATATAAGCAAACTATTGACAAAACATGATTTAATAGTATAGACCATCTGTCAACACACTATTAGTCTCATAAAATGATCTCTTACCTCTTAAATCTATCCCTCATTGATTTTTAAACCAAGAATTCTAGTACTAACTTCTTTCAGATCGTCTTACCCTAAGACTTGCTCCTGGGCAATCCTAAGCAGGAAACCATCATGGTTGTAAAATCTTGTGGTGTTAATATGAGTCATACCAAAAAACCTGCTCAAGAAATTAGTTGTATGGCAAATATCATCAGCCTGAAAGCACTAACGCTACTCAAATGTTCGGAACCATGGCCACTCTGATCAAACCAGTGCAAGTTGCCAACGAGGAGAAATATCACCTTGATATATTAGGAATTAGTGAAATTAGATGACCAGGAATAGGAAAAAAAACACATCAACAACATGACAATAATTTATTCAGGTACAGATAATAAACATTATGGAGGAGTGGGAATTATAATGAACATCTCTGCTGCTGACAATCTTACCGAATGGGAGCCAGTGAATAGATTAATTAGAGCACGTTATAAAATCAAATATGAAAGATTATCAATTATTCACTGATATGCGCCCACTAATGGAGCTGAAGAAAAAATTAAAGATTTATTTTGTTACCAGCTGCAACATCTAATAAATAAAGTTCCTAAACATGATATTTTAATTGTAATAGGTGACTTTAATGCTAAAGTGGGAAGAGACAACAATGGAATTAGGATGGCAATGGGGAAAGGAGTAGACACTGTCAATCAAAATGGAACAATTTCTGAGCTATGTTTAACAGAAGACCTAGTTATAGGTGGAACATTATTTCCACATCAGGAGATACATAAGACAACATGGGTATCTCCTGATGATAAAGCTAGAAACCAAATCGACCACCTATGTATCAGAAGGAGATTTTCCGTAATAGATGTGAGGGAGTATAGAGGAGCTGATGTCAATAGTAACCATAATCTACGTGTTTTGAAGATTAAACTTAAATTGAAAAGTCACCACAAGAAGCACGTCTTGAAGAATATCTATCTATCTATTGACCTTTCGAGCCATAGCCGGCCCATAGCTATGATATCTATCTATGATAGGGCAGGATATCTATCTACAAATTGCTAATAGCAAGGTATTATATAATATACAGAAACAACTAACAGGCTCCTATACATCAAATGGCTGACCTGTTCTGAGTAAAGATGGCACCTTACTAACTTCTAGTGCTAATAAAAAGCCTGATATGCTGAACATATCCAGGATATTCTTAACTGCTCAAATCCCAGTTTGAAAAAGATTCACCAACTCCACATCTAGACATCAATATAAAAGAAATCACTATAACAGAAATTGAATTAGCAGTGAAACACATGACTAATAATAAGGCCTCTGGCATAGATAAAATAACTGCAGAGATGCTGAAAGCATTTAATAATCAAAATCTACCCCACTTAAGAAAGTTGTTTAATAAAATGTGGGATGAAGAAAAAGTTCCTATAAGCTTGGAAGAAAGGGATCATTATCAAACTACCTAAAAAAGGCAATCTTAAAGATTGCAATAATTGGTGAGGAATTATGCTTTTATCAGTTGCCTCTAAGGTTTCCTGTAGAATCATGCTGAACAGAATAAAAGATGCTGTAGATTATATTATGTGCAAATAACAAGCAGGATTTAGAAAGGATAATACTAGAACATAAAGAAAAACAAAAACCATTAATCTGCAATTTCTAAAAAAGCCTTTTGACAGCATACATAGATTGTCCTTGTGGAATGTCTTGAAACATTATGGAATACCACCAACAATTACCAACATTATAAAAGACATATATGAGGGCTATACTTGAGCAGTTCGCACACAGGAGAGAATGAGTGTTTGGTTTCGAATTGAAACAGGAGTCAAACTGGGTTTTATACTATCATCATTGCTATTTGAAATTACCATTGATTACATAATGAGTAAATGTTGCAAAGACAATAATGCATTAAATGGTATGACAAGAATTACTTGGAAGATCTAGATTTTGCAGATGATATAGTGCTTCTAAGTGACAATATCAACAAGTTGCAAAATATCACACAGATACCTTATCATCAATGGCAGAAAAATAGGACTTGAAATCAAAAGAGATAAAACAAAATACTGAAAAATAACAATACTCCAGTGGGCATTATAAATCTGAATTGCCAGGCACTGGAAAGAGTAGACCACTATATATATCTTGGTAGTAATATAGATCTAAAGATGTTTGCAGGGCTTCCTTGGGGGAATTTTCTATATGTGAAAGGAACTGGGAAAATGTGGCTGCAGATCATAGCACATGGAGAGCAAACATAAAAAATGGCACAACAACTTTCGAGACAGTGTTGATGTCAAATTCAGAAGACAAAAGGCGCAAGAGAAAGGAGACAAGACCAGGTACCGTGGGTACACCTTGCTCGTTCTGTGGATTCAGCCTTGAGAAAAGATGTTCAGTAAAGCAGCACCTAGTATGAAACACTAATGCTTTACCAAACTACTGACTTATCATGATTGCTTGCTACCAACCATTTGTCAAGACGCCAAAGGCCATACAATACAGATCAAGAAAGTGAAACAAAGAAAGAGATCAGAAGCAGGATAGCAAAAGTAGCAATGAATTTTTTAAAAACTGGACAAAATATGGAAATAAAAAATACTATGCAAGAAAACCAAACTTAGAATATTCAACTCAAACGTATTATTAACACTTGCCTATACATGTGAAAGCTGGAAAACATCATAAGAGATTGAGAAAAAACTAAATGATTTTGAAGACAAATGTCTAAGAAAAATACAATGTGTACAATGGAATGAATTCAAGACTAATATTGAAATAAGAGAAATGGTCATGCAACCAAAGATCTCATCTATAATTAAGGAAAGAAGATGAACATATGCCGAACATGTAATGAGAAGAGACAACAAGAGAATTCCAAAACAGGCTCTTCTAAGGGAAACATCAGG
Organism: Megaustenia siamemsis; assembly: GCA_032433765.1. Lineage (NCBI taxonomy): Eukaryota > Metazoa > Mollusca > Gastropoda > Stylommatophora > Ariophantidae > Megaustenia > Megaustenia siamemsis. The sequence goes on along the minus strand of JAVIAB010000059.1, from coordinate 48,534,364 downwards.
ATACAGAAAAAGAGGAAAACCTAATGAGACACTAAAAAGAACACCTATAAGAGAAGCAAAGTTGGCAGGCATAGACTCATTAAATAAGATCAAACATTTAGCCCAGAATAGAGATGGGTGGTGAATAACACTACAAGCCCTATGCAATATTTAACAGCTCGGGAAGGATCAAGAATTTCTTTCCATTGTTAAATTTATAGACAAATTATTGTTAATTTTGATAGCCAGCTCAATTATAGGTTCAGGGAACTGCAATAGCTCAGTAGTTAGTGAACTGACTACTCAGGGCAAGAGGTTGGGTTTGACCCTAATCGATAATTTCCAGGTTCACCCTGCGTTAAATGGATACTAAATTTTCTTCTTGGAAATAAAAACAACATGGGCATCATTACTGATCATATTACCCCAAAAATCATGTGCCGAAGATCTATTAAAAAAAAAAAAAAAAGCACTAACACAACATCCCCTATATACCACATAGAGTGATGGATCTCTTTTCTTTTTCATTTATATGTTCAGAATAGGTCCAGAAATAACAATGCACTGATTTTAAAAAGTTGGGTTACATAAAATTGTTCTATGACAATTTAAACATAAGAAAGTTACATCATGTGAGTTACATCATGTGAGTTAATGCATAAATGAGACTCAGTAAATGTATGTTGTTCACATTTGGATATTTTGTGTTTTGTGAGGTTTAATTGAGTACAAACATTTGGTTACATTACAATTCACTAAAATCACATTTACTAAATTAATTCACATATTTTATTTTCATACAATCCTGATATAAAGAAAGGTCACAAACCATAACATTTAGTCTCACAAGAGGAACTTTTTCTTGAAGATTTTTGGCCACATCAATAGAAACTTCTTTCACAACTTGTTTTGCATCGTACAGCTTGGCCTTTGCAACAATGAAATTGTCGAAGAAATACTGGATGGAAAGAGTTGTAGGCACATTTATTCCAGATATACAATACTTGTTGTTGATATGAAAACAGAAACTGACCCAAAATATGGTTGAAACACATCTGGAATGTGCAAGCATACACAATGAACTATAATGACAGCATATTGTTAAGAGCTTCATTTATATGGCTGATATCACCCTTCAAACTGACTAATGAAATATTTTGGATATAAACAACATGCTGGCAACAAGAGTCCAAAAACATATCCATAATACTGTAAAAATCTGCATAAGGACATACAAATCACATATGAGGGCATCTTATTTTATCCTGAACCAGTGGCCATTTATGCATGAATTCTTAGATCTCACAAAATACAGAAGTCTATTTCACTTCTGGTATTTCTGTGTAATTTCCCATTGTTCATCAAAGCATTGACAAACAAAAGAGTTCATACCACCAGTGAGGACAAATTCAAGGAAGAAATGGATGACAGATGATATTTTGCAGCTAATGGATACAAGAAGAAGAAATTAAGAAAATAAAGATGAGTATAAGAGGTTAAATAAAGAAATTGTAGTAAAATGCAATGAAGCAAAAGAAGCATGGCTAAAAGAGAGATGCAAAGAAATCGAATTGCAACAAAAAGGAGATGCTAAAGCTATATACAAACAAATTGAGGAATTAACAGGAAGAAAAACGCAATCAAAAACTGGATGTTTAAGATCAAAGAAAGGAGAACTGTTGATTGATCAAGAAAACATAAGGGAACGATGGACAGAATACATTAAGGATCTTTATAATGATGAACGAACGGAAGTAAATATTAAGGATAATGGAGAAGGACCAGAAATACTAAGAGAAGAAGTGGAAGACGCCTTGCGCAATATGAAAGTAGGCAAAGCTCCTGGACCAGATAATATAACTTAAGAAGAGATTGAAGCCATGGGTGATTTTGGAATAGAAATAATAACAAAAATATTGAATGATATCTACAACAGCGGATATATACCAGACGACATGCTCAAATCAATATTCATAGCCCTACCAAAGAAATCTGGAGCGATTGAATGCAATGATCATCGCACAATAAGCCTTATGAGTCATATGACTAAGATATTATTAAGAATCATCATGCGAAGAGTGCGAAACAAAATCAGTCCAGAAATTAGCGATGAACAGTGTAGTTTTGTTAGAGATAAAGGAACAAGCAATGCCATTTATATCATAAGATCTTTAGTAAAAAGAGCCATAGAGGTGAAAACAGATCTATACCTATGTTTCATAGATTACACCAAGGCATTTGACAAAGTAAAGCACCAAGAAATAATCAACATTTTAGAAAGCATAAACATAGACAGCAAAGATATAAGAATAATAAAGAACATGTACTGGCAACAAACAGCGGCCATAAGAACTGGAAACCAATTGGGAATGTTTCAACAAATAAAACAGGGTGTTAGACAAGGTTGTGTGCTGTCACCAGACTTGTTTAATATTTATAGTGAGAATATTTTAAGAATCATAAGGGGCATGCCTGGAATAACAATTGGAGGTCATAATATAAATAATCTAAGGTATGCTGATGATACAGTATTAATCGCTAAGAGTGAACATGAGTTACAAGAAATGTTGGACATTGTGGTGAAGGAAAGCAAAAATAAAGGACTCAGCCTTAATAGCAAAAAGACAGAGGTAATGGTAACAACAAAGAAAAAGACATTACCTCAGTGCAAAATAAAGACAAGTGGAACAATATTAAAACTGGTAAATGAATTTAAATATTTGGGAACTTTGTTAACCTCAGACGGAAGATGTACAAAAGAGGTGAGATGTAGAATGGCTCAGGCAAAAGCAGCTTTCCAAAAAATGAGGAAAATACTATGCAATCCATTTTTGACAATAGAAACAATAAAAAGAGTTCTTAAATGTTACGTAGAGCCAATCTTAACATACGGATGCGAATCATGGACAATAGGACAACAGACAAGAAAATCACTGGAGTCTGTAGAAATGTGGTTTTACAGAAGAATGTTGAGAATACCATGGACAGCTAAGAAGAGTAATGAAGAGGTTCTGAGAAAGGTCAAAGCAAAAAGAGAGCTAATTTCCAATGTTAGGAAGAGACAATCATCATTTTTTGGCCATGTAATGAGAAGAGAACAACTTGAATATATTGTAACAACTGGAAAAATTGAGGGACGAAGAGATAGAGGGAAGCAAAGAGAAAAAATAACAGACAGCTTAAGAGAATGGCTTGGCAGAAGGTCAACAACAGAAATGATAAATAGCTGCCGAGATCGAATGTTGTGGAGAGACATGATCACCTACGCCACTAGGCCCGGTACTTAATGATGATGATGATTTCTGTGTATGTACATCAGGTATGCAGATGACATAGTATTCTTCTTCTTCTTTCCTTCATCATTTGCCTTTCAGCGTCAAGGGGAGATATAATTTGCGGTCTTTTGGTCTTATGTTCGCTTCTGCTGCTGTTATGTTTCCTAGTGCTTCTAAAATTCCATCAATCCATCTTTTTTGTAGTCGACCCTTGGGTCTGGTGTTCGCAACGCTTATTGAAGGCTCATTGTGTTGTGTTTTGATCACTCTGTCTTGTCATGTGGCCAAACGATTGTATCTGTTGTTTCTTTATATATTCTATGGTGGGGGCTATTCCTAGCTTTTTTCTCAGTTCTTCATTTCTGATCTTTTCTCTCAGGATGTTTCCTGTCATTTGTCTAACACATTTCATCTCCGTAATAGTTATTTTTCTTATTGTTCTTGCACCTAGGGTCAAGGTCTAGCATTGGTAGCACAATGCTGGGATGAAGATTGTATTGTACAGTGCCCGTTTTGCCTCTAGTGTTATTTCCTTGTTGGACAATAGTGGTAATAGCTGTCCAATGATTTGACAAACTTTGAAGCAAATTTCCTTGTATGAGTGCCTGATTGTCTGCTAATAAAAGCTTGTTATCTCCTGTCTCTGATGGGTTGGCTAACTTGCATATATAGTCCATGTATGTAATAAACAGTAGGGGGGATAGTACGCACCCCTGTCTTACACCTGATCTAACTTTGAAGTGGTCTGTACAGCCTGCTGCTGTTCTTACTGTGCAGCTGCTGTTGATGTAGAGACTTTTAATTAGGTTGGTTAGATGTTGGCTTACTCCGTATTATGTTAGAATCTCCCACAGTTGTTCTCTATTTACTCTGTCGAATGCTTTTTCCTGGTCAATGAAAGCTATGTTTTTCTGCTAGCTGTTTCAAAGTGAATAAAGCGTCAGTACATTCTCTTGTTTTTTCAGAACCCTATTTGAGAATTGCTAACTGTAGTTATATTATTGGTCTCAGCCTTTTTTTACACAATTTTGGCACAGAGTTTACCTACATAATTGAGAAGAGATATACCTCTATATTGATTACAGTCTCTTTTGCTACCTTTATTTTTCCATACTGGTACGATGATGACCTGTTGCCAGTCTTCTGGGGCTTTCTGTTGGTGCCATGCTGCATTGAATATTCTGTGCAGCCATGTCACTCCTGTTTCTCCTGCTGTTGTTATTATTTCTATTGGTATGTTATCTATCCCCGGTGCTTTATTTCTTGGTGCATATTTGATTGCTTCTTCGATATCCTCTTTCATGATGTTGGGTTTAGTATTTGTGCGTTCTTGCATGGTTTTTGTGGTCATATTGGCAGTTGTTGTTATATTTAATAGTAAAAAAAAAGTAAAGTAAAGTACCTCCATCATGCCAAGTGGCGTATAGGGAATATGGTGTTAGTGACCATAAATTTTACAGACCTTCGGCACATGATTTTTGGGGTAATGTGGTCGGTATTATGCCCGTGCTGCCTTACTTTCCCAGAAAAAAATCCAGTAACCATTAAAGACTGGGTGAACCGGAAGCTGTCGGTTTGGATCGAACCCTACCTCTTGTCCTTTGTAGTCCAGTTCACTAACCACTGAGCTATCTCGGCTCCCATCATGTTTAATAGTTCTTCAAAATATTCTTTCCATCTCTGTTGCATGTGTTGGTTATTAGATATTGGCTGTCTGTCTTTGTCAGCTCAGTAAGATCATGGTTTTATTTTCTCACTCTTGTGGCTTTTACTGCTTTGTAGAAATCTCTTGTGGCTGTCTTGAAGTCCCTGCTCATATTTTGTCAGAATTCTGTCCAATTCTTTTGCTTAGATTCTTTGATCAGAATTTTAACTCTTTTTTTCAAACTATGGCATATTTTTTAATATTCTTATTCTCCCTCCTCAGAAGAAATATTACAACTAATGGACGAAAGAAGAAGACATAAGAAAGAAGAACGGACATACAAAATATTGCACAAAGAGATCCAAAACAAGTGCAGTGAAGCAAAGGAAGGATTGTTAAAACAGAAATGTGAAGAAATGGAAAAACAACAAAAGAAAGACTCAAAATTTATGCACAATCAGTTAAATGAATTAACAGGAAGAAAAGAAGTCAAAGTTTCAATGTGTGAAATCAAAGGAAAGAAATATAATAATGGGACAGGAGAAGACAATGGAAAGATGGACAGAATATATCAGTCAACTCTATGATGATGAAAGACCAGAATTAAACAATTCAAATGAAGACACAGGACCACTAATAATGCAGAGTGAAGTGGAGGACGCAATTCAACACATGAAAAGAGGCAAAGCTCCAGGTATTGACAATATAACAATCGAAGAGATAAATGCATTAGGAGAGCTGGGAGTACAAGTCATAACAAAATTACTCAATGACATATATAACACTGGACACATACCCGAAGATCTACCAAAATCTATCTTTGTAGCCATACCAAAGAAGTCAGGAGCCACTGATTGTGAAGACCATCGCACTATTAGTCTCATGAGCCATATGACTAAAATATTACTAAGAATAATCATGAGACGTGTAAGGAACAAAATAAAACCAGAAATAAGTGAGGAACAATGTGGATTTGTGGAAGGAAAGGGCACCAATAATGCAATATACATCTTAAGAACATTGATAGAAAGATCTATAGAGGTAAAGAAAGATCTATATATGTGCTTCTTTATAGACTACACGAAAGCATTTGACAAAGTAAAGCATGTGGAAATAATAAATATGCTGGAGAAATTGATGGCAAGGATCTGCGAATCATAAAAAACATGTATTGGCAACAGACAGCAGGTATACGAATTAACAACTAAACAGGACAATTCCAATATATAAAGCAAGGAGTCAGACAAGGCTGTGTTCTGTCACCGGATTTGTTTTCACTTTACAGCGAATATATTACGAGATCAATGGTAGACAAAAAAGGAATTGAAGTCAACGGTCACAACATAAATAATTAGCGATATGCGGATGACACAGTCTTAATAGCAGAGACAGATAATGAACTACAAGAAATGATAGACATAATAGTAAAAGAAAGCAACAAGAAAGGTCTCAGTCTGAATAGTAAGAAAACAGAAGTAATGTTATATCGAAGAAACAATCACCACCATCATGCAGCATAAAAATAAACGAGACAAATCTGAAACAAGTGCAACGTTTCAAATACTTGGGTACAAACAATAATAACATCAGATGGGAGATGCACCACAGAAATAAAAAGTAGAATAGCTCAGGCCAAAATAGCATTTCAGAAAATGAAAAATATCTTATGCAACAAATCTATGTCAATAAAAATGAGAAAGAGAGTTCATCGGTGCTATATAGAACCAATTCTGACCTATGGAAGCGAATCATGGACAGTTGACAAACAAATGAACAGACGATTAGAGGCCACAGAGATGGGATTTCTCAGAAGAATGTTGAAAGTCCCTGGACAGCTAAAAAGACCAATGAGGAAGTTCTCAAAGAGGCCAACACAAAAAGGGAGCTCTTAAAAAACATCAGAAAGAAGCAACCAACATTTTTTGGGCACATCATGAGAAGAGGAAAGTTGGAATACTTGGTTACAACTGGCAAAATAAAAGGAAAGAGAGATCGCGGGCGACAAAGAGAGCAAATACTGGATAGCTTGGTGTCATGGCATGGAAAACAGTCAACAACAGAACTGATACGATGCGCTGTAGATAGAAGATTGTGGAGGGACATGATCACCTACCCCAACCGGTATGGCACATGATGATGATTCTCCCTCCAATTTTTAAACAGTTTCTTCTTTTCTTTAATTGCTTCTATGATTGCTTTGTTCCACCACAGGGTGCTCTTTTTCCCTTCTTTTGTTCTTAGCTTCGCTCCACATACTGTTTTAGAGATATTGGTTACTATTTTCTTAAATTGTTTCCACTCTTCTTCTACTGTGCATATTTCGTTACAGAGTTTCTTGAATTCCCCTGTTAGTTTTTCTTCTAGGGTTTGCCTTGATTCTTGATCTTTTAATTGTTTTGTTTTTATTCTCTGTTCTCTTTTATTCTTTTGTTTGTTTTTGTTTGTTCTCTTTGTTTTTGGTTGTCTGAGTGTTTCCGGTTATTTCCAAAATGGAGGAATTATTTTTCTCTGGCTTGGTATAGAACCGTTGATCTGAGGTTTAATAAGCCAGTATCGTAAAAATGATTTTGTTAATGAAACGTAGACCTGATGCATACAGAATGTGTAAATTAGCAGTAGATAGTAGTGATAGTTTTTTCGGCCCTAAAACAACAACAAAAATAGGATTCTGGAATGTACGTACAATGGCCGCACCGACGAAACAGGCACAAATCGCGAGCGCGATGGATAGATAAGATCTAGATATTTTAGGATTAAGTGAAATGCGCTGGCTTGGAACAGGTAGGAAATCTGTTGATAATAAAATAGTAGTTTTTTATGGAAGGGAAGATGGAAAACACCGTGAAGGAGTAGGCATAATGATGACAGACATAGCTGCAAGAAGCTTATTAGAATGGGAACCGGTAAATAGCCGTCTGATATGAACACGCTACAAAACAAAACATGGAAGACTTTCAATTGTTTAATGTTATGCGCCTACAAACGAAGCTGATGATGAAGTTAAGGACGATTTTTATAACCAACTACAATAACTTATAAACAAGATACCCAAACACGATCTTTTAATTGTAATGGGAGATTTCAACGGCAAAGTGGGAAAAGACAACGCAAGAGTGGAACATGTAATGGGGAGAGAAGGCTGTGATATTACAAGTCAGAATGGAGAAAGATTAATAGAATTATGTTTAATAGAAAATTTAGTTATAGGTGGGACATTATTTCCACACAAAAATATTCCCAAAACAACATGGATATTTCCTGATGATAGAGCCTCAAATCAAATTGACCACCTATGTATTAAACAACAATTCAGATCATCATTAATAGATGTAAGAGCATACAGAGGTGCTGATGTTAATAGTGATCACAACTTCTGCATTGGGAAAATAAGATTAAAATTTAAAAACCAACAGAAGAGGTCAACTACACATAAAATTGATAGTTGTAAACTGAAAGATGAAGCCATAAAGGAAAAGTTTAACATAGAGCTAAGTAATTGTTATACAGCACTCGGTGAAATAGACTTAGATATAAATGAAATGTGGGACTCACAGAGCAAAATACTAATGACAGCAGCAGAAGCAAGTGCTGGACTGAAGAAAATGGAAAAACGAGCTTGGATTTCAGACACCACATGGAAATACATCAAGGAAAGAAGAGAAGCGAAGAGAGCCATGACTAATGTAAAGACAGATCTTGGAAAGGTCCTGGCAAAAGCAACATACAAAGAATTAGACAACAAAGTGAAAAGTTCAGCAAGAAGAGATACAAGAGCTTATATAGACAATTTGGCAGAGAAAGCTGCAATTACAGGAGACAGCAGAACTCTTTATACTGTACAAAAGATGCTGACAAACACCTATACATCCAGTGGAACACCAATTCTAGACGAATCTGGATTAATGCTAACAATAAGCGCAGATAAAAGCCCATTGGGCGGAACACTTCAAAGAAATTCTTAACCGTCCACTACCCCACAGTTTAATAGATTTTGAAGCTGAAACACCAGCAGCAGAATTAGATATAAATTTAGATGACTTCACCTTGAGCGAAATAGAAATCACCTTAAAGAATATGACAAATAACAAGGCTGCTGGAGAGGATAAGTTAACAGCTGAGATCCTCAAGGCAATTGATAGCCATAATTTAATACATCTCCAGAAAATGTTCAACATCATTTGGAAAGCAGAGAAGACGCCTCATAAATGGAAAAAAGGAATCATTGTTAAGATTCCAAAAAAGGGCAATCTTAGAGATTGTAACAACTGGAGGGGCGTGACACTTTTGTCAGTTGCCTCAAAGTTATTCTGCAAAATCATCATGAAAAGAATAAAGGATTCAATAGATACAGTAATGCGTGAAGAACAGGCTGGGTTTAGAAAAGGGAGAAGCTGCCTTGACCACATTTTCACTCTACGACTTATATTGGAGGAACACATTGAAAAGCAAAAACCTTTTGTACTTAAATTCATCGACTTCAAAAAGGCATTTGACAGTATTCATAAAGATTCTTTGTGGAAAATTCTGAAGCAATATGGCTTACCATAAAAAATCATAAATATTATCAAAGACATGTATGATGGTTACACATGTGCAGTTCGAACAGAGGAAGGACTGAGCAAATATTTCCCAATAGAAACTGGGGTTAAACAAGGATGTATTTTATCGCCCTTGTTATTTGGAATTGTTATAGACTTCATAATGAAGAAATGCTGCACTGGTAATAAAGGCATCGAATGGATACAAGGAGACCATTTGGAGGACCTCGACTTTGCTGATGACATAGTTCTCATCAGCAGCCAGATAAAAACGATGCAGGAAAACACAAATGAACTATCATCAAAAGCCAGCAAAATTGGGCTTGAGATCAATCATGAAAAGACTAAAGTCATGAAAAGCTTAATTTCAACAGAAGACAAAATATAAATGGCAAACAAACCAGTAGAAAAGATCGATTACTTTACCTATCTTGGAAGTCACATTGATCACGAAGGGGATACAAGCAAAGAAATTAGAACCAAAATAGCTTGTTCTGCTGTTGGTTACTCTTTTCTTGTTCTGTTGTCTTGTTAGTATAAAATCTATCTGGCTTCTGCATGTAGTGTCATTCCATTTGTACCAGGTGTATAATTGCTACTCTCTGTGTTTGAAAAATGTGTTGGTGATAAATAAATCATTTTGATTACACATTTCCAACAGTCTGCGTCCATTTTCGTTTAATTCTGCTGTCTTATCGCCAAAGGGTCCCAAGATATCTTTGTTCTCACTGTTGCGTTATCATAGCCTTCTGCTGAAATCTCCCATCACTAACATGTCGTCGCTTTTGTCAATCTTGTTAATAATTTAGTTCAATGTGTCTTAGAATTCTTCGCTGTCTTTTTCATTGTTGTTGCATGGTGCATAGATTTGTATGTAAGTTGTTTTTTGATTGTCTTCTAGTATTCTGGTTGCGATAATTTTTTCTGAGTAGTATTTTATTTCTAGAATGTTCTTTGCATGTTCGGGATCAATGATAAATCCTACTCCGTGTGTTGCTCTTTCTGTGTTGTCGACTTCTGAGAATATTATAGTGTAGTTCATGTGTGTTTTCTTTATCTTTGTCCTTTTACTCTGGTGCCAGCTAATCCTAGTATTTTAATTTTCCTTTTTGACATTTCTTCTATAAGTTCAACTTCTTTATTTTTTATTCCACATATATTGATGGTTGCTACTTTATATTTATCTATCACCATTTTCTGTGATTTCTCTGAGCATAGAAACGCTTATCCCTTACCGACCTGCTAAGTCAGTCATAAGTTAAGGGCTTAACTTATTAAGCAGAAAAACAACGAATCTACAAAATCTATAGATGAACTAGATGAAATTGTGACAGAAAGTGAACAATTTTTTTGCCTGATCCTCAACATCAAGAACACAGAAAATATGATAGTATCAAAGAAAACAAACACACAAGAATGTGGAGTAAAACTAAATGTAATAATCCTGAAACGAGTGCATAGATTCAAATACCTGACATCAATAATAAATTCACAAAGAAGATGCACTGCAGAAATTAGAAGCAGAATATGAAATGCAAAGATAGAATTCCATTGAATGAAAACTATCCTATGTTAAAAACCACTGTCATTTAATGCCGGAGAACATGTACTAAAGTGTTATATCAAACCTGTTCTATATATGGAAGGGTCATGGACAATAAGTAAGACAACACTAATAGAACATTAGCGGCAGCTGAGATGTGGTTTATCAGAAGAATGTTACAAATTAGAATGGATAGCAAAAATTACAAATGAAGAATGTTTAAAACAAGTTGGAGAAATCAGGAATATCATCAAAATCATACGGAAGAGACAATCTACATTTATTGAGCATGTCGTGTGAAAAGAAGACATTGAGAATATAATAACCGAGAGGAAAACCAAGAGAAAAAATATTGAACAGCTTATCCAAATGGCATAACAAAAGATCACCAACTGAAATTATGACATGTATGAGGGACCGAGTGATGTGGAGAGAGATGATCGCCTACGCCACCTTGCATAGCACCTGATAATGTGACTTCTATGTAAAGAATATTTCTGATATTTAAAGATTAAGGAAGCTATTTATATCATAAGTTTGTAAGGGATGGTAATTTAAGGAGATAATGTGTGACTAATTGGGCAGTTACACAAAAGTCATGGGTAAAATGTAGATTTTATATGATGTAGCTGGGGACATGCTGTTTTCACAATCTGAAGATATTGTCATATTCCTGACAGTGTATAGAATTTATTGCATCTTTTGGGTTTCAGATGGCCATGTAGGCATTCATATCTAATCCATTTTTTATTCAACAGAAAACCACTGTCATAATTTCTTTGTACAATCATGAATCGCCACAATAATAGAATTCACAACAACAATATTAAGGGGGATTCCAATGGAATACCCTCATTTGGTAGGGGACATCATGTGCTACAGTTGATACCCTATCGTCATCAGGCTACTGTTGGCAAGATAAAGATAAAACAGACTCTGAAGATAGGTACTTGGAATGTAAGAACACTCAGGCAGAAGGGAAAACTGGAAAACATCAAACAGGAAATGAAAAGGATGGGTTTACATTTATTGGGACTGTGCGAAATGAGATACACTGGATCATGGGAGATATAATCTGATGAGCATAAAATAATCTATTCTGTAGGTACTGAATACCAAAGAGGAGTAGGTATCATCTTTGATGCACAAAGAGCGAGAACAGTAAAAGGCTTTTGGCCAATATCTGACAGAGTCCTTTTAGTGAAATTGAATGGAAAGTCAATAAATATATATCTCAACAAGTTTATGCACCAACAGCAGACAGTCTGGAGGAAATAGTTGATAAATTTTACGATGAGCTTAATGTAGCACTTCGTGAATGTAAACCACATGAAAACACCATAGTTCTAGGGGATCTCAATGCAAAAGTAGGAAAGGAAAGAGTTCAGGAAGTTGTTGGTTATTATGGCTTAGGCAAGTGGAATGAAAGAGGTGACAAACTTATTGACTGGGCAAGAACACACAACATGATGATTTGAAACACCTGGTTTAAGCAACAACCAAGCCCAGGAGACATAATACATAAGCACATAATCAAATTGATTACATAATGATAAACAACAGATTTAGAAACAGTCTGGTATGTGTGAAAACTAGACCAGGGGCAGTTTGCAATAGTGATCATGTACCATTTGTGGGAAAGCTTAGAGTATAATTAAAAGCAGCAAAATAATCTATCTATCTATTGACCTTTCGAGCCGTAACCGGCCCATAGGGCGTAGACCAAGATACACCTTCTCTTATATGAATTTTTGTTCTAGCAGTTTTCTTTTAAAGATATTTTATCAAATCTCGCCATCTGTCTCTGTTCTGTGCAAGCAGTTCTATCTCATTGAGGGAGCCGATTCCTGCTGCTCTTGCCTCTCTCATCAATGTTCTTCTCAGTGTCTCCCTGGGTCTTCCTCTTTTTCTTTTACCTGTTGTTTCCCATATGAGGGCTTGCTTTGCTATTCGATTATTATCTCTTCTCATCACATGTCCAACGTATGACCATCGTCTTTTCTTTATTACTGAAGATATTAGTGGTTGATTGGCGATTTCTCTAATTTCCTCGTTTGTTTTGAATTCGTTCCATTCTATACCAAGTATTTTCCTTAGACATTTATTTTCGAATGCGTTCAACTTTGTTTCTATATCTCTTGTTGTTTTCCAGCTTTCACACGCATACGTAAGGGTTGATAGTACATTTGCTTTGAATAGCCTAAGTTTTGTGTTTGTGCTAATGAGTTTTGATTTCCACAACTTTTCAAGGCTTCTGAAAGACATTGCTGCTTTAGCCAGTCTGATTCTAATTTCTTTGCTCGTATCCCCTTCTCGATCAATGTGACTTCCAAGATAGATGAAGTGATCGATCTCTTCTACTGGTTTGTTTTCCATGTATATTTTGTCACTTGTTGGAATTAAACTTTTCATGACTTTAGTCTTTTCATGATTGACCTCAAGCCCAATTTTGCTGGCTATTGATGATAGTTCATTTGTGTTTTCCTGCATCGTTTTTATCTGATTGCTGATGAGAACTATGTCATCAGCAAAGTCCAGGTCCTCCAAATGGTCTCCTTGTATCCATTCGATGCCTTTATTACCAGTGCAGCATTTCTTCATTATGAAGTCCATAACAATTCCAAATAACAAGGGCGATAAAATACATCCTTGTTTAACCCCAGTTTCTATTGGGAAACATTCGCTCAGTCCTTCCTCTGTTCGAACTGCATCAGGTCTACGTTTCATTAACAACATCGTTTTTACGATAGCGGCTTGTTAAACCTCTGATCAACGGTTCTATACCAAGCCGGAGAAAAATAATTCCTCCATTTTGGAAACAACCGGAAACGGAAAATAAGCCACAGTTAATATCAAGTTAAAGTTAGATATAATCAAATCAGACACCAGGTTACAAGACAGATATACAATCACAATTCAGAACCGATACAATGCAACAGAGAGATATAAAGCATTGACGAAGAGTGGGAAATGCTAAAAGAATCAATGCAACAAATATCAAAAGAGTTCATACCACCAGTGAGGGAAAATTTAAGAAAGAAATGTATCACAGATGACATTTTACAGCAAAAGCTGTAACAAGAAGAAGAAATAAGGATAACAAAGATTAGTATAAAAAATTAAATAAAGAAATTGTAATAAAATGCAATGAAGCAAAAGATGCATGTCACCTCTTACTTGCCACCAACAAATGTAGCAAACAAAGGAAAGGAATGACTTTGAAAAATGTATCTTTCCATTCACACATATATACATTCATTCTCACAAGTGAAATTATGTTACTTTAAAGACGGACATTGACTTTTGATTATAAATTTGTAAAAATGAGATTAGGGTTGAAAGTTTTTAATTTAAATCTGGCAGCATTTTGACAGGCCCATACCAAAAGTCTGTATTCAGATAATAAGTGATTTTGTGAAATATTCCTGTGTTGTTGTTTTTGAGGAAAAATTGAAAAAAAAAAAAAAAATGGTATGTTAGAAGCTTTACGTGATTAATAGACGACACAGATTCGAACGACGTTTCGGCTCAATAGGCCTTCAGCAGGAACAAACAAACAACATACACACACAGATATGTGAATAAATAAAACTAATCCTACATAGCTAACTAGTAATGAAACATCAAAAACAAAATAATCGAAATATGTTGACTTCCCTGTGTGTCGGGGACAGTGGTCAGGCTATGAAAGGAATTTCTCAAGGGTGTAGCTGTAATTTATACCCTGTGGTCAGAGGTGAAGGGTTCTAAAAATACACGAGTGGGGGGAACGCTATCTAGGTACGTCGACTACAAAGGCACAGGCAATATCTGAAAGTATCTAAGGGCCCATAAATACATGTATACACACACACAGATGCGTGTATACATATGTACACGTGCAAGAAGAAGTGCACATACTAATACATATCAACATACACATACATATACACACACATACATGTGTATGCATACAAGCAAGAGCACATATACATGCATGTATATGCGTATACATATATATACCAATATCCGTGCCTATGGACACATACATGCATGTGCACGTCCATACGGGGACAATTGTATGTGTGGAAGGGTTCAAACCGGGGTCAGTGTGCAAACTCGAAGGAGAAAGAATAGAACAGTGGAATGACAGGTATTCAAAAGGCGGAAAGAGTGAGATGTATGAGGGTGTGGTGCAATAAAAACATATGAGGGCTAAGTAGCGCAGAAAAAAGGTATATAGGAGAACACCGAAGTGCCTCAACGGGGACTAGTGGAGAAGAACTAAGAATAGCGTGGCATAGTAGATAGACTAAAGAGCCACCACATGGGTGGTAGAGAGGGCTATGCAAGAGGGAAGGAGCAGCCGAAAGGAAACTATGTGTATGAGTGTGATACATTCATGCCTCGTGGGGTCAGCGAACCATACTGGACTATGAGGCGATTTTCCAAAGTATAGCGGCTGCGGTCGCCAGAGTGACAGAGGACAATACCAGTGACACGGATGTCGTCTTTGCCCTTGTGATCTGGGGAGTTGAAATGGGAAGACACTGGAGTGCCAGTATTCTGTTGGACATCACGTAGATGTTCACAAAATCTTTCCGCTAATCTTCTACCAGACTCGCCTATATAGGTCATGTGGCATCGTTGGCATATAATGGCATAAATGATGTTGCGGGACACACATGTGAAGCCATGCTTGATCTCGAACCGTCCATTGGGGAATAAGACCGAGTCAGTAGGGAGCACATAGGCACAGGTGATACAGTTACGACCACAAGGGGCCGTACCGAAGTGTTGAGGGTAGGAGCGAGGGAGACGGCTCCTAACCAGAATGTCTCCCAAATTCCTGTCGCGCTTGAAGGCGATCATCGGGGGATCACTAAAAAGTAGACGGGTAGTGGGATCAGAGAGGAGAATGGAACGGTAGCGGTTGAGTATCCTCACAGCTGCTAAGTTGTGAGGATGATATGTGAGGGTGAGTATAGTTCTCTCAGAAGGGGGGCGGTTGGAAGGGGTGAGTGCCTCGGGACGAGAGATAAGGAGGACTCGCTTGAGGGCAGACTGGAGGATCGAGTCTGGATAAAGCCGGCGGCTGAAGAAACCTAACATGAGGTGAGCCTGTCGGAGGAAATCTTGGTCATCCTGGCAGATGCGACGGAGACGCAATAACTGTGAGAATGGAATAGAGTCGCGACAAGAAGGTGAATGGGATGAAGTATAGAGAAGGTAGCAGTGGGCGTCTGTGGGTTTATAGAAAACCGAGGTGTGGAGGCCAGAAGTACCCAAAGAAACAATAAGATCTAGGAAGGTGACAGAGGAAGTGGATATACAAGATGTGATCTTGATAGCTTTGTGATAGCCACCAATGTGGTCGATAAACCTGGAGAGGTCATCCTCAGGTAGATCGGTGAGTCCGAAGCAGTCATCAATGTACCGAAGGTATATGATGGGAAGAGGACCTTGATAAGAATTGAGAATTTGGTACTCCAGGTAACCCATGAATAGGCAAGCATAGCTAGGGCTCATCTTGGTGCCCATGGCTACTCCACTGACCTGGTCATAGAAGTTACCATTAAACTCAAAGGTGTTGAGGTTGAGTACAAGCTCAGTGAGGCGGAGAAGAGTTGCAGAGGGGTGTTGTCTCTGGTCAAGAAAGAAACGTAGAGCCAGGAGGCCGTCGGAGTGAGGAATAGAGGTGTAGAGAGAGCAAACATCAAGGGTAAAAAGTCGGTATGAGCGACCTCGGGAGAGAGAGATGGAAGAGAAGATACTCAATGCATGGTTAGTGTCCTTGACATATGAGGGAAGACTAACGACCATAGGCTGGAAGACACTGTCTAGATAGTCAGATATGTGTTCAGTCGGGCAAGCACACGCTGACACGATGGGGCGTCCTGGATTGTCGATTTTGTGAATTTTGGGGAGCATGTAGAAAGATGGTTTCCCAAGACCACTATTATGAATAATGAGGCGGGACACGCTAGGAGGGAGCCGGTTGGTTCGGATCAGTTCCTTGATGGTAGATTTGACCTGCTTATTGTAGAGGACAGTGGCGTCGTCAGGGCGGGGTTTATAAAAAGTGGTATTGGATAGCTGTTTGTAGCCCTCAGAAATATATAAGTCTTTGCGCCAAACTACCACCGCTCCCCCTTGTCTGCCGGTTTGATAACAATGTCCTCCCGGCGGCGGAGATTTGAAAGGGCCCGAAGCTCAGAGGGAGATAGATTAGAGCGGTGAAGTTTTCTAGGGCACAGTTGTTGTATCTCACGTGAGGTGACATTAATGTAGTGATCCAAAGCCTGTGATGCGCCGGGTTGAGGGGTCCAATCTGATTTGCGAGAGTGGAAGCGAGAGAACTCATCTACAGGGGTGGGTGAGGAAGAAGTAGCAGTAGTGCCCGAGAAACGGTGCTTCAAGCGCATACGTCTATGGAAATCATGGACGTCCTTGCAAAGATTGTAGTGGTCACTGGAAGGACGACGCGGGATAAATTTTAAACCTTTAGAGAGAACAGACCTCTCATCATGTGTGAGGTGGAGGTCGGGGGGTATGCAGAAAACTAAAGAGTCGGGGGCCGATGTGGCGGGTGTGGGGGAGGGGGGGACGGGGCGAAGGTGGGAGATCTTCTTCTTGTGCTGGGAGGACATAAAAGTGTAGAGTTGCCTATTGAAGTCGTGGATGATCTGGCGGATAACAGTGTCGTGGCCGGTAATTAAACACCTGAGTCTCGCTACCAGTTGGAGGCGTCGAGTGCGCAGGTGGGAGACTAGCCTGGTGTGGTTAGCTAGGACGAGCCTCATACGATGGAAACCCAGGCATCTTTCAATACTGTTGTTGTTTTTGGCAGTGTGTTGAGCATAATAGATCTGCATAGATCTACCTTTTGTGAAGTGTGTGTTTCTAGTGTGTGTTGTAATGCCCTTCTTGGTCTGGTATGATTGTGTTGCACTCATATAATATGTGTTCTTGGTGTTCTTGTATGTTTCATCTGCAAAGTTGACACAGGACTATTTGTTCTAACATGTGAGCTTCTCTTTGTGTTGTGGGTGTCATACTGTATATAAGTCTGTATGTCTGTCCTTGCTTTGGGAATGAGATGTAGGTTGTGGTTCAAACTACTTTTGATTCTAAGTGGTAGTAGAGATGCTTGCTGTTTAATTGTTTGTAAGTGGTGTTTGTTTCTTTATATAAGTTGTCGTGTTCTTGGATGGCTTGAATGCAAGTTTTGTAGAATGTGTGTGTGGGAATAAAGTTATTTTAAGTGTTCTGAATTTAAATAACCTCAGTTCCATGTAGTAGTGTGCAAATATGTGATAGTTGTTTAATTATGCAGCTCACTGGACTTATTCTGAGAGATTAATCCTCTCTTTCAAGAGAGTTTCAGCCACAGTTTTCAGAGCTTCTGCCTCTGCCTCTGCCTTAAAATAACTTGTATATTTTTATCTTGCATCAGAGTCTTTATGTGTTCCATTTTTAAAGACATGAAAATTCCTGTTCCTTCATTATCTGTTGCATTGGTTGCTGATCCATCTGTGTACGCATGACCAGAAGGAATTTGATTAATGTTTCTCTATGTATTTTAGTGTTATCTTTCTTCTCTAGTCTCCATTCTGGCTGTTTTTATACAATAAGTGGGAAATGCACTCTATTAGTTCAGAAAGATGCTGTTTTCTCCACATTGGATGTTTACATGCATTACTGAATGGTTTAGCTCTTGTCATAGAGTTTATTGGATCTGCTTTCTGCATAGCTTTTGTTGATTCCACAAAGTCAATTTAGCACTTTAGTCTACCTTTTCCAAAACCATTTATGTTCTGGTGCATGGAATGATTAGTCAGTCTTCTTAATTTTTTTACCTTGTTGTTGAGTCCTGCGTCTCTTCTGTTTTCCATTGATTGCAAGTGTGTGATTTTTTGCAGTTCTAAAAAAAGGTGTTAATCTCATACCACCAGCCATAATTCTCATTGCTTGGTTCTGGAGTCTGTTGATCTTCACACAATCTGTTGGTTTATAATAAGACTTGTTTAACAAGTGAAGATTTGCATCTACCTCCCAGTCTTTTACTTCATCTTTCTAGCTGTCTGTGCCTGGATATCCCCATCTTTCTATTGAAATTGCCAGTGAGTAAGCAGTTGAAGTTTGTTGTTTCCATACTTGATATTGACAGATCTATGTTTTGTGGCCATATAAGTTGAAAATGCGAATATTGCTGTTCTTTATTAATATGTCAACTTCTATGATTTCTAAAATATTTTTGTATTTACTTATACTTCATTGCTTGGTAAAAATGTCATGCTTTTTATAGATATAACAATAGTACTAAATAATTGAAAAAAAAAAAAAAATTAATATTTGTGCTTCATTTAATTTTTTTCTTTCCTTAGCAACAGTTACTAAGGAAATGTTTTCAGTGCTCGTTACAGTTCATACTAAATAGGACTATAGTATTTCTTTCAAAACCATAATGGTAAAACAGATAACTTATAAAACATTTATAAAAGAGCTAATTTCTGTATAGATTGTCTTGGCATACTTTTGCTCCCTAAAAGAGAACAATTTGTAGATTTTGTTAGTACATAATATTGATCTAATAATGAATAATAATAAGGTATTCTATCTATCTATCTATTGTCTTTTCGAGCCGAAGACGGCACATAGGGCAGAACCACAATCTCAAAAGCAGAAACCTTGCGTGCCAAAATGGCACATATTGCAGAGATCACTGCTTCTAAAGTCTATGGTTCTGTTTCCATAACAATACTTTTTACAATGATAGCTTGTCAAGTCATCGATCAACCCCCTTAGTCGCCTCTTATGACATGCCTGGAAGGTCACAGAGTACAAGGAAAAAGTCAAAGTGCATATAGCCAGATGAGATGGATTAGAAGTATAAGGGACAATATAGGGTTTATACAGTGGAAAGATTTAAAAAAAACTGTTAATATGATATTACAATGCACAGATCTTTAAATTCTAAAACATCATTTACAGATAGAACTAAAGTCTAAATCAGGGGTTCTGAACATTTTTGTGTCACAGGCGCACTGGAAATTTTTCAAAGAACAGCAAGTTCCAGTATCCAAATTTGTTATTAACAATGATTACTCATATCTATAACACAGCTTTTTGCTTGTCACACAATACATATAAAGCATGGTATCTCCTTGAAACTTGATCCTTCCCATGCCAGTAGATGTCGCATAAGGCTTGTAGTGCTTTTTGCTACCAATCTCTATTCTGGGTGAGATGTTCAATTTTATCTAATGAATTTATGCCTGCCAACTTTGCTTCTCTTATAAGTGTTCTTTTTAGTGCCTCTTTAGGTTTTTATCTTTTTTCTGTATCCTGAAAATATATATGAGATATATAGATTCCCTTCTTCATTTGTCTTTCTGCACTTTTGGGGGAGGGGGGGGGGAATGGGTGGTGCTGCAACATAATTTGTGGTCCTTTGCTGATCTCTGCTGCTGTTTTTATGTTTCCTAGTGTTTCTAATATTCCTTCAATCCATCTTCTTTTGTGGTCGACCGTTGAGTATGATGAATTTGTAATGTTTAATAAAGGCTTGTTGTGTTGTGTCTTGATCCTTCTGTCTCATCAAGTGACCAAATAATTTTGTTTGTTGTTTCTTTATGTGTTCTATGACAGGAATTATTCCTAGCTTTTTTCTCTATTCATTATTTAAAATTGTATCTCTCATGCTGTTTCCTGTCATTTGTCTAACACACTTTCATTTCGGTAATGGTTATTTTTCTTATTGTTCTTGAGTGAGGGTCTAACATTGATAGCACAACATTGGGACAAAGATTGTGTTGTAGAGTTCCTGTTTTGCCTTTAGAGTTATATCCTGGCTGGACAAGTGGTGCTAGCTGTCTGATGATTTGACAAGCTTTGTTGCATTTTGAGTCTATTTCTGCTGCTTGTAAATTTTCATTTGTCACTACACTTCCTACATATTTAAATTCCTGTACTTGTTTTATAATTGTCTACTGTCTATCATTGTGTTGATTTTCTGTTTCTCTTTTGCGACATTCATGACATCTATTTTGTTGATTGTCATGTTACCATGAAAAGTATACTAACACCAAAACAAATAACCCCAGGGCTAAAACTAAGAATAGCAAAATGTTACATCTTCTCAATATTCCTGTATGGTGCAGAAACATGGACATTAAACAAGAAAACAGAACAGAAAATTGAAGCCTTTGAAATGTGGATTTATAGAAGAATAGGTAGAATTGGATGGAAAGAAAAGAAAACAAACGATGAAGTTTGAAAACAACTAAAAATGAAAAGAGAACTACTAAACACAATTAGAACAAGACAAATGAAATTTTTGGGACATGTTAAAAGACACAACAGCCTACTAAAAGTAATCTTGGAAGGGAAAATACAAGGTAACCAAGAACAAGACTAACATGGACGAGTAGCATCAAAAGATGGACAAGTCAGCCTATGACAATCTGCACCATCAAAGCAAGAGACAGAGTGGAATGACGCTCCATGGTAGCCAACCTTCGATACGGAGATGGCACCCATTGATGGTGATGTCATGTTGTATTGAGTGCAGGTGCTCTTAAGTCTATTTAAGTGTTATTGTAGGTCTTATATTTTTGTATTAGTGCCTGATCATCTGCAAATAGAAGCTCGTTCATCTCTGACTTTAATGGGTTGGCTAATTTATATAGTCTGTGTAGGTGATAAACAAAACCCCTGTCTTACTCCAGACTTCGAAGTGGTCTATGTAGTCTGCTTGTGTTTTGACTGTGCAGCTACAGTTGATGTAGAGATTTTTAGCTAGGTTGGTTAGATAGTGGCTTAGTCTGTATGTGTTGAGTGCCCGTTTTGCCTCTAGTATTATTTCCTTGTTGGACAGCAGTTATGATAGTTGTCCAATGATTTGGTTTGAAAAGCTTTGTTGCATCTTGAATCTATTTCTGCTGCTTGTGAATTGTTGTTTGCCACTTGACTTCAGGTATTTTTCTTTCTTTCTTGTTTATATAATAATCTTTAAAAGTGTTTTTATTTGATGTGTATGTTTTTGTTTTTAAATTGTATGCCTTTTCTTATCTAGTGTACAGGTCTGTTTTTTAAAAACATGGAAGGTATGGATACACTGGCCTGCAAGATGCAAAACACAATGCAATTTAAAAGAATTTGTAAGACTGCAAGAATGTTACATCATAAATATAATAAGAGTGTGAGCATTAACAAAAAGCTTCATTAAGAAATTAGATTGTTCCTCATTGTGTGCTGAAAAATGTTCTGAATGCTATGACTTAGCATGGATGACTTCAATAAAAATCAAGACTAAGCATGTAGGTCTTACCACAATTGACATGAAAAATTTGTTGACAAACTTTATTTTTGCCCTCCCCATATTCAGTGAAAGAATAGCGTCCACACCATTAGCTTCTTTTCCTTCTGTCCCTTTCATGAAAAGGGTCAGCTCCAGCTTCAACATATCTGTTCCTTGCACAGAAAAGATCTGAAATGTTATTAACATAAAAAATCATTGTTTATTATGAATACAACAAACTGTATATTTATTGCTTATTTTTTAGATTAGCATTACTAAAGTTACATTCACATAGCTCATTTCAGATTAAAATTACACATTTGTCCTTAAAAGTTGATAGCACTAGTGAATTAAAATGTTCTGAATTTAACGTATCTTCAATAACAGTTTAATATCTATCAAGAATTACTGCAATTTGTAACACTACAAAGACATTATCCAGTTTAAATATGTTGTATTCCAAAACCATTTTATTATAGCCCATTAAAAAATTTGTAAAAATCTACAATTCTATAACTTAATAACTGTTTCATTTCAATTGTTAATAAATATTATTCTGAAACTCAGGAGAGATCAAGCTGACCAGAGGTTACTTGAGAAACATGAAAACGAATTGTTTTGGAAATAGAGACACAAAAGTCTTGGAGGGGTCAACATAGTGAACTCCGAATTGATCGGAGGGTGTCACAGATTGCCATCTCATGACAAACCGTTGGATGCAAGTATTCCATGCGCATAATTTATGTAAATTAGATTTGAGAATTTAGCCTAGTGCACGAAAGATAAGTCAAGTTATTAAGGGACAGAGCTAGTTAAGAATCAGAATGTAGACTAGTAAAGCTTAGTCCGGCTTTGGCCGAACTGCCAAAGGCAGTCAGACAGTTAGTAGTTTTCAGTTTTGGAGCTTAAGCTTAGAGTGGAGTACATAGGAAAACATAGCAGTGACATAGGTACAATTAGTGAAGCAGTAGATAGAAACAAGTGAATTAGAAACCTGCAGAACATAGATAAGTTAGAGAAAGTGATTATTTAATTGTGGAATAATTTTTTTTAAAGTTTATTTCCAAGTTGTGCTCCAGAGAGCAAGTCATAAGTAAGCTGATGGAGAGAGATTGAATGTTACATGTAACAGACAATATACACTTGAGGACAACTCAATATCAACCGGTGGTTGCCTAATGATTGTCCAGAATTAAGAACAGAAAACATTTTTTTTAAGTCTTACAAATTAATTTTATATTATGTGATTGCTTATATTTTTTTTCCTCAAAAAAATATCTGTGAAAAGCTTGGCTAATATATGGGGACTGATCGTAAAGAATTTAATGATGGCTATATAAATCTGAAAAAAGCATTCAACAGCATTCATAGAGATTCTTTGTGGAAAATTCTGAAGCAAACATGGCTTACAATAAAAAATCATAAATATTATCAAAGATATGTATGATGGATAAACAGGTGCAGTTTGTACAGAGGAAAGACTGAGTAAATGTTTTCCAATAGAAACTTGGGTTAAACAAGGATGTATTTTATCGCCCTTGTTATTTGGAATTGTTATGGACTTCATAATGAAAACATGCTGCACTGGTAATAAAGGCATCAAATGGAGACCATTTGGAAGATCTCGACTTTGCTGATGACATAGTCCTCATCAGCAGTCAGATAAAAACAATGCAGGAAAACACAAATGAACTATCATCAATAGCAAGCAAAATTGGGCTAGCTAAAACAGCAATGTCTTTCAGAAGCCTTGAAAAGTTGTGGAAATCAAAACTCATCAGCACAAACACAAAACTTAGACTATTCAAATCAAACGTACTATCTACCCTTATGTATGCATGTGAGAGCTGGAAAAAAACAAGAGACATAGAAACAAAGATGAACGCATTCAAAAATAAATGTCCATGGAAAATATTTGGTATAGCATGGAACAAATTCAAAACAAATGAAGAAATTAGAGAAATCGCCAATCAACTACTAATATCTTCAGTAATCAAGAAAAGACGATGGTCATATGTTGGACATGTGATGAGGAGAGATAATAACCAAATAACAAAGCAATCCCTCATGTAGGAAACAACAGGTAAGAAGAAAAGAGGCCGACCCAGAGAGACACTGAGACGAACATTGATGAGAGAGGCAAGAGCAGCAGGAATCGGTTCCCTCAAAATGCGATAGAGTTGTTTGCACAGAACAGAGACAAATGGCGAGATTTTATAAAATATCTTTAGAAGGATTGAAAACTGCTAAAATAAAAATTTAGATAAGAGAAAGAGTATCTGGGTCTATGTCCTATGGGCCGGCTACGGCTCGAAAGGTCAATAGATAAAATGTGGATGTTTGAGAGTTAAGGTAAAATTTTTCACGAGGTGAAAGTGTACATCAAATAAAGGAAAGTAGTAAGACTGTCACTGAAAGAGGATAGTGGTGACAAAGTATAAGCTATATTGAGATAATTTATTGACCTATTCTTTACATATGTGCTGTGAAATATTGTGGGATGCTGCAGTTTTCTTTGCTGGGCTAAATATGTCACAGTGGCAACAAATGTTAGCACATGTTGTAGTAACTTAAACTTTTGGTTTCTTTCTCCAACTATGAAACCAGGTCATCAGTGCACAATGACAGCTAGTTAGGTTCCATTTTCATGAGATAGCTAAGCCACTTTATTTCCTGCCTTTCTAATTTCTTTATACATGGTGCTATTCAATAATTTCAATTACATCATCATTTATCATTCTGCTTATTCTAGTGATATTATAATTTTTCTTAAAGATCTTATCTCACATGTTGTGATCTCTTTAATTTGTGCTTTAGACAAGAACATAGAAACAGGATACCTAAAAAAATCAAATACCTAGGAAGTTTAGTGACAAACGACAATTCACAAACAGCAGAGATAGACTCAAGATGCATCAAAGCTTGTCAAATCATAGGACAGCTATCACCACTATTGTCCAACAAGAAAATAACTCTAGAGCAAAACAGGCACTTTACAATACAATCTTCATCCCAACATTGTGCTACCAATGCCAGTCCTGGACCCTAGATCTATTGTTCTTGCGAACAATAAGAAAAATAACTTTTACGGAGATGAAATGTGTTAGACGAATGACAGGAAACGTCCTGAGAGAAAAGATCAGAAATTAAGAACTGAGAAAAATGCTAGGAATAGCCCCCACCATAGAATATATAAAGAAAGAACAGATGAAATCGTTTGGCCACGTGACAAAGCAGAGTGACCAAAATACAATCAAACGAGCCTTCAACAAACCTTGCGATATCAACGCTATATAAACCCAAGGGTCTATCTAAAAAAAGCTGGATCAACAGAATATTAGAAGCACTAGGAAACATAACAGCAGCAGAGGTGAACAGAAGACGGCAAATTATATCTCCCCTCAACGCTGAAAGGCAAATGAGGAAGGAAAGAAGAAGAAGACAACGACCACATTAACTGTAACTAAGATAAGGTAATGTATCAATTATTGTTTGTTGCTGCTTTGATGTGTAGGTGGTTTGACTTCAGCTCACACTTGTTTGGAACTACTTTCCTAGTATTTAGTTTTCCTTGAAGGCAGCAGTAATATGTAAACAAAGTTTTCTCCCCTCACAAGAAATTCCTAACCTGGTTTGTTATAAATGTTCTTTCACTTAGGACTGTCATCCTATTATATTTAAACAATCTTTTTTTTTTCCACCCGTCTTAGAGTAAACTGAGTATCTTAGTACAGCTCTTCCCTTCTATAATTCCAAATTCAGACTTATTTGGCTGGGATTTTATGATAATTTGTAGCTAAATGGAAAGAAAGATTGAATGAATGAAAGCACAAAAGAAAATAAACTATAAAAAGAAGCACAGTTTTCCCTTTAAATAAAGACTAGACTTTTATAACTTACTGCCTCTAGAACATCAGTCCCAGCACTTCTTCTTCTTTCCTTCCTCATCTGCCTTTCAGCGTCGAGGGGAGATATAATTTGCAGTCTTTTGCTCTTCTGTTCGCCTCTGCTGCTGTTATGTTTCCTAGTGCTTCTAATATTCCATCGACCCATCTTTTTCGTGGTCGACCCTTGGGTCTGGTGTTCTCACAACGTTTGTTGAAGGCTCGTTGTTTAGTGTTTTGTTCTTTCTGCCTTGTCACGTGGCCAAACCATTTTATTTGTTGTTTCCTTACATATTCTATGGCGGGGGCTATTCCTAGCTTTTTTCTCAGTTCTTCATTTCTGATCTTATCTCTCAGACTGTTTCCTGTCATTCGTCTAACACATTTCATCTCTGTAGAGGTTATTTTTCTTATAGTTCTTGCATCTAGGGTCCATGTCTGGCATTGGTAGCATAACGTTGGGATGAAGATTGTATTGTATAGTGCTCGTTTTGCCTCCAGCGTTATTTCCTTGTTGGACAATAGTGGTGATAACTGTCCGATGATTTGACATGGTTTGATATGACAGCACAAAGAAAGAAATGGTGGGGTGACATCAAAAACACTCTAAACTTGACAAATATCAAAGAAACAAAAAGAACTGCTGATTCACTCA
The DNA here is from genome assembly GCA_032433765.1 of Megaustenia siamemsis. Taxonomy (NCBI): domain Eukaryota; kingdom Metazoa; phylum Mollusca; class Gastropoda; order Stylommatophora; family Ariophantidae; genus Megaustenia; species Megaustenia siamemsis. The sequence goes on along the minus strand of JAVIAB010000059.1, from coordinate 48,507,564 downwards.
CTGTCAAGCAGTCTCAACATTAATTAGGACGGGGTAGGGGGAATCACACACACACACACACAGAACTCTCTATACTGTACAAAAGATGCTGACAAACACCTACACATCCAGTGGAACACCAATTCTAGACAAATCTGGTTTAATGCTAACATCAAGCGTAGACATAAAAGCCCGTTGGGCAGAACACTTCAAAGAAATTCTTAACCGTCCTCTACCCCACAATTTAATAAATTTTGAAACTGAAACACCAGCAGCAGAATTAGATGTAAATTTAGATGACTTCACCTTGAGTGAAATAGAGACCACCTTAAAGTGTATGACTAACAACAAGGCTGCTGGAGAGGGTAAGTTAAAAGCTGAGGTCCTCAAGGCAATTGATATTCATAATTTAATACATCTCCAGAAAATGTTCAACATCATTTGGAAAGCAGAGAAGACGCCTCATAAATGGAAAAAAGGAATCCTTGTTAAGATTCCAAAAAAGGGCAATCTCAGAGATTGTAACAACTGGAGAGGCGTGTCACTTTCGTCGGTTGTCTCAATGTTATTCTGCAAAATCATCATGAAAAGAATAAAGGATTCAATAGATACAGTAATGCGTGAAGAACAGGCTGGGTTTAGAAAAGGGAGAAGCTGCCTTGACCACATTTTTACTCTACGACTTATGGTATAACATGGAATTAATTCAAAACAAACGAGGAAATTAGAGAAATTGCCAATCAACCACTAATATCTTCAGTAATAAAAAAGACGATGGTCATATGTTGGACATGTGATGAGAAGAGATTATAACTGAATAGCAAAGCAAGCCCTCATGTGGGAAACAGCAGGTAAGAGGAAAAGAGGAAGACCCAGAGAGACACTGAGAAGAACACTGACGAGAGAGGCAAGAGCAGCAGGAATCGGCTCCCTCAATGAGATAGAGCTGCTTGCACAGAACAGAGACAAATGGCGAGATTTGATAAAATATCTTTAAAAGAATTGAAAACTGTTAGAATAAAAATTTAGATAAGAGAAGGAGTATCTTGGTCTACACCCTATGGGCCGGCTATGGCTCGAAAGGTCAATAGATAGATAGATATCTTATAGTACAAATGGGAAGTGTACACAATAGTTGAAGAACTTACATTGCCTGATGCAAAAATAATGGTGTCATGGTGTCAGCATTGATCAACATGAAAGGTGCCAATGACCTTTCCTTAACATCCTGATCAAATGATACTGTGAAAAAGTGTATTGACACTTTGTCAGCCAATATGAAGGAACAACTATTAGAAAGAATTCAACTGTCCCACTATTTTGCTCTGCAATTAGACAAAAGCACTGACATAACAAACAAAGTGACCTTGCTGTGTTACATTTGGTATGAACATGAGAGAATTGTTTCTGAAGTCATACTGTTCATCTGCTTCTTGGTACACGCTACAGCTGAACAAATATTTAACAGCTTCAATATTTTATAACATCTCATGACTTGGATTGGTTTAAATGCATTAGAATTAGCACAGACAGAGAGCGAACAATGTCTGGAAAGCTTACCAAACTTATAATACGGATTAAGGAAATCATACCGTCAATAACTTGGCATCATTGTTGTATATATAGGGAAGTTCTTGTTGCTAAGACAATGCCAGAAACATTTTAAAAGATTTTTAGTGAATCCGTCAAAATTGTTAGTTTTTTAAAGAGCAAATTACTGAATTCAAGACATTTTTAACAGCTCTGTGGGGGGACTGGGTGGTCTAGAGATAAGGTGTCGATCTCTGGACAAGAAGGTCTCAGTTTTGACCCCTACCACAAGAGCTGGCAATATCCAAATTAAAAATGAAAAAGTCACCAGGCAGTGATGGAGTGTCAAATGAAATGATTAAGAACTTGAGAACTGCAGCTAAAGCAAAACTACTGCAGATCTACAACATTTGCTGGATCACAGGTACAGTGCCACAGGCACGAAGAGAAGCAGTCATGATATCATTACTAAAGCCAGGAACAGATGGTTCTACGACATCCAACTTTAGATCAATCAGCCTTACAAGCTGTTTGTGTAAAACAATGGAACGTTTAATCAATCTTAAACAGCAGTGGTACCTGGAAAGTGAAAACCTTCTTGTGCCACAGCAAACAGACTTTAGTGTTGCTCTACTGAAGATCAGATCTTTCCCAGGAAATTGAGGATGCATTCCAAGAAAAAAAAACTGGCACTAGCAACATGGTTAGACCTAAAAGAAAGCAACAGATAAAGTTTGGAAGGAAGGGCTCTTGAAGAAGCTGAGAAATTACAGAGTAAATGGCATGATGTACTAATGGGTGAAAGCATACATGCTACAGAGCATTTGCTGGCTATCATGAGAAAAAATTTTGTCACATTTATGTGAATCGTAAGATGAAAGAGGATTATTTCTCATGGAGAAGTTTCACAATACCAAAAGTTTTGATAGATTTTTCCTTGTTAATCACATTGCCATATCTGTCAGATATTTTCACCCATTTAAATTTGCTCAACTAGAACTTCTAGGAGAAAGTGCTACAGTTTTTCAAGTTGAAGACTAGATCGTGGCAATGATTTAAAAAAATGGGAATATGGTAATAACACCTGTTGAACAGAAACTTGGAACAATTTTCAAATCTCGCATATTTTCTTGAATTCATCAATGAGCAGTTGTCTGCAGAAGACATGTCACTTATTGCACAGCATTTAAAAAATTTGCGACACAGGTTTCCCAAATATTTTCCTGTTCCAAATCAGAGATCTATTTTCAGTTAATGTATAGGAACTAAAAGGGTTCACTACAGCTAAGGAAGATAAGCTCCTAGATATATCCACAGATAGTGCTCTGAGATTACAACTCAAGGAACAATCAATTCAAAATTTGTGAGCTCACTTACAAGAATATTTTCTTAAATTATCAAAGAGGGCTTTGAAAGTATTGATGCCTTTCGTAACAACATCCCTGTGTGAAAAATCATTTTCTGTTCTCACTTATCTTAAAAATAAATACAGAAACCTGTTTAGAAAATATAAAGTCAGATCTTTGAAAACAAGTTTCAGGTATAAACCCAATATAAAAAGGCCTGCAGGTGAAATGCAGCAACATCCTTCTTGCTAATTATGTGTGTATACAATGTTAACTTTTTCACCAATCTAATGATTAGTCAGGTACACTTTAATTTTTATTTAAAGTCATGCAAATGTGTGTCATGTTGATTCATATCCATAACTTTATGTTCATGTAATTTCCTTTTTCCCCCCCAGAAAAACTAAAGCATTTAATATTGTTATTATTATTTTACATTGCTAAGATATCATTCAATTCAAAATGTATTAGGAGTGTGCAGTTTAAAGTAAAGTAGATTCCTTGACAATCATTTGTAGGAGAGTGACACAATTTAAATGTTACATTTATTATGGTTGATGCACTTCTGTGTTTTTAAATCTTGAGTTGAAGTTGAATCCTGGGGGTCCATGACTACAAAACATATTTAAAAGGGGTCAGCGGTTTAGGAACGTTTGAGAACCGTTTGTCTAGCTTCTTGCTCTAGTATGTTTGCATATATCTTTCCAGTGTGACTTAGTATTAAAAAGTATTATAAAGGTTCACTCCACGCCTTACTAGGCATATGGGGAATATAGTGTTAGGGACCATATTTTTCTATGACCACTGCAAATTTTTGGGTGATGTGGTCGGTATCACGCCAGGGCTTTACTTTCCAGAAAAATCTATGGTACCAATTTTTAGAGGCTGGGTGAACCCCGAAACCTTGTCGATCCGTAAAAAAAATCTGCCACTTTTGGTCATTGAACCCAACCCTTCTGATCTGGAAGTGCTTTTTTCTAAAGGAAAATAAAATGAATAAAGGAAAAAAAGCAGTAACAGTCAATAAGAGTTCAAACTACAATAGAATATCATGTACACTGCTAACAAATTCAGTTTCATTTCTGTAGTTTAATTTCTGTAACTAAGTTTTTGTCTTAGAAATATGTTTTATGCTAATATTAATTTGTTTGTTCTCTTAAATGTAATATACATTTTCTAAGAGCAGGCTAAATTTGTGACACAACATGAAAGGTTAAATATTCTATTTTAATTAACTTTTATGTTACTGTTGATTAAGTAGACTTTAGATTGATGAGATAAAAGTTCATTTTGTCACAGAACGATGGGGGATGAATCTAATTGATGCTTAAATGTCACAACTTAAAAAACTAAAATATTACAGAAAAATTACAGTAATTTAAAAAATGAAACTAGTATGGGTAATCTTTGGCGATCTCTCCCAAGATACACCAGATCTGACATTAAATTGTATGTTACATATACATAAATGTACGTACACATATACACACAGAATGAAAACCATCATTCGACCATGTACATTATATTTTTAAATTATTGTTACAACTATAAACTATTTTTATGAGACAGGGACAGAAACATGAGTTTAATTAAAGTTGATACAAGACTATATATGTCAACCTTTGGATGGTAGGTCTTGGGATCAGGATCAATGACCTCAATTTTCCTCATTATTGTTGTTACACCAATTGTTTGATGTTGCTTGCCAATGCCAAATTCAATGCCTTAAAAAGAAAGTACAATAATAACATAGTTGTACTGTAGTTTATGAAAGCAGCTAAAAATGTACTCAAAGATCAGTTTAGTCACCATTGTTTTGTGTATTGTACTATAATTGTCTAAATTCTTGTGCTTACAATCTCAACACATTTATTGTAATAAGCCTGTTATTAACAAATTAAAACATGCCTGGATTAACATTTCTCACTTTCACTAACTTATACTTTGATGTTCTTCTCAACATGAAAATCATGTTGCTATGTCTTCTTTTTTTTTTTTTATTGTCAAGTATTTTCCAATTCTACTTTTTTTTAAAAAATGTAGCTTTGTTGAATTAGCTGTTTTCAAAGAATGTGAATATTTATTTTCAACTCTTATCATCAAATCTTCAAATACACTTACATCTTTTTCTTTTCCATATCTGTGTGTACATGTGATGTGTGTTTTGGGGATGAATGCACACAGTCCATGTGTTTATCACAACTGTACAAAAAATATACATTTTGGTGAAGGTTTACAGTTTGGATGTAATATCCTTTGTTCCATTCAATTTAGAGCAAACCAGAATGCAAATTTGTGTCAGAAGCCTAATTAAAATTTTATGGAGAAAACTGTTGAGTTCCCTTTTAATCAAATGCAGCTATAGTGTGTTCACAAATGTTTGCCATTGTAATTTATTAAATTTCTTAGGAATTACTTATCCTAGAAATTTGATTTTTTGCAAGGGGTTCTATTTTTGTCTCAGACCAATTATTTGAATCACAAATGTTATGCAGAATTATCAAAAGTCATTTTCTTTGTTAATCTTATCAGTTTCTTAATTATTGGTGTACAACAACTGTATTTTACAGTGTTGCAGAATATTTGTTCTATTTCACAAATCAGAGGTGTAAATGTAATTATTCCTCATTAGGTAATAAGTCCATCTTATTTCATAAATGAGTATTAATTTTTTCAATACACTGGTTTCATAAACCTTTTCCCACAGAAAATATTATTTATGTAATTATTCTTTGTGCTGACATCACCACATGCAGTTGTCTTTAATCATTTGGAGTAGCTATATGGATTGTATGCGTTAAATTGTTGTACCTACCTAAATATTCAGCGGTTTTTGATTCAACATCCATCCTTTTAAGGGAAAATTGACATTTGCGTTTCTGAAGTATTTATATAGATAGAATCAACTCATGCTATTCAGAAGAGAATAATCTTCTTCCTTCTTGGTACAAACCTCTTGACAGTGCCATCTGCAGGATGTCATTCCTTTGCATTAGTATCTTCTTCTTTCCTTCCTCATCTACCTTTCAGCGTCAAGGGGAGATATAATTTGCGGTCTTTTGCTCTTCTGGTCGCCTCTGCTGCTGTTATGTTTCCTAGTGCTTCTAACTAATATTCCATCGACCTATCTTTTTCGTGGTAGACCCTTGGGTCTGGTGTTCTCACAACGTTTGTTGAAGGCTCGTTGTGTTGTGTTTTGTTCTTTCTGCCTTGTCACATGGCCAAACCATTTTATCTGTTGTTTCCTTATATATTCTATGGCAGGGGCTATTCCTAGCTTTTTTCTCAGTTCTTCATTTCTGATCTTATCTCTCAGACTGTTTCCTGTCAATCGTCTAACACATTTCATCTCTGAAGAGGTTATTTTTCTTATTGTTCTTGCAATCTAGGGTCCAGGTCTGGCATTGGTAGCACAACGTTGGGATGAAGATTGTATTGTATAGTGCTCGTTTTGTCTCCAGAGTTATTTCCTTGTTGGACAATAGTGGTGATAACTGTCCAATGATTTGACAAGCTTTGATCCATCTTGAGTCTATCTCTGCTGTTTGTGAATTGTCATCTGTCACTAAAATTCCTAGGTATCTTAATTCCTCTACTTGTTTTAGTTGTATGCCTTCTATAGTTATGTTAATGTTCTGTTTATTTTTGGCGACATTCATGACTTCTGTTTTGTTGATGTTGATTTTCATGTTGTATTTTGTGACTGAGATGTTGAGTTTGTTTAGTGTTCTTGTAGGTCTTCTATTGTTTCATGTATTAGTGCCTGGCCATCTGCAAATAAAAGCTCATTGATCTCCTCTGTCTCTGATGGGTTGGCTAGCTTGCATGTACGGTCCATGTATGTAATAAACTGTAGGGGGGATAGTACGCACCCCTGTCTTACACCTGATCTAACTTCGAAGTGGTCTGTGTAGCCTGCTGCTGTTCTGACCCTGCAGCTGCTGTTGATGTAGAGACTTTTAATAAGGTTGGTTAGATTTTGGCTTACTCCGTATGTTGCTAGTATCTCCCACTGTTGTTCTCTGTTTACTCTGTCGAATGCTTTTTCCTGGTCAATGAAGGCTATGTATAAGTTTTGATTGTGTTCTGCATTTATCCATATTTCATCAGTATAAACAATATCATAATTATTTTGTTACATACACAATCCCCCAATTTGTTGTAAATATGTACTTCACAAAGCTACAAGGTAAGGCCTTTTACAAATTACATTTTTACCAACAGTATGCTTGCAAAATATTAAGCCAAAACCTCTTATAATTTTCTGTAAAGTGGTTTTGGATAAGTCAATGTTTTGGTTCTGTTTTCAATTGTTTCAAATGTTCAATTTTTTTAGCGCCAATAATTCTTTACCATCCTAAATATTTATATACAAATATCTTGTTTAATCACTTCTTTGTCAAAGTTATCCCATTTATATTTCTGTGCTGGCCCTTTAGAAACATTGCAATCTTCATTCAACCATCTTGATTATGTCCGGTCACTAACTGAAAAGCAAATGAGGAAGGAAAGAACTTATACTGAGAGCATATTTTGTTCTTTTCTTCGGGTTTGAAAAGCAATGAAACAGCTTTCATTGTTTAGCCTCAATTGTAAGATATTTATATAATTTCAATGTAATGTTCTTGAGAGTAAAGATTGTAAGTTTTAGTGCCATTCCAATGAAACCACACATTTTTAGTTATGAAACGCCTCTGAATACTACAACACAGAATCCAAAAACAAAGCAATGACATTACATTACAGTGTGTTTGTGAGTTCACATTCATTATGTGCAAGTTCATTTAGTTTTCTTAAAAGAAATATGATTTGAGTTACCTTTTATGGCTGGGTGAAAGCTGCCATCTAAAATTCCCGTGTGTTACCGGGGCCTCATTATGAGGGAGGTAAAGAATAGTGACACTGTGACCTTCCAGGCATGTCGTAAGAGGCGACTAAGGAGGTTGATCGATGGCTTGACAAGTTGTCATTGTAAAAAGTATTGTTATGGAAACAGCGCCATAGATTTTAGAGCAGTGATCTCTGCAATATGTGCCATTTTGGCACGCAAGGTTTCTGTTTTTGAGATTGTGGTTCTGCCCTATGTGCCGTCTTCGGCTCGAAAGGACAATAGATAGAAACAGATAGAAAGCTGCCACAATATGGTCTGTAAAACTCATTAATAGTAAACAAATGAGGATTAAGGATAAATTTATGCAAGTATATTTCAGTCATATAAAGAAGTCATGAAAAGTTTAATTCCAACAAGTGACAAAATATACATGGAAAACAAACCAGTAGAAGAGATCGATCACTTTATCTATCTTGGAAGTCACATTGATCGAGAAGGGGATACGAGCAAAGAAATTAGAATCAGACTGGCTAAAGCAGCAATGTCTTTCAGAAGCCTTGAAAAGTTGTGGAAATCAAAACTCATTAGCACAAACACAAAACTTAGGCTATTCAAATCAAATGTACTATCAACCCTTACGTATGCGTGTGAAAGCTGGAAAACAACAAGAGATATAGAAACAAAGTTGAACGCATTCGAAAATAAATGTCTAAGGAAAATACTTGGTATAGAATGGAACGAATTCAAAACAAACGAGGAAATTAGAGAAATCGCCAATCAACCACTAATATCTTCAGTAATAAAGAAAAGACGATGGTCATACGTTGGACATGTGATGAGAAGAGATAATAATCGAATAGCAAAGCAAGCCCTCATATGGGAAACAACAGGTAAAAGAAAAAGAGGAAGACCCAGGGAGACACTGAGAAGAACATTGATGAGAGAGGCAAGAGCAGCAGGAATCGGCTCCCTCAATGAGATAGAACTGTTTGCACAGAACAGAGACAGATGGCGAGATTTAATAAAATATCTTTAAAAGAAAACTGCTAGAACAAAAATTCATATAGGAGAAGGTGTATCTTGGTCTACGCCCTATGGGCCGGTTACGGCTCGAAAGGTCAATAGATAGATATTTCAGTGAGGGAGCCATTATAGCTCAGTGGTTAGTGAACTTGACTACAAATGACAAGAGGTTGGGTTCGATCCTGACCGACGGCTTCTGGGTTCACCCAATCTTAAATGGGTACTGGATTTTTTCTGGAAAAGTAAAGCGGGACGGGTGTAATACTGACCACATTACCCCAAAAATCATGTGCCAAAGATCTGTAAAAATTATGGTCACTAACACCATATTCCCTATATGCCACTTGACGTGACGGGGCTCTTAAATTTTTTACTATATCTTAGAGAAGCAAAAATCTTTCCTAATTACGTGATAGGAGGGACAACATTTTTATATTTGGTTGATAGTGATATAAAATATAAATATGTATTTTCTAAAATTTTTACTTCACCAATGCTGAGCTATACATTTTTAAACAAACATTTGTGAACGCACTATAGCTGTAAGTACAAACATGTTCAGTGTTGTTACTCTTGGTACTTATCTTTATTATTTTGCTTCGCCATCAAATAAAACTGAGCATCTCTTTAATTAATAAATAATGCATCACAAATGACTGATGAAAATAAAAGATGTAAACAAATAAATAAGTAAAAAAAATTATGTCAAGGCAAAGAAATGCACATAAATGTATCAAAATGCCAAGCTGCAGTGAAGCTAACAGTGAGGAGAAATGAGAAAATATATATAAAAAAAAAATGATATGGTTGAAGCTTCATGTAACAAGTGGACACCTCAAATCAGAACAATGTTTCAGCACAAAGGCCTTCAACAGAAACAAACATACAACATACGTACTAAATATGTAATTAAAATAAAAAATAAATAATAAAAAAATCAAACTAGAAAGAGAAATGAAAAGTAAAGGAGAATAAAATGCTAATAAAAAGTTCCCTGTAAGAGCTCAAGAAAAATCTTTCTTCTGAAAGAACAGAAGTGCACACGGGGTGCATGTGCATGCACAAGATTGACTTCTGTTACTGCATTCTGTGTATGCACATTTTCACTTTTGTGCACGCACATTCACCCTGTGCGCACTTCCGTTCTTTCAGAAGAAAGATTCTTCTTAAATCTTACAGGGAACTTTTTATTAACATTTTATTCTCCTTTACTTATTATTTCTCTTTCTAGTTCGACTTTTTAATTATTTATTTTAATTACATATTTAGTATGAGTGTTGTATGTTTGTTCCTGTGTGTTTTTGCGCCGAAATGTCGTTCTGATTTGTGGTGTCCACTTGTATCATGAAGTTTTAACCTTACCATTTTTTTCTATATATATTTTTTAATTTCTTCTAAAAAAATAATAACTAAGATTACAATGGGTAATGTGACGAATATTGTATAAAACAATGTGATCACTTAAATTAAGTGAGGAAAATAAGACATGAGTAAATCATAAGAAACAAAAAAAGACTTTGGAAGAGGGAGGAAATAGCAAGTTTTAATGTACCTTCAACTTTGGAGTGCATAATGACACATTTTGCATTGCATATGCTAAGCTGAATACTGTCCACAAGGGCTTTCACTTTTAGTATTAAGATGTCAGAGTGTGCCTTGGGTTCTTTTTAAAGAAACAGTGATTTACAAAATATTTATTTGCACAGTTAAAAAGACAACAAATGGTACAGGGATTACATAAAGATATAGCAGTTGAAAGGCATATTGATGAATGGAAGAAACAAATGTCAGTAAAAATATTTGTGTGTAACCACCCTCATAAATCTATCTTGATCACTTCCTCTACCTTTACTTCTATAAAACTTAACCTTATCCTTAACGTCCAGACTGCACAAAATATTTTTTTTTTAAGATCAGAATACACAAGGTTCATGTTTGCATAATGAGATGATCAGGTTTAAGAAATAAAATAAATACAATTTTTCATTAAGGGCTATGATTTTTGTCACGTTGATATCATCATCAAGTACCGGGCCTACTGACGTAGGTGATCATGTCTCTCCACAACTTTCAATCTCGGCAGCTATTTATAATTTGCTGTTGACCTTCTGCCAAGCCATTGTCTTAAGCTGTCTGTTATTTTTTCTCTTTGCTTCCCTCTATCTCTTCGTCCCTCAATTTTTCCAGTTGTTACAATATATTCCAGTTGTTCTCTTCTCATCACATGGCCAAAAAATGATGATTGTTTCTTTCTAATATTGGAAATTAGCTCTCTTTTTGCTTTGACCTCTCTCAGAACATCTTCATTACTCTTCTTAGCTGTCCATGGTACTCTCAACATTCTTCTGTAAAACCACATTTCTACAGACTCCAGTGATTTTCTTGTCTGTTGTCCTATTGTCCATGATTCACATCCATATGTTAAGACTGGCTCTACATAACATTTAAGAACTCTTTTTATTGTTTCTATTGTCAAAAATGGATTGCATAGTATCTTCCTCATTTTTTGGAAAGCTTCTTTTGCCTGAGCCATTCTGCATCTCACCTCTTTTGTACATCTTCCATCTGAGGTTAACAAAGTTCCCAAATATTTAAATTCATTTACCTGTTGTAATATTGTTCCACTTGTCTTTATTTTGCACCATGTTGATATAGACATACAATAACCTAAAAAAGTGTCATATGAGGCACAAAGAAATTTTACAACTGGTTGTTGTCTGATGTGGCATATTTCCTCACAGTTTTGTTGACAATAAATGGCCATCCAACCTCTTTATAGTTTCATTACTTCTTTCTTGGTAATTTCTTGGTAATCAGTATTTTGTGGATAAATATTAGTTTTTTTTAGCACTATCAATCTAAACTAACCATATGTTAAAGAAAATACACAGACACACAAAGTTTTTTTGTGTAAGTGGTTTGGTATATAATGAGCTTAGGTTATAGAGTTATTTGTGGGTCATCATCAATGCACATCGAACATATCCATAGGTGCTCAGATCCCCTCCTCAGCAAGTCCCACAGTGTCCAGCGACTGACGACTCTAGTTCTGTGTTGGTTGATAAGTCTTCTTACATGCCCACTAAGTTTCTCATTTCTGGCTGTACCCATCTTAACTCCCATCTCTTTCATCTGAAGGAGTGACGTGGACTCAATTTGCTGAAGTCCTGTGCTCTTCCCACATCTCGGAGGGCATTGATGATACCCGCCCGATCCATTGGTTGACCATCCTCAACGATAGCACAGCTAGCCAACCTGTCCGCTCTTCCATTTTCTTGTACTCACGCATGTCCTGGGATGTAGACATAGGTGACCTTACATATTTTTAGTTTCTGCAAGGACTCTGACCACTGCATGTGTATAGAGCCCGCCTCCACTTTTTTTATCATACTCATAGAATCACTCAGCATGCAGGCGTGGGTGTAGTCTTGTGACTCTAACCAGATGAATGCCCTCGTCACTGTCATCACCTCCATTGTCATGCTACTCGTGGTCATAATGGATGTACCACTGTCTTCCTTGACCATTCTGCCTGCCAAGCGTGCTGTAAATGCCCATGCACTTCTTTGGTGTCATCTTACAGATCCATCTGTATAGATGACTGCATCATTTCATCAGTGTTATCCCAGATGAGACCATTAACCTACACATTGACCACAACTGAGTTTTGTTCCCTACATTTCCTGTCGAGTGTGACAATACATGAGAATGTCCCTCTGAATGATGTAGGAACCAGTATCCATTACTCGCCAGCATTGATATTGGCAAGACCACAGACCCGTTTGATGACATCTTCTGCTCGGCCCACCCATGATTTGCCTCTTTTTAGCCTGACACCTTTCCCTGTGTTGAGCTCGTGGTGCAATAGATGCTCTTTATCTGCACTTATCTTCAGGTATGCTTGTGCCCTCCAGATCTGGATTCTGTCATCCATGGTTGGAAAGTCAGGAAGATACATCATTGCTGCACAGGGAGTGTCCCTTGTACATGTCAAGATATTGCGAATAGCTTCATTCTGTATTTTCTCCAGCCTATCAATTTGCGTTGTACTGACAGTAAGAATTGCCAGGGCATACTCGATTGGTGTGTGGACTAGTCCATGGAACAGAAGGGTAAGTGGCCTCTGCTCAATGTTGGCAGCTGCCATGACCTTCAAGGTGGCTAATCCTTTGCGGGATTTGGTTATCACTTGGTCAACGTGGTCCCAAAAATACAGGCTGCGATCAAACTTAACTCCAAGGTATGTCATCAACCTGGTCACCTCATCAGCCCCCATTCGTACCACTGGTGTTTCCGCGTTAACGATATGTTTGTTAAGGGAGAGCCATGAAACTGATGCGTTATTAGTATTAACAAATGCACCTGATACTCCATACCAGAAAGAGATGCGATCGAGTTTATTTTGCATGGTAGAGGCAATTTCCCTTCTGTCTCTTCCCTGTCGATATACCAGAATATCATCAGCAAAAGTCATAGCTCTTTCTCTTCCATAAGCTGTTGTTCCGTGATCATTATTGTGTACACATTAAATAGAACTGGTGACAATGGTGAGCCTTGTGGCAGCCCTGGACAAATGAATGTTGGCTTAGATAGGAACTTAGGTTACATACTGTAAGATCAAATTAAAATTCAGTATTTAGTCAAAGGGAAGAGACAACGAAAAATATGAAGCACTAATGCTGAGAAATACAAGAACAAGAAAATTATTATAAACATACAATTTAAAATGTGTTTGTAGAAGTAAACCATGAAAATGAACATCAACACAACTAGATGAACATGCAGAATAGGAACATCTTGAGATATAAAAATGAACTGAAGTGAATTACAATAAGGAACTTTGACTTCATACAAAACCAGTTGTACAGCCCACAAATTGCAGCAATTGTTTTTTTGCATAACCCATCTACAATTAATGTACTGAGTTTTATTTGCATTATTAAAAATTATAACATTTATAACTAGTGAGCAAATATGTTTTTGTTTATTTTATACTACAGTCAACAACAGAACTGATACGATGCACTGTAGATAGAAGATTGTGGAGGGACATGATCGCCTACGCCAACCGGCAGGGTACATGATGATGATGATACTACTGCTTGTGCAGAGTAGTGTTGCATAGTAGAAGAATGTGTAATTGTCTGGCTTTTGCTAGCTGTATAGGCTGAATTGTTGTCATGTCAAATTGAGTGAATAATGTTTCAATATGGAAAAAGAAAGGCAGCAAAAGAGACTGCAATCAATATAGAGGTATATCTCTTCTCAGCCATGTAGGAAAGTTATATGCCAAAAATATGGAGAAAAGGCTAAGACCAATAATAGAACTACAGTTAAGTGATTCTCAAATGGGGTTCCGAAAAAACAGAGGATGTACTGACACTCTATACACCTTAAAACTGCTAGAAGAAAAAACAGAACACAATCAAAATTTGTACATACTTTCACTGACCAGGAAAAAGCATTTGGCAGAGTAAATAGATAACAACTGTGGGAGATACTAACAATATACAGAATAAGCCAACATCGAACCAACCTAATTAAAAGTCTCTATATCAACAGCAGCTGCACATTCAGAACAGCAACACACATATTTACTTAATATTTCTGCTTTAAGCTAAACAGACCACTTCGAAATTAGATCAGGTGTAAGACAGGGGTGCGTACTATCCCCCCCTATTGTTTATTACATACATGGTCTATATATGCAAGTTAGCCAACCCATCAGAGACAGAGGAGATCAATGTGCTTTTATTTGCAGATGATCAGGCACCAATACATGGAAAAATAGAAGACCTACAAGAAGACTTAAATAAACTCAATAGCACAGGCACAAAATACAACATGAAAATCAAAATCAACAAAAAAGAAGTTATAAATGTCACAAAAGAGAAACAGAACACCAAACTAACAATAGAAGGCATACAACTAAAACAAGTAGAGGAATTAAGATACCTAGGAATTTTAGTGACAGATGACAATTCACAAACAGCAGAGATAGACTCAAGATGGATCAAAGCTTGTAAAATCATTGGACAGCTATTACCACTATTGTCCAACAAGGAAATGACTCTAGAGGCAAAATAGGCAGTTTACAATACAATCTTCAATGAGCCCTCAATAAATGTTGTGAGAACACCAGACCCAAGGGTTAACCACGAAAAAGATGGATCGACTGAATATTAGAAGCACTAGGAAGCATAACAACAGCAGTGGTGAACAGAAGAGCAGAAGACTGAAAATTATATCTCCCCTCAACGCTGTAGGACAAATGAGGAAGGAAAGAAGGAGAAGAAAAAGATTCCATCTTTTTTTGGGTTTCTCATTTTCTCTAAAGCCATATTTTCATGTAATATACTTGAGCTGCAGGTTAATAAAGTTTCATTCAACAAGGCTCTGGGGTTCACCCAGCCTCTAAAAATGGGTACCAAAGATTTTTATTGGAAGTAAAGGGAGCTGGTCTGATACAGACCACATTACCCAAAAATGAACTGCATTCATGGAAAAATATGGTCACTAACTCCATATTCCCCATACACTTGGCAAGGAGGGAACCTTTACATTTTTACTATTAGTCTTGGAGCTATAAAAATAGTTTCTGATACTCGTATAAGGTTTATCTGTGCAGAATGCCATCTGCTTTAGTTTCTTGCTAACAAACTTGATTCACTTTTGCTGTTAATTTAATCAACACTATGTTTTTGGCTCTTAAAGCTGACACTAGAATTATAAAACAGTCTATCTGAATAAATTTTAACTTTAACAACACATACTTTCCTGAATAACAAAACTGCGTTGTGAAATTTGCGAAGCTACTGATTGTGATCTTTTATAAAGATCTGTTCCTGAAACTGACTGACTTGCCAAAGAGAGTTCCAATTTCTTAGCAAACTGTAACAGGCTGTTGAAACAAAAGTTTTTATATCACACAAATCAGTCAAATCATTGAGATAGGACTCATATACTTAACACTCCTAAAAAAATTAATTAGTATACATCAACAATAATAAGAAAAAACAGAAATAGGTTACTCAAACATAAACTTGCTCTTACTGACACCAACAATTTTAATCTGATGCATGCACAATATGCAATGTTTATTTTCCATGTAAAATTGTTCTGGTACTCATCATAAAGTCATTATTACAGTAATGTACACACTTTAAAACATAACCTTCTATGTATCCTCATTTTCTCGACGTCACTTGCTGCTTTTAGTATTAACTGTAAAATGATGCCATAACTCAAGACATCTGGTAGGGATGAACTGAGCAATAAGAGGTCCTCACATCCTAATAAACATCGCTGCAGAAGTTATCAACCAGCATTTAAGTCAATATTTTCTTAGGAAAAATTAATATACTATTCATCTGAGAGATTCTGCTTTCATGCTTCATTGAAGATAATATGAAAGCTTTTGTGCAAGTAATTTTTCTACAGCTTCATTTTCATCAAGATATCCATGGAAATCACTAATTATTTCTTTTTCATTTCAGTGAAGGCTCACCCAAAATAGGAACAAGTGATGTGGATCCTTAGAAAAATCTATTGTTTAATAATAAAGATCATCAGGCATGGAGAATCTGGAATTTCTGCCCTAACTGTTCTTTTCAACTCAAAAGAACAACAGACAATACAAATTTAAATAAAACTTTTGTGCTTGCTTTCTAATTTCAGTTTCACCAAAAATCAGTTGTTTTCAGGATTTCCTGGTCTATATTTGACATCTAAAACCTAAGCATATACAAGTAAATCAGCATGATCACCTTCAAGCTTCTCTCCTATAGTTTCTTTCAGACTTTTAAAGAGAGAAGATGACCTTATTGTTGTACCATGTTTTTGAATTTTTGTGGAATCAAAATCATCTGGCCTTGAAAAAAAATACTGTGGTGTGGATCAGAATTTTAATTATTTTTTCAAAATGTTGGAATGTCACTTTCTTGTCAGCTTTATACAAATGAATATTTCATTATTTTAAATTCCAACTTAGTTCACTGAGTTCTTGGAAAGCAATACAGATATGATTCAAATCAAAACAAATTCATGATTTTATTTTCCACAAAGGACTTTCACAAAGACAGCAATATGTTTTGCTTCTATCGTTTACCATAGACAACTTTGCAGACATAGGCCTTAGTGAACAAAAAAAGAAGACAGAAGGAGATGCTGAAGTTATAGAGTTGTTGCATTTTTCTTTAATTTCCTAGCATTCATGAAGAAGCATCCTAGGAGAAACCTTTAAAGCAATTCTGGCCACCTTGCTCACAGTATCTTCTTCTTCTTCTTTTCTCTTTTCAATGATAACTAAAATGTGTCGTGGTTTATATCATTTGTCGTTCTTGTGCTGCTCGAATTGTCTGAATTAGTGATTTTCCTTTGTTGTTACATGTCTCTGTCACTGCATCTATCCATCTTCTTCTGGGTCTTCCTCTTGGTTTTTTTCCATGCATTCTCGAGAAGAACGCCCTAGATGGTGATTGGTAAGGATTCATTCTGACCAGGTGGCCAAACCATTTAAGTTGTTGTTATTCTATATATTCTTGGCAGGGTTTGTTCCTACCATTTTTCTTAAGGTTTCATTTGGTATTCTGTCTCTTCTTGTGTTGTTTGTTACTTTTCTCAAGCAACGCATCTCACATGTATTGATCTTTCTTAAATGTGATTTAGAAAGGGTCCATGTTTGACTTTCATAGCACAAAGTTGGTATGAAGATGCTATTTATCATTTGTTGTTTAGCTGGCATAGAAATGTTTGGATGTCTTAGCAATGGTGAAAGCTGGTATGTGACAGCATTTGCTTTTTGTATTCTCATGTCAATTTCTTTATCTAGTTTTCCATCTTCTGTGAACATTGTGCCTAAATACTTGAATTCCTCTACTTGTTTTATTTCTTTATCTTTGATCTTGATGTTTAATAGGTGTCTTAATTTGCTTATTCTTATAGCCTCTGTTTTTGCTGAGTTAATTTTCATACTGTAGTTTGTGCAGCTTTTATCTAGAGATGTTAAATGCTGTTGTAGCAGGTTTCATCCTCATATATTAGGCATTGGTCATCTGCGAAGAGTAGCTCGTTGATGTTGGAGTTTTCTACCTCTATATTATTATTTGATTTGTCCTTATTGTTGGTTGTTTCCTGATTTATTTTGTCCATATATTGGTGAAGAGGAGTGGTGAGAGGACACATCCTTGTCTTACTCCTGTTGTAACCTGAAACCATTCTGACAGACCTTCCGATGTTCTGACGGCACTTTGACTGTTTTTATATAATGCCATTATATTATCTAGTAGTTGTCCTGCTACTCCGTAGGTTTCTAAAGTTTGCCAAAGTTTGTTCCTGTCCATACGATCAAATGCTTTTTCCTGATCTATAAACACTATATTTAGGTTTCTGTCATATTCTATTGTTTTTTCACATAGTTGTCTCAATGTAAATATAGCATCAGTACAGCTTTTGCCTTTTCTGAATCCGAATTGATTATTATTTAATTTAGGTTCTATTATGTATCTTACTCTCCTCTCCAATATTTTAGCATACATTTTACCAACTTGACTCAATAGGGATATTCTTCTGTACAATTCACACTCCCTTTTACTTCCTTTATTCTTCCAAAATGGGACAATGATAGCTTTTTGCCAGTCATCTGGGACTTTTCTTTCTTCCCAAGCCATATTGAATATGATAGTAAGCCAATCTATAGCTGTTTCCTTACAGCCTTGTAGCATTTCTGTTGTTATTCCATCTATACCAGCTGCTTTGTTCTTTTTATTCTGTTTCAATGCCCATTATACTTCTGCTTTAAGTATATTCGGTTCCTGTTCATCGTACTGCCTATGTTTAAACTCTGTATTTCTGTTTGTATTTCCCTGATTTAATAGTTCCTTAAAGTATTCTCTCCATCTGATTATTATGTTTTTCCTGCTGCTGATTGGTCTACTGTTCTTGTCGTTTATTATAGTGGTTGTGTTATAATCATTATTTCTTACTCTCATTGCTTTTACACTTTTGAAAAACTCTTTTGGTTCTTCTCTACATGTTTTTGCTAATTCTTCACCAAATGTTTTACAAGAGTCTGCTTTTGTTTGTTCTAGGATCTTTTTGCTATCATTTCTGGCTTGTCTATAGTGATTGTAGTCTTCTGTTTTTGTTTTCTGCCACGTTTTATACTTGTCTTTCTTGTGTTTCACTGCTGATTTTACTACTTCATTCCACCATCTTGTATGTTTCTTTCTGCTCTTTCCTATATTTTTCTCTTGTGTTGACTCTATTAGACCTTTTTTAAACTGTTTCCATGCTTCTTCTATGTTTGTAGGTTGTATTTGGGTTAGGTATATGTTGGTTACGGATTCTTCTATTTCTTTTTGTATATTTACATTCTTTATTGCTTTTAGATCGATTCTTTGTGCTTGAGGTCTTGTCATCTGTAGTTTCCTAACCCATTTTTTCTGCCATAGTAAAACAGGCTTATGGTCGGTATCTAATATTGCATTTGGTATAGATCTTGAATCTGTTATGTCCCTCCTTTGATGTCTTCTAGTCAAAATAAAATCAATTTGGGAGGCCTTGTCCGTGTCATTCCATTTATACCAAGTAAGTATTTGGTTACGATTGTGCTGATTAAAAGTGTTTGTTATATAAAGATCATGTTCTGCACAAATATTTAGTAGGTGTTCACCATTACTGTTACACTCTGTTCAAATGTCACTAAATGGTCCTAGGTATAATTCCCATGGTGTTCTCCTTTGTCCTACTCTACTGTTGAAATCTCCTAGTACAAACAATTTCTCTGAGTCTTTGACTTTATTTATTGTGGCTGAGAGTTCATCAAAATATTCTTGTTTGCTGTCCTCACTATATGTGTCATTGCATGGAGCATATGTTCCTCTCTTTCTTGTGTCAGCTAATCCTAAGATTTTTATATTCCTTTTCTTCATAAATTAAACTATTTCTGTACTTTTATCACCTAATCTGCAGATATTCCAAGTGCCTATTAAACGTTCTGATTGTTTTCTTTGTGTTGTTGTAGATTTCCCGCTTTTTGTTCGTGATCGTAATATCGTAATAGCACAATGATGTATGGTAATTCTACTTATTCGCACAAACTATAAGAATAAATTACAAATAAATCCATTTGAAATAGCACAAGAACGCTTGAATTTCTTTTTCTACGGACATTGAAATTCACTTATAACTTAAATTTGACTCCCATAGAAAATTGTATCGTGTTGCCAGCACAGTCACACACCGGAAGTCTCACAGTATCAATGACAGTTAATTCAAGATGATAAGTAAAGAGAAGAGTCAGAAAGTAACATTAGAAAATTGTGCATTAATTTCCTTACACTACTTCACACACCAACCAATACTGCAACACCATCACAAATGACAGACAATAATTAATTCTTTATAATCTTTTGAACTTCCTAGTTAATATCATCATCATCATCATTATATCACGTGTTCTTTCCAGAACAGTGCATTCACCACAACACATCTGAAAGAATCTGTGTCTCTAGCCAGATGTACCACTTCTTCTAATATATGTCCTAGGCAATAATGACAACTAAATCGCATAGGCTTCCTCTCCCTGCAATATCTTCTAACTTAATGAAATGTGTTTATTTTTTGGGTTCGAGTTTGTGTGCTTCACTTTTCTTGTGATCATAAGTACATTTTTTTAAATCTTAGATATTTATTGTTTGTGAGATTATCCAAAATGACTAATTTGGCAATTTGCCACTCTGCTGAAATTTTCTTTCCCATCAATTCAATGGTACGACTTCCAACACATCAAAACGTTTTACAGGCCAACATTTTATTCTTACGCTTGCAATGGGTAGAGTCATTACAGAAGTCAAAAATACGTAAGGTCACCTTTGTCTTCATCCCAGGACATGTGGGAGTACGGGGAAATGAAAGAGCGGACAGGTTGGCTAGCTGCGCTATCGTTGAGGATGGTCAACCAATGGATTTGGTGGACATCGTCAATGCCTTATGAGATGTGAGAAAGGCAAAGGACTTCAACGACCATGAGTCCACGTCACTCCTTCGGATGAAAGAGATGGGAGTTAAGATGGGTACAGCCAGAAATGAGAAACTTAGTGGGTATGTAAGAAGACTTATCAATCAACAAAGAACTGGGGTCGTCAGTTGCTGGACACTGCGGGACTTGCTGAGGAGGGAATCTGAACACCTATGGACAAGTTCGGAGTGCAATGATGATGACCCACAAATAACTCAATAACCTAAGCTCATCATATACAAAGACCACTTACACACAAAAAAATGTGTGTGTCTATGTATTTTCTTTAACACATGTAGCATCTTGTAGATAACTCACCAATTTCTGTATCTATGAGAATTCTACTTGTTGTTATAGTTATGGATCCAGCGGCCTATGAGCTGACGCCCTTCAGCCCCATGCCTTGTAAAGATATCTGCAGGTATTTTTGACTTCTCTTGTAGTTCTGTTCAAGGTGTTCCATTTAACAGAACTTGGAAGTAGTAGAGTTGCTCTGTTATTGGTGAACTTTGGATGGTCAAACAGGTGATGTGTTACAGTTTCATGCAGATGTTCACAGAGCAGACATGCTGGGATTTGCTTTATTGATGTGATTGTTTAGTGGTACATGACCAGTTTTAAGTCTGAAGATGGTGGTTTGGTCTCTTCTTTTAGGCTGTTAATGTTGTAGTGAGGATTTGGCCTTGTCATGTATTTAAAAAGCTCTCTCCCTGTTTTTACCATGACCCATCCATTCAGTCATTCTTCACTTCTGTTAGGGTTTAGATTTATTTGGCTGTGTTTAAAGAGATGACAAGTGAAACTGTGTCTGTCTGAATTCATTCTTAGCTAATGTATCTGCCTTATCCTTCCCTGGTGTGTTGCTGTCTTCTGTGATCCACTGCATCACTTGCCTTTAAGAAAATGCAATTTACTTTGTGTAACTGAAATCCTTCCTTACATAGCAATTTGAATCTAAAACCAAAGCTAACTCTACAGTCACATTTATAAATACTCTAAATTCATTTTGTGAACAAAATATCACCTGGTGTGTTCACAAAGCATTAACAAATTTTTTACTTTCTTATATGTCAGCTGTCACAAAGAAACTGCACCAGTAACTTTGTACCACCAGAGAAAAATGCATTAAATATAAGCTTGCGTTCATTATAGATGGATAATATTTTACCATTAGTCAAACACAGTTTATTTTATTCTTTTTTTTTTTTATTGTACAAAACAATTCTGCAATGTAAATCTTGAAGAAGCCTAAACACATACCTAAGGATCACTCCCTGATGTAGAATCACATCTAAAGTTGAGAACTCCACAGTGACAGACTGTGAGATGTTATTGTATGTTGTTTTGAATTCTGGTCCCTTCTTGTAAGCCTATAAAGAATGATGAATAGTTAAATTGAATTGTGTAGATACTGAATAATTATAGAATATTGTGAACAAGGGTTGTAACTCAGCAATACACATGAGGAAAAATGAATTTTTTCATGGTCTAAGCATAAATAACAGAGAAGGTAATAAATTGTGAGTTTTTAAACTTTACTTTCTAATTTCAGATTTTCCTGTTACTCTTTTTTTTAAAAAAAAAGACAGAATCAGAAATATTATAAGAGAAAGAGTAGGCATTAGTCAATCCAAAGCTACATACAAAAAAAAAAAAAAACAGGTCTACCCATCTATAAAGAATGTTGTGTGATTCCTTAACATACAAAGAATATCTTAAAAGTGGATAAGGAAGAAGAGCAAGAGACAGGCCCAGAGTAAGATAGGCAGACAACACCAAAGAAATGTTACAAAAACATCAGTTGACAATGAGTAAGACTACAAAAAGGGCAAGAACCAGAATTTTGTATCTCCCTAGACATAAGAATAGGTACAAGAGCAAGCAAAGATAAAGAGAGAGACTTTTTTTCTTACTTGGTTCTAATTTTACAACAATTGTTGACAGATGCATAATTGATGTCTTATTCATAATACTTTACGCTGCTTTTTTTACTCTTAAATTGATTACCTATGATATTAACAATACAATAGTTTATGTTCCATTTCTGATAAATATATTAGATAGAGGTGAGATGCAAAATAGCTCAGTCAAATGCTGCACTCCAAAAATTGAAAAAGATATGCAACAATTTTTGATTGTCCATCTGTCTATCCATCTATCTATCACCTCTATCACCTATGTCTGATGATCTTTATTATAAAGTGTCAGATCTTGCACAGGACCTGCATTGTATCTCACAACACATCTTTGTTCTGGCTGAATTGCTTACTCAAATTTTTGACAATGAAGATAAGAAAAAAAAGTTCTTCAACATTATGTGAGGGTAGCAATAACTTTAACAAAAATCAATACAATATGATAATCAAAGTTAGTAAATACAAAAACAAAGCTCAGGATTTTCAAATAAAATTTATTATCCACTCTTACTTATGCAGGTGAGAGCTTGAAAACAACTAAATAAATAGAAAATAACTTGGATGCATTTGAAAACAAATGCCTCAGGAAAATACTTTGTATACCATGGAATAGATTTAAGACAAATGCAGAAATAAGAGAAATGACAAAACATCTTAAAAATATATATATTCAAGAGAAGAAGGTGGTTGTAAGTTGGCCATGTGACGAGAAAAGAAAAAAAAAAGAATATCAAAGCAGGCCTTCAAATGGGATCCAGTGAGTAATAGAAAAAAGAAGTCGACCTAGAGAAACTAAATAGAACACTGAGGCAAGAGGCAACAACAGCAGACAACAGTTCCCTTGATGAGATTGAGTAACTCTCCCAGAACAGAGGCATGTGGTGAAACATAATGCAGGTCATGTGCCAGGTCTGAAGCTTCATAACAAAGGTCACTGGGCTGTCTAGAATTTCTGCTTTACCTTCAGCTCAAAAGAACAATAGATTGAATGTTATATTGAGCCAGCCTTGAACATGAAAGTGAATCTAGGTAATCAGACAAGAAAATTATTGGAGATCGCAAAAATGTGGTTTTACAAAAGAATGTTGAGAATATCATGGACAACAGATGAGTAATGAGAACATTCTAAAAGAGGGCAAAGCATATTTGTGTGTGTATATATATATATATATATATATATATATATATATATATACCAAGTATATTATACCAAATATATATATATATACCCCAAGTATATAATAACAACTGTAAAAACTGAGAGAAGAAGAGAGAGCGAGAGAAAAGGTAGCAGATAGTTTAAGAGCATGGTTTGGTTGGGAGTCAACAACAAAATTAACCCTAATAGTTGTAGATGTAAAAAATTATGAAGAAGCTTGATAATTTATTTCAGTAGTACAGCATTTGATGATGATATTATTAGTAACTATTACAGTCTGTCACACTCATTGAGGATACAGCAGACTCTCATCCATTTACAATGTTCAATAAATCCTACACATGGATCCCAAAGCTATTAAACCCTACCTAGGTGCTAGTGGAAACTAAAAGACTACATTATGATGACTCATTTTCCAACACTATTTTTACATAACTTCATTACAGATCTGCTGTTTTGTTTGGTTATGTATTTTATTTAAAATGTTCAGGAATGATGGCTTTTTGTGTTTACAATAGTATGATATATCTGTATAATGGAAGTGGCATACATAAAAAAGTTGGATGGAGGAGGAAAAAAATAAAACAACTAATTAAGCAGCGTGAATGAAAGCAAAGCACTCTACTCGTACTTGAGATCATTTTAATTTAAAACTCGTAAAATGGAAGAATGTTGCCGTCAATGCTAATTAGATGCCTATTCCACTGCCTAAACCCCCTAACTCAATGAGTTGGATTCATGTCTTCTTCTTCTTCTACCTTTTTAGCTCCCAGTGGAGCATAGGTCTTCAAAAAACACTTTCCAAGTTGTTATGTTTTTTGCCATTCTTTTAAGATCATCCCATGTCTTCCCCATCATCTTCATCTCTGCTTCCATCTGTCTTCTCCAAGAATTCCTTGGTCTTCCTCTTTGTCTTTTCCCCTGGGGATTCCAAAATTGTTGTGTAATACTCTCAGTTGGCTTCTGTAGTGTGTGTCCTATCTAGTGCCATCATCTTCGCTGTATCTCTTTATCCACTGGTATTTGACTGGTACATTTCCATAATTCTATGTTAGTGATTTTGTCCTGCCATTTCCATCCTTTTATTCTGCGTAAGCACCCATTAATGAATGTCTGTATCTCCATGATTGTCAATTTTGTTGTTCTCCATGTTTCACAGCCATATAATAGGGCCAACTTAACATTTCAGTTGAAAAATTTTATTTTTGTATTTAACCTAATTTCTTTGGATTTCCATATGTTTCCCAGTGCAATGAAAGCTCCTCTTGCTTTTG
The DNA here is from genome assembly GCA_032433765.1 of Megaustenia siamemsis. Taxonomy (NCBI): domain Eukaryota; kingdom Metazoa; phylum Mollusca; class Gastropoda; order Stylommatophora; family Ariophantidae; genus Megaustenia; species Megaustenia siamemsis. Next base: position 48,482,487 of record JAVIAB010000059.1, on the reverse strand, counting down.
ATATCCTTATTTTGGTATCATTATCTGTTCCTCCCTCTTTATCTATATATAGCCCAGATATATGTAAGATTGTACATCTAGTAGAGGTATTTCTCCTAGTTTTATTTGGTTATTGCCAACTTTATTAATTCTCATAATGTTGGTCTTATCTCTATTAATCTTCAGTCCTAGCTGTTGTGATCTCTCATCAAGTATGCTCATTTTATCCTGCATCTGTTGATGTCTGTGTTATAGGAGAGCTATGTCATCAGCAAAGTCTAAATCATCAAGTTGTTTGGTCAGTGACCACTGGATCCCATTTCTGTTGTTTTGAGTTATTTTCATAATCCAATCTATGGCCAGTAGAAAGAGAAATGGAGACAGAAGGCAGCCCTGCTTTACTCCTGTTCTTATTTCAAATGCTTCTGTAAGCTGTCCTTCATGCACTACACTACATTTCATTCCTTCATACATTGTTTTTATCAGGTCAATAAACTTTATGGGCATTCCTTAATGGATTCTGTCTAGTAAGGGCTAATTAAAATGTGCTTTCATTCTCTATTTTTCTTTGATGAGGTCCATAGCAAAGCATTCTGATGACAGTGTCATGTTCTCTGAGAGCTAGACTATTCTTACTCCATTTATTAAGGCACCAATTTCTTTTGAATCAATTGTTAGTTTTATTCAACTTCAGTAACTGTTATACATGAGTGATACATTAAAATGTTTCATCCTACAGGAGGCCTGAGGAGGTCAATGTGGTCCACGATTCTGTACTACTAGCAGAAAATTCTAATGATCTACAACAATTACTTAATGAAATAAATTTGACAAGCAAAAAATATGGACAAGATATGAATATCAAAAAGACTAAAACTATGATCGTAAACAAAGAAAATATTCAAAACCCACAAGTAGATATCAAAATTGAAGGAATAGACCTGGAGACAGTTCAGAGCTACAACTACCTTGGACATACTATAACCAGTGATGGAAAATGTAAAAATGAAATAAACAAAAGAATATGAATGGCAAAAAGTAATTTTAATGCCATGAAGAACATACTAACATCAAAACAAATAACACCAGGGCTAAAACTAAAAATAGCCAAAATGTTATGTCCTCTCAACATTCCTATATGGTGCAGAAACATGGACATTAGACAAGAAAACAGAACAGAGAATTGAAGCCTTTGAAATGTGGATATATAGAAGAATAGGTAGAATTGGATGGAAGGAAAAGAAAACAAATGATGAAGTCTTAAAACAACTACAAATGAAAAGAGAAATACTAAACACAATTCAAAGACAAATGCGATTTTTGGGCCATGTTAAAAGACACAACAGCCTACTAAAAGTAATCCTGGAGGGGAAAATACAAGGTAAAAGAGGCAGAGGCAGACCAAGACTAACATGGACGAGTAACAACAAAAGATGGACAAACCAGCCTTTGATAACCTGCACTATCAAAGCAAGAGACAGAGCAGAATTGCACTCCATGGTAGCCAACCTTCGTTGCGAAGCTGGCACTTGATGATGATGATGACAATTTCTGAAGATCAGCAGATTATTAGTTCCTGCATGCTAAGATGTGATGATCTGTCAGGGTTTGCAAGCTGAGTTTGGCTGTTTGTTAAGATGTGTAAGTTGAGCTTTGTTGTTGGATATATTGAGGTCTTGAGCTGTAAAGGTACGCAAAATGAGTTCTGCATGCTGTTTGGGTATGCATGCTGAGCTCTGCAGGTGTCACATCACAGAATGAGTAGTAGTAGGATTCTATCAGCTTCAAGAAACAATAGATTTAGTGCTCATGTGCTGATCTTGCCAGAAGATGTTTTTTTTTCCTTTGTGTGTTCAATACTTTTTTTCTGCAAGGTGTCTAAAGGCCAGGTTTTGCTATTTCATAGAAAGTGTTCAATACACATAATTTGTATACAATTGCCTTTGCATTGATGATCAGCATGTTATTATTTCACATACCTAAGACCAGTCTAAAAGACATTGCTGAGGTCATACCTATTCTTTTATTTGTATTTTCATATTCAATGAGAGATCAATGATGGAGCCAAGGTAATTCAATTTGTTTAAAACCTCTAACTAAAAATCACTCATGGAGATTCTGCACCATCACAACAGGGTTGTTTGTGAGCCAAAAAATAACCTATAAGCTAGCAAAAAACACCACATTAAAAATATGCACATACAGACACATGATTATACTGGGATACAGGCATAAAAATGCATCAAGATACATAGAAATGTGAAGCTGCTGTAAAGATGATGGTAAGAATAAAAAAAATAAAAGTGGTATGGAAACAGCTTTACGTAGGCAAGAAAAAAATTATTAGAAAACGTTTCGGCCCAATAGGCATTCAGCTGGAACAATAAACAACACAAAAATATATAAGGATATACACAGAAATCTAATTCTTGATCCTTCCTACACTGTTAGAAGTCGCATATGGCTTGTAGTGTTTTTTGCCACCTACCTCTATTATTCTTGGCAAGATGTTCAATCTTATCTATTGAGTCTATGCCTGCCAACTTTGCCTCTCTTATAAGTGTTCTTTTTAGTGTCTCTTTAGGTCTTCCTCTTTTTCTGTATTCTGTTTCCAATCGAAGAGCCTGCTGTGGAGTTCTCTTGTTGTCTCTTCTCATCACATGTCCATCTAATCAATCAATAAGGTCAACTGACAGGGCGGATGCAGGTATAAAATAAAATGTGACACACTCATATATACGTTTCCAGTAATAGTAGAGTCTGGAATTTAGTACCCACCTCCACATATTTTTAGAACCGTTCCCTTTTAGTTACTTTATGGAAAGTGACTTACTTTCCTGTTTAGATAATTTTATCACCATGTAGTTAGATTTCTGTGTATATCCTTATATATTTTTGTGTTGTTGTTTATTGTTCCAGTTGAAGGCATACTGAGCTGAAACATCATTCTACTTTTATTTTGTTTCTCACCTACGTAAAGCTGCTACCATACCCATACCATTTTTTCCCTTTTTCCCATCTTTTTTTTTAAATTTTAATTTTTGCATGATTTTACACACACACACAAATATGCAAGTACATTTATTTTACATCTCTTTATACCTAATGAAAAAAATCTTTAAAACACATTCAGCTGCAGCTAGATTCATAAACACAAATAATATTTTGGCCAAGAGTAATGATAATGAGTTACCAGGTTACAAGGTTGGATATAGACAGACAGACCATAGTATAATAGAAAGAAAGTAGATGTATAGATTCAATATATGTATTGCTATTATCCTGCTAAAGAGAAACAACCTACCTGGATAAAATCAATAATTAGTAGTGGCTCATTTATGTCCTCATAGGGAGAATTGATAATATTAACATTCTGTCCAATTGTCACTAAATAAAGAAACAATTCTGAATTGATCAACCTGTATGAAGCTCTGCTGCAAACAGTAAAGATTTTCAAAACGTACTAGTTAATTAATTTATAAATGATGTTATATTATCTAATGCTGCTATATTATAGTCCATTCCAAAACTCATGCCCTCAAACTTCATCAAATATCTCAGAAACCCCTGAACAGATGCCATGATTTTTTTGCAACTGGTTTTACATTGTCCATGAAGTTACAAATGTATAATTTTAAATAATGTAGGTAATATGGTTTACTTAAAGTGGCTGGTTCCTTTGATCTTTGTCAATGTAGCCATTATTGTCCCCCTAAAAGCTGAATTTACATTAATTTTAATAATTTCTTGAATTTTGATAAGCCATAATGCTTATCATCAAAATGTGAGCAAACTGTTACAAATAGAACTGAATTATATGCGTTGGTTTCGTCTTGTAGGCTACATGTTTTTTAAAAATAATTATCAATGTCAAAAGGAGTCAAATGAGTAAATAGTAAAAGGAGAAGTGATGGTGAATATTTCTTATGCTGAACAAATTATAATTGGTTATATTCAGTATTGAAGTTAAATCTTCTGGATGATTGGAATGGTCCTGAAATGGACCTGTTTTACAATTTTATATTAACATGCTGGCAAGCAAATTTATTTCATGGCAGACTTCTTCAGAGTAATAATTCTCATTCAGAATCAGACAAGTCTAGCAGGTTGATTACTTATTTCAGCAAAAAAAAACTACAAACTATCCTTCTTCCAATATTTCTCTTCTTCACGTAAGATGTGGTCATTACATTTTGCCCAGTAATCTTTATCTTTGAGAGGGTGTGATTTGTAAGTGTCTTAACATGGCATAATTTGAAGGTTTTATTTTCAACTGGTACTTGTCCTTTGATTTTTGCCCAAACTATTAGATTTAACTGGGAGCTGCGATAGCTCAGTGGTTAGTGAAATGGACTACAAAAGACAAGGGGTAGGGTTCGATCCCAACCGACGGCTTCCGGTTTCACCCAGCCTTAAATGGGTACCAGATTTTTTTCTGGGAAAGTAAAGCGGCAAGGGCGTAATACTGACCACATTCCCCCAAAAACATGTGCTGAAGGTCTGTAAAATGTATGGTCACTAACATCTTATTCCCTATACGCCACTTGGCGTGACGGGGGTGGTGCTCTTTACTTTTTTTTTTACTATTAGATTTAAGTGTGAATGGTAAGTTGGGAGTTTCAAACATCTATAACCATGCTCTTGTATTAACTTGTGTACATGAAATATTTTTGTCCATTGTGTATGCTTTACAATGGAAAGCAATTCAGTTTTCAGGTACACGTTATTAAGTGGTATGTGTTCCTTTGCGAGCCACATCTTTATTACATCTTTTGTACTCGATGATATCAAGACTTTATCTACTTGTGCAACTATGTTGTGGTATGATGCATTGTCTATTATTGAACAAGAGGGTCAAACTAATGTTGGATGAACAGTTTTCTCAACCTACTCTCTAAATATGTGGCCATTCATCTTGGAGTGATAGTCCTGATTGTCTGCTGACTTTGAAACAAAAACGAGTTCAGCATTCTGCAACAGCCATTATGTCTACTGACTGCCTGTGCAACTATTAAGTGCTGCCCTTTGCTGCTAGGTACCAATATTTTAATACTTCCATCTGATAACTGCCATTTCTTTTCACATGTGAAGTGAGCATTGATCCGTTTTCATTTAACTATAAAACTTCATTATCAGTTCATCATGTTTCCTTGACTTAATGTCAATATTTGCTTGCTTCTCACAGCTAAAAGATGTAGCTTCTCACAAAAGATGTTATTTTCCACCAGTACTTTCTAAAGGTGAAGCCTACACTTCGTACAACTCTCCACAGTGTAGATTTTGAAACTTCAACACCTTTGTTCATTCTCAGTCTAGTTTTCAATTTTCTAAGTATCACTGCTTTGTTCAAGCAAACATTTGAAAAACTTGCCTTCATATAATATTTTTATAAAAATTATCTAATACTTCCTTTCTATATTCCTTTTTTGTATTTCTTGGACATAAATATCCATATGCTTGGACCTAGCAATAAAATGACTTTCTCTTCTCAGGAACTGATAAAGAATCCCTGTTTATCTCTCTGCAGAAATATTGGTAAATCTTTATCACAATGTACTGAAGTGTAACGAATTTCATCTTTAGACTCATGTAATTATTGCCAGTCCACAACAAATTTTATTTTACAATGAATGCCTTTGTAAATAAATTAGAACACACAGGAAGTTTAGGCTTTGTTATTCAGTTCAAAGTGCGATGTGGTTCGTGCTTGAGAAAAGTGTGCAAAAATAAGGATTTTAAAATTATTCATGTAATGTTCATCAGTAGAAACTAGTCCTCGCACCAATCAAGTATGCTCTAGCAAATCTTACTGTCAGTACGACGCAAATTGATAGGCTGGAGAAAATACAGAATGAAGCTATATGCATTATCTTGGGGTGTACGAGGGACACTCCCTGTGTAGCAATGACGTATCTTCTTGACTTTCTAATCATGTATGACAGGATCAAAATCTGGAGGGTATGAGCATACCTGAAGATAAGTGCAGATAAAAAGCATCCATCGCAACACGACCTCAACACAGAGAAATGTGTCAGACTAAAAAGAGGTAAATCATGGTTGGATGAGCAGAAGATTGACATCTTACAGAAGATTGACATCAAACAGGTCTGTGGGCTTACCAATATCAATGCTGGCAAGGAGCGGATACCAGTGCCTACGTCATTAAGGAGGACATTCTCGTGTAGTCTCACACTCAACAGGGGAAATGTAGGGAGTAAAACTCAGTGATTGTAAATGCGGAGGTCAACGGTCTCATCTGGGATAACACAGATGAGACTGATGCAATCATCTATACAGACGGATCTGTAATATGACACATAAAGGGGTGCATGGGCATTTACAGCATGCTTGGCAGGCAAAATAGTCAAGGAAGACATGGTGCATATGTTATGACCACGAGTAGTATGACAATGGAGGTGATAGCAGTGACCAGGACATTCATCTGGTTAGAGTCACAAGACTACACCCACGCCTGCATACTGAGTGATTAGATGAAAATGATAAAAAAAAGTGGAGGTGGGCTTTGTATGCATGCAATGGGTAGAGTCATTGCAGTAGTCAAAAATACGTAAGGTCACCTTTTTCTAGATGCCTGGACATGCGGGAGTACGGGGAAATGAAAGAGCGGACAGGGTGGCTAGCTGCGCTGTCTTTGAAGACGGTCAGCCAATAGATCAGGTGGATATCATCCATACCCTCCGAGATGTAAGAAGGGCACAGGACTTTGACAACCATAAGTCCACATCACTCCTTCAGATGAAAGAGATGGAAGTTAAGATGGGCACAGCCAGAAACGAGAAACTTTGTGGGCGTATAAGAAGACTTATCAACCAACACAGAACTAGAGTCGTCAGTCGCTGGACACTGCAGGACATGCTGAGGAGGGGATATGAGCACCTATGGACATGTTGGAGTGCAATGATGATGACCCGTAAATAATAAGAATCTGTAAACATTTTATTTCACTAGTGTCATTATGTGTGTCTGTTTTTATATACCACAAATAAGTCAAAATAAAAACCACCTGTTTGTTTCCAATGAATTTTTTTTGTTTTATAATCTCATGACAATAAACAGTTTACATACACAATTTCAACAATTAAAACCAAATAGTTATAGAATTTTAAAGAGGGGCATGAATTTGGAACGAACTATAACCATGTTTTATTATTTTAAAAAAAATTATAATATAATTGTTATATATATTGATTATAATTATCTAAATTCTGGACTCTCCAAGTCAGACAATGTTTGCTATTAAGCAAGATATTTCTCACAGTATACACATTGTATCTGACCATACATCCCTATTCTGGGTGAGCCTCTTAACTCAGCAAGGGAACTGATGCCACTGTTTTAGCTTGTTATCTATGTTCTTCTTAGTGTACATCTAGGTTAGTACCTATTTCTTTAGCCCATTGTGCCCCATTTGAGGACTTGCTTTGTGATTCTCTTGTTATTTTTTTTCATCACATGGCTGATATATGTTCACTCTCTACTCTTTATTGCTGGATGTTTGACCATTTCTCTTACTTATGTGCTAGTGCTTGAATTCATTCAATGGTATACCAAGTATTTTCGTGAGACATTTTTTGTCAAATTTATGCAGTTATACATATATATATATACACACATATGCACACACACAAACTGTAAGGTATTTTAACCCCACAAAATGGCAGTCTTAATGCTGAGCTAAATATAATGAAACATAATTAAATATGTGGTGAAGGTCCATTAATTTCAGTCACAAAGAAGCATCAGTACTTCGCCCAAATTGTTTATTTTGGGTCAATGACAAAAGCAGAACACATAAGACAGCGCATGATTGAGAGGGAAAACCGACATGCATCTATTTTACTGTCAACTGGGAGCTACACAGGATGAATGAATAAAAGAATGTGTAACTTTGTTACTACAACTCACATACAGATGTGTTAAACTAGTGCCATGAACACTAAAATTTGTCATTTTCCGATGAATGTTCTGATTGGTTTAATCCCCTAAAATAAATATTTGGACTAAAGACTGTAATGCCTGTGTACTAGCAGCTGAAGCATACCAGGACATTCAATCTTTTTTGGGATAAGGTGTCAGCAAGAGGTGCCATCTTACTGAGTATTTTCCCAAGAATCCTCATGAAATACATCAATATACTAGAGGGACACCTTCTGCCATTTATGCAGGTCATGTACCCCAATATGACAATGACCCAAAGCTCATACCACCATAGCATGGCTGCAAGAAAAAATATAAAAGTTTTGGCGCTACTTAAGAATCACTTTAAAAGGAGTAGACTCAGAGATGTTGAACATTTGTAGTAGAAAGTTAAAAATACTTGGAAAGTCTGACTCACAATTACTTAAAAAATATGTGTCAGAAATATGCCTTACAGCACCCAGGCTTGGCTTGCTGGAGTAGGCAACAGTAAATTGTACTCAAATCACTGTTAGCAGATATAGGAGATACCAATCTTTCTTTGGATATACAGTTTTTATTATTATCTGCTTCTATGAGTGTGTTACTTTGTGAAAATATGACTGCCATTTTATTATTTTTTTCCACCAATATATTTTACCAATTGAATAGCAATGGTAAGTAATAGTTAGTGAACTGGACTACAAAGGACAAGGGATAGGGTTCAATCCCAACCGACGGCTTCCGGGTTCACCCAGCCTTAAATGGGTACCAGATTTTTTTCTGGGAAAGTAAAGCAGCACGGCTGTAATACCGACCACATTACCCAAAAATCATGTGCTGAAGGTCTGTAAAATATAGGGTCACTAACACCATATTTCCCTATACGGCACTTGGCGTGATGGGGGTACTTTACTTTTTTGTTAATTTGATTACATTCTTCATAATTTATAGTTACTATACTTTTGCACATTGTATCCACTCTCCAGCTGTTACCCTTGTTTTACATCATCATCATTGAGTGTCATCTCCACATCGAACATTGGCTACCACGGAGTGCCATTTCACTCTGTCTCTTGCTTTGATGGTGCAGATTGTCATAGGTTAACTTGTCCATCTTTTGATGTTACTCATCCATGTTAGTCTTGGTCTGTCTCTGCCTCTTTGGCCTTGTATATTCCCTTCCAATATTACTTTTATTAGGCTGTTGTGTCTTTTAACATGCCCCAAACATTTCATATGTCTTGTTCTAATTGTGTTTAGTAGTTCTCTTTTCATTTTTAGTTGTTTTAAAATTTCATCATTTGTTTTCTTTTCTTTCCATCCAATTCTACCTTTTGAGTTATTGAGTTATTTGCGGGTCATCATCATTGCACTCCGAACATGTCCATAGGTGCTTAGAACCCCTCCTCAGCAATTCCCTCAGTGTCCAGCGACTGACGACTCCAGTTCTATGTTGGTTAATAAGTCTTCTTACACAGCCACTAAGTGTCTCATTTCTGGCTGTGCCCAACTTAACTCCCAGTTCCATCATCCGAAGAAGTGACGTGGATCTGTGTTTGTCGAAGTCCTGTGCTCTTCCCACATCTCGGAGGGCATTGATGATGTCCGCCCGATCCATTGGTTGCCCGTCCTCAACGACAGCACAGCTAGCCAACCTGTCCGCCCTTTCATTTCCCCATACTCCCGCATGTCCAGGGACATAGACAAAGGTGACCTTACGTATTTTGGATTTCTGCAACGACTCTACCCATTGCATGCGTTCAGAGCCCACCTCCACTTTTTTTATCATGCTCATCGAATCACTCAGTATATATGCATGGGTGTAGTCTTGTGACTCTAACCATTTGAATGCTCTGGTCACTGCCATCGCCTCCATTGTCATGCTACTCGTGGTCACGATGTATGCACCACTGTCTTCATAGACTATTCTGCCTGCCGAGCGTGCTGTAAATGCCCATGCACTTCTTTGGTGTCGTCTTACAGATCCGTCTGTATAGATGACTGCATCTTTCTCATCGGTGTTATCGCAGATGAGACCGTTGACCTCAGCATTAACCTAGACCGGGTTCTGTTCCCTACTTTTCCTGTCGAGTGTGACAATACACGAGAAAGTCCCCTTGAATGACGTTGGCACCGGTATCCACTCCTCACCAACACTGATATTGGTAAGCCCACAGACCTGTTTGATGACATCTTCTGCTCGGCCCACCCATGATTTGCCTCTTTTTAGCCTGTCACCTTTCTCTGTGTTGAGCACGTGGTGCAATGGATGCTCTGTATCTGTACTCATCTTCAGGTATGCTCTCCAGATCTTGATTCTGTCATCCATGGTTGGAAAGTCAAGAAGATACCTCATTGCTACACAGGGAGTGTCCCTCGTACATCCCAGGATAATGCGCATGGCTTCATTTTGTATTTTTTCCAGCCTATCAATTTGAGTCTTACTGACAGTAAGAATTGCCAGGGCATATTCGATAGGTGCGAGGACTAATCCCTGGAACAGAAGAGTAAGTAGCCTCTGCTCGATGTTGGCAGCTGCCATGACCTTCAAGGCGGCTAATCCTTTGTGGGATTTTGTCATCACATGGTCGACGTGGTCCCGAAAACACAGGCTGCGATCAAACTTAACTCCAAGGTATGTCATCAACTTGTCCCTGGTCACCTCATCAGCTCCCATTCGTACTACCGGTGTGGTCGTATGAACGATATGATTATTAAGGGAGAACCATGAAACTGATGCTTTATTAGGATTAACCACGGCACCTGATACCCCACACCAGGAAGAAATGCGATCGAGTTCGTCTTGCATTGTGGAAGCGATTCCCCGTCTGTCTCTTCCCTGTAGATATACTAGAATATCATCAGCAAAAGTCATAGTTCTTCCCCTCCCATCCAACTGTTGTTCCGTGATCGTTATTGTGTACACGTTAAATAGAACTGGTGACAATGGTGAGCCTTGTGGCAGCCCTGGGCAAATGGATGTTGGCTCGGAAGACCAACTTCCACATCTGAGTATCACCTTCCTCTGAAACAGTGCCGGTGCGATCCATCTAATGAGGAAGGGGTGCACCGCCAGTTTGAGGAGCATATGCATGAGATATTCAAATGGTACCCTGTTGTATGCATCCTCCAGACCAATAGCAGCAGCACAATTCTCCTCTCGTCTGTGGAAGCCTTCGAAGACATCATAGGCAAATACTACCGCATTGAATTCTACCTATTCTTCTATAAATCTACATTTCAAAGGCTTCAATTTTCTGTTCTGTTTTCTTGTTTAATGTCCAGTACTAATCTTTCTCCTCAGTCATTTCTTTTTCCTAAACCATGATTTCCTATAATGGTCTTATATCTACCTTTTCCTACTTTAGTGTTCATGTTAGCCATTACAATCAAGACGTCTGAAGATTTCACTTGCTTCATAACTGTATTTAGATCTTCATAGAGTGCTTCTATTTGTTCATCTGTATAGTCTTGAGTAGGTGCGTATGTCTGTATTATTGCTATGTCAAATAGTTTTGCCTTCATTTTTAATAGCATAATCCTATCATTGTATGTCCAGTGGGTATTTATATATTTTTGTAGCTCTCGTTTTATTAGTATGCCTCTTTGATGTTCTGTTGTGTTGCCTGAATATATAAATGTATATTTATCATCTTATATGTATCCACTTTCCTTCCATCTTGTTTCTGATATGCCTAAAATATCTATGTTTAATCGTTCTGCTTCTACCATAAGATTTTATAATTTTCCTTGTTGGTATAAGGTCCTAACATTCTATGTAGTTATTTTTAGTTCGTTCTTAAAAAAAATAGAATTTCTCTCCATGGTTTTCTTTGGAATGTTATGAGATGAGCTCCAATCTCTTTTATGGTGGTCTGCCATATTCGTCTTTCGTGTCCTGAATATGCCTCATGTGTACCACACACTTTGCTGTTTTCGCTTTCTGGGCTATTGATCATTTCTGATTCTTCCGCCCCAACCACCATCACAGACTTTTTACATTCGGTTTGTATTTCATAATCTTCTATTATGGCCCACAGAGATTGTTTCTATCTACTGAGTCAAAAGCCTTTTCCTGATTTTATAAATGCTATTATTGATTTGTTTTATTGTATTTTTTGAACACCTCACTCTTCATTGTCTTAAAGTAAATAAGGCACTAGAGTAGCTCTTTTTCATTGCAAATCTTCTTCGTCTTCTACCTTTCAACTCCCTGTGGAGTATAGGTCTTCAACAAATACTTTCCAAGCATTTCTGTTTCTTGCCATTCTTTTAAGATCATTCCATGTCTTCCTCATCATCTTCATCTCTGCTTCCATCTGTCTTCTCAAAGAATTCCTTGGTCTTCCTCGTTGTCTTTTTCCCTGGGGATTCCAAAAAAGAGCCTGTTGTGTAATACTCTCAGTTGACTTCTGCAGTATGTGTCCTATCCAGCACCATCGTCTTCGCTGTATCTCTTTATCCACTGGTATTTGACTGGTATTTCCACAATTCTATGTTAGTGATTTTGTCCTGTGCAAGCATCCATTAATGAAAGTCTGTATCTTCAAGACTTTCATTTTTGTTGTTCTCCATGTTTCACAGCCATATAATAAGACTGTCTTAACATTGGAGTTGAAAATTTTTATTTTAGAATTGAACCTAATTTCTTTCAACTTCCATATGTTTCCCAGTGCAACAAATGTTCCTCTTGCTTTTGGTATCTTATTTTGGTATCATTTTCTGTTCCTCCCTCTCTGTCTATATTACTGCCCAGATATATGTAAGATTTTTATGTCTAGTAGAGGTATTTCTCCTATTTTTATTTGGTTAATGCCAACTGCATTAATTCTCATAATTTTGGTCTTATCTCTATTTATCTTCAGTCCCATCTATTGTGATCTCTCATCAAGTATGCTCATTTTATCTTGCATCTGTTGGTGGTTGTGTGATAGGAGAGCTATATCATCAGCAAAGTCTAAATCATCAAGTTGCTTGGTCAGTGACCACTGGATTCCATTACTTTTATTTTGAGTTATTTTCTTAATCCAATCTATGGCCAGTAGAAAGAGAAATGGAGATAGAAGGTATCCCTGCCTTACACCTACTCTTGTTTCAAACGCTTCTGTAAGCTGCCCTTCATGCACCACACTACATTTCATTTCATCATACATTGTTCTTATCAAGTTAATAAACTTTGTGGGGATTCCGTAATGGCTCAGCAACTTCCAAAGCATTCCTCTGTCTAAACTATCAAATGCTTTTTCATAATCTATGAATCCAATATAAAGTGGGGACTAGTTCTAAACTTTGTTCAACTATTATATGTAAGGTGGTTATTTGATCAGCACATGATCTGTTCTTCCTAAAACCTGCTTGTTCATCTCTCAAATATTCCTCTATGGCCTCTTTTAGTCTCTCCAGAATGATTCTGCTTAATATTTTTCTTGGCACTTCTTCTTCTTCTTCTTTCCTTCCTCATCTGCCTTTCAGCGTCTAGGGGAGATATAATTTGCGGTCTTTTGCTCTTCTGTTCGCCTCTACTGCTGTTATGTTTCCTAGTGATTCTAATATTCCATCGACCCATCTTTTTCGTGGTCGACCCTTGGGTCTGTTGTTCTAACAACGTTTGTTGAAGGCTCGTTGTGTTGTGTTTTGTCCTTTCTGCCTTGTCACGTGGCCAAACCATTTTATCTGTTGTTTCCTTATATATTCTATGGCGGGGGCTATTCCTAGCTTTTTTTTCTCAGTTCTTCATTTCTGATCTTGTCTCTCAGACTGTTTCCTGTCATTCGTCTAACACATTTTATCTCTGTAGAGGTTATTTTTCTTATTGTTCTTGCATCTAGGGTCCAGGTCTGGCATTGGTAGCACAACGTTGGGATGAAGATTGTATTGTATAGTGCTCATTTTGCCTCCAGTTATTTCCTTGTTGGACAATAGTGGTGATAACTGTCCAATGTTCCTGGCACTGATAGTAGCATAATTCCCCTATAATTTGTGCACTCCTGTAAACTTTCTTTGATAGTTTGATCATATAACCTTCTTTCCAGTCTTTAGGTATTTCTTCCCTGTCCCAAATTTTATCTAATAGATTATGTAACATCTTAGTAGAGGTGTTAATATCTGCTTTGATGGCTTCTGAAGGAATTTCATCTGGTTCTGTGGCTTTACCACTTTTTAATAGCTTGATGGCGTTCATTATTTCTTCCTTGCTTGGTTTTCCACTGTTAACGTGTAACTCCTCTTCCTCTTCTGCTGGTAGTATATATGGAGGGTTATTTGAGCCGGGTCTGTTCAAAAGTTCTTCAAAGTGCTCTTTCCATTTGTTCCCTTATATTACTAAGTAGATTTCTTTTCTTATCATTAATAAAGGTATTGATTTGTTTGTATTTTCCACTTAATTTCTTTGTGCTATTGTATAGTTCTTTCATATTCTCTTTATTTGCTGCTTCCTCTGCCTCTTTAGCTAGTTCATCTATATATTTCCTCTTATCCCTTTTAATGCATCTTCTCACTTCTTTGTCCACCTCTGTGTAAGTTTCCTGTGTCTTGGCTTTATTGCATCTCGTTTTGCTATTATTTATGTCTGCTTTCTTATTCTTTCATTCTTTAATTTTATCCAGGGTCTCTGCTGTCATCCATGCTTTATACTGGCATTCTCTTTTCCCCAGCATTTCTTCGCATGTCTCTTTCCATATATCCTTTACCTGTTTCCAATGATCTTCTATATTTATTGTATTTTCTAGTTGTTGGAGGACTTGGTATTTGTTTGATATTGTGACTGCAAATGTATCTTTACTTCCTTGCTCATTAAGAAACCTACATTGAAATACTTTCTACCCTTATTCGTTGTAGTTTTTAGTTTAAGTTTGACTATCAGAAGATGATGATCTAAAGCCACATCTGTTCCTCTATATACTTTTACATCATGTAAAGATGACTTAAACTTATTATTAATACATATGTGGTCGATTTGATTCTCCATTCTATGATCTGGTGACACCCATGTAGCTTTATGTACTCTTTTATGTTGGAATATTGTTCCTCCTAGACTCATTTGATTAAGAGCACAGAAGTTCATGAATATCTCTCCATTCTTATTTATATCTCTAAGTCCATGTTTTCCTATGATCTCTTCGAAGCCTCTGCTGTCCGATCCTACTTTTACATTTAGATCTCCCATCAAGATTACAATATCTTTGGTTTATCTTTCATCCATCTGACATTGTAACTGTTTATAGAATTCATCTTTAACTAAATCATCCTTATCAGTGGTTGGTGTGTAGCATTGGATAATGTGTATTTTTATTTTGTTTTTTGTTGTTTTAAATGTTGCTCTCATTAGTCTTGGCCCTACTGCTTCCCATTCTATCAGTGTCTTCTGTGCATTCCTTGATAATATTATAGCTACCCCTTCACTCTGTTGTGCTCCAGGTTCCTGGTGTCCTGATAATAAAATCATTTCTCCTGTATTTAGTTTTATTCTTTCTGTTCCTAGCCATCTTTTTTGCATATTCCCAGAATATCTATTTTGTAATTTCTCATTTCTGCAGCTACCTGTGCGGCTTTTCCTTGTTCATTTAGAGTACGTACATTCCAGGTGCTAATTCTGGAGGATTTCCTGACAGACAAAAGGTGAGTCAGCAACCCGGACTCCTTATGGCTTTCTCTGGATTGCGTCATACATCTATTAGACAGAGAGCCTTTATCTTTCCTGGATGGCAGATTTTCTTTTATTCTTTTCCTTGACTTGTCCATGTTTGTGGAGTTTTTCAGCTTATTTTTTTACAGTACGGGATAGCCAGTCCCGTGCTCAACCCTCCTTAGTCGCCTCTTACAAACATGCATGGTAGGGAACAGTGCCACTGTTCTTTACTCCCCTTTTGGGTCCCAGCAGTGCACGTTTCATTGCTAATCCAAAGTGACAATTTTCATCTAATAACCTTGTTCTTTGTTCTGCTATTTTCTATATATTTCTTCTATGACTTAGAATCGATAGACATCATTATATGTCACACTGTCTTTTATTGCCCTTATTAATTTGTTAAGATGAAGAATCAATATTACAGTGCTTCAAGAGAATCTATACATACTCAGCTTCCCTTTAGCAGACAACAAAGAGTTTGAATTCTGGTGATTCTCAGGTCACCATGGTTGTACAAAAACCTAAAACTTCCACTGACAACTATTTTTTAAATACTAGTTCTATGAGCAATTTAATATTCCCACGTTCTAGGGATGATTACTCATCAACTGCAGTCAGTTTCAATTAAAGACATGCATTCAGTACCTCAAATATCTCTCATTTAAAGCTTAGTTATCACAATTGGTGCTATTGATGTTTAGAGCATCAACTCTTTCAATGTCATGAACCTTCAAATTCCCAGAATGATAGATCCATGCTTAAATTCCTGAAGTTTTGAGACTTCTGTGTATGCCAGCACTCATTTTACACTCATCCATTTTGAATCTCCTCCTGCATTAACTGAGAATCAGACACTATTGCAGCACTCACTGGAGTGTCAGTTAACCATTTCACAGCTGCAGTCATTGCATGTCTCTATTGTCATACTTGAGGCCCTAGTATTATAAACTCTGTATCTCACTACAGTAATTCTGTTTATTACACTGCCATGAACAGCCACCCAACCACCAGTTATTCTATTTCATTTCCTATACCCCTGATCCATCATGAAATTATTCCCCTTATCTCTTCCAAAGTGACACTATTCAAGTTTTTGTCAGTTTTCAAAGGATTTTTTTGTTCTGTTCATGCTGCTGTAAATATTTTATGTAGCCAATTTAATCCTGTATTATCTCTGGGTTTTGTAGCCTCACCAACTGTTACTCCATTGATACATGTGGATCTACAGGTGCCCTTCATGACTTCTTTCATTTTTATAACTATAGGGTGTTTATAAAGTCTCACTACACTTGGTATCTAGGTCAATTTGAAAAAAATGTTTATGACGTCATCACAATATGTGCTCAATGGTAAGTTCACTTGTTGCGACAGTTTTCTTAATGACTTGTCTGGACTTTTAAGGATTCTGTCTTGGATATCTAAACATATTTCATCATTCACAGCAGGCCTACCAGATCGTGGAGCATCTTCCACATTTCCAGTAGCAATAAACTTATTCAACAAATTTCATTGACAGTGGGAGCACATATTGTGATGACGTCATAAACATTTTTTTTTCAAATTGACCTAGATACCAAGTGTAGTGAGACTTTATAAACACCCTGTATATATTGACATGTATATTATAAGTTATACGAATTAACAACCAAACAGGACAATTCCAATATATAAAACAAGGAGTCAGACAAGGCTGTGTTCTGTCACCGGATTTGTTTTCACTTTACAGCGAATATATTATGAGATCAATAGTAGACAAAAAAGGAATTGAAGTCAACGGTCACAACATAAATAATTTGCGATATGCGGATGACACAGTCTTAATAGCAGAGACAGAGAACGAACTACAAGAAATGATAGACATAATAGTAGAAGAAAGCAACAAGAAAGGTCTCAGTCTGAATAGTAAGAAAACAGAAGTAATGGTTATATCGAAGAAACAATCATCACCATCATGCAGCATAAAAATAAACGAGACAAATTTGAAACAAGTACAACGTTTCAAATACTTGGGCACAATAATTACATCAGATGGGAGATGCACCACAGAAATAAAAAGCAGAATAGCTCAGGCCAAAATAGCATTTCAGAAAATGAAAAATATCTTATGCAACAAATCTATGTCAATAAAAATGAGATAGAGAGTTCATCGGTGCTATATAGAACCAATTCTGACCTATGGAAGTGAATCATGGACGGTAGACAAAAAAATGAAAAGACGATTAGAGGCCACAGAGATGGGATTTCTCAGAAGAATGTTGAAAGTTCCCTGGACAGATAGAAAGACCAATGAGGAAGTTCTCAAAGAGGCCAACACAAAAAGGGAGCTCTTAAAAAACATCAGAAAGAAGCAGTCAACATTTTTCGGGCACATCATGAGAAGAGGAAAGTTGGAATACTTGGTTACAACTGGCAAAATAAAAGGAAGGAGAGATCGCGGACAACAAAGAGAGAAAATACTGGATAGCTTGGTGTCATGGCATGGAAAACAGTCAACAACAGAACTGATACGATGCACTGTAGATAGAAGATTGTGGAGGGACATGATCGCCTATACCAACCAGCAGGGTACATGATGATGATGATATTATAAGTCTTTCAGTATGGACAACACAGTCAACTGCTTTTCTTTCTTCCATGAAATAATGTCTATTATGTGTCTCTTCATCTCAAATCCAGTCTACTGTAATCAAAAGAAGAGAATTATTAAGACATACTAGACACATTTGTTCTTACTTCAAAATGAAAGAATATAGAAAGTAGCCTGAAAATTACCCAAATTATTTATTTTTCATTTTGAGATGTAAATTTGTAGCATAATAATTTCACTATTACTTATTATCTTTACATCTATGCTGAACAATTTGACACATGACCTGTACCTACAGTGGTACAATGCTCTTTTAATGTTGGTGTGCAGTTGTTAACTAAGAACACATAAAAAAATAAATAAGTAGAATTGCACAATTACATACCATGGCATTTTTTTAGCTGCTGTCGTATGTTTTCACTGACTACAAGTGTACAAAACAAATAGAAAAAAATGGATATTTAATATGCAGTGCATTAAAAAATCAATTAATCTGTTTGGTCAAACAAATTGGAAGAGGGGAAAAAGCAAACTAATGCAATTATTGATATTATGATAACAGGTGTATTTGACAACATTGAAATAAAAAAGATAATAAGCTTTTCTTAGCAATTATTTATTGAACAAAAATGTATAAATAGAACTGCATATGTGATCACTCATCATCATCATCATCATCGAGTGTCATCTCCACAACGAAGGTTGACTACCATGGATCGCCATTCCACTGTTTCTTGCTTTGATGGTGCAGGTTGTCATAGATTGACTTGTCCATCTTTTGATGTTACTTGTCCATGTTAGTCTTGGTCTGCCTCTTTTACCTTGTATTTTCCCTTCCAATATTACTTTTAGTAGGCTGTTGTGTCTTTTAACATGCCCCAAAAATTTCACTTGTCTTGTCTTAATTGTCTTTAGTAGTTCTCTTTTTATTTTCAGTTGTTTTAAAACTTCATCATTTGTTTTCTTTTCTTTCCATCCAATTCTACCTATTCTTCTATAAATCCACATTTCAAAGGTTTCAATTTTCTGTTCTGTTTTCTTGTCTAATGTCCATGTTTCTGCACCATACAGGAATACTGAGAAGATATAACATTTTGCCATTCTTAGTTTCAGCCCTGCTGATATTTGTTTTGTTGTTAGTATATTTTTCATAGCATTAAAATTACTTTGTGCCATACCTATTCTTTTGTTTATTTCAATTTTACATTTTCCATCACTGGTTATAGTATGTCTCAGGTAGTTGTAGCTCTGGACTGTCTCCAGATGTATTCCCTCAACTGTGATATTTAATTGTAGGTCTTGAGAATTTTCTTTGTTTATGATCATAGTTTTATTCTTTTGATATTCATTTTTAGTCCATATTTTTTGCTTGTTATGTTTATCACATTAAGCAATTGTTGTAGGTCTTTAGGATTTTCTGCTAGTAGAACAGTATCATCAGCATATCTTAGGTTATTGATTATCTTTCCATTAAGATTTAGGCCTGGCATCTCTGAGATGTTTTTAAAGATTTGCTCAGTGTATAGATTGATCAAGCTTGGTGATAGGATGCATCCTTGTCTTACTCCTCTTTTTAATGTCCATGGGTGTAGAGTTCTCCTTGTTATATTTTATTATTGCTGTTTGCTCCCAGTACAAATTACATATTAGTCATATGTCTGTGTAGTCCATATTTATATCTTTTAGGCAGTCTATAAGTTGATTATGGTGTATTCTATCAAAAGCTTTGGTGTAGTCTATGAAGCAGGCATATATTGGTTTGTTTATTTCTATGTATTTTTCAATCAATGTTCTCATGCAGAATATGGCTTCTTTTGTGCCACTGTTTTTCCTGAATCCAAATTGTTGCTCATCTAATCCAGTATTGATTTTATTCTTAATCCTTCCCTGTATAACTTTTAGTAATATTTTTGTTACCTGGCTCATTAGGCTTATTGTTCTAAAATCACTGCAATCAACTGCACCATTCTTTTTAGGCAATGCAATGAAAGTTGATGTTTTTAGTTCATTTGATTTGTATCCTGCATGGTATATGTCATTGCATATGTCTGTGATCACTTCAATGCCAAAATCTTCTAGTGCCTGTATCATCTCTATCTGTATATTGTCAGGTCCTGCTGCCTTTCCATTTTTCATTGTTTTTATAGCTTTTTCTACTTCAGATTTCAGGATTTTATAGTTGTATGTACATTTTCGAACATAGGAAAGAGGACTGAGCAAATGTTTCCCAATAGAAACTGGGGTTAAACAAGGATGTATTTTATCACCCTTGTTATTTGGAGTTGTTATAGATTTCATAATGAAGAAATGCTGCACTGGTAATAAAGGCATCAAATGGATTCAAGGAGACCATTTGGAGGAACTTGACTTTGCTGATGACATAGTTCTCATCAGCAGTCAGATAAAAATGATGCAGGAAAACACAAATGAACTATCAATAGCCAGCAAAATTGGGCTTGAGATCAATCATGAAAAGACTAAAGTCATGAAAAGCTTAATTCCAACAGATGACAAAATATACATGGAAAACAAACCAGTGGAAGAGATCAATCACTTTATCTATCTTGGAAGTCACTTTGATCGAGAAGGGGATACAAGTAAAGAAATTAGAATCAGAATAGCTAAAGCAGCAATGTCTTTCAGAAACCTTGAAAAGTTGTGGAAATCAAAACTCATCAGCACAAACACAAAACTTAGACTATTCAAATCAAATGTACTATCAACCCTTATGTATGCGTGTGAAAGCTGGAAAACAACAGGAGATATAGAAACAAAGTTGAACGCATTTGAAAATAAATGTCTAAGGAAAATACTTGGTATAGCATGGAACGAATTCAAAACAAACGAGGAAATTAGAGAAATCGCCAATCAACCACTAATATCTTCAGTAACAAAGAAAAGACGATGGTCATATGTTGGATATGTGATGAGATGAGATAATAACCGAATAGCAAAGCAAGCCCTTATGTGGGAAACAACAGGTAAGAGAAAAAGAGGAAGACCCATAGAGACACTGAGAAGAACATTGCTGAGAGAGGCAAAAGCAGCAGGAATCGGCTCCCTCAATGAGATAGAGCTGCTTGCACAGAACAGAGACAAATGGCGAGATTTGATAAAATATTGTTAAAAGAATTGAAAACTGCTAGAACAAAAATTCAGATAAGAGAAGGAGTATCTGGGTCTATGCCCTATGGGCCGGCTACAGCTTGAAAGGTCAATATAATAGAATGTACATTTTATAAATGGCTTTTTGACCCTTTCGTCATGAAATAATTCTGTTATATATTCCTGCCATTTATTTATTATATCTTTGTTGTCTGTTATGTGATTAATCAATGACAATTTCATGTTTATAGAAGTACTTTATTGTTTGTTCTTTCACTATTTTAGCAATTCTGGATATAACTATCTATTAGAAAGCTTCTGTAGTTAGAGATTCTAAAGAAACCCATTAACTATAAGAACAATGAACTTTTTCCTGAGATACTCTGGGACTAATTGCGCATATAGATAAAACATAAGACTTATTTCATGAGAGTTCACTTTATAAATATTTTAAAACAGATTGACCACCTCTAAAACAAAATCCTGTCTTCTACTAAATTAAACTGAAATATAACTATTTAATCATATTTTAAAATAATTTTTTTCAGTGGTTTAGAGCTATCGAGTATTGTTAATAAAAATATTCAAATAGACAATAATTTGGAAATGTACAATGAAGACAAATAAGAGTTGTTGGAATATTGCTGTCAGAATTTGTAGAATGTTAGTCATTGGATTATCTTCATTGCACAACTGTCATTAAGTGCTCAGATCCCACAGGGTGAATGACTGAGAAATAAAACTATATTGTTCACATGTCTTCCTCATTCATCCTGTAGAGCTTTTGAATTTAGGCAACATGCCCTCTTGACTTGAAGAACTTTGAATCACACCAGGAATGTAGATTCATGCACAGCATCAAAATCTTTATTTTATCCTACTTCTTTTAAAGCATTGAGGATATACGATCAGTCTATCACAAGCCACATTGTCGATCACTATTATATAGTGCGCACATGACAACAATGGATGTATCTATAACAATGATTCACTGAAAAGACAGTAGCAGAAATGTGCCCATGTATAGCTGAGGCTCTACACACCACTCCCCTATGGCAGTGAAAATACTGCTAAGGGAACCTTTACATTTAATGAGAAGGAAGACAACCTTCCCTCTGAAGATATTGAAGCAATTACTTTTTTATTGGGTTAAAACACAGAACATTGCTGAGGAATGGTACCCTAACATTGCTGTAGTGAGTTAAGGCAATAATAATAATGATGACACTGTGACTTCACATTTTTGTTGTTGATGTAATGCCATGAGCTGATATGAGTTATTGTCCTTTGACTCACTGAGTGTGGCGGGTCATAATGACTTTCTGGATTTTCTTAGCTTTTACTGGAGAAATTGGAGTTCATCTAGACTCAGGTTATGATGGAGAAACTACTTGTCCTGGCTAGATGTAATGCAATAATAGATCTTCTATATCAGTAAGATACTGATCACTACAAGGAATACAGCGATCCTTACTTCTGTTAGCCAGCCTGTTTTGACACTAAAAATTTAAAACTACAGTGGTAGAGAAGTGGTTTGTGAACTGGTCTAATTACAAGTTCAATACATTTCTAGGTTCATCCAGTTGTAAATGAGTACTGGGAAAGAAAAGCACCATTGGCTGACCACATTAGCCAAAATTGTGTTGTCAACCTTATTTCATATACACAATGGGGCATGATGATATTCTTTCTTATTCTTAGGCGCTACTTTGCTAGCCTAATTAAATTGATGGTTTGATGATTTTGACATAGTAGTGGATTGTTTTTATTTTTATCCTACTAAAGTGACTGAGTCCATATATTTGGTCATTTCCTTGTTCGCCACATAAAAAAAAAATACAATGGTGAGAATATAAACCAGTTTCTTCACCATATTTATATAGTACAGCTGGTATAGTCAACTCCTGCTGATTCTTGATTGCTATTAGTTCCTGTCTTTCTATTCTTTAATTGCTTTATCTTCTTTCAAAATTGTGAAGTCATTACTGCTGTTGGACTTGGCACTTCAGAATTTTTAAGCTGCCATTTGTTTTACTGCTAAAATGCATCTATCAATCTATCGACCTTTCAAGCCATAGCCGGCCCACAGGACATAGACCCAGATACTCTTTCTCTTATCTAAATTTTTATTCTAGCAGTTTTCAATCCTTGTAAAGATCTTTTATCAAATCTCGCCATTTGTCTCTGTTCTGTGCAAGCAACTCTATCTCACTGAGGGAGCCGATTCCTGCTGCTCTTGGCTCTCTGATCAATGCTCTGAAATGCATACTGAAGCAATAAAATAATATGGTTTGTCTACATGTTTTGCACTGTGATCAACAAGTTACTTAATTTCAGAAGTCCAAGGAATATGATATGCTGCCTATAAGACACGTAAATATCAGTTTTCATATGTGAATTGTAGTCAATAACTGTCATGAGATAAACATCAATGGGCAACCTGGTTTCCACTAGTTGGTAATAAATTCTAATGCCAAATTAATAAATGAGTTGAAGTTGAAGGGAACAAGTTTTCATTTGATCAATTAAGTGTTGCTGCTGAATATGATTTATTTTTTAAATTCTGGCACCTATTTAGGTACAGTTCTATTGGTCCTACATATTATTATACTTCAGGTATGAGCACCTCTAATTACCTCTTCCATAACCAATCAGACACTAAATTTTATGTGCGGCATTAAAATTAAGTAGATGTTTTCTTGTTAGGTGAAGTTGTATATATTAAAATCTTGTCAGCAACGCATCTCTAAAATTTGCTCCTCTGATGTGCTTCTTCTTTGAGGTGAACCTTTAGAGTGTGTTTCCAGAGATTGCGGTCTGCAGCTATGTCTTCCCATGCTGCAGGGTTTATGTTCAGTGTCTTCATGTCGTGTTTACACACATCTACAAATCAGAGTTTTGGGCGCCCCTTGGTTCTTTTACCATATGCCAATTGTCCGTATAGTACATCTTTCGGTATGTGGCCATCTTTCATACAGTGTACATGGCCGAGCCAGCGTAACCTACGTTGTTTGAGCAGCGGGTAGATATTCGGTAAGCCTGTGCGAGTCATGACCTCAACGTTTGTCACCTTATCCTTCCAGGTGATACCAAGAATACGGCGTAGTCATCGCATATGGAATTTATTTAGCCTTCTCTCCTGCTTTATATAGGTTGTCCAAGATTCGCTGCCATACAGGAGGATATTAATTATGCAGGCATTGTACACTGCGGCCTTTGTTTTAATTGTCAGTTTGCTGTTTTGCCAGACACGCCTAGAAAGACGGGCAAAGGTGGATAGTGATCACTTCCGTGGAATCCCAGTGCACTCCACCTGCAAACGGGTGCGAAGGTGGAAGACACTATCGAGCCCTCTGTTCGAGTGGCCATTCTGGGTGCCCTTCCATCATTCAGGCACACTAAATCGACCGACACCAGTGTGTTCTCTAGGTCTTCTCCCTGCTTGTTGGTTATGATGTTACCCCACTGGTTGCCTCTAGCGTTAAAGTCTCTACAGAAAATGGTGTTGTCTTCACCAAACTCGAAGAGATTCTGCCATTGTTGTGTGTCCACCTTCCCATTACAGGCATATACATTTACAATTATGAAATGAACTGGGGTCTGCACCCTAACCGCATGTACCTGCAATTCTGCATTGTCCCACACAGACATATCAACCTCAGCTGCCACCATATTGTTGCACACAAGGATGGCCTGCCCAAGGTGTCGTCTATTGTAGAAACAATGAAATCCAGGAATACTTACTGTCCTGTCACCAAGAAGAGTTTCTTGCAAAATCATTATATCGGCGCCGCACAGTAGCTTGTCAAGAATGGGCCGTCGTTGATTTATGAACCCACAATTCCAATATGTAACGCGCACATACTTTAGGCCTAGCCTCTCACACTTTGATAGTCTAACACCACCACGCTCCCCTTGTCGTGTTTTCCTTGTTCGATGTTGTTGTTTGTGCTGCATCTGAATACTTACCGTCATCATAGTATCATAAATGATTTTGTTGCTGAGCATCGATGCTGTGGATGGTCTAGACTGATGTGCACTCACTCAGTCACACGGTCCAGAACCTGTTTCCACATTATAGACTGGCCAACTCCAGTAAATCGTTCTGCAGCACGCGGATACACTGTGAGTAATTTTTACAAATTAAATGAATTAAGCGTCCTTGACAACAGACTGGCGAAAACAAACCGCCATTTTTTCACGCGTTCAATAACGCAAAAATTCTCTCAGGGTTTTTCCTGTCATGAATCAAGGAGACACAAAGAAAGAAATTTGGATCAGAATAGCAAAGGCAGCAATGAATTTCAGAAACCTTTATAAAATATGGAAATTAAAATTGCTAAGCACAAATCAAAGCTGAGGATTTTCAAATCAATGTATTATCCATCCTTAGTTACGCATGATCATAAACAAAGATAATACTCAAAACTTACAAATGGATATCAAAATTGAAAGAATAGACCTGGAGACAGTTCAGAGTTATAACTACCTTGGACATACTATAACCAGTGATGGAAAATATACAACTGAAATAAACAAAATAGAAATGGCAAAAAGTAATTTAATGCCATGAAAAAATACACTAAAATCAAAACAAATTTCACCATGGCTAAAACTAAAAATAACAAAATGTTATAACTTCTCAACATTCCTGTATGGTGCAGAAACATGGACATTAGACAAGAAAACAGAACAGAAAATTGAAGCCCTTTAAATGTGGATTTATAGAAGAATAGGAAGAATTGGATGAAAAGAAAACAAACGATGGAATCTTAAAATAACTAAAAATGAAAAGAGAACTACTAAACACAATTCAATCTTGACAAATGAGATTTTTAGCGCATGTTAAACACACAGCAGCCAAAGTAATCTTGGAAGGGAAAATACAAGGTATATGAGGCAGAAACTAACATGGACGAATAACATCAAAAAATGGATATGTCAGCCTATGACAACCTGCACCATCAAAGCAAGAGACAGAACTGAATGATGCTACATGCCAACCTACGATGTGGAGATGGCACTCAATGATGATGACGAGTTATGCATGGTAAAACTGGAAAACAAAGAAACAGAAAATAAATAAGATGCATTTGAAAACAAAATACTTCATATACAGGAACATACTACAGGGTGTTTTTAAAGTTGCAGTGCAGTGAATTTATACTCTCTAAAGAAAAAAACGTCACCAGAAATGCGGTTAACTAATGCGTCACACAAATTGTAAAATAAATGGTATTATTCAAATATACTTGACTGCTATCGGCGAGCTTATAATGGGTAATGTTGGTATTAACACAATAAAGTTGTGCCTAAAGCATATGTTGAAAATGTCCACCACGGGCCTCAAGACATGTCGTGATTCGTCTTTCCATATTTGCGAAAACCTTCAGAATAATGTCTGGTGATATTTGTTTAATCTTGTCTACTATTTCAGTCTTTAGGTCATTAATTGTCTGCGGATTATTTTCATAAACTTTCCCCTTCAATGCCCCCCACAGATAATAATCTGGGGATGTTAGATCTGGTGAACGAGCAGGCCAGATTCCACGTGAAATAATGCGATTTGCAAATATGCTTTCTAAATAATTGAGTGTTGTTGTGGCTGTGTGTGCTGTTGCCCCATCCTGCTGAAACCAGGATTCCATAATTTCCCGTTCTATAAGGTGTGCTATGAACGGTTCCAGAATTAAAGTACGGTAACGTTCTGCATTTATTGTTTCATTAAAAAATATAGGTCCTATTATCCGCATACGACTTATATAGGGTTGCCAGAACCTTCGAAGCAGAAAGCGGGACAAATGGTACTTTTTTAGACGCGAAAGCGGGACACATCATGTAAAGCATAATAGCCATAGGAAAAGACAGAGATAGCACACACATAGACTAATTATTATTACATTATAATTCTAATACATGTACCAGTAATTTTTTTAATTAATAAAAAAAATGTTTAACTTGATTTCCACTGCCACTAATTTACCTTGCTCTGACGATTTAGTAAAAAAATAATTGTCCATAGTACGTGAAGTGTTTGCAGAATACATTCTAGATTTGTGTTTGACACTTCCTATATGTTTTGTTATGTCAGTTCTCCCACCATGCGCGATAGAAATGTAACATTGACATATTTTGCATTCTGCTTCATTCTCACTTCTACCTTGTTTTATGAAAGACCATTCTTCCCAATAGTTTTCTTGGAAAAAACACTTTCTCTTCGGCATTTCCAAATAAAAATAAATCCAAAAAAAAGAATTCACAAAATTAGAATGCTCAATTAAAAATGAACAAATTTAATATTTCACAACCACCGGTAACAACAGACTGGATTCCTGGAAGCAACCTCCAGCCTCCAACACATAAAGAAAGAATGAAGCCAAAATTTCTTCTTGCTGCTGGTGAGGATGGCCCGATGTTGTTGAATGAATTATTAGCGCCTACAGAAATACGACAAGGACAAAAGCATGCAGATTGTCATGTAGGCACAGATCACGTGAGCGGTGAGCGGTGAGATGGGTAGAGTAAGGCTCAGCGCCTCGGCTAAGAGTCGCCTAAGAGTAAGACGAAGCCGAAGACGTCATCTTTTGTAAATTTTTAAATAATACCGCCTTCCGCACTAACAATTTTGTGCTGGATATTCTCAAATGAGTATTTATGAGTTGTATCTACAAACTTTATTATTAAACAGCGATAGCGCAGGACTCTACAAATAGACGTTTCGGACTAAGAAGCTTCATTTTGTAACAAAACTCAAACCAATAATAAATAATTTAAGAAAATATTAAAATTTGTAGGTGAAAAATTTGGCTGGATTAAAAAGCGGGACAAATTGCTGTCCCCCAGACCCTTAGGCGGGACAATTAATTTTTGATGAAAAAGTGGGACAATCCGGAAAAAGCGGGACGGATGGCAACCCTAGACTTATAGCGCACCACACTCCGACTTTTTGATCGTAAAGCGGCACTTGATGAAATTCATGGGGGTTTTCACTGCTCCACAGCCAATTGTTCTGACTGTTCACATAACCGGATAAATGAAACCAGGCCTCATCAGTGAAAAAAGTGACGTCAAGGATTGCAGCGCCATGTTCATAAATAAAATTCTGAAACCACATGCAGTAGTTTAAACGGGATTCATAATCTCTTTCTTGGAGTTGAGACACTTCAGTTAATTTGTATGGACGATAGTGTAGTTCACTTCTTAAAACCTTGTGAACAGAACTCTTAGATATTTGCACCTGTTGAGACAAGTGGTTTAAAGATGCATTTGGACTCATTGTAATTCTGTCTTGGAGTTCCATAATTTGGTCTTGTGAAATTGAAGGTCTTCCAGATCGGTATGCATCTACCACACTACCGGTTTCACGAAACTTTTTGATTAATTTTGTAACAGAATTTCGGTGAGGGACTTGTGAGTCTGGAAATTTCCTCATGAATTGTCTAATGACCTCATCCGTATATTTACCGCCATTACGAAAGACATGCTCAACCAGAAATACCCTGTTTTCAATCGTCAACACCATTTCCTTCAAGCAATGAGACAGTGAAAGTAGCGTAGTGCCCGTCCTTTACGTAAATAAAACCTTAAAGGAAGCAGCGGTTTGTTCATAAATGTGGTTTACAAAATTGTGGTACGTAGATGATGATTACGTCATTTACTGAATATTAGAAATATTCACTGCACTGCGACTTTACGAACACCCTGTACTTATACCATGAAATGAATTCAAGTCTAGTACAGAAATAAGAGAAATGGCAAAACATCCAAAAATATCAACTATAATCAAGAGAAGAAAGTGGACATGTTAGCCATGTGATGAAATGAGACAATAAGGGAATCCAGAAGTGAGCCCCCAAATAGGAAGCAGAGGGTGAAAGAAAAGGAGGCAGACCTAGAGAAATGCTGAAAAGAACGCTGCAGCAAGAAGCAACATCAGCAGACATCAGCTCCATTGCTGAAGGAGGCTCACCTAGAGTAGAGATGTGTTATGAAAAACAAAGCGCATCCTGTGTGAAGTCTGACACTTAACAGCAAAGATTGTTGGACATTTCTAGAATCTCTAGAGTCTAGAATTTCTGCCCTACGTGCCTTATTCTGCTTGAAAGGACAATAGATAGGTAGATTTATAAATTTTATAGAAACATCTTTTAACACCCAATTACAGATGAGTTATTTGGTTGTTGAATCTATAAGCTGGTTAGCTTTTCCTGTGGTTAACGTTCTCTATTAAAATTATTTGTTTTTATTACAGCAGGGGAGAAATATCCGTACTGAGATTTCGGAACCTCACCATGCTCCCCAAATTGTGTGAATTATTGCATTGTAAAGTAATATCAAAAGGGTCATACTTTTAAACTGCAAATGCTTGAGATAGATGCCTCCTAAAAAGATCTCAACTGACAAATCAAAAGTCCTGGCTTTTATATTTGCTCCAATACGAGTCATTATGAACTGCAAAAAAGGAGATTCCATCTGATTGATAGTTTCTCTAATCTCTAATGAAATCTGAGGAGAGAATAAAAAAACTTATTTTTTCCTATGATGATAATGTTCATAAACGTAATTAAATATTATGTAAATAATGAAACAATATAAGT
This sequence comes from Megaustenia siamemsis, assembly GCA_032433765.1. Classification (NCBI taxonomy): domain Eukaryota; kingdom Metazoa; phylum Mollusca; class Gastropoda; order Stylommatophora; family Ariophantidae; genus Megaustenia; species Megaustenia siamemsis. The sequence goes on along the minus strand of JAVIAB010000059.1, from coordinate 48,452,672 downwards.
CTGTAAATTGTTTCACAATCTGTTACCTCATTTAATATTCCTCTGAAACATTTCATAAATTAATAGACAGATAACAATGAAAACAAGAAAGACAGTAAAAACTGGATGTCACTGGACAAAAAAAAGATGTCTAAATAAGTTTTAAATTACTTCATGTACCTCCATTACAATAAATCTCACTGAAAGCTGTGTTAAGTTTATGAATTCTGGTGTCATCTTTGATTGGACATATGCCTGCAATTTACAGTGAATAAATAATTATTATTAAAAAAAACATATGCAACAATATAAATGTGGTTTTTAAGGAAATGTTATATAATGTGAACAGTTAATAATTTAATTAAATTTACCAAGAAAGTAGTATTCTAAAATGTAGGAGAAAGAGAGACTAACTTTTGTATGTTGTGCGGGTTATGTAGGTTTGACCTCTACTTTTAATTTTAAAAAACTGTCCTTTATTCGTTGACAATTTAGTGTGGCTCTACTGGCTAATTATGATTCAGATAACTGACATCATTTTTTTTTTCATTTGTAATTCATTTGGTTTTTGTTTCACTATTCCTTGTCTAAAATCTTTTAACTGTTAGATTTTCTTGTTTTTTTTTTAAGTACTAGGCATGTTCAAATGAAACCTGCCCAAACTGTGCCAAGTAGATAAGGATTTGAGGTATGAGGATGTTACATCTGACATAATAAACATACACCAATGTGTAATTGTGTACGTGTTCATTCCCCATATAACATTCATGCCTGTTTGATATGGAATCCTGATTTTTTTTTACCACAAAGAGATTCTTATTAGTAGTCTTTAAATAGCCTGGTGTGAACATCAATGCCACACATGCCTCAAAGACACACTAGACAACCCGCATACAGCCATCAAGAATAAGAGACCCGGCATGCTTTCACATTGTGTGATTCTGTTGTATGAAAATGCTTGTTTACTTGTCGCGAACATTGTGCTGGAAGCATTAGCAAGTTCTGTAACACCCAGCCTACAGTCCTGAACTGTCACCATTTGTTTGGACCCTTAACAAAATGTATAAAGGGATAATGATTTGACTCCGATACAGACTTCCTGGCCTAAGTGACAAAATGGTTCATTGAGCAACCAGTCAATTGTCTTGGATAGCATCTGCCATATAGTGGAATATGTGTCTAAACAATTTTTTCTAAAGAACCAACCCTAGTGAGTACTTGCTTCATAACAATTCCTTTATTTAACTCTGCCACACCTATTGATGTACCTTACGTATTTTAGTAGTAAAGCCAATGGAACATATTTCATCTGAACATGTCTCATATTTTAGGATATTTCCGGTTCCTGTTTGTAACAGATGTAAATCTTTGGTTTGAACCCATGATTATTATATATTGCTGAATAAGGGGATTGTATGAGCTTTTGTTTTGAAACTAGAATATGTTTACTTAATAATGTGATCGAATTTCTTTGTTACTAAAAATAAACACTGACCTAAAAACACACAAAATAAATAATTACAAAGAAGGAACAAAGTAATAAAATATTTATTACAGCCATTTACAACATTCATTTTTACATAAATTAATAAAAATGCATTTGAAAAAAAAAATAAAGCACTAGTTTACATTTTTAAGAGGCATATAAAATTGACAAATAAAATGGTCAGATTGCTCTTTGTGTTATACAGACTCATCTACAACAACACACCTAATGTTAGAAAGGAAGGATACCATGTTTCATTTGAAAAGAAATTAAAGAAATCATATTATGTAGTATATATATTCACAAAGGTTATAAAATTTAATATATTATAATAATTGTTTTCATGTGGTTTACATTGACAAAGTGCCATTTTAAGCCTGTGGTAAAATTTATCAATTGTTTCCTCTGACCTGTCTGCTGTTGGTGCATAAACTTGTATGAGATTAATATCTATTGGCTTTCCATTCAATTTCACTAAAAGGACTCTGTCAGATATTGGCCAGAAGCCTTTCACTTGTTTTTCTCTTTCTGCATCCAAGATAATACCTTCTCCTCTTTGGTGTTCACTACCTCCAGAATAGATGATTTTATGTTCATCAGAATATATCTCCCCTGACCCAGTGTATCTCATTTCAGTCCTAACAATGTAAACCCATCCTTTTTATTTTCTGTTTGATGTTTTCCAGTTTTCCCTTTTGCATTAGTGTTCTTACGTTCCAAGTTCCTATTTTCAGTCTGTTTTATCTTTATCTAGCTAACAGTAGATTGATGATGATCGGGTATCACCTGTAGCTCATCATGTCCCCTATCGAACAAGGGTATTCCATTTGAATCCCCCTTAATATTGCTGTCATGAATTCTATAATATCACATATAAACAAACCTCTAGCATTTGGTTCTCGTGGCAAGACACTCTCGTGTCGAGGAGTATGGGTTCGATTCTACTTTGGGCTATCTATTGTTCTTTTCCTGATTATTTGTGATTTTTTTTGCGCATGTTGTAAACACACCTCTTCACGTGAAATGATTCATTGATCTATCGTCTCAGAAGTTCCCTCCCTAATAATTTTAATTTATTATTATTTGTCTCCTGGTTAGGAAAACACCTGCATCAGTTATCAGTAATATATAAAATGCAGAAAGACAATTTATATTGCTGCTGAAGTAGAAATGCTTATTGCATGCCTGATATATAATTTTTCACTTCTCATTTCTATTATTTTGGTTTGGTAACAGAGAAAACAATTTGGTTACAAATCAGATATAGCTGGAACAACCTGATGGCCATCATTTACTTTCTTTACAATCTCAAACAGTGGGACAGTAATAGTTTTATCTATACCAGCAAGCTCCTTCATGAGTTCCTTAGTGAACTTAAGCTGTCAATACTTCTTAGATCATGTCACAGCCTGTATATCCCGGTGGGTGCCTTGGTAGCCTAGTTGAGAAAACCACCTTACTAGGCTACTGATGTCCAGACAACCCATGATGTTTCCCGCTGGAAGCAGTGTGAGTTGTACTCATGGTTGGAAAAAAAAAGACACCCCTGTTGTTGACCTAGCCACTGGCAGAAATGGCTACCAGGGAAGTACTCTGGGAAGGTGAGGAACACCACCTCGCATCGTAAGTTTTGATGCTTGAAGTGACAATTTCCAGAAGTCTCTGAACACTTTGCTATATTCACATATGAGTGAAAACTCGCATACTACGATGCCGATTCAAGTCTCATTTTGTTCTACATATGCATACATAGTAGTAATCATATTAACAATTTTGTTATCTTTCCACTGATAAACCCTATATTGTCCCTTCTAGCACATCTCATCTGACACCAGTCACTTTTCCCTGCTACCATGTTTTTTTTTTACTTTGTTAGATCCCCCACAATGGGGGTTTTGCTAAAATTGTGCCACAAACCAATGTTTTTTTTCTATCAATAAATTTATAAATAAATGAACAGAAGTATAATAATTATCCATAAATATTCTGTATCCCTGAATGAAGAGGTTTTTACATTTCATAATAACATCAGATCTCAAACCTTGTGTTGAGGAGCTGAATCTTTCTCTGTGTATACTTCAAAGTTATTTGTATATCCTGTTATCTGTATCTTTGATTTGCTCTTACCCACAGTTTTATTCTCTATTCTGTTGGTTTATCCTTGATGTACTGTCTAAATGTCCATCAGCATAAGAGTGAAACTTCTAAGTCACATGAACAGGTGGTTGAATGTTGAGAGCTCTGTTAATAATAAAAAAAATAAGCATTTAATCATTACTAGATCAATTTTATGTACTAACAAATTGTACTCTATGAGGTAGCAAAAGTATAACTAGACAAATTATACATAAATGAGCTCTTCTAGAAATGTATTATTATAACTAAAAATTGTCTGGTTTACCATTATGGTTGTGAAAAAAAAAGAGACTTCCCTAATTAGTATTTCCAAAGCAAATGTTGATAGGTGAAGAAACAAATTAAATGAAGCATAAATATTAACTTTTTTTTGTTTTAATTATTAAATCATCATAATGTGCCATACCGGTTGGCGTAAGCGATCATGTCCTTCTGAAAAGAACACATGTGCTGTTTGAACAAAGGAAGGACTGAGCGAATGTTTCCAAATAGAAATTCTGGGGTTAAACAAGGATGTATTTTATCACCCTTGTTATTTGGTGTTGTCATGGACTTCATAATGAAGAAATGCTCCACTGGTAATAAAGGCATCGAATACAAGGAGATCATTTAGAGGACCTCGACATTGCTGATGACATAGTTCTCATCAGCAGTCAGGTAAAAATGATGTAGGAAAACACAAATGAACTATCATCAATAGCCAGCAAAATTGGGCTTTAGATCAATCATGAAAAGACTAAGGTCATGAAAAGCTTAATTCCAACAGATGACAAAATATACATAGAAAACAAACCAGTGGAAGAGATCGATCACTTTATCTATCTTGGAAGTCACTTTGATCGAGAAGGGGATACAAGTAAAGAAAGTAGAATCAGAATAGCTAAAGCGGCAATGTCTTCCAGAAGCCTTGAAAAGTTGTGGAAATCAAAACTCATCAGCACAAACACAAAACTTAGACTATTCAAATCAAATGTACTATCAACCCTTATGTATGCGTGTGAAAGCTGGAAAACAACAAGAGACATAGAAACAAAGTTGAACGCATTCGAAAATATATGTCTAAGGAAAATACTTTGAACAAATTCAAAACAAACGAGGAAATTAGAGAAATCGCCAATCAACCACTAATATCTTCAGTAATAAAGAAAAGACGATGGTCATATGTTGGACATGTGATGAGAAGAGATAATAACTGAATAGCAAAGCAAGCCCTTATGTGGGAAACAACAGGTAAAAGGAAAAGAGGAAGACCCAGAGAGACACTGAGAAGAACACTGATGAGAGAGGCAAGAGCAGCAGGAATCAGCTCCCTCAATGAGATAGAGCTACTTGCACAGAACAGAGACAAATGGCGAGATTTGATAAAATATTGTTAAAAGAATTGAAAACTGCAAGAATAAAAATTTAGATAAGAGAAGTATCTTGTTCTACGCCCTATGGGCCGGCTATGGCTCGAAAGGTCAATGGATAGATAGATTACTTCTTTTGATGTTTGTTGAATCGATTGTTTGAGCATTTCTCACTGTTCCTCAATGTCCTGTATTTTCTAAATATTAAATACTATTGTTTTATCCATAAAAAGCAATATTATGTCAGAAGTTGCTTGCAGAAACATTGATTTTGATCCTTCCAGCACTACCAGACATCGCAAAGGGTTTGTAGTGTTTTCGCTATCCATCTCTATTTTTGGCGAGATGTTTGATCTTAACTAATGAGTCTATGGCTACCAACTTTGCTTCACTTATAAGTGTTCTTTTTAATGTCTCTATAGGTCTTCTATTTTTCTGTATCCTGATGCTTCACATAGAAAAGCCTGTAAAAAAATTGGAATTTTATTGTCTCTTCTAACATTGTCAGACATATGTCCATCTTGTCTTCCTAATTGTACATGAGATCGTTGGTTGCTGGGCCATTTCTCTTCTCTCTTTATTAGTCTGAAATTAATTCCATTGTACATAGAGTATTTTTCTCAGACATTTGTCTTCAAAATCATTTAGTTTTCTCTCAATCTCTTGTTGTTTTCCAGCTCGTGACATGCATAGGCCATCATCATCATTGAGTGCCATCTCCGCAACGAAGGTTGGCTACCATGGAGCGCCATTCTGCCCTGTCTCTTGCTTTGATGGTGCAGGTTGTCATTGGCTGATTTGTCCATCTTTTGATGTTTCTCGTCCATGGTAGTCTTGGTCTACCTCTGCCTCTTTCACCTTGTATTTTCCCCTCCAGGATTACTTTTAGTAGGCTGTTGTGTCTTTTAACATGCCCCAAAAATCGCATTTGTCTTGTTTGAATTGTGCTTAGTAGTTGTCTTTTCATTTTTAGTTGTTTTAAGACTTCATCGTTTGTTTTCTTTTCCTTCCATCCAATTCTACCTATTCTTCAATATATCCACATTTCAAAAGGCTTCAATTCTCTGTTCTGTTTTCTTGTCTAATGTCCATGTTTCTGCACCATATAGGAATAATGATAAGATGTAACATTTTGCTATTCTTAGTTTTAGCCCTGGTGTTATTTGTTTTGATGTTAATATGTTCTTCATGACATTAAAATTACTTTTTGCCATTCCTATTCTTTTGTTTATTTCAGTTGTACATTTTCCATTACTGGTTATAGTATGTCCAAGGTAGCTGTAGCTCTGAACTGTCTCCAGATGGATTCCTTCAACTGTGATATTTATTTGTAGGTCTTGAAGATTTTCTTTGTTTATGATCATAGTTTTAGTCTTTTTGATATTCATATCTAGCCCATATTTTTTGCTTGTCGTGTTTATTTCATTAAGTAATTGTTGTAGATCTTTCTGCTAGTAGTACAGTATCATTAGCATATCTTAGGTTATTGGTTATCTTTCCATTAATGTTTAGGCCTGGCATCTCTATGATGTTTTTAAAGATTTGCTCAGTGTATAGATTAAACAAGCTTGGTGATAGGATGCATCCCTGTCTTACTCCTTTTTTTATATCAATGGGTGTAGAGTTCTCTTTGTTATATTTTATTATTGCTGTTTGCTCCCAGTATAGATTACATATTAGTCGTATGTCTATGTCATCTAGATGTATCCCTTTTAGGCATTCTATAAGTTCGTGGTGTATATATTATTTACAGCATCTTTTATTCTGTTCAGCATGATACTACAGAAAACCTTGAAGGCAACTAATAAAAGCATTATTCCTTTCCAGTTATTGCAATCTTTAAGATTGCCTTTTTTTAGGTAATTTGGTAATGATCCCTTTCTCCCAGTTTATAAGAGCTTTTTCTTCATCTCAAATTTTATTGAATAACTTTCTTAAGTGGAATAAGTTTTTATTATTAAATGCTCTCATCATCTCTACTGTTATTTTATCTATGCCAGAGGCTTTATTATTAGCCATGTGTTTCACTGCCAGTTCAGTTTCTGTTATACTGGTGTCTAGATGAGGAGTTTATGCATCTGTTTCAAACTGCATTGGATGAGACTGGGATACGGAGATTAAGAATATACTGGAAATGTTCAGGCCCATCTGTATTTTTTATTAGCAATAGAAGTTAGTAAGGTGCCATCTTGACTCATAAAGAGTCTGCTATTTGATCTAAAGGAGCCTGTTAGTTGTTTCTGTACATTATATAATACCTTGCTATTTCCAGTTTTGGAGACTAATTCTGGTTAAATTGCTATATTATCTATATGTTCTTTTATCACGTCTTACTGAGTTTTTCACCTTATTATCAAAGTCTTTTATATGTTGCTTTGGTTAGAATTTTACTTAGCTCAGTCTTGACATTTAACAAGGCTAGTTTAGCTTCAAGCTACAGAAACCTAATAGGACAAAAAAAAAAAAAACATGCTCTCAAATGAGACATACATATCACAATGTCAACAAACCTCGTTCCAAATACTGAGTTTGGTGAATCAAGTTCAATATCTTCATCTTCCTCAGTTAACAAGGTCTCATCTGTGATGATATCATCACTATCGCTACTTATATCCAAATTAAAGTTGTAGTCAGAACCATGAGATATAACTTAATTAATAAAAATATTCAGTTTTAGACAATCAGTTGAAATCCTAAACTGTCAATTTTTCAAAATGGCGTCAGGAATTAAAATTTTGTTTAGGTGTACTCTTGATAATAAATTTGTTAACTAAAATATTAAAAAACATGAATTTTAAAAAACATTTTATTCAAGTCTTACATATTAATTTTGATATAAGAGATTTTTATAATTTTTCCCAAACAATATTTGGTAAAACAAAGGCTAAATGAGTAACAGTTAGATCGAAGTTTTTTTTACGATACATCATACATGGCAAAAATTTGAGAGTTAAGCTGAAAAGCTGGTTGCTTAATTTCGCTATATATATCCATAAAATTGTATCCTACAAAGTCTATGTTTTATTCCTGATTCCAACAGCAATTTTTTCTGTCTAAAATAATCTTAGAACATTTTAAATGAAGGCAGCATCCATAATAATCATTGTTAATATGTATCATGAAAAATAAATAGAAAATCAATTTCCACTTACAATTTTATTTTATGGAGGCTGCAGAGGGCAAGTGATCACAATGTATACAGAAAATAATGTTTGAAATACATTCTTGATGGAAACACCATGAATATGGTAATAGAACTTAGGTAACAAAACATAGTGAATAAGGCTGAGAGACAAGAGATAATATAAACACTGAGAAAATGGTTAGAAAATAAACATGGTAAAGATGTTAAGAATGAGATTAGAGATTCTATTTTTTGTCTTTCAAGAGGAAGACAACATATAGAGCAGAAAATTCTTGATTCTCCGTTTCAATGATCTTTGCTATCAAGCGTCAGATTTTGCACAAGATGCACATTGTATCTCACCACATGTCCATATTATGGCAGAATATATCAGCCTTGACATGGGAGTAGATGTCCATAGTTGTTGCCTCTCACATCAGTACAGTGGATTTCTTAGTATTTTTCTGGGTTGCCGTTTTCTTTTTCTTTGCCCAATATTTCCAATTTTTGGAGCTTGTTTTGTAATTCATCAATTATCTCTTCTCATCATATGGTCAAATATACCCACTTTCATTTTTTAAATTATAGATTATATTGTTGGATACATGGCAATTTCTTTTACTTATGAACTAGTCTTGAATTCACCTGATATATAACGTTTTTTTTTTAGGCATTTGCTTTCAGACATTTTATTTGAAAACCATAATATTTGTGCTTTGCAGCAGCAGATGGTGAATTTGAAACTTGAGCAGGCATCTTTTAATTAACACCTCTTACAGTTTTGTTCAGGTTTTTCTTTTTGTATATAAAGACACAGCACAGTGATTCTTATTGGGGCAACTTCATAAGATTTCCCCATCAGCACTATTTCTATGTTTCAATAAAAATATAAAACATCATCAGATCTGTCATTCTTCTGTTGCCATGAAAACGGGGAGGTAAGTGTTGAAATGGCTTACCTAGTTCTTATACACATTGCAAGGTCAGTAGAAGCCGTTGTACAGTTATAGTAGGTCTGACCCCCCATAGACAATGAAGTCCATTTTTAAGTAATGGCTTGAGTTATTTGAACTATCATCATTATCAAGTACCAAGCCTGCTGGCATAGGTGATCATGTCCCTCCATAAGTTTAGATTTTGACAGTTATTTATCATTTCTTTTGTTGATCATCTGCCAAGCCATTTTCTTAAGCTGTCAGGTTATCTTTTCTCTTTTACTTCCCTCTATCTCTTTATCACTCAATTTTCCCAGTTGTTACAATACATTCCAGCTGTTGCCTTCTCATTACATGGCCAAAAAATGATGATTGTTTCTTCCTAATATTGGATATTAGCTCTCTTTTTGCTCTCTTTCAGAACGTTTTCATTAATTTTCTTTGCTGTCCATGGTATTCTCAACATTCTTCTGTAAAACCACATTTCTACAGACTCCAGTGATTTTCTTGTTTGTTGTCCTATTGTCCATGACTCATATCCATATGTCAAGACTGGCTCTACATGACATTTAAGAACTGTTTTTCTTGTTTCTATTGTCAAAAATGGATTGCACAGTATCTTCTTCATTTTTTTTAAAGCTGCTTTTGCTTGAACCATTCTGCATCTCACCTCTGTTGTACATCTACCATCTAACAATGTTCCCAGATATTTAAATTCATTTACCTGTTTTAATATTGTTCCACTTGTCTTTATTGTGCATTGTAATGATGTCTTTTTCTTTGTTGTTACCATTACTTCTATCTTTTTGCTATTAAGGCTGCGTTTTTTATTTTGGCTTTCCTTCACTATAATGTCTCAAATTTCTTGTAAGTCATTTTCACTCTTAGTGATTAAGACTGTATCATCAGCATACCTTAGATTATTTAAAAAAATTAAACTATATCACAGCTATAATAGGGAATACAGTGACTGGTTGACATTTAACTCATTGTGATTGTGTTTTATAATTATGTATTCTGATATAATATTAAAGAAGTCGTGGCCTCCGCTTCTGCCTCTGAATATCTGCCGTCAGATATTTGTAATTTTATTTCCATATTCTATCAAGGTTTTTGAAAGTCACAGCTGCCTTTGTTATTCTGATTTTAGTTTCTCTGTTTCGTCTTATCTATCTTTGTAAATTCTGAATATCATCATCAAGTACCATGCCTGCTGGTATAGGTGATCATGTCTCTCCACAACTTTCGATCACAACAGTTATTTATCATTTCTGTTGTTGACCTTCTGCCAAGCCATTCTCTTAAGCTGTCTGGTATCTTTTCTCTTTGCTTCCCTCTATCTCTTCATCCCTCAATTTTCCCAATTCTTACAATATATTCCAGCTGTTCTCTTCTCATTACATGGCCAAAAAATGATGATTGTTTCTTCCTAATATTGGAAATTAGCTCTCTTTTTGCTTTGGCCTCTTTCAGAATGTTTTCATTACTCTTCTTAGCTGTCCATGGTATTCTCAACATTCTTCGGTAAAACCATATTTCTACAGACTCCAGTGATTTTCTTGTCTGTTGTCCTATTGTCCATGATTCACATCCATGTTAAGACTGGCTTTACATAACATTTAAGAAAATTTATTTTGAATATTAAAAAAAAAAGGAAAGTACCCCCGTCACGCCAAGTGGCGTATAGGGAATATGGTGTTAGTGACCATAAATTTTACAGACCTTTGGCACATGATTTTTGGGGTAATGTGGTCGGTATTACGCCCGTGCCGCCTCACTTTCCCAGAAAAAAATCTGGTACCCATTAAAGGCTGGGTGAACCCGGAAGCCGTCGGTTGGGATCGAACGCTACCCCTTGTCCTTTGTAGTCTAGTTCACTAACCACTGAACTATTGCGGCTCCCTATTCTGAATATGCTCATACAAAATGATCTATTTCTTCCACTACTTTTCCTTCGAGGTATAATTTTTCTTCTGGATGAATTTGAGTTTTCAATATTTTCATCTTTCCTTGGCTGATCTCAAATCTTATTCTGCTAGCCATCGATGACAGGGATTTGTTTTTTCTTACATCATGTTTACATTGCTACTGAAAAAAATTATGTCATCTGCAAAATCAGGGTCCACAAATTAAGACCATGTCCATTCAATGTCTTTGTTACCTGTACAAAATTGTTGTATTATGAATTCAATCTGTTGCAATCCCAAATAACAAGGGAGATATAATACCCTATAATAATAATATATTAATAATATAATAAAATATATCAACCCAGCTTTAATCTGGAAACATTCACTCAGATCTGCCTCTTATTGGACTACACAAGGGTAATTTTATTTAAGTCAAAACTTCTGTTTCAATAACAATGGCCATCAAACAATCACCCTTAGCAAGCAAAATAAAAAATAATCTTCCATCTGGTACCAGAACCAGAACCTGGATTATAGATTATGATGGTAAAAAATATATGTATAATTTGGAGAATATAGATGATTGAAACATTGAAAATAAAATTAAGTAACACAGAAGACTAAGCAAATCTTAAAATACATCACAGAGATGCCAGGCCTAAACATTAATGGAAAGATAATCAATAACCCAAGATATGCTGATGATACTGTACTACTAGCATAAAATCCTAAAGATCTACAACAATTACTTAATGTAATAAACATGAGAAGCAAAATATATGGACTAGATATGAATATCAAAAAGACTAAAACTATGATCATAAACAAAGAAAATTCTCAAAACCTACAATTAAATATCAAAGTTGAAGGAATACATCTAGAGACAGTTCAGAGCTACAGATACCCTTGGACATACTATAACCAGTAATGGAAAATGTACAACTGAAATAAACAAAAGAATAGGTATGGCAAAAAAGTAGTTTTAATGCCATGAAAAATATACTAACACCAAAACAAATAACAGTAGGGCTGAAACTAAGAATAGCAAAATGTTAAATCTTCTCAATATTCCTGTATGGTGCAGAAACATGTACATTAGACCAGAAAACAGAACTGAAAATTGAAGCCTTTGAAATATGGATCTATAGAAGAATAGGTAGAATTGGATGGAAAGAAAAGAAAACAAACAATGAAGTTTTAAAACAACTAAAAATGAAAAGAGAACTACTAAACACAATTAGAACAAGACAAATGAAATTTTTGGGGCATGTTAAAAGACACAACAGCCTAATAAAAGTAATATTGGAAGGGAAAATACAAGGTAAAAGAGGCAGAGGCAGACTAAGACTTCAAAAGATGGACAAGTCAACCTATGACAATCTGCACCATCAAAGCAAGAGACAGAGTGAAATGGGGCTCCATGGTAGCCAACCTTCGATGCGGAGATGACACTCAATGATGATGATGATGAATACAGAAGACAAAAACATTAAGAATAAGAATAATAATAATAATAGATTGTAGAATAGAAGGATTGAGAATAAAGTTACATAAAACAGTTAACAGAGTTAGAATACACACGGCCATACCTTCCATTTACTTTAAAGTCAAACCTGTACATTAGACTAAAAAAGTCTTACAAATAAGAAGAAAAACCTTACATATCCATTCAGTCTTGGATTCTGGGTTTCTGGACAAGACACAATCCCTTTAATTTCTGACTATGTCTTCTACGTTATATTACACCACAAGTACCATAAAAAAACATTTCTAGTTAAAAATATATTTTTATTGGCTATGTCTATCTATGTTACTATTTGGCTTTGGTATTTATAATCTAGAAGCATGTAAGAAGTATAGTATAGAAGACCTACAAGAACACATAAGTAAATGACCTACAAAATCATTTAAGTAGAATTTCAGTACAGGCATTCAGTATAGCATGAAAATTAACATCAACAAAACAGAAGTCATGAATGTCACAAAGAAGAAACAGAATGTCAGCGTAACGATAAATGGCAGACAATTGAAACAAGTGGAGAAATGTAAATACCTAGGAAGTCTAGTGACAAATGACAAATTACAAGCAGCAGAAACAGACTAAAGACATCACTATTTTCCACCAAGGAAATAACACTGGATGCAAAATAGGCACTCTACAAAATAATCTTCATCCCAATGCCAGACCTGTATTCTAGATTCAAGAACAATAAATAAGAAAAATAGTCACAACTGAGATTAAATATCTTACATGACGATTGGCAGGAAACAGCCTGAGAAAAAAGATCAGAAATGAAGAACTGAGAAAAAAAGCTAGGAATAATTTCCACCATACAACACATAAAGAAACAACAAATTAAACGGTTTGGCCACATGATAAGGCAGAACCAAAACACAATGAGCCTTTCAGAAACTTGTAAGAACATCAGACTCGAGGGTCGACCACAAAAAAAGATGAATTGATGAAATAGAAACTCTAGGAAACATAACAGCAGTAGAGGCAAAAAGAAGAGCAAAAGACAAAAAATGATCTTCTTTTAATGCTGAAAGGCAAATGAGGAAGGAAAAAAAGGAGGTATTTACAGTCTGTTTCAAACATAAAAAGTTGGTCACAGAAAAAATATGTTCACTAACACTATATTCCCGATTCATCTAGTGGCATGGAGAGAATCTTTACTTTGTTTTAACTTTTAAGATGGAAGGTATGGGTGGTAAAAATGAAATGAGAATGATGTTAGAGAATACAGATGGTAAAAGCAGTAAATTAAGGTTACAGAATTTAGATGTTTGAAACTTTGAAAATAAACATGATATAAATAAATAAAGTTTGAGAGTGCAGATGAGATAGAAACACTGAGAATAAAGTTTGATGAGAGCAGATGATAGAAACACTGAGAATACAGTTTGACGAGTGCAGATGATAGAAACATTGAGGCTAAAGTTATAGAATTTGAATGGCAGATATGTTGAGATAGAGGTTAGAGAATACTGATGATATAAACATTATGAGCAAGTTTGGAAAATATAGATGATATAAACAATGAGAATAAGGTTAAAGAATACAGATAGTAGAAATCTTGTGATAAAATAAATAAAACATGATAGAAACATTGAGAATAAAGTAAGATAATATACATGATAGAAACACTGAGAATAAGGTTACAGAAGAAAGAAAGAAGAAGACAGACTTTACACTAAAGGATTCCAAAGTGATGAGGGTGTTTAAAATTACAACTTTATTTTAAGTTACCTGGGGATAAACATAAATATAACATTATAACTAATTGAATGTGTTAAGTATGTGATAGAATGGCTGAAGAACAAGCTGAATATTGAATTGAGAGAAGTACAGTAGAGAAAATCTTCAACAATCATACAGTATGAACACTCCAAGAATGCAGTGTTTGCAAATGGCATGTATGCTTTCCCCAACATTATTTAATATATTACTTGAAAGAATTATGACAGACAACTTTGAAGAACAACACTTGACTGTCATTGTCTGAGGCAGAACAATTACCAATCTTTACTTAACAAATGATGTAGATGGGCTAGTAAATAATGTATCAGAGCTCAAAGATGTAGCTGAGTGGCATCACAAGCATATGAAATGGAGATCAATAACAAAACCAAACTAATGACAAACAAGACCCAGAGCATTGAAAGAATAATTTAAAAAAATAGAGAAGTACTTGAAACAGTCAACCAGTTCAAATTTATGGAATCCATTGTCACTGAAGAAGGCTCAAAATCAGAAGTTTTAGCTAGAATTGTGCAGGTAATTATAGCCCTGATAATATCATCATCATGTGCCACACCAGTTGGCGTAGGCGATCATGTCCTTCCACAATTTTCTATCTACAGTGCATCATATCAGTTCTGTTGTTGACTGTTTTCCATGCCTTGACACCAAGCTATCCAGTATTTTCTCTCTTTGTCATCCGCAATCTCTCTTTCCTTTTATTTTGTCAGTTGTAACCAAGTATTCCAACTTTCCTCTTCTCATGATGTACCCGAAAAGTGTTGATTGTTTCTTCCTGATGTTTTTTTGGAGTTCCCTTTTTGTGTTGGCCTCTGAGAATTTCTTCATTCGTCTTTTTAGCTTCCAGGAAACTTTCAACATTCTTCTGAGAAATCCAATCTCTGCGGCCTCTAATTGTCTTTTTATTTGTTTGTGTACTGTCCATGATTCGCTTCCTTAGGTCAGAAATGGTTCTATATAGCACCGATGAACTCTCTTTCTCATTTCTATTGACATAGACTTGTTGCATAAGATATTTTTCATTTTCTGAAATGCTATTTTGGCCTGAGCTATTCTGCTTTTTATTTCTGTGGTGCATCTTCCATCTCGGGGGGGGGCCTCGGTAGCCTAGTTGGGAAAACCACCCGACTGGACTACCGACATTCGGCCAACCTGTGTTCGATTCCCGCTGGGAGCAGTGTGAATTGTACTTGTGGTTGGAAAAAAAAAATACCCCCACGGTTGACCCAGCCGTTGGTAGAAATAGGTACCAGGGTATCACCCTGGGAAGGTGAGGAATGTCGCTTCGCATCTGAGTTTCGATGCTTGAGGCGACACTATACAGAAATCTCCGAACATTTCTGGATAGGCGGCCGAGCACATATGGGTGTAAACTCGCGTGCTAAGACGCCGGTTCAAGTCTCATACTTTACCTTTATCTTCCATCTGATGTTATTATTATGCCCAAGTATTTGACGCGTTGCACTTGTTTCAGATTTGTCCTGTTTATTTTTATGCTGCATGATGGTGATGATTGTTTCTTTGATATGATCATTACTTCTGTTTTCTTACTATTCAGACTGAGGCCTTTTTTGTTGCTTTCTTTTACTATTATGCTTATCATTTCTTGTTCATTCTCTGTCTTTGCTATTAAGACTGTGTCATCCGCATATCTCAAATTATTTATGTTGTGACCGTTGACTTTAATTCCTTTCTTGTCTACTATTGATCTCATAATATTTTCATTGTAAAGTGAAAACAAATCCGGCAACAGAACACAGCTTTGTCTGACTCCTTGTTTTATATATTGGAATTATCCTGTTCGGTTGCTAATTCGTATAGCTAATAGTAATATAAGCTAATAGCAATAGTGATAATGTACCAGTTGTGGGAAAGCTTAGAGTAAAATTAAAAACAACAAAACGAGCCTCAGTTAACATCAAGTTAAATTTAGATTTACTAAAATCAGACAAGAAGCTGCAAGACAAATATAAAATCACAATTCAGAACCGGTACAATGCAATAGAGAAGATACAAAGCATTGATGAACAGTGGGAAATGCTAAAAGAATCAATGCAACAAACATCAAAAGAGTTCATACCACCAGTGAGGACAAATTCAAGAAGGAAATGGATGACAGAAGACATTTTGCAGCTAATGGATACAAGAAGAAGAAATAAAGAAAATAAAGATGAGTATAAGAGATTAAATAAAGAAATTGTAGTAAAATGCAATGAAGCAAAAGAAGCATGGCTAAAAGAGAGATGCAAAGAGATTGAAATGCAACAAAAAAGAGATGCTAAAGCTATATACAAACAAATTGAGGAATTAACAGGAAGAAAAACACAATAAAAAAATGGATGTCTAAGATCAAAGGAAGGAGAACTGTTGATTGATCAAGAAAACATAAGGGAACGATGGACAGAATACATTAAAGATCTTTATAATGATGAAAGAACGGAAGTAAATATTAAGGATAATGGAGAAGGACCAGAAATACTCAGAGAAGAAGTGGAAGATGCCTTGCGCAATATGAAAGCAGGCAAAGCTCCTGGACCAGATAATATAACTTAAGAAGAGATTGAAGCCATGGGTGATTTTGGAATAGAAATAATAACACAAATATTGAATGATATCTACAACAGCGGATATATACCAGATGACATGCTCAAATCAATATTCATAGCCCTACCAAAGAAATCGGGTGCGATTGAATGTGATGATGATCGCACAATAAGCCTAATGAGTCATATGATTAAGATATTACTAAGAATCATCATGCGAAGAGTGCGAAACAAAATCAGTCCAGAAATTAGCGATGAACAGTGTGGTTTTGTTAGAGATAAAGGAACAAGCAATGCCATATATATCATAAGATCTTTAGTAGAAAGAGCCATATAGGTGAAAACAGATCTATACCTATGTTCCATAGATTACACCAAGGCATTTGACAAAGTAAAGTACCAAGAAATAATAACAATTTTAGAAAGCATAAACGTAGACAGCAAAGATCTAAGAATAATAAAGAACATGTACTGGCAACAAACAGCGGCCATAAGAACTGGAAACCAATTGGGAATGTTTCAACAAATAAAACAGGGTGTTAGACAAGGTTGTGTGCTGTCACCAGATTTGTTTAATATTTATAGTGAGATTATTTTAAGATCCATAAGGGGCATGCCTGGAATAACAATTGGAGGTCATAATATAAATAATCTAAGGTATGCTGATGATACAGTCTTAATCTCTAAGAGTGAAAATGAGTTACAAGAAATGTTGGACATTATAGTGAAAGAAAGCAAAAATAAAGGACTCAGCCTTAATAGCAAAAAGACAGAGGTAATGGTAACAAAAAAGAAAAAGACATCACCTCTGTGCAAAATAAAGACAAGCGGAACAATATTAAAACAGGTAAATGAATTTAAATATTTGGGAACTTTGTTAACCTCAGACGGAAGATGTACAAAAGAGGTGAGATGCAAAATGGCTCAAGCAAAAGCAGCTTTCCAAAAATGAGGAAGATACTATGCAATCCATTTTTGGCAATAGAAACAAGAAAAAGAGTTCTTAAATGTTATGTAGAGCCAGTCTCTGGTTATATCGAAGAAACAATCATCACCACCATGCAGCATAAAAATAAACGAGACAAATCTAAAACAAGTGAAACGTTTCAAATACTTGGGCACAATAATTACATCAGATGGGAGATGCACCACAGAAATAAAAAGCAGAATAGCTCAGGCCAAAATAGCATTTCAGAAAATGAAAAATATCTTATGCAACAAATCTATGTCAATAAAAATGAGAAAGAGAGTTCACCGGTGCTATATAGAACCAATTCTGACCTATGGAAGCGAATCATGGACAGTAGACAAACAAATGAAAAGACGGTTAGAGGCCACAGAGATGGGATTTCTCAGAAGAATGTTGAAAGTTCCCTGGACAGATAAAAAGATCAATGAGGAAGTTCTCAAAGAGGCCAACACAAAAAGGGAGCTTTTAAAAAACATCAGAAAGAAGCAATCAACATTTTTCGGGCACATCATGAGAAGAGGAAAGTTGGAATACTTGGTTACAACTGGCAAAATAAAAGGAAAGAGAGATCGCGGACGACAAAGAGAGAAAATACTGGATAGCTTGGTGTCATGGCATGGAAAACAGTCAACAACAGAACTGATACGATGCACTGTAGATAGAAGATTGTGGAGGGACATGATCGCCTACGCCAACCGGCAGGGTACATGATGATGATGAGAGCCAATCTTAACATATGGATGCGAATCATGGACAATAGGACAACAGACAAGAAAATCACTGGAGTCTGTAGAAATGTGGTTTTACAGAAGAATGTTGAGAGTACCATGGACAGCTAAGAAGAGAAATGAAGATGTTCTGAGAGAGGTCAAAGCAAAAAAAGAGCTAATTTCCAATATTAGGAAGAAACAATCATTTTTTGGCCATGTAATGAGAAGAGAACAGCTGGAATATATTGTAACAACCGGAAAAATTGAGGGACGAAGAGATAGAGGGAAGCAAAGAGAGAAAATAACAGACAACTTAAGAGAATGGCTTGGCAGAAGGTCAACAACAGAGATGATAAATAGCTGCCGAAATCAAAAGTTGTGGAGAAACATGATCTTGTACGCCACTAGGCCCGGTACTTGATGATGATGAATAGTAATATATAGTACCATAGTATTATAATATATATAATGTAGTATATTTATTATAAAATACTATATAGTATATATATTACAGTATATTACCATTATATATTATATATACTATATAATAGTACTATAATTAATAGATAATATATGAAAACAATATATGAAAAAGAGAAACCATCTCCATAAGAACAAAGAATCAGATTATTATGAACAGTAAAGGAATCTATATTTCTAAATGCTGGAAAAATGGACATTCACTGCTGATCTTGAAAGAAGAATACAGGCTCTGGAGATGAGATGGTATAAAGAGATTTTATGCATATCTTATAGATTACATATATCACACTGAGGAAGAGCAACAAAATCCAATAATCCACAATTCAAAACCTACTGTCTACAGTGAAAAAAAAAAAATGGTACTAATATGTTACAAGATCTACAGGCCTCGCTAAAATAATTTTCTAAGGCATGGTACCAGGAAAAATAAGACAATGCAGAAAGAGAAAGTGATGGAAGGACAACACTAGAGAATGAACAGTACTAACTTTGAACAAATCTTAGAAAGTAGCTCTTAATCATCCATAAAATCCCTCTACAGAATTACTAAAACCATGAGAGAGAAAGCAATTACTGTAAACTACTATTCAAAACTGCAGGAGCAATGTCATTATTGAAAAACTGAAACAACCTTAGTGATGGCTTTAACATTTTCAAAGTAAACTGAATAGACTAGATATATTGAAATTTGCTAACATAGCAGCGAAAGAGGAAGCAAAGAATTGACATGGGACCACCTACAGGAAAAGAAGCAAAAGAAATTGATGTGCATCAAAGAAAATGAATTGCGAACTGAACAAGAAGATTTTAAGAAAGAAAGATTATTAATTAAGAAGATAGTTAATATATTTATATGAAGATAGATTTTAAAACATAATAAAGTATATATTTTAAAACATAATAAAGAGTAGAACATGCTTCATAACGCAAGCTTTGTTAGCTTTGACAAAGCATTTTATAATACAGTAGAGCCTTGCTTGCATTTCAAACAACCTAAACTTCAAGCTTTCCAGAGTTTGAACACTAAATTCAAGAGAATTTGTATCCATTTGAATGATGCTTCAATATTAATTTGAAATGTGTGAACACAGAAACAGTGAAAAAATGTCACCTATAAATGATGCATTCGATGCTTGTGTTGTTCACCAAAGTCCTCTCTTATATTATGCTCTTGTGTTCTCAGTGCCATTTGTTCATTCTATTTTTGGTGTGTTTGCTTCTATATAACCACCATCTATTAAATATAGCATCCAGAAAGAGTGTGGAACCAACAAAGCCTAAGATGGAGGTTGTAGTATCAACAATGGAAGTTAAAAAGGAATTTATTGTGAAGCATGAATGTTGTTCACGTGTAGCAGATCCAGAAAAGTGAACCAAAACCCTCAACCAGTAGTTCCAAGAGGCAGGAGAGAGAGAGAACAGAGAGTGAGAGAGAGAGAGAGAGAGGGAGAAAGAGAGAGAACACAAAAAATACAGTTATTTGTGTATTTATGGAAAGTGGCTCTCATTCCAAACAAAAACTTTTCTCTTCCTCTTCACCAGCCATATGGAATGTGGTAATTTCTCACTCAGTTGTAAATGCAATTTTCTTTTATTGTATTGTATTTACATATTTTATTTATAATTTTAGTTATAGTTTATTATTTAGGGCATTTAATTGTGCTACCTTTATCTTAAACAATGTGTATTTGCTGTTTAAGTTTACTAATGCTGTTATTATTTAGGGTTAGTGAGCAGATTCATTTACCTTCCACAATTTCTAATGAAACTGATTCAGACTTCAAACATTTCCAGAGTTTGAATGACTCCCTGAAATGAATTAAGTTCAAAGAAAAATAGTACCACTGTTGAGAATTTCTTTGGAAAATACAGAGGCACCACAGAATTCACTAGAAAATTGTAGACATTATTATACCATGATTTTTTTTATCCCAGGTGATAAGTTCTTCTTATTAAGACCTTCAAGATCACAATAGGAGTAAAACAACAATGTACTCTACAGGCCTTCCTATTTTCACCATGCATTGATTAGGCCATGTAAAGTCCAATAAAAGAGGAAATAGATGGACTCTTACAGACATTCTTGAGGACTTAGGTTTTTAAATGAAAATGTTTTTTTTTTTTTGCTCATTGCTATACAAATATTCAGATAAGATTAAAGACCTGGCAACCAAAGAAAGAAAAAATAGGACTTGAGATTAACAGAATTAAAATTAAAAAGAAGAGGATCATGAAACCCAAAGATCAACCAAATAAACTATAGGACGAGAACATACAGGCCATGCTGGAGTTTGTCTACCTGGACTTGAAAATAACTGCAGATAAAGACATTGAAAAAAAAAAAAACAGATTGCCAAAAGCAAGAAAAAGCATTGGCATCACTTACAAACTTCTGGAAGACAGAATTATGAATAACATTTTCTTGTTTAAGCTCCTCACTGGGCTTCATTTGGCAAGAACACAAGATCATGATAAAGAATGGCTGATACAGAATAAAAGAGAAATGGCTTCCCTTGGACAGGCTCAAGGCAGACAACAATGGTAACTCTAAAGGCGGCCTTATGCGGCAGAATGCATTAAGAGGTTTAAGTGAGATTCTTTAACTATTTTTTTGTTCTTTGTCAGTTCAATATTTTCTTAATTGTCCCACACATTCTTATGCAGCATCAGCATTATAGGGTCAGGGTGGGAAGCTGTTGTCTACTTCAGTCCTTGAGTGTCAGACAGATAATTTGGCAGTATATCTCTAGCACAAATACACATACAAAATAATGAATATAGAGCTTTCTTGCAAATGAAAAAGACTAATCCAAACAGCACAGGGACTGGAATAAGGTGCTGCATCTTCAAATAATAACAAATATATAAACATTTATTTATTTGAGCAAAACTGTGAGGTGAGACATACACAAATGACACAAGAGCTAAGGTTTTATAACACAACCAGGGAAAAAATATCTACAAATAATAAGAGAAAATGCTACAATTATTATTATCGTACCATACCTGCTGGCACAGATGATCATGCATCTCCATAACTTTCTTTCTATACAGCTTTCTATCATCTATTTATTTCAATTCCTACAAGCAAGTCTCTTAAACTGTTTGGTTTCTCTATTTTCTTCTATTTCTTTAATTTTTCTAGTTGTCAGAGTACATTTTGGCTTATCTGTTCTCATTACATTGCCAAAGATTGATTTGTTTTCCCCTGATGTTGACCTTGCTTTATCTCATACAGAACATACTCATTATTCTTTTTAGCTGTCCAAGGTATTCTCAACATTCTTTTGAAAAACCACATTTCTGCAAACTGCAACAATTTTCTTATCAGTTGACTGAATGCCCATGATTTACTTCCACGTGTCAAAACTGGGTCCACATAACAACAAAGAACTATTTCTTATCTGCATTGTCAAAGTTGGGATGCTCAATATTTTTTTTCATTCTGTGAATGCAGCCTTTGTTTTGAATTATGTGCCTCACTCAGCTGCACACATACCATCCAAATATAACATTGTTCTTAGGTATTTGAATTCATTCACTTGTTTTAATACTACCCCATTTACTTTAATTATTTATTAAAGAGACATTTTTTCCCTTTTGTTACTACAATTAATTATGTGTTTTTGCTTTAGGGACTAGGAAACTGTTTACAGAAAAACTGATAGTAACATAAAAGAAAAAAAATAATTACACAAGATCTTAACCCTAGATTATGATACCCTAGTAAAATTAGTCACAAAATAATTTTTTTAATTTTTTTACAGTTTGCCATGAGCAAACCACTACCATCCCTATACCTTCCTAAATATCACTAACAGTGACCCCTGAGTGTTTGATTTTTTTGTTTGATGCTCAATTTTTTAAATCAATCGCACAGTAAAAATTACTATGGTATCATAAAGGCACATAGTTTTTATTTCAAATTTTGCCAATTTTTTAAGAAATTCTTATTTTCTTTTTTTTTTCTCATGGTGTGGGAAATCTCTTCAGCCGTCTCTGCATCAATGAAATCTTTGTAACATGGGAAAGTCAGTGAACAACACCATGAGGGTGCAGAACATACGTTAATATTTGAGGGAGGGGGGAGGCCCATGCGGTTGCATTTCTGGCTAAAAAATCGACTGTAAAGCAGGAAATGATTATCGCATCGGATTCCCATGTGTAGGTAAACACACTGCTATGTAGCAAAAGTTCAAAGAAAATTTGATTTTCCAAAATAAAAATGTTACATTAAAGTGGCAGTAATTTTTACTTCGGTATTGTAAACAAATTGAGTCACAGATTGATATCATAATTAAGGGTTAATACAAACAATTACTAATCAAATAGCATTATATACATTTTTAAAAATGGCAATGAATACAAATTGTGCATGAATATTAAGGGTGCAGCCAGTTACATATAAGCTCATAACTTTAAAAATTCATGTTAACTAATAAACACCTGTTCAATTCTATTGGAATTGGTTGATGACAATTGTGAACATGTTCGTATATATTATTGTAAATACTGATGATTTTAATGATAAATAGAGAGTTGGTTGACAGCAACCATAAAGGTCAAGCCAACTACTGAATGTTGTTTCTAAATCAGAGTTGACCTTATCTGTTCATTATCAAATATTGTCTGTCAATATTATGAACCCTATGTAGAGTCTAATTTAAGTTTAAAATTGAAGTGGAACATCTGGTTGGTGCTAGGTTCAACAACTGAGGTTCCAGAGGTTAGAACAATGTCCCTAAGTAGAATACAAGCACAAAGAGAAGATGACTATCTTCACATATTACATATAGAAAAGGCAATCTTGGTGATGGTGATAAAGTGTTCACCACATGAATGCAGTAAAAGCTATAGACAATCCCAGATCATTGAGATCGAATATCACATATACACCTTCCTGTCTGACGCAATACAATATAACATCATCATTCGCATTATTATTAAATGAGTTTATTAAAGTACACCACATCTGTGATAGATACATAAACATTACCATGAACCGAAATAAAAGTGATAAAGTGATGACAAAGAATATTACGGAACACTCATACATAAATATACTTATGTTAAAAATGTGACAACACCACCAACATGATATAATATAATGTAAGTAACTGGGTAATGCCAGCAAAATTGGGCTTGAGGTCAATCATGAAAAGACTAAAGTCATGAAAAGTTTAATTCCAACAAGTGACAAAATATACATGGAAAACAAACCAGTAGAAGAGATCGATCACTTCATCTATCTTGGAAGTCATTGATCATACGAGCAAAGAAATTAGAATCAGACTTAAAGCAGCAATGTCTTTCAGAAAAAAGTTGTGGAAATCAAAACTCATTAGCACAAACACAAAACTTAGGCTATTCAAATCAAATGTACTATCAACCCTTACGTATGCGTGTGAAAGCTGGAAAACAACAAGAGATATAGAAACAAAGTTGAACGCATTCGAAAATAAATGTCTAAGGAAAATACTTGGTATAGAATGGAACGAATTCAAAACAAACGAGGAAATTAGAGAAATCGCCAATCAACCACTAATATCTTCAGTAATAAAGAAAAGACGATGGTCATACGTTGGACATGTGATGAGAAGAGATAATAATCGAATAGCAAAGCAAGCCCTCATATGGGAAACAACAGGTAAAAGAAAAAGAGGAAGACCCAGGGAGACACTGAGAAGAACATTGATGAGAGAGGCAAGAGCAGCAGGAATCGGCTCCCTCAATGAGATAGAACTGCTTGCACAGAACAGAGACAGATGGCGAGATTTGATAAAATATCTTTAAAAGAAAACTGCTAGAACAAAAATTCATATAGGAGAAGGTGTATCTTGGTCTACGCCCTATGGGCCGGTTACGGCTCGAAAGGTCAATAGTAGTAGTAGTAGTAGTAAGTAACTGGGCTATAAGAATGCTATATGAAAAACTAAATGATGAGGACTGCAAGATTTGGTATGACATGAACAAGCTTAAAGTAAAGGGTCAATAATTTCATTATATAAAAAGTATCATAACAAATTGTTGAATAATAAACACTATACATAAAAGGAATAAGGTAATATTTCATATAGACTGTTTTTAAAAACATCATCAACCAGAGAAAAACAGGTTATATTAGAATATACATTCTACATGCATATATCCTAATTCATAATGAATCTAATTCCATTTGGAACCAGTGGTGGGGAGTGTTAAACACTCCAAGGTATGAAGACAGCTTTACAAGGGAGGAACACAACACAATACTGACGTTTCGGCCTGTGGCCTTCTTCAGAGTACAAGGACAACAAAAACAAACGATGAAGCACAATTATCTATAACTACATGATCATAAGAAAGAAGAGGTGGACAGAAAAGAAGGAAGTAGGATGTAGAGAAATGAAAAAAGAAGAAAGCTACATGAGGGGAGGTAGGATGAGTAGTAGATGTATAAATAGAAAGAATAGGAGAATATATATATATATATATATATATATATATATATATATATATATATATATATAAGTAGTATATAAAAGGGTTTTGAGCTACGTTTTTCATGGCATTGCATCGTGCCTGAATCGTTATGGCAGTATTTTTGGCACCATTCCTGCATATTTCTGGTACTATGCAATCTTGACCTCGATTATCGCGGGTGGTCGACCAGTGGCCAGTGACCAGTTATCTCGAGTGGGCAGCACGCCGGGGGCTTATCTCAAGTGGGTCGCTGGACACCAGTGGTTCTAAAACTTGTGTGTCAGCGGTTCTAAAACTTGCGCGCTGCGGGGCAGGTGGGGAAAATCCTTTATTGGTCGAGTGTTATTAGTATCATGTGCCAGGATAGCGGTTCTTGGGGGGTTGGTCGGCGTGTTATTGTAGTATCATCAGGTACCAGGTGTTATTATTTTTAGTGACACATCATGTGCCACCTCGGTCATCATCATGTGCCACCTCGGCGCGGGGGTCGTCGCGGGTCAACGAGTAAAAAAAAAAAAGAGTTTTTATGTCACCCTACCCAGCAATGCATCTATGGAGCTTTTTAAGGATAATAACCCCGGCCACTTTTTCGTTAAACTCCCTCAGACCATTGACATTTCGACGCAGTATGAGATGGCACTGGTGGAGATACAGTTTCCGCTAAATTATTTCAATGTAATAGAGGGTGATGTCTGGATTTGGTACGAATCTCTCGCTAACGACGATATTTGCGACGCTAGATTTTATTTCAACTACTACTATTGGAGCCTGGGTTATACACGAAACCCGATGCGTTCATCGGCGCGTTGAATGCGTCGATCATAAAAGCGGAGGATGAGTCGAACGGGGATGTGAAAGGGAAAAAAATTAGATTCATTTACGCAAAAGAGGTGAATAAAGCCATCTTGAAACTTTACGAAAAAGGAGTCAGTGTTACCATAAGCGACACTTTGAAAAACATGTTAGCCTTCCCCACGACCTCTATATCAGACACGACTCCCGATATCTTCAGCGTGGGCGTAATGGACTTGGAAAGTGTTGCGAAGAATGTCTACGTCTACTGCAATCTCGTTTCTCCCAGAC
This sequence comes from Megaustenia siamemsis, assembly GCA_032433765.1. Classification (NCBI taxonomy): domain Eukaryota; kingdom Metazoa; phylum Mollusca; class Gastropoda; order Stylommatophora; family Ariophantidae; genus Megaustenia; species Megaustenia siamemsis. The sequence continues at coordinate 48,426,240 of JAVIAB010000059.1, read as the reverse complement.
CGGTCGGGGATGTGATGGTGCCTCTCCTCAGGAGCGTGCCTGTTCTCAATAGAAATCACACCTCGGTGTTTCAGATCTACGATAAGCCTCACTACCTACCCCTGAGTAGATTTTCCTTCGATACCGTCGAAATCCTTTTAGCCAACGAACACGGAAAAACCATTCCATTCACCAGCGGGACGTCGGTGCTAACGGTACACTTTCGAGTGAAGAAACATCTCGAGCTGGTATAATGGTGAGACACACCCCCCTTCATCGAGATGTTGAGTTATACGAAGACTTTTACTATTGTCAGGCGGGTGATGGAATGCCAGTGTTTATAGGAGGTCGAAGTCAGAGCGGTCGAGGAATCGGTAGTTTCTTTGGTGGAATCGGGAGGGCTATTTTACCCTGGTTAAAAACCGGCGGTAAGGCCTTGCTCAGAGAAGGATTGGGGACCGGTCTGCAGGTCGCACAGGACGCATTAGCCGGGAAAAATGTCGGTGAAGCTTTCAAAGAACGAGCTAAGGAGGCCGGTCAGCGGTTGATACACGGGGCCGTAGACCACCTGAGTGATAACAACCAATCAGGAAGTGGTTTACGACAAATCAGAAAGCGAGTTATGAAGTTACCCCCACCAGGAGAACCGGTTACGAAGAGGATAAAACCGACAGCTAGACAGTTCCCCCTTCATTCAGTGTACAGCAAGAAGAAGAAGACGAAGACGAGAGTGGCAAAGGATATTTTCGACTAATAATGTCCCTCATTCACCCCAAATCGTGTGAATATCTTCACTCTGGTTTGGATTTATTTAGCGTTCCACCCACACAGACATCTCTAGACTCTGGCCAGTTTATTGAAATTCGTCCGATCGCAGCCTTGTCGCATAGCGCACCGATGGAGTTTTTCATTTCTGGAAACAGCGAGGAGTATCTAGATCTTTTCAACACGTTTTTGCAGCTGCGGGTCAAGATCACCCTCCCGAATGGTGATAGTGTACCACCCGATGCTGAGGTAGGACCAGTCAACAATTATCTTCACAGTCTATTTTCACAAGTCGACGTATCGCTAAACGACACGTTGGTTACACCGTCGGAGAATACCTATCCTTTTAGAGCGGTGTTTGAGGCTACGCTAAACTACGGGGAGGATGCGAAAACGGGATACTTGACGGCCGCTCTGTTCTACAAAGACACAGCTGGCCACCATGACGATTTGAAAGAAAATGAGGGTTTTAAAACACGGCGCGCTTTGACTTCGGGTAGTAAAGAGGTTGAAATGATGGGTCGTTTGCACTCTGATGTCTTTGTGCAGGATCATTACATGTTAAATAGAGTCGATGTAAAGATAAAACTCACGCCCTTTAAGGTGTGTTCAGCCTCGTGGCTCACGATAGCTCTGTGGGTTATAAGAGTGTTATCACCTACGCCGCGCTCGTGGTCAGGAAAGCTAAGCTAAACCCCGCGATTTCTCTGGCCCACGAAAAGGCTCTCTTAAGCGGGAATGCTCGGTACCCGATCAAGAGGGTTACCATCAAGACATTTTCCATCGCTAGCGGGATGTTCTCCCACAGTCAAGACAATTTATTTTTGTCTCAAACACCGACCCGTATAGTGATAGGTCTGATTACGGCCAGTGCGTTTAATGGTGTTTATACAGCTAACCCGTTCAATTTTCAACACTTTGGACAGATTTATATGAACCTGATGGTCGACGGGAAATGTATCTCGGGAAAGCCTCTAACTATGGACTTTGAACGAAATCAATATGCGAGAGCTTTTTTCGGTACAAATCTGGCCATGGGTCTGATTGATAAAGACGACGGGAATAACGTTGATTATAGAGAGTTCAAGGATGGATATTGTCTATTTGGTTTTGACCTCTCGTCCAGCCTACTGGACGGCTCCCATTTTGAGCTAGCCACAAGCGGACCCTTGTCGATAGAACTCAAGTTTGCCGCTCCCACAACTACTCCCCTACAAGTCATCGTCTACGCCGAGTTGGACTCAGTGCTCGAGGTGTCCAAGGCAAGGCAGATTCTAACAGACTTCGCCGTTTGAGAGAGAGAGAAGATGAACACGAGGGAGATTTACAACCTTTTGATGTCGGATATTTTTGTTCGACGTTGTTCCCTTGTTAGTGTCATTCCAAAAAACCACTTACCCCCCAGCATCGACCCAACGGCGACCGCAGCCTTTGTCATAAACACCGACCCGGTACACGAACCCGGTGAGCATTGGGTGGCCCTCTTTTACAATGGTCTCGGCAAATGTGAGTATTTCGATTCCTACGGTTTGCCTCCCAGACACGTGGATATTTTAAACTTTATAGAGCAAAACTCACATGCTCCATTCGTCTACAACCCGCGGGTGTTGCAAGATTTGTTTAGCAACACGTGCGGTCTATATTGTGCTTATTATATACTTCTTAAGTGTCGTGGCGCGAAACTTAACAGAATTCTCATGCCTTTTTCATCGAGACAGCACATAAACGACTGTATCATTTATCGTTTGCTCGCCCCGTGGATAATTCGGCTTCGAGGGGCCCGCGGATGCTTAAAATTATCAACAATCGGACAGTAATATAAATATATTTTCTCATATGTGTTGTATATTTTGTTGTATTAATAAAATTGTGAAATATAGAACAAATTTTTGTTTTGCTTTACCATGAATGTGAAAGAGAGAGTCACTATTTAATGTTTGCACACTACACATGCTGATGTTGCCCGAGCCGACCCCCCGCGCCAACCCCTAGAACCGCTATCCTGGCACATGATACTAATAACACTCGACCAATAAAGGATTTTCCCCACCCGCCCCGCAGCGCGCAAGTTTTAGAACCGCTGACACACAAGTTTTAGAGCCACTGGTGTCCAGCGACCCACTTGAGATAAGCCCCCGGCGTGCTGCCCACTCGAGATAAGACCCGGCCACTGGTCACCCGACCACCCGCGATAATCGAGGTCAAGATTGCATAGTACCAGAAATATGCAGGAATGGTGCCAAAAATACTGCCATAACGATGCAGGCACAGTACAATGCCATGCAAAACGTAGCTCAAATGACTTGTCTGTCAGCCGGGACTGAAATGGAAGAATGACCACATAGACAGGAATCCACGTGTCCCGGAAGAAGGGTAACAAGGATCGTGGGAAACAAAAGAGACAAGGAGGGGGGGGGGCGGTTTGGGCGCCAGACCAGAGACCAAACACTGGTCGAGAAGAAAAGAAACTCAAACAAAAGCCTGACAAAGGGCGGGGGGAGACGGAGAAGATCGCAATTATTTGCCTATTCCCTAATTCTATTTGCATTGACAGAATGAGTGAAACAGTCCAGGCCAGTTAGATATATTTTCTTAACTGTAAAAACTTTACAAGCACAACTTATTTGCTGCAAGATGTTGTCAGTCAGAGAGATTTAAAACACTGTGTGGTACATATTTTATTTTTGTTGTAGTGTGTAGGTGTTCTGAATGCTTCATATAATATATGTCATGTTATCATATTATTCATGTTACACTGGCAAAGATTTCTGCTATATTATTTATTTTTAAAATGAGAGAAGATTTTACCCTGGAAAGTCTGGTGAGATCCAAAGCTGTCATCCTGTGAGTTTCAAAAATGTGATCTTCATTTTCCTTTGACTGAAAAGATTTGTATATATTATATGCATATTATACATGTTATTTGGCAGCTTTTTCACATTTTTTAAAAGTGAATGTCTGTCTATTTTCTAAAAATTTCTAAACTGTTTAGCCAATATTGACAAAATTATGCACATTTATGACTAAATGAAGAATATAGACTTCACTGAATCTTTTAAAAATGTTTTAAAATACATCCTGTGAAAATAACCTGGGGAATGCTGTAGCCTTTAGGATAACTTGCATGCCTCAAAACCAGAAGACTAGGAGCAATTAGGTTTTAATTCAGTTATCCCTGATCTCAAGATTGGTAAGACCGAGTACCTAGTTATGTCAGAATCAGATTATAAAATGGAGGGCATGTGCTCAAGTTGAGAGTGCAGAAGAACCAATCCACTGTCCTTTTAAGCTGAAGACGCACATAGGACAGAAATTCTAGACTTTCCACATACAATGATTTTTACTATGTAACCTCAGCAAGAAAGCTGATGCCAGATGTGTGCAATGATGTGCACAAGGGAATTAATTGAAATATAACCGCTCGCTCCTTTCTTAAAATGCGCTTGGTCGTTAGTGTAAACTGTCAATCTTCGTACTTCGCGCTGTGTTCTGGTTCGTCTGTTGGGTTGGAATACGTCACACCTGTCTACATGAAACTGACTGCTCACATAAGTCTCTTGTACAAAAGAATAGCAATACTTTATCTACATAATCCACTTAACTGAGGTTATCAATGCAAATAGCCCAGTAGCGTTGATTACAGCATTGATTACCGGTATCAAAGTAAATGCTAAGGAGGTTCCACTTACCTCCAAACTCTTGTAGTTAATCTCAGGGCTCTCTCATCACACATTGAAATCACTTATCACTGTCCACAATCCCTGAACAGTGTACAGAACTTAACATCCAACATAATGTCCATGTCATAAATCCATCTAATGGAACATCTCATTACAGACACTTCCTCACTAACCTGCTCACTGTCACTCCACAGTATGATTACAAAATATCCAGCTTCCTATACTAAAGGATTCAGTTTCACACATTCCTTTAACTACATTCAACTACTTAAATGAAATGTCCGCCTTATGGGTGTCCCTACACACGGCTAGCAGATTGGTCATTCGGCCAGTTACTACTAAAATATATCCACTTCTCAAATAACGTGGATTACAGGTAATTGCCTCTACGAATCTTTCTGAACACTGCACCCTTTACACTTCTAACTAACATGAAGGTTCCACTTCTCTACTAACTTAGATTGACTGTGTCTTTCTACCTCCTTAGCTTACATGTGATCTCCTCTTATACACTTCTAACTAAAAGAGCGTTTGCTCTGTACTACTAAAATGGACCCACGCCCTAGTGGTGTGGGTTAACCTTGTTGCCTCCTTAGCTTATTTGTGATCTGTCATTTTCTCTGTGCTGGCTCTTAAGTATCTCATATCTCGACCAATGAAAAACTACCCACGTCATTTCCCCAGCCAATGAAATCACCCCTTTGTGATTCTATCCCTTTTTCTCATAATTACGAGATTTTCCTATCTCTACTCACCTAAACAACTAGCTCATAACTATCCTGTGAATGTCACTTTCCCTAAACACATGAAGGTTCTCTCAATTCTCCTTACACTGCCCCCAAATCCATTATTTCCCTACATGCTACCATTCACTGTTACAGATGTTGTTGCCTCTCACCTAATTTTTTTTTTTTTTAAAGTGTTTATATAAGCCTCTTTTCTTTTGTCCTGTTTTCCATCTCAAGACCTCTTTTCTTGACTGTAAATGATATTATTCAATGCATGGTCATTTCTCTTATTTTTTCTGCATTAATCTTGAATGGTATACAAAGTATTTTTCTGAGGCATTTGTTTATGCTCCAACAGCAGAGAGTGGTGAGGAAACAGCTGATGCATTTTACAAAGAGAAGCCACAGTAGTAAAAACAGATCTGTAATTATGTTGTATAAATTACACCAAAGTCTTTGACAAAGCAAAGCATCAAGAAATAATCAAAATATTAGAAAGTATACGATCTGACATCAAAGATTTAAGAATATTAAAGAACATGTGCTGTGCTGGCAGCTAAAAGTAGTCATCTATCTATCTATTGACCTTTCGAGCCGTAACCGGCCCATAGGGCGTAGACCAAGATACACCTTCTCCTATATGAATTTTTGTTCTAGCAGTTTTCTTTTAAAGATATTTTATCAAATCTCGCCATCTGTCTCTGTTCTGTGCAAGCAGTTCTATCTCATTGAGGGAGCCGATTCCTGCTGCTCTTGCCTCTCTCATCAATGTTCTTCTCAGTGTCTCCCTGGGTCTTCCTCTTTTTCTTTTACCTGTTGTTTCCCATATGAGGGCTTGCTTTGCTATTCGATTATTATCTCTTCTCATCACATGTCCAACGTATGACCATCGTCTTTTCTTTATTACTGAAGATATTAGTGGTTGATTGGCGATTTCTCTAATTTCCTCGTTTGTTTTGAATTCGTTCCATTCTATACCAAGTATTTTCCTTAGACATTTATTTTCGAATGCGTTCAACTTTGTTTCTATATCTCTTGTTGTTTTCCAGCTTTCACACGCATACGTAAGGGTTGATAGTACATTTGATTTGAATAGCCTAAGTTTTGTGTTTGTGCTAATGAGTTTTGATTTCCACAACTTTTCAAGGCTTCTGAAAGACATTGCTGCTTTAGCCAGTCTGATTCTAATTTCTTTGCTCGTATCCCCTTCTCGATCAATGTGACTTCCAAGATAGTCATAGGAGCAGAAAATCATTTGGGAATGTTTTAACAAATAAAATGCGGTGTTAGGCAAGAGTGTATCATCATAAGATTTATTCATTATATTGTATACAGTGAGATTATGCTCATCATCATCGTGGGCCATCTTCGCAACTAAGGTTGGCTACCATGGATAGCCATTCCACTGTTTCTGGCTTTGATGGTGCAGGTTGTCATAGATTGACTTGTCCATCTTTTGATGTTACTCGTCCATGTTAGTCTTGGTCTGCCTCTGCCTCTTTTACCGTGTTGTTTCCTTTCCTTTTAGTAGGCTATTGTGTCTTTTAACTTGTCCCAAAAATTTCATTTGTCTTGTCTTAAGTGTATTTAGTAGTTCTCTTTTTATTTTTAGCTGTTTTAAAACTTCATCGTTTGTTTTCTTTTCTTTCCATCCAATTCTACCTATTCTTCTGTAAATCCACATTTCAAAGGCTTCAATTCTCTGTTCTGTTTTCTTGTCTAATGTCCATGTTTCTGCACCATAAAGGAATATTGAGAAGATGTAACATTTTGCTATTCTTAGTTTCAGCCCTGCTGTTATTTATTTTATTATTAGTATATTTTACATGGCAATAAAATTACTTTTTGCCATACCTATTCTTTTCTTTATTTCAATTTTACATTTTCCATCACTGGTTATAATATGTCCAAGGTAGTTGTAGCTCTGAACTGTCTCCAGATAGATTCCTTCAACTGTGATATTTATTTGTAGGTCTTGAGGATTTTCTTTGTTTATGATCATAGTTTTAGTCTTTTTGATGTTCATATCTAGTCCATATTTTTTGCTTGTCATGTTTATTTCATTAAGTAATTGTAGATCTTTAGGATTTTCTGCTAGTAGTACAGTATCATTAGCATATCTTAGGTTATTGGTTATCTTTCCATTAATGTTTAGGCCTGGCATCTCTGTGATGTTTTTAAAGATTTGCTCAGTGTATAGATTGAACAAGCTTGGCGATAGGATGCATCCCTGTCTTACTCTTCTTTCTATATCAAAGGGTGTGGAGTTCTCTTTGTTATATTTTATTATTGCTGTTTGCTCCCAGTACAGATTACGTCATATGTGCATGTTATCTAGAGGTATCCCTTTTAGGCATTCTGTAAGTTGTTTGTGGTGTATTCTATCAAAAGGAGACAAATAATAATAAATGAACATTATTATAGAGGGAAACTTCTGAGGCGATAATCAGCAAATCAATTCAGTTGAAGAGGTATGTTTACAGAACTCAGAAAAAATGACAAATAATCAATAGAGCTGAGTGGCAGTATTCCCTAGCATTTGGCTTTTCGTGGCAAGGCGCTGTGCCACTGAGTACGGGTTCGACCCTGCTTAGGTCCATATATTGTTCTTTGTTTTTTTTCTGCTGTTGATTATTTATCATTTTTTCAGAGTTCTGTAAACTTACCTCTTCCTCTGAATTGATTCACATTCTATCAAAAGCTTTGGTGTAGTCTATTAGGCAGGCATATATTGGTTTGTTTGCTTCTGTGTACTTTTCGATTAATGTTCTCATGCAGAATATGGCTTCTTTTGTCCCATAATTTTTTAAAATCCAAATTGCTGCTCATCTAATTCAGTATGGATTCTATTTTGAATCTTTCCTTGTATAACTTTTAGCAAGATTTTTGTAACATGGCTCATTAGGCTTATTGTTCTAAAATCACTGCATTTAACTGCACCTTTCCTTTTAGGCAATGCAATGAAAGTTGATGTTTTTAGTTCATTTGGTATGTGTATCCTGTATGGTATATGTCATTGCATATGTCTTGTAATCACCTCAAAGCCAAAATTTTCTAGTACGTGTATTATCTCTATCTTTATGCTGTCAAGTCCTGCTGCTTTTCCCTTTTTCATTGTTTAAATATCTTTTTCCACCTCAGATTTTAAGATTTTATGGCCTGATGTACATTTTATAATTGGTTTCTTGTCACTTTGATCATGAAATAGTTCTGTTATATATTCCTGACATCTATCTATTATATCTTTATTGTCTGTTAGCCTTTTGTCCTTTTTTGTTTGCAATGCATAAACTTTCTGTGGCTTTTTTTTTTATTAGTCATTCTCTATTTCTGTGTGCATTCCTCTTAAGTCTTGTTTGCTTTCCATAGTCTCTATTTCTATACATTTTTTGCTGAGCCAGTCTTCTTTTGCATTTTTGCACATTTTGCGTATTTCATTATCTATTTTATTGTATTGGGCAGTGCTCTTGTCTCCTTTCTTCCATTTTTTCTAAGATGGTGTTAGTTATCCCTTTTTGTTTTTTTTTTGCTCTTTTCTTTTTTTTGGGTAAGGCGTCGCTGGTTCCTTGTATATGCTTTTCTTTATGCGCTGCCAATTGGTTGTGACTTTTTCATCAGTATTTTCTCTTCTGTATAGCTCAATTCCTTCTTCTAGCAGCTTCTGATATATGTTCTTTACTTGTTATGCTTAGATCCTGAAAAAAACATCATCATCATCAAGTACCATGCCTGCTAGCATAGGTGATCATGTCTCTCCACAACTTTTGATCTCAACAGTTATTTATCATTTCCGTTGTTGACCTTCTGCCAAGTCATTTTCTTAAACTGTCTGGTATCTTTTCTCTTTGCTTCCCTCTATCTCTTCGTCCCTCAATTTACCCAATTGTTATAATATATTTCAGCTGTTTCCATCTCATTACATGCCCAGATGATGATTGTTTCTTCCTAATATTGGATATTAAATCTCTTTTTGCTTTGGCCTCTTTCAGAACGTTTTCATTACTCTTCCAAGCTGTCCATGGTATTCAACATTCTTCTGTAAAACCACATTTTTACAGCTTTCAGTGATTTTCTTGTCTGTTGTCCTATTGTCCATGATTCACATCCATATGTTAAGACTGGCTCAACATAACATTTAAGACCTCCTCTTTTTCTTGTTTCTATTGTCAAAAATGGATTGCATAGTATATGCCTCATTTTTTTAAAACGCTGCTTTCGCTTGAGCCATTCTGCATCTCACCTCTGTTGTACATCTAACTTCTGAGGTTAACAATGTTCCCAGATATTTAAATTCAAATTTAAATTAGAATGAAGCTATGCGCATTATCTTGGGGTGTACGAAGGACACTCCCTGTGTAGCAATGAGGTATCTTCTCGACATTCCAACCATTACAGAATCAAGATCGCAGATAAGTGCAGATAAAGAGCATCCATTGCATCATGAGCTCAACACAGGGAAGGTGTCAGGCTAAAAAGAGGCAAATCATTGGTGGGTTGAGCAGAATTGTCATAAAACAGGTTATTGAGTTATTTGCGGGTCATCATCATTGCACTACGAACATGTCCATAGGTGCTCAGATCCCCTCCTCAGCAATTCCTACAGTGTCCAGCGACTGAAGACTCCAGTTCTAAGTTGATTGATAAGTCTTCTTACATGTCCACTAAGTCTAAGTTTCTCATTTCTGGCTGTGCCCACCTTAACTCCCATTTCCACCATTCGAAGAAGTGACGTGGATCTGTGTTTGCCGAAGTCCGTGCTCTTCCCACTTCTCGGAGGGCATTGATGATGTCCGCCCGATCCATTGGTTGCCCGTCCTCAACAACAGCGCAGCTAGCCAACCTGTCTGCTCTTTCATTTCCCCGTACTCCCGCATGTCCAGGGACAAAGACAAAGGTGACCTTACGTATTTTGGATTTCTGCAACGACTCTACCCATTGCATGCGTACTGAGCCCGCCTCCACTTTTTTTATCATGCTTATCGAATCACTCAGTATACATGCGTGGGTGTAGTCTTGTGACTCTAACCATTTGAATGCCTTGATCACTGCCATCACCTCCATTGTCATGCTACTCGTGGTCATGACATATGCACCACTGTCTTCGTAAGCTATTCTGCCTGCCGAGCGTGCTGTAAATGCCCATGCACTTCTTTGATGTCGTCTTACAGATCCATCTGTATAGATGACTGCATCTTTCTCATCAGTGTTATCACAGATGAGACCGTTGACCTCAGCATTAACCATGACCGGGTTCTGTTCCCTACTTTTCCTGTCGAGTGTGACAATAAACGAGAAAGTCCCCTTGAAAGACGTAGGCACCGGTATCCACTCCTCATCAACACTGATATTGGTAAGCCCACAGACCTGTTTGATGACATCTTCTGCTCGGCCCACCCATGATTTGCCTCTTTTTAGCCTGGCACCTTTCCCTGTGTTGAGCACATAGTGCAATGGATGCTCTTTATCTGTACTAATCTTCAGGTATGCTCGTGCTCTCCAGATCTTGATTCTGTCATCCATGGTTGGAAAGTCAAGAAGATACCTCATTGCTACACAGGGAGTGTCCCTTGTACATCCTAAGATAATGCGCATGGCTTCATTTTGTATTTTCTCCAGCCTATCAATTTGAGTCGTACTGACAGTAAGAATTGCTAGGGTGCCAGGGCATACTCAATTGGTGTGAGGACTAATCCCTGGAACAGAAGAGTAAGTAGCCTCTGCTCGATGTGACAGCTGTCATGACCTTCAAGGCAGCTAATCCATTGCGGGATTTTGTTATCACATGGTCGAAGTGGTCCCGAAAACACAGGCTGCGATCAAACTTAACTCCGAGGTATGTCATCAACTTGTCCCTGAACACCTCATCAACTCCCATTCGTACTACCGGTGTGGTCGTATTAACGATATGATTGTTAAGGGAGAACCATGAAACTGATGCTTTATTAGGATTAACCAAGGCACCTGAAACCCCACACCAGGAAGAAGTGCGATCAAGTTCGTCTTGCATTGTGGAGGCGATTCCCCGTCTGTCTCTTCCCTGGCGATATACCAGAATATCATCAGCAAAAGTCATAGTTCTTCCCCTCCCATCCAGCTGTTTTTTCCATGATCGTTATTGTGTACACGTTAAATAGAACTGGTGACAATGGTGAGCCTTGTGGCAGCCCTGGACAAATGGATGTTGGCTCGGAAGACCAACTTCCACATCTGAGTATCACCTTCCTCTGAAACAGTGCCGCGGTGATCCATCTAATGAGGAAGGGGTGCACCGCCAGTTTGAGGAGCATATGCATGAGATATTCAAATGGTACCCTATTGTATGCATGCTCCAGATCTATAGCAGCAGCACATGTCTCCTCTCGTCTGTGGAAGCTTTAGAAAACGTCATAAGCAAAGACTGCCACGTTGAGCCATGTCTCTTTGTTATATCTGGAACCTCCGAGTGTGGGTGGGAATACGCGTTTCTGTTCAAGGTGACAGGTGAGGACACGGGCAACTATTTTCTCCAGCAGCTTGCCCGCAGTGTTCTGAGTTGTGATGATTCTGTACTGATTCAGGCACTGATCTGAGAATGGTCCTTGTTTGGCTTCGGTAGCAGTTGTAAGCAGCTGTGTAGCCACTCCTCCTTAATCTGGCCACTCCGAATGCTGGCATTAAACTCATTGGCCAGTTTTGTCAAGTCGTCGTCAGCTAAATCGCCTATGTCATCGTACGGAACATCATCTGGACCAGGAGCAGTGTTGTGTGACCTTTTAAGTGTCATGCGAATGGTATCAGTTGTGATTGTGAGATCTTCTTCCAGCCCTACATCCTTACACAATTTTGACAGCGATCCCCGTATCCTCATTCTTACAGCCTCATTTCTTTGGTCCGTCTGTTCAATGTAGCGGGCAAGCAGGGCCTTCTCTTTGCTCTCATCAGATTTGTGTCATATCCGGCCTGTGCTCTGAAAGTCTGGTATGCCTCTGTGTCGTGTTGTGCCATTCATGCTCTGATGAAAGTGCCAGAATGTGGCTAGCGATTTTTCTGAGCACACTTTTTTACAGAAGTCATCCCATTTGGCATCCTTAGCCTGCTTAGCACATAGTTTAAAGTGCATCATTTTTTGGTCGACCTCTACTTTCAGATGCTTCAAGAGCTCAGGTTGTGTTCTTCCATTCTTTCTAGCATTCTGCCATGTCTTGGCCATTTGTCTCTTGCTCCGCCAAGCTTCCTCGACTTCTACGTTCCACCAGGGTGGCTGCGCCCATCTCTCCTGCCTCCTACGAGGAGCGCTCTGTTTCATATGTCCGATTTTGCTAATGACGTCCTGGTCTGTTTTCTCGTAGTGGAATGTGTGGAGCTTCCTTTTCTTGCTTCAATTTCTGCTTTTCTCAATTAGGAGGACACATGGATAGTGATCACTTCCGTGGAACCCCAGTGCACTCCACCTGCAACTCGGTGCGAAAGTGGAAGACACCAGTGCAAGGTCTATGATACTATCAGAGTCCCCTGTTCGAGTGGCCATTATTGTTGCCCTTCCATCATTCAAGCACACTATATCGACTGACACTAGTGCGTTCTCTAGGTCTTCTCCCTGCTTGTTGGTTATGACGTTACCCCACTGGTCGACTCTAGCATTTTAGTCTCTGCAGAAAATGATGTTCTCTTCATCGAACTCGAAGAGATTCTGCCATTGTTGTGTGTTCACCTTCTCATTACAGGCATACACATTTACAATCACAAAATGAACTGGGGACTGCACCCTAACCGCATGTACCTGCAATTATGCATTGTCCCACTCAGACATATCAACCTCAGCTGCCACCATATAGTTGCGCACAAGGATGGCCTGCCCAAGGTGTCGCCTATTGTAGAAACAATGAAAACCCGGAGTACTTACTGTCCTGTCACCAAGAAGAGGTTTCTTGTAAAACCATTATAACGGCGCCGCACAGTAGCTTATCAAGAATGGGCCGTCGTTGATTTATGGACCCACAATTCCAATATGTAACGCGCACATACTTTAGGCCTAGCCTCTCACACTTCGACATTTTAACGCCACCTCTTTTACCTTGTCGTGTTTTCCTTCTTGATGATGTCGTTTGGGATGCATCTGAATACTTACCGTCGTCATAGTATAATAGATGATTTTGTCGCAGAACGTCGATGTTGTGGATGGTCTAGACTCACGTGCACTTACTCAGTCGTACGGTCCTGAACCCGTTGGGCCGTTTCCACGTTATAAACTGGCCAACTCCAGTAAATAGCTCTGCAGCACGCGGATACACTATGAGCAATTTACAAATTAAATGAGTTACGCGTCCTTGACGACAGACCGGCGAAAACAAACCGCCATTTTTTTACGCGTTCAATAGCGCAATCTACAAAAAAGATAGGTATCAGTGATCAAATAAATAAATCGTAAAAAAATGCAATGAATCAAAAGAAGCAGTGATTTACATCAAATAGAAAGCGTGTACAATCACATGATCCCTTCAAATACCAATAAAAACAAACAAATAAACAGAAAAGTTCACTGGAAATCAGCACTTATCTGTGAGTCCACTGAAGAAGACAGCGAACAGGGCGCCATATTCCCCATAAGTCTCCAAACAGGTATGTGGGCTTACCAATACCAACGCTGTTGAGGAACGGATACTGGTGCCTACGTCATTCAGGGGGACATTCTCGTGTATTGTCACACTCGACAGGAAATGTAGGAGACAGGACTCAGTCGTGGTCAATGCGGAAGTCAACGGTCTCATCTGGGATAACACCGATGAGAAAGATGCAGTCATCTATACAGACAGATCTGTAATACGACACCAAAGGAGTGCATGGGAATTTACAGCACTCTAGGCAAACAGAATAGTCAAGGAAGACAGTGGTGCATACGTTATGACCACGAACAGCATGACGATGGAGGTGACGGCAGTGACCAAGGCATTCATCTGGTTAGAGTCACAAGACTACACCCATGCCTGTAAACTGAGCGATTCGATGAGCATGATAAGAAAAGTGGAGGCAGGATCTGTACATATGCAATGGGTAGAGTCACTGCAGAAGTATCAAAAATACATAAGGTCACCTTTTGTCTACGTCCCAGGACATGTGGGAGTACGGGGAAATGAAAGAACAGACAGGTTGGCTAGCTGCCCTGTTGTTAAGGACGGTCAACCAATGGATCGAGCAGACACCATCAGTGCTCTCCAGGAAGTGTGAAGGACATAGGACTTCGACAACTATGAGTCCACGTCATTCCTTCGGATGAAAGAGATGGGAGTTAAGATGGGCACAGCCAGAAACAAGAAACTTAGTTGGCGTGTACGAAGACTAATCAACCAACACAGAACTGGAGTCATGTCACCGGACACTTCGAGACTTGTTGAGGAGGGGATCTCAGCACCTATGGGCATGTTCAAAATGCAATGATGATGACCCGCTAATAACTCAATATTTAAATTCAAATACCTGTTTTAATATTGTTCTACTTGTCGTTAATGTGCATTGCAGTGATGTCTTTTACTTTAGTTAATTTATATTATGACTTCCAATTGTTATTCTAGGCATGCCTCTTATGGATCTTAAAATAATCTCACTATACATATTAAATAAATATAGTGACAGCACACAACCTTGCCTAACAACCTGTTTTATTTGTTGAAACATTCCCAATTGATTTCCAGTTCTTATGGCCGCTGTTTGTTGCCAGTTCATGTTCTTTATTATTCTTAGATCTTTGCTGTCTATGTTTATGTCTTTCTAAAATTATGATTATTTCTTGGTGCTTTACTTTGTCAAATATTAGGAAGAAACAATCATCATTTTTTGGCCATGTAATGAAAAGAAAACAACTGGAATATATTGTAACAACTGGAAAAATTGAGGTACGAAAAGATAGAAGGAAGCAAAGAGAACAAATACCAGACATCTTAAGAGAATGGCTTGGTAGAAGGTCAACAACAGAAATGATAAATAACTGTCGAGATCGAAAGTTGTGGAGAGACATGATCACCTATGCCAGCAGGCACGGTACTTGATGATAATGATGATTACTTTGTCAAATGCTTTGGAATAATCTATGAAACATAGGTATAGATCTGTTTTCACCTCTATGGTTCTTTCTACTAAAGATCTTATGATGTATATGGCATTGTTTGTTCCGTTACCTTCAACACAATCACACCGTTCACCACTAATTTCTGGACTGATTCTGTTTCACACTCTTCGCATGATGATTCTTAGTAATATCTTAGTCATGTGACTCATAAGGCCTATCATGCAATGATCATCGCACTAGATTTCTTTGGTTGGGCTATGAATATTGATTTTAGCAGGTCATCTGGTATATATCTGCTGATGTAGATATCATTCAATATTTTAAAAATATTTCTATTCCAAAATCACCCATAGCTGAAATCTCTTCTTAAGTTATATTATCTGGTCCAGCTTTTCCTACTTTAATATTGTGCAAGGTGGCTTCCACTTCTTATTTGAGTATTTCTGGTCCTTCTCCATTATCCTTAATAACTCTTTCCGTATGGAAGCTTTTTATCAATGCAGCGGAAGAGATTTCAGAGAAAAAATATTTCATAGTTTTAAGAATCAATCTACATATTTATATTTATCTAACATATAACATATTATATTTGAATTTTTAGATAATTGAACAAGATATTAGATTTCACCAATACTAAGATGATACAAGACATTTAAAAAGAATATGGTTTGATGATGGTTCACACTAATCAAATTGAGAGTGGCGCACTATGCTGCGAAACATACGCGGCCGAAATCGACATGGCGCACAGTACGACAAAATGTACAGAAAGAGTTAATATTTACTTATGTTCGTTCATCAACATAAAGATCTTTAATGTATTCTGTCCATTGTTCCCTTATGCTTTCTTGTTCAATCAACAGTTCTTCTTCCTTTGATCTTAATCATCCAGCTTTTAGTGTTTTTCTTTCTGTTAATTCTTAAATTTGTTTGTATATAGCTTTGGCGTCTACTTTTTGTTGCATTTCAATCTCTTTACATCTCTGTTTTAGCCATGCTTTTTTTTTTTGCTTCATTGCATTTTATTACAATTTCTTTATTTAATCTCTTATAATCATCTTTGTTATCCTTATTTCTTCTTCTTGTATCCATTAGCTGTAAAGTGTCCTCTGTCATCCATTTCTTTCTTGAATTTGTCCTCATTGATGATATGAACTCTTTTGATGTTTGTTGCATTGATTCTTTTAGCATTCCCCACTGTTCATCAATGCTTTGTATCTTCTATATTGCATTGTACCAGTTCTGAATTGTGATTTTATATTTGTCTTGTAACCTCTTGTCTGATTTTAGTAAATCTAAATTTAACTTGATGTTAACTGAGGCTTGTTTTGCTGCTTTTAATTTTACTCTAAGCTTTCCCACAACTGGTACATGATCACTAATGCAATTGAAAGGACATACCCAGAATATAAGTTGATGGTTATCATATAGAGGTCAACCTGACACTGTCTTAATTGGTAAGAGCGGAAATGAATTACAGAAAATGATTGACATTAATTGATGGAAAGTAAAATTAAAGGTCTCAGCCTCAACAGCAATAGGATGGAAGTAAAGGTTGCAGCAAAGAAAAAAACATGATTAAAATAAATGAGACAGTAATAAAATAGATCAATTATATGTGAACATGGAGCATCCAAACTGACTCAAAATCACACCCTTCAAGACTGCATCACTCTCAACACCTCACCCTAAGAACACAAGTATGGCCAACAGAAGCAACCCTGCATACAAACTATGATGAACCTGTAAAGTCATCAAATAAACCATCCCATCTTGTTCATAACCCATGCTGGTCT
Organism: Megaustenia siamemsis; assembly: GCA_032433765.1. Lineage (NCBI taxonomy): Eukaryota > Metazoa > Mollusca > Gastropoda > Stylommatophora > Ariophantidae > Megaustenia > Megaustenia siamemsis. The sequence goes on along the minus strand of JAVIAB010000059.1, from coordinate 48,409,250 downwards.
AACCATCTAGATGCATAGCAAAAGTTGATCACAGTAAAATAAGAGAAAAACAGGTCAATGGATTCAATATTTGGGAAAAAATATTGAATTCAGATGGTAGATAAACAAAAATGGCATAATAGATCAGTCATATGGCTGTATTCCAAAGAGTAAGGAAATTATGCAAACCTTTTTTGTCAATGGAAGTTTTTTTAGTTTTACGAGGAGCCAGTCTTGACATACACATGTTAATCACACAACAGAGAAGAACATTTGTTGACAGGCACAGAAATGTGGTTTTACAGAAGAATGTTGAGACTACCTTGAACAACTAAACAATGAGGGGAGTTCAAGTGTCTACAACCTGCCTTTGCGATAACAGGGTCAGTAGCCCATAAGCTGACCTAGACCTTGTCTGGACCTCTTAGTTGGTCTGCCTGGAAACAGCCTGCATCAGAAGAGGCTGGCTAAGAGTGCAATGATTGCTGCATTCTCTATCATGATGGCATTTACTGATATAGCATTAGATTTAGGCAAGATAAGTTCCACTTTTCCCAATTAAATTAGAGATTTCAAGAATGCCATAACAACCCACCACATATAAATTTGGGTCCAAGAGCTTGCTCTCTATGGCATTAAGACAAGGCAAGCTAAAAAGAGTAATTGATGATGTTCTAATTAAGGTCAAAGGAAAAAAAAGGTATATGTTGTGGTAACCGGAAAAATTAAGGAAATAGAGAGATAGAGGGAAGCAGAGAGAAAATGTGCACAATAATTTAAGAGAGTAATTTAGTAAACAGTCAACTGTCCTAGCACTGTTATTTTAAAATCATAATAAGGACTATATAAATTCGTTACTGCTGAATTTTGATGCTGTCAAGTAGCGATTAAAAAAATGAGATAAAGCATGAGAAGAATGTTTTCAACATCACATACATCATACTTAATGAATGTATCAATTCACAATTGTTTATTACAACACTTAAATCAAATCTTTACTGTCCTGTCTACAAGTCTTGAAGATGACACTTAATCAGCAATGGTATCAATATATATTTTACAAGTTCATGACATATTATTCTGTGTAGTCAATAGACATTCTTGATGTAGATAACTCTATGGTTTTTTTTTTTTTAAATTGTTCTTTATCCACCTATCTGTTCTATAGAATCTAAATTGTAACTGAATTCTATCCTTTCTGAAAATCTCTACAAAATCTCTATCTCCATTTCTCTCTGTAACTAACTCTTGATTATCAAAGTCAAAAGTCATGACTGGTTTAGCCAGCAACCCTAAAATACACTGCCTGTCTATCTTTCTCTCTAAAATTCCTAGGAAATCTACAAACAGTGTATATACTCTGATAACCTCTGAATCTGTCTCTATCTCTCTCTCAATAATCCATGATTATTCTATAACAGTCGTAACAACTGCTTAGGGCAGCAACCCAAATAGGGTTTCAGCTGAAGTGGACACCCAAATTCATCTGCTTTTTTTCTCTCTGGGAAATTTGTAGGAAAAATGTAAAACAAATCTCTGTACACTGGCTTTTTGTCATCCAATAAGCCCTGCCAGTTTCTCTAGGCTTTCTGGGGAGTTCAGTCGACCTTCCATTCGTTAAGATTTACCTAAGACTTCTCTAATTCTGCCTAATAATTCTCTATCCCTCATTTCATGAGGAGTTGTCCATCACTGATCAATCATTCTCTTTTACCAGGATTTGAGCCTTGGTTTGTTTCAAATGAAGCTTGCTCTGTCACAAAATACACAAGGGCTTCTAGTAGTAGCTTTGTGGTTACATTGTTATTGCTGGTCTTCAGACAAAACTTTCTGAAAATACTCAGTTTGGTCCCTATGGATGAGAGTTTTACATACAGTTATGGCTTTCTGCTGTCTGGGGAAAAATCCACTGTGAAATGTCCATTTCCTTTTTACTGTTCATTAAGACAAGCGGTTACTTTGGGTTCTTAAGCTTGTTACCTCAATTCTATGTCAAATATTTTCGTAACGACTCTCTTTGTCTAAAGTTCACGCACCATTGTTTATCCCATCATCAATTTATCTTAGGATTGTTCACTCCTGTTATACAAAAACAGAACTGATAAACAACTGTAGAGATTGACGGTTGTGTAGCGCCATGATCACCTATGCCTGCAGTAACTGATTTTTTAATATTAATTTTAAACTTTCACATCTTTTGGAGAAGAAAAGTATGTGTTTTGAGCTTATAATAATAACCACAGTAACTTTAACAACCATACTCAATTACCCCTGGTGCTTGCTCAGGAAGTGGAATACTCTGAAGTAAGCTCAAAATGGCTAGCAGCTTATTGTCTGACAAAGTCACAGCAACTAAAGGTAGCTCTCCACTCACTTTGAACCTGAAATTGGATGTACATGCTACAAAAGGTATAATCATGAGAAAATGTAAAATAAACAGTCAGTACATTGAACAAAATGTATAAATTTGATATATTCATAACAAAATATGCAAACAGTAAATACATTTACATAACAAGGAAGATGTTGAAACCATTGGCTTAGCATGGGTTGCCAGAAGCCAGGTCAAAGCTAGTATTGCAACCCCTACCCCATATAACATTAGCAAATCTCAAACTCCATTCTACTAGTTCAGTATTGAACTCCTTACAGGACCTCTTTTAATTTTTACATTCTAAGTTTTTATTTGTAGTGTAAAATTAATGTAAACACTTGCTTCAATGACTTCACAGATAGTATAATGACAAAAGCAAAAGGTGAGTATTTATTGCATATAATTCTCTGCTCCCATATCAGAAAGTTAAGTCAATATGCATTGCAGCCATTGCAGTGCTGTGATTGAAAGTGAGTACTTTTAGAACAGCAATTTTTGAAAAGGCATTATCTAGATGTATTTTATAACTAATGTATCAATAAACACAAAACAATACACTTTTTAACTGTAATAAAATATTATAACTGTAAAAACTAAAAAAAACTGATGTATGTGGTTTTTTTTCACAATTGTAAGGGGTTATTTGGTATGGTGTGTAGTGTGCCTTTATTAGGATTTAAACAAAAATCAATAAAAGACATACTTTATGGTACCATTCTCTTAAGATTGTCCCAGGTCTTCCACATCTTCTTTGTCTGTCTTCTTCAAGTATATTTTTGGCCTTCCCCTTTGTCCCCTTTCATTGGGATTACACATAAAGACCTGTATTTAATACTCTCAGCTGACTTCCTGTATCCAATGCCATCATCTTTGTTACATCTCTTTGACCACAAGAGTTTAGCTGATATTCTCCCATAGCTCTATTTTAGTAATTTTGTCATGCAATTCTTCTATTCTGCGCAAGCATCTATTAATGAAAGTCTATATCTTCACGATTGCCAAGTTGGTTATTCTCCATTTTACAAAATCATACAATCATCATCATCATCATCAAGTACCGGGCATGCTGGTATAGGTGATCATGTCTCTCCACAACTTTTGATCTTGACAGTTATTTATCGTTTCTGTTGTTGACCTTCTGCCAAGCCATTCTCTTAAGTTGTCTGGTATTTTTTCTCTTTGCTTCCCTCTATCTCTTCGTCCTTCAATTTTTCCAGTTGTTACAATATATTCCAGTTGTTTTCTTCTCATTACATGGCCAAAAAATGATGATTGTTTCTTCCTAGTATTGGAAATTAGCTCTCTTTAGCTCTATTTTTTTGTCAGGTCAGGTAATTTTACCTGCTACTGTATGCAGTAAACAGTACAACCTGTGGCTGCCCTGCTGCCTTGCAGATAAGCTCGGGAGAGTAAAAGGCTAAGGGAGGGTACCCCCAAGTAAAACAACCCCACTGCCTTGTGGGTGAGATTTTTTAGTCAAAGGCTAGCGGAGCCAACTGTAATCAATCAGACGGAAGGCAACAGAAAACCACTGTTGTAACTTCCTTGTACAATCATGAATCGCCACAACAATAGAAATCACGACAACAACGTTAAGGGGGGGGATTCCAATGGAAAACCCTCGTTCGGTAGGGGGGACATCATGTGCTACAGGTGATACCCGATCGTCATCAAGCTACTGTAAGCAAAATAAAGATAAAGCAAACTCTAATCATACAATAAGCATTAAAAAAAATTTAATTACAAAATTTTTTTTTTAAAAGCCATATGTCGTGCACAACATAATGTTAATGTTTGTCCTAGCTGTGCTCCTATAAATTTTTTAATTATTTTTTTAACTGTAGTTCTTCCAAATTGTAATACTTTCAAAGATTTGTTTGAAAAGGTCAATAAAAATATTATTTCTACAAGTTTCAGTGTTTTCTTTGAGAAAATTTGAAAATTTTATGAAAAAGTTTCATAATAAACATAACCCACAGTGAAGTATCATAGTAAGAAAAGTAAAGTACCCCCGTCACGCCAAGTGGCGTATAGGGAATATGGTGTTAGTGACCATACATTTTACAGACCTTCGGCACATAATTTTTGGGGTAATGTGGTCGGTATTACACCCGTGCCGCTTTACTTTCCCAGAAAAAAATCCGGTACCCATTAAAGGCTGGGTGAACCAAAAGCCGTCAGTTGGGATCGAACCCTACCTCTTGTCCTTTGTAGTCCTTTGCTGACTAAGCTATCGCAGCTCGAAGTATCATAGCCAAGGGTTAATTTTAACCCTATATTATGTTACCTTCGTAAAAATTTACAAACTCAAAATACATTTTTTTGGTTAGAATTCAACAGTTTGCAGCAAGCAAACATTTCATCCCTCCTTATACCTTCCTAATGATTGCTTCTGGTAGACCTTTGAGTGTTTTATTTGTTTCCTTTGATTGCTATTTTTTTCAAACGCAATATGGTCTTAATAAAATTTATGAAGGTGTCATAACAAAGCAGCTTTTTTTTTTTTTTTTTTTTTTTTTTTAATAAATTTTGCAAATTTTTAAGAAATAAATTTTTTTCTTTCTTTTTCCTCATGATGAGAGAAATCTCTTTGGTTGTTGATGAGACATCAAACAAATCTTTGTAACATGTGATATATGGCCTTTGGCATCTTGACAGACAGTTGGTAGCAAGCAATCATGATGTCAGTAGTTTGGTAAAGCATTAGTGTCTCATACTTGGTGCTGCTTTACTGAATATCTTTTCTTGTGGCTAAATTTGCCAATCCTGGACAGACATGTCTATTCATCCACAGAATGAGCAAGGTGTACCAGCGGTACCCGGCCTTGTCTCCTTTTCTCTTGTGCCTTTTGTCTTCTGATTTTGACATCAGCACTGTCTCGAAAGTTTCTGTGCCATTTTTTATGTTTGCTCTCCATGTGCTATGATCTGCAGCCACATCTTCCCAGTTCCTTTCACTTATAGAAAATTCTCTCAAGGAAGCCCTGCAAACATCCTTATATCTCAGCACTGGTCTGCCCTTTGGTCTCTTTCCGTCCTTAAGTTCACCATACAATATTTGTTTGGGAATACGATTATTTGCCATTCTTCTTACATGGCCCAGCCACCTTAGTCTACGAATCCTAAGTGTTGCCATGATCGATGGGAGTTTGGCTCATTGTAAGACATTAGAGTTAGTTACTTTGTCCTGCCACTTGATGTTCATAATCTTGCGAAGGCAACGTACATGAAAGCTGTTTAACCTTTTATCCTGCCCTGCATAGGTAGTCCAAGTTTCTGATCCATATAGAAGTGTACTAAGCACAAAACTTTGGTAAATTTCAATCTTAGTTCTGAGTGATAAATTGATGTTGGCCCATGCTCTATCTTTAAGTTTGCCAAATGTGGAAGCTGCCTTTCTGATTCGGGAATTTATTTCTTCTTCAAGGGAGACATTGGTTGTGACCATAGAACCGAGATAAGTGAACTTTCTCATAGGTTCAAGGGGTATGTTATTTAATGATATAGATGCGGGGCTGGCTACATCTTGTTGGAGCACCCGAGTCTTTTGGATATTTCTTGATAGGGAGAATATTTCACATGATCTAGCCAGATTATCAATCAGTGACTGCAGAACGGATTCATCATGAGCAACCAGTGCTGCATCATCAGCAAATAGAAGCTCCTTGATTAGGGTCAACATAGGATATACAGTGAATAATGCTAGAAGGAAGCCGAATATATGGCTTGAATGATTGGACTGACGGCTGACGTGTGAATAGACAATGTAACACCTCCGGTACCACGATGCTATAAGTTCAAATTTCAGGCCATATATCAAACGAAAGCCAGGAAATAATTACAGCATCCGATTTCCGTGTCTCTTCTAGTGTAAACACACAGCTGTGAAGCAAAAGCTCAAACAAAATAATAGTTTTGGAATTCTAATTTTATTTTAGACCAGATCAATTTTCAATTTAGAAAAATTCCATCACGTCCTTTTTCATTTTACAATTTCACACAATAATATAATTAAATGTGCTGCATGTTATACATCACCGGAAAGGTAAATGGTTGAGGAAAATAAAAATAGTAATCTATTGATGATCATCACCATCATCGAGTTATCTGCGGGCCATCATCATTGCACTCTGAACATGTATAAAGGGGCTCAGATACCCTCCTTAGCAAGTCCTGCAGCGTCCAGCGACTGACAACTCCAGTTCTGTGTTGGTTGTTAAGTCCTCTTATACACCCACTAAATTTCTAACTTCTGGCTGTGCTCATCTTAATTCCCATAAGAGTGACGTGGACTCATAGTTTTTGAAGTGATGTGCCCTTCTCACATCTTGGAGAGCATTGATGATGTCCACCCGATCCATTTTTTGACTGTCTTCAATGACAGCACAGCTAGCCAACCTGTATGCTCTTTCATTTTCCCATATTTCCACATATCCAGGGACGTAAACAAAGGTGACTCTATGTATTTTCGACTTTTGCAATGACTCAAGCCATTGCATACGTACAGAGCCCGCCTCTGTTTTTCTTGATCATCATCAAGTGCCATACTGGTTGGCGTAGGCGATCATGTCCTCCTATAATCTTCTATCCACTGCGCATTGTATCAATTCTGTTGTTGACTCTTTTCCATGCCATGACACCTAGCTATCCAGTATTTTCTCTCTTTGTCACAATCTCTCTTTCCCTGTATTTTTCCAGTGTAACCAAGTATTCCAACTTTCCTCTTCTCATAATGTGTCAGAAAAATGTTGATTGTTTCTTTCTGATGTTTTTCTAGGAGCTCCCTGTTTGTGTTGGCCTCTTTGAGAATTTCCTCATTGGTCTTGTTACCTGTCCAGGGAACTTTCAACATTCTTCTGAGAAATCCCATCTCTGTGGCCTCTAATTATCTTTTCATTTTTTTTTTTTTTTTAACTGTCCATGATTCATTTCCATAGGTTAGAATTAGCTCTATATAGCACAGATGAACTCTCTTTCTCACTTCTATTAACATAGATTTGTTGCCTATGACATTTTTCATTTTCTGCAATGCTATTTTGCTTTTTATTTCTGTGGTGTATCTTCTATCTGATGTTATTATTGTGTCCAAGTGTTTGACATGTTGCACTTGTTTCAGATATGTCCTGTTTATTTGTTATGCTGCATACTGGTGATGATTGTTTATTCGATATGACCTATTGATGATATCAGAAGGAAAAAAAATATTATTATAAATAATATAAAAATATTAAAAGACAGATAATTTTCAATTTAAAATATCATATTTCACGAACGTCTATTTTTCCCTCACTTGTTGCTATTCATTCTTTGCAAAATTATACATACACAAACTATTCCAAAGTTCTTCAAAATACACTTTACTTGATGCATTTATGTTCACAAATAATGAAAATAGGTACAAGAAATGGTGTGGCAACTATTTGTCAGAAAAAACATACATTTACATAGAAAATTCAACCACTGTATCTACATAACAAAGAAAATAACATGTGATAATCAAAGGAAGTAATTATGAAGCTTCTTCTAGATATCAAATAAAAGTATTGGTAAATATTTATACAGAATAATTACTTTACTTTAAAATATTCAACCGTACTTGGTCAGAGCCGATGTGTCGGTTTTGGGCCAGTAGTACCTTCATGAGTGGAGCTGATGTGTCGGTTAGTGGTTCGAAAAAAGTTATGTGTTCATTTTATCTTGCGTTTTTTTATGACTATGTGAAATTCGAGCTACGTCATCAGCAAGTCTATGTAATCAACTGCTTAGTCTGTAACCACTGGATAGACATATAATTGCAAAGATAACACTATAGGACACGTAAAAGAAGGAATGAAGTTCACACCAATTTTCAAGTACATGCCTTGATTCTTTCATAATCAAATACAAAACATTTTGGTCGACCCATGATGCTGCTTGATACACAACTACATCAAATTACTTGGTCATATACTCATGAGAAATTTCAACCATTAACTCTTTAGAAGTTCTTGATTTGTTTTTAAAAGTATTTTGGGATATTTCATGTTCCTTTTTGTGGACAACCATAGAAGTCAATTTTTGGTTTGAACCTAGGCTTACCATATATTGCTGAAAAATGGGATTGGATGAACTTTTGTTTAGTGTTAATGTTTTTGGAATTAGAATGTGTTTGCTTAATAATGTGACCTAGTTTCTTTGTTACTAAAAATATACACTGACCTAAAAACAACGTAAATAGTTACCAAGAAGATAAAAAAAGTATGAAGATTACTATGAAATCTTTAATACAGCTATTTACAACATTCATTTTTAGATAAATTAATGAAAACAAATTGTAAAAATATTTTAAAATAAGATAGTAGTACACATTTTTAAAAAGCATATAAAAACTGATAAATTATAGTCAAATTGCTCTTTATTTTATACAGGCAAATTTTCAACAACACATCCAATGTTAGAAAGGTAGGACTTATAAGTAATAATTATCATAATAATTCATTTGAAAAGAAATTAAAGAAATCATATTATGTGTTATATGTATTCACAAAGGTTATAAACAAATATAATATGATTGTTGTTTAAACAAGTTATATACTTGCATGCACATACGCAAACACTTACACCCTTCATACACAAACCCAAACATGTAATGAATGAATAAAACTGGCTTGTTAGGATAACATCTGCATCAGTTTTCAGTCATACTATGACTTGCAGGAAGACAATTTATCATGCTGCATGAAGCAGAAATGCTTATTGCATGCCTAATATATAATTTAATTTCTTATTTTTTTTTGTGGTTTGGTAACTTAGAAAACAATTTTGTTGACAAATCAGATATAGCTGGGACAAACTGATCTCAATCATTCACTATCTTTACAATCTGAAACAGTGGGACAGTGATAGTTTTATCTATACCAGTAAGTTTTTTTAGGATCTATTTAGTGAACTGAAGCTGTCAATACTTCTTAGGCCATGCCAAAGCTGTGTATCCAGATGCTTTTTTTCTTCTCTATGTGCTTGAAATAATATAAAAGCATTAACCCAAGAGCTATGTCAGAAAAATTACAAAATAAAGTTTCTCAGCAATTATTGGTTGTCCTAAGGGATTTGCATTTAGAAATTACTTAATCAGACCTATTATCTCCTCCTATATACTTATTATAATCACTGACAACTGGCAGGTCAACATTTATTTCTTCAAAGATACTATTACATTTTGTTCTACATATGCATGATTTTTAGAATTTAAAGATTTGAGCATTGTGGTAATCATATTAACAGTTTTATTATCCTTCTACTGAATAATCTCTATATTGTCCATTCTAACCTATCTCATCTGACAACTTGCCCTTTTTCCTGGTACCACATATTTTTAACTCTGCTGGAGACCACTATGATTTGCTAAAATAGTGCCACAAGCTAATGTTTTTCATTTTAATACATTTTTTAATAAATGAAAAGAAATATAATAATTGCCCATAAACATTCTATATCCCTGACGGGAGAGGTTTTTACATATCTCCATAACAATGTCAGATCCCAAACCTTGTGTTGAGAAGCTGAATCTTTCCTTGTGTATACATCAAAGTTATATGTATATTCTGTTATTGTATCCATGATCTGCTGCTACTCACAATTTTATTCTTCATTTTGTTGGTTTATCCTTGATGTACTGTCTAAATGTACATCAGCATAAGAGTGAAATTACTGAGTCATATGAACAGGTGGTTGAATGTTGAGAACTCTGTTGATAAACAAATAAATAAGCATTCATTCATTACTGGATCAATATTTATGTAGTAACAAAAGCTACAAATTGTATATATTAGATAGCAAAAGCATTACTGGACAAACTATATATAAATGAACTCTTCTTAAAAATGGATTGTAACAATAAATTGTCTGGTTTAAAATTATCATTATAAAAAAAAAAAAGTACAGACTTCCCTATTAGTAGTGAACTGTTGCAAACACTTCCATAGCAACTGTTGCTAAGGTAAGAAAATAATTAAATAAAGCATAAATATTAACTATATTTATTTTAATTATTAAATACTATTGTCATATAAATAAAAGCACAGAAAACTGACATACATTGCTCTAATAACTTAACAAAGCAAAAAAACATGCTTGTATTTGAGACACATATACTCACAATAATCGACATACCTCGCTCCGAGTACTGAGTTTGTCAAATCAAGTTCAATATCTTCGTCATCCTCAGTAAACAATTCCTCGTCTGTGATGATATCATCACTATCGGTACTTAAGTCCAAATAGGGATGTAGTCAGAATAATTAGATAACATTTTATTAGTAAAATAATAAATTTTAGACACTTCGGTGATGAGCACCAAACTGTCAGTTTCCAAAAGGGTGCAGTGTTGAACAGAAATTTAGTGTGGTCTTTAAATTAAATTTTTGTAAACTGAAACTGAAAAATATTAATTTTTTTAAAAACATTTTATTAACATCTTACATATTGATGTTATTATATGATTTCTCATATACTGGATGTTTGGGAGTTAATGTGTCTTTAAAATGCTACACATCATTTCGTGTGGCTTAATGTTTTCTCAGTAAAGTGCATAACTCTTTGACCCGCCTTCATATAGTGTTTTATATATTTTTTTTTTAAAAAAAGATATTTTTAAAAACACAAATACATGCTGTAAAGTTCAACTTTTAAAAGTGAACATGAACACAAAATAAAGATTACAAGTACTTACTGAGGTAAATTAGGGTCACTTGTAAATAGGCATTTCTCAAGCAAGAGTTGCATAGACATAGGTCGTAAAATATACAAAGGCGAGTTAACAGATTGTTCTTCATGCTTCCAAGTGTCTCCTATTTTTAGATTATAAAATGTTCAAGTATGTTAATAATCATCCGTTCCTAAAAAGATGTAGAGTGGGCTAAATACATTGTGTAATGATTTACAGCAAAGCTGTGACATATCTGACTCCAGCCATGATGTTTTTGAATACCAGATTGTCTTCAATCTCAATCTTATTCACTTAGCCAAAATGGTTAATCAATTTCTAGAGGCACCATGAAAAGGTGAAGTAGGGTGTGCATAGTTTCTGGTTCATCTATCATAGTGTAAGCAGTCAGCTATAAGTCTGACTGCTGTCAGCTCTAATGCTCACAAAGCATTTTATAAATTTAAACAGGTGGTCTATGTTCCTTCTGACCAAATGATTTCTTTCCATTTAACATGGCTCCATGGTTCACCAGCCTCTGAATAAGGATACCAAGGTTTACTCTTGACAGCTGGGTGACCTGATATAATACACATCACATGATCCATAGACTAAATAGTAAATAAGGGCACTTACACCACTTTCTTTCCACCTACAATGCAAACCATGTAAGCTTAAGTTAACTTTTTTTGTTTATTTTATAAGATGCAGTTTAAAACATTTTTTACCTTTAGCATAAAGTAGCACCCACCTGTTGAAAGGAATGTTTGATTATTAAAAAAAAAACATATATATATATATATATTTTTGCCCAAAATTAGATTTATACTACATTAGTTTTTTTTTAATCCATATGTAACTGATGTCTAAATGCTTCATCATAGTTTGTTCAACATTGTTAAGTCAGACAAAACATTAACAGTAAGCTAACCTGGTTGTACAAATAGTAGCTGCACATTGTCTATACTGACATTAAACTTGTCATATGCATAACTTGCAAACCCTTTTCCAGATAACTGAAAGGACAAAGGACTATGCATGTATGCATACAATAATCAGTTACTTGACTGAAAACAAACCAAAGTATGATTAATTAATCTATATTTCAGTATTCTATGCATATTTATTGGTTTCATATTTCATAAGTTTACTGCATATTTTTTTTTTTAAACAGTAGAATCCACTGATTTCTTAACTTAACTAGTTGTAAGGAGAATCCTGATATAATGCTTATTTTAAATACCTCTGAATTTTGTCTTATTTATCTTGCATTTTACAGTATCTATCATCCATCGCTTTGGAAAATCTTATATGCATACGGCTTTCAAAATAAAAGCGTCAATTTCTAAAGGACATGTACGATGGCAACCAGTGCTGTGTATGACATGAAGAACAGCAGACAACCTGGTTCCTTCATAATGGGAATTAGACAAAGATGTATCTTATAACCACTCCTTTTCCTTGTGGTCATGAATTGGATCATGAGATTAGTTGTTGCGATAGACCAAGAGAAATTACATGGGGTCTTACTGGATGCCTGGAGAATACTGGCTTTGCAGAAGAGACTGCTTGCCCACTACCACCAAGACATGCAACAGAAAACAGATAGAGTAGATTACTTTGCTAGCTCAGTAGGACTGAAAATTAATGCAGGTGAAACTAAGCTTATGAGGGTAATAACAAAAAGTACAAAGAAAGTTATGCTCAGAGGAATGGGACTAAAAGAAAAGGATCATTTTATACATCTCTGAAGCTATATTTAATCAAATAGCGACATTGAGAAAGAGATCTCTTCTAGAATAGATATGTCAGCCCAGGCATTCAGTAGACTTAGGCCAAGGAGTACTGGTTCAATCCTGCTTTGGACCGTCTATTGTTCATTTTTTTTTCTGTTGATTATTTGTGAATATTTTCTGAGTGCTGTAAATATACCTCTTCCCCTGAAATTATTCACTGATCTATCGTGTTGGAAGTTTCCCTCCATAATAATATTCATTTATTATTATTATTTGTCTCCAGTCTAAACCACTGGAAACTACTGTTTCGTCCTATAACTGTTTGTCTACAATGCAAGTATTCAGCTCTACACTATCCAGGAGATACTTGTCTTAATAGGAAAAATACAGATACATAATTTATTCCAGAGTTGTGATCGTAACCCTATGCTATAGTCAAGAGTACACCTGCATGAAAGACATTGCCAATGATAGCTATTTTTTTTAGATAGCTGAGTTGGTCGTGTGCTCTAGCGTTTGGTTTCTCATGGCAAGGCGCTGTGCCAAGTACAGACCATGCTTTGGGCCATCTTTTGTTCTTTGTTTTTTTTTCTGATGATTATTTGTGATTTTTTTTAGAGTGCTGTAAACATACCTCTTCCTCTGAAATGATTCACTGATCTATTGCTTCGGAAGTTTCCCTCCATAATAATATTCATTTACCTAACAAAGTACATGGATGATGGGTTTTCCGGTTAGCTAGTATAGCAGACTACAACTCTGCCTGCATGTTCACCTTCTACACTGTATATGGAACAACTGTCTTAAATGTGGAATGGTTGGAACGTGTACTACATCACTGCACAGAGTGGTTATATGTAAAGAAAACAAAGTTATTGAATTCAAGTTAAATATCACATAGACTGGTTATGACAATCCAGCACTCTACAATGTTTATTGTCATGCATACATCAACTCACAAAATGTTACCTGGAATACAAAACATTTGTGTTGAATGTCCTTCACTACTCACAGACAATTACTCTGTCCCATTGCTATCTAGTTCTAACATAACACATAAACTTAGTTGCACTGTCTGGAATGGTATTAATTACATAAACTTGTTCATAGCTTGACAACATCTCTACAATTATTGGTTATTATATAGTTTCTGCTAACTGAAATAGTCTGATCTATCCAGTTGTTCTCCTATGTCTTCCTACTCTGAACTATTTCCACTACTTGAGACGCTCTGTCTTGTTACGGTATCACCTCACCCTAGACCGAACTAGACCACTCCATGGTCTGTGGGTAGGGAAGAAGTGCTAAACATCTGTAGGTTAGACTTCAAACCAACTACAGAAATAAGACATAAAACGAAACAGGACAATGTATCCAATTACATTAGAAAATTATGCTGGAAATACCTTAGCGACGTTATCAGAATGAATGTTAGAAGGCTACCTCACCAGGCACTTATATGGAGATCAGAAGGTAAAAGAAAATGAGAAAAACCAAAAGAAACTGCATAGAACCATCATCAAAGAGAGTGCAGCTATGGGTATCAGAAACAGACAGACAGAACCTTTCGAGCCGTAGCCGACCCATAGGGCGTAGACCAAGATACTCCTTCTCTTATCTGAATTTTTGTTCTAGCAGTTTTTAATTCTTTTAAAGATATTTTATCAAATCTCGCCGTTTGTCTCTGTTCTGTACAAGCAGCTCTACCTCATTGAGGGAGCCGATTCCTGCTGCTCTTGTCTCTCTCATTAATGTTCTTCTCAGTGTCTCTCTGGGTCTTCCTCTTTCCTCTTACCTGTTGTTTCCCACATGATGGCTTGCTTTGCTATTCGGTTATTATCTCTTCTCATCACATGTCCAACATATCTCTCTCTGCGATCAAGATTCAATCAGAGTAGGATTCCAGACTCTCTCATGAAGTCAGCTGTCTATTTAAGGGAATCGATTGCCCCATATAGTTTCTCTTCCAGGGAGGTTGGCATGGACCACATTGCTTTTCTCAGGTCTGTGTACTGGGGGCAATCCTGTAGCTTATGTTTTTTAGTCATATTGTCCAGTGTACAGTGGCATAGGCTGGTTGTACCTATTTTGAATTTGGTGAACATGTGATTTCTCATTCTATTGTGGCCAGTGTATAGGCGAAGTATGATGACTTGATCCCTCCTTGATAGTTGGTGGTATCCGTCACTCTTGTTATGCTTTGGGTGTTCTCGTTTCCATTTTTCATGGAACTGACCTTTGAGGATGGATTTGGCTTCATCATAACTGAGCGGCTGGTTCTCTTGTGGTAAGTAGTGATAGAATATGGGGAACCAGGCCACTCTATATTTTTAAAATATTTACTTTTCAATATATGGGTACCCACCCTTTGAAATAAAAAATAAATAATAAAATAGAAATACCTAAATACCCAAAAAATAGAATTCTAGGGAGGTGGGAGCATCCCACCCCCCGAATGAATTCACAATCTATCCCAATTAAAAAAAGAAAGAAATATAAAAAGTCTATATACGCATATTATTGAATTATCAATATATATTTTTTAACTGCGTACTAACAACCGTGAAAAAACTATATAATAATAATTCAGAAATATAATCAGATCAATTCGGAAATTCCCGAAATTATTTGAAATACGGTAATGATAAAAAAATATCTTACTAAAACATATATAAAATTATTGATATTAAAAATGAGTAAAACTTGTAATATATGTTATATTAATAAATCTATTAATTTTTTTACTAAAGAAAAAACATGTCCTGATGGTCATAGAGGAAAATGTAAAGAATGTGATAAAGAAAGAAAACAAAAACATTATCAAGAAAAAAAAGATAAATATAGAAAAGCTTATAATAATTTTATTGAAAGAAATTCTGATTATCAGAAAAAATATTATATATTTAAAAAGTTCTCTTAAAAATGGCAAGTAAATTTGCAAAATTATATTCTTCAATTTGTAATAAAACATTTGATAATATTAAAGAATTAGGTAAACATAATAAATCAAAAACACACATAAAAAAAGAATTAGAAAAACAACAAAAAATTTTAAAACCAAAAAAGAATTTCAAAGATATTTTATTAACTCATATTATAAAATAAGAAGGAACAAATATACATACTTATTTTAATAAAATATATAGTCAGGTAGAGACAATTCTTGATAATTATACTTCAATTAAATTCAAGTTTAATATTAATTGTTATTTCACTCACCCCATAAATTATAGTGACATATTAGTATATTTTAATTCAGGTTATTTTATATTAAATTCAATGAATAATTTTGATTATAAATTTAAAACAAAAGAAGAAAAATTTATTGCTTGGGTAGATAATTTTCAACAAAAAGGAAGTGGTTATATTTTTGATCGTATTAAATTAACAGAATTAACAGTAGTAAAAGTAAAACCACTAACAGGATCATCTTATTTTAAACTTCCTTTTATAAATAATAACATTTTAAATATACAAAACAAAGATGATAAATGTTTTCTATGGTGTATTATAGCTACTTTTCTAGAAATTAAATCTCACTCAGAAAGAGTATCACATTATAAAAATTATGAAGAATATATTAATATGGGGGAAATTGAATATTCCATTAAAATAAAAGATATTCCAAAGTTTGAAAATTTGAATGATAATGTAAGTATAAATGTTTTTGCTCTTCAAGACCAAAAAAATATCAAATCCATATATCCATTATATGTTTCAAATTATTCAGATAGAGAAAATATTATTGATTTATTATATGTTGAAAATGAAGGAATAACTCATTATTGTTTAATTAAAAATCTTGAAGCAATTTTATCTACTAACCACCATAAAAAATATTTATGTAGAAGATGTCTTCAATCTTATTCATCTTCTCAAGCATTAATTAATCATCAAAAAGATTGTGGTAATAAATCATTAGCAATCCCCATTCTACCAACTGGAGAAAATAATATTTTGAGATTTGAAAATCATCATTTTAAATCAAGATTACCTATTGCTTTCTTTGCAGATTTTGAATCAATAAATATTCCAATGTCTTCTTGTCAAACAAATCCTAATAATTCATATACAGAGAAAAAATGTAAACAAGAAGTATGTTCATATGGTTTATATGCAGTATCTGATTATCCAGATTTGTATTCTTATCCTTATTTTTGTCACACAGGATTAAATGCTAAAGAAAAGTTTGCTCATGAAATTATAAAGGAATTTCATCAAATTAAAAAAAAATTAAATGATTGTAAGGAATCATACAAACTCACTTATCAAGAACAAATAGATTTTTCAAATGCTACTAATTGTTATATTTGTAATAAAGAGTTCGATGATGATGATAATAAAATAATTGAACATAATCATTTTAATGGAGAATATAGAGGAGCTGATTGTCAATCATGTAATACAAAAGAAGGTAAACATTCTAAAATTATTCCAGTATTTTTCCATAATGGTAGTAAATATGATTTTCATTTTATAATTACTGAACTAATGAAATATGAAACTAAATATAATAAAGTCAAAGTATTAGCTGTAAATTCAGAAGATTATATTGCAATCGAATTTGGTAGTTGTTATACAAAATTAAGATTTTTAGATAGTTATAGATTCTTATCTGCTTCTCTCGATAATGTTTCAAAAGGATTATTAGATAAAGATTTTAAACATTTTCAAAAATATTTTAAAAAAGATAAGTTTGAAGCTTTAAAACACACCACTTTTAATAAAGAGAAAAATAAAGATGAAAGAACATTCAAAGGTGTTTATCCATATGAATATATTGATTCAATAGAAAGATTTAATGAAACCGATGTATTAACCCCACAATCAAGAATGTTATTAGATGATATTGTTTCCAGAGGAAGAGGAATACGTAGAATTTAAACTAATATTTTTGTTATATAAACATTATTAATGTTTTCAGGATTTAATTCGTTCAAATCTATTTTATAAAATAATAAAAAAGTCAAATTAGTTGACCGGCGTGTCATCCTAATAATTTTTTTATTTCAGGTAAATTTTTCATAATTTCTCTATATGATAAATTGCAGTTTATTAATTTAGAATATTCATTACAAATACTAAAAAATCGTATATATTCATTAATAGTTGATTTACTTCTATTGAATTTCTCTTTGGTAAAAGTAAGAAACTCCTTTTCAGTATTGTTTCATGATTTTAGAATACTTAATAAATATCAGAGATTATAATAATAACCTTTATTTCTTTTTTTCTAGATCGTCTAAATAATTCAATATTTTATGACATGTTTCAATAATTTCATCATCTGAACTTTTTTCATTAAATTTAAAAGTAATTTTTCTACATTAATTATTTCATTTAATCTTTTTTCTAAATCTTCTGGAACTTTCTTTTTTCTTAAAAGTATTAGATTTTTTATATTCTTTATTTAAATTATTTTCTTTTTCAAATTTTTCAACACATTTCATAAATTTATCTAGTTTATCTGTAGAAATATAATTTGTTATTATATTTACAAACTCACTAAATTTGTCTTCCATTTTTTAAAATATAAAATAATGTTTAATATCAAAATGAGTAGAGAAAATCTTATTGATGCTTGTAAAAATAATGATATTGAAAGAGTTAAATTATTAAATACTAAAATTAATATTAATTTTCAAGATGAAAATGGAAATACTTTATTACATATTAATTGTCTATATAATAATATTGAAATAGTTGAATTTTTATTAAAATGTAAAAATATAAATGTTAATTTACAAAATAATTATAAAGAAACTCTGTTACATATTGCATGTGAATTGTGTAGTTTTGATATAATTAAATTGTTATTAGATAATAATAAAAATAATATTTATTTAGAAAATAATAAAAAAGAAACTCCTTATCAGGTTTTGTCAAAATTTAGTACTTACAGATTGATGGAATTTTTTAATCATATAGATAATGAAGGAAAATTTAATTTAATATTTGACAATACTAGTGATTATATACAACTTCTGATAAATGGTGTATTTTTTATAGATTTTCTTTTTAATCTAGAAGAATATGAAGATCTAAAATATAGATTAGAAAAGGACTTTAATGATTGTAGATGTGAAATAATGGATCTATTATTTAATTATAATAATTCATTAATACAAAAATCTAGATTATGTATAAAAAATAACTGTTCAGATATGAATAAATTAAAAGGAATTATTCCTAATATGTTAATTAATTATTTATTAGAATAATTAACTATTTGTATTTTAAAAATGAAATAATTAAAACTTTGTTTTCTGTAATTCCCTTTCATAAAATGAACCTATAATTTCTTCGTTATTTAAATCTTTAATTTTATAAGTAATAGGATCTGTATAAATAATTTTATCTACAATAAATATTTATGTTGTCCATTTAGGGGTATAACCTTTTCAAAAAACCTTTTCTTTTTTGTTATTCTTACTCTATCTCCAATTGAAAATGTTGGTTTAACCATATTTTTATACTCTTGTGTTCCATATACATTTTTTCTTACTATATCTTCATTAGATTTTTTACTACCTTCAACAGGAGTCATTTTTATTGATGAATTATATGTGTTATTATAATCATCAACTAAATCATCTAAGATATAATATTTTGTAGTGCTATTAGCAGTAAAATATTTAAACATTTTTTCTTTCATAGTTCTATTCCATCTTTCAACTACACTACTTTTTTCTTCATTTTCTGTAGAATAAATAGTTATATTATTTTCTTTCAAAAGGGATTTCATATTAACATTATAGAATTCTTTCCCTTTGTCAACCCATAATTTTTTACATGATCTACCTTGTTTTATAATTTTATTAAATGCTTCAACAACATTTTCACCACTTTAATTTTTTAAAGGAGTCATCCAACCATATTTACTAAAAACATCTATAACTGTTAATAAATATTTATAATGTTTATTTTTTTTTGAATAAGAAGACATATCAACTAAATCAGCAGCCCATATTTCATCTATTCCTTTGACTATAACTTTTCTTTTCTCAAATTTTTGTATAACTGGTTTATGAAGTTCATCTGCTAAATCACTACTGAATTTTGGGAGGCTGTTTTAAAAAAATTTCCCATACCTAATGCAATTTTAGTTTTTATAATACTACCAACAATTCCTTTTTCTATTCTTTCTCTTATAGTAGGATTTGAAATATTTAAATCTTGTAACATCTTTTTATCACAAACTTCATTTCTAATTTTTCTATCTTTATTTTGTAGGTAGCAGATGTCGTGGTTCATTGAATAAATAGTTATATTATTTTCTTTCAAAAGGGATTTCATATTAACATTATAGAATTCTTTCCCTTTGTCAACCCATAATTTTTTACATGATCTACCTTGTTTTATAATTTCATTAAATGCTTCAACAACATTTTCACCACTTTTATTTTTTAAAGGAGTCATCCAACCATATTTACTAAAAACATCTATAACTGTTAATAAATATTTATAATGTTTATTTTCTTTTGAATAAGAAGACATATCAACTAAATCAGCAGTCCACATTTCATCTATTCCTTTGACTATAACTTTCCTTTTCTCAATTTTTTGTATAACTGGTTTATGAAGTTCATCTGCTAAATCACTACTGAATTTTGGGAGGCTGTTTTTTAAAAATTTCCCATACCTAATGCAATTTTAGTTTTTATAATACTACCAACAATTCCTTTTTTTATTCTTTCTCTTATAGTAGGATTTAAAATATTTAAATCTTGTAACATCTTTTTATCACAAACTTCATTTCTAATTTTTCTATCTTCATTTTGTAGGTAGCAGATGTCGTGGTTCATTGAAGCTTCATCAACTCTATTAATTGGTTTACTCCATTCTTTAGGTGTAAAATCAGGATTTAATCTTTTTTTTAAATTAGTTCCAGGACCTGTAAAATTATGACCTGGTAAATGTAATTCAATTGGTAGTTTATTAATAATACTATTAAGATTACCTCCTTGGCTCTCGGCAGGACTTCGTCCGTTTGTAGAACTAATAAATTTATTTTTTATAGTTCCACAAATAGCGCATTTTCCTTTTAACATATTTCTATTATTTTTAGTTTTAGTTTGTATTAAATCTAAAGTATTTGTTTTCTTTTTACATTTTACACAATACATTTCTATTACTTTATCATTCATTTTATAATGATTAAAAATGATTGAAATAGGAAATCGACCACAGGGAGTTTCACTTAAATTACCAAATGAACCTCTTTCAAATTTTCAACTTTTAGATGCTGTTAAAAAATTAAAAATACCAAATTTTAGAGGTGTATTTATTAGAACTGAATTACCTAAAAAACCTAGAAAAAAAGAATGTGGTATTATGAATTTAGATGATGATTTAACTGATAAAACTAAAGGTACTCATTGGGTTGCGTAGTATAAAAATAATAAAGAAAAGAATATTTTGATAGTTATGGAATTCAACCTCCATTAGAAATAATAGATTATCTTCGTGAAAAACCAGGTGATATACAATATTATACTGATCAAATACAACCTTTTAATACAGTAATTTGTGGTCATTTATGTTTACAGTTTTTGCTCTCGGCAGGTCAAAGACCGTTATTAGATATAAATTATATTAATTAAAACCATGTGGTAATGTTGTTATTCCATCATCACATATATATCTTTTATCATCATGTGGTGATAATGATTTTTTGTTTAATTCATTTATAAACATTTCATGTTTAACAGAATTTAGTGTGAACATTTTATGATAACTTTCATTTCCTGAAAACAAACAATTTTTATAATCATCATATGTAATTTCTTTTTTTAAAGTTGCCATACTTATTCCTTTTAATCTTTTCTTATCTTTTTCATTTAAAGTTTTAAAACTATATGCTTTACTTCTTAAACAAACTATCTCAGTTATAATCTTTCCATTTAATTCATCTTTAAATTTTCCTATTACTTTTTTATTTTTATCTGAATGTCTAAAATGCTCTTTAGGATAATCACTTGTATCTAATTCATCTTGAATAACTTCTAATTCTTTATATAAATCATTAGTATAAACATTTATGAAAATTTAAATGTGTTATAATAAAAGTTATACATTAATAATTTGCTGTAATCTAAAACACACATGCCTGTATAAATTGGTTTATTACATTTTACTGTAGGTTTATTCATCTGTATTCCAATTAAATCATCATTGAAATGAATAACATCTTTGAATGATGGTTTATAAAAATATTTTTTAGCTTCTTTTTCAGTGATAACTAATTTTAAATCAACTCTCTCTCTTATATTTTCTAAAGTTTTTCCATAAAATGCATTATTCATTAATTTCCATAAATCTTTTTCAAAATCTGATTTTGCTTTTGTTCTTTGATTAGTATTAAAATCTATATATGGTTTTAACCAATCTTCTTCTTTAAAAGAAAGAATTCTATGAACTTTAGTAACTTTCATTCCAAGAGATAAATAAAATTTTAATATTTTATGGTGAATAACATATTTTGGTAATTTCCTAGTTTGATCAGATATATTATTTCAGTTGGAAGAGTGATGTCCCCTAAAATATGTCTGCCAAAATAGTGGTTCTACGCATTCTTGGCGTTGGGGTCATTACGCTGGCATGTAATCATTTCGGAGTATCTGTTGATTGGGCGTTGGGTCCAGGGGTTAGGTTTAGCTTTAGTGTTAAATATTTATAAATATATTATAACGCGTGACAAAAACGACGCCACTCGGCCTAATTATGATCTTCTGATCGAAGGGAATTGTGCGGTTGATTACCAATCGCCGTAATTTACTGCCAAATGTTGGAAGATTGTCAAACTTTGGCTATTAATTAAAATGCACATACACACACATAAATACAAAAAATATCTAGAAATAGCTTAATTAACATCTCGATTAACATCTTAATTATTAATTAACATCTCGATTTGGACGCAGACGCTGACCCGAACGCCACGCTGACCCAAACGCCAGTGTGAGTGACACATGCCAGCGTAATGACCCCAACGCCAAGAATGCGTAGAACCACTGTATTTTGGCAGACATATTTTAGGGGACATCACTCTTCCAAACTGAAATAATATATCTGATCAAACTAGGAAATTACCCATATTTTTCGCAGTTAAAAAATATATATTGATAATTCAATAATATGCGTATATAGACTTTTTATATTTCTTTCTTTTTTAATTGGGATAGATTGTGAATTCATTCGGGGGGTGGGATGCTCCCACCTCCCTAGAATTCTATTTTTTGGGTATTTAGGTATTTCTATTTTATTATTTATTTTTTATTTCAAAGGGTGGGTACCCATATATTGAAAAGTAAATATTTTAAAAATTTAGAGTGGCCTGGTTCCCCATATTCTATCACTACTGTGGTAATCTCCCTCCCTCTTTAGCTAATTTGTCTGCACGTTCGTTCCTGTGTATATTACAGTGTGATGGTAACCACTGAATGACTACTTTCTGGAAGTTATACATAGTTGGGATATATTAAGTTGAGTCTGGCTATGTGATGGAATTCTCATTGTAGGTTTAGAGGACTTTTCATGATTTGAGATGTTGCTTTTTTTTGGCACAATGCTGCAATGACAAAGCTTACAAAAAACTTCCTCTGTTCCATCAGAAGCCTTTTTTGAGCCATGGGTACGTTTTTCCCCAACTATTTACGACCATTTTCGTAAGAAGCTTTCCATTTCTTTGATGACATTATTTTGTGTAAAACCAGTAATGACACAAATACTTGATAATACGCTATATACTTGCCAGGAACAAGCGTCCAGGCATAAAAAGAAATTCAATTAAATTGACACTATAAAATCACAGCGGAAACTCCAAAGTTGAAACTCAAGAATCCTTAACTCCGAAAACTCTTACTGTGACAAGTTCACCAAAAAGTGTTCCCCAAGCAATCGTCGATCATCTCTTTTATACTTTTATTTCGTGTTTATAGCCACACCTTCTATAGTAGTGACAGTGGTCAGTCCTTTAAAAACTTCAACATCACCAATCTCATGACAAACAGCAAATCTAATATTATCAGATAATCAGACAGTTTGAAGGGTAAGAATCCCGCCTGCACAATCAGATTACAACATTGGGGTTCAAACCCCCTAGATATCGCACCCTTCAGACTGAAGATTGACGCCCTCGCTGATGATTTAAAGGCTAATCGCTTCCAGTGAGATATCATCAACCAATATCAATCAACAAGCCGACAACTGTCGTTGATTTCTATTACGCAATATGCCCTGGTAAGCAGATTTAAGCGGAACCAATTGGGAATGTTTCAACAAATATAACAGGGTGTTAGACAAGGTTGTGTGCTGTCACCAGATTTGTTTAATATTTATAGAAAGATTATTTCAAGATCCATAAGGGGCATGCCTGGAATAACAATTGGAGGTCATAATATAAATAATCTAAGGTATGCTGATGATACAGTCTTAATCGCTAAGAGTGAAAATGAGTTACAAGAAATGTTGGACATTATAGTGAAGGAAAGCAAAAAAAAAGGACTCAGCCTTAATAGCAAAAAGACAAAGGTAATGGTAACAACAAAGAAAAAGACATCACCTCAGTGCAAAATAAAGACAAGTGGAACAATATTAAAACAGGTAAATGAATTTAAATATTTGAGAACTTTGTTAACCTCAGACGGAAGATGTATAAAAGAGGTGAGATGCAGAATGGCTTAGGCAAAAGCAGCTTTCCAAAAAATGAGGAAGATACTATGCAATCCATTTTTGCCAATAGAAACAAGAAAAACAGTTCTTAAATGTTATATAGAGCCAGTCTTAACATATGGATGCGAATCATGGATAATAGGACAACAGACAAAAAAATCACTGGAGTCTGTAGAAATGTGGGTTTACAGAAGAATGTTGAGAGTACCATGGACAGCTAAGTAGAGTAATGAAAAAGTTCTGAAAGAGGTCAAAGCAAAAAGAGAACTAATTTCCAATATTAGGAAGAGACAATCATAATTTTTTGGCCGACGAAGAGAGCAACTGGAATATATCACCAGATCATAGAACGGAAAATCAAATTGATCACATATGTATTAATAATAAGTTTAAGTCATCCTTACAGGATGTAAAAGTATATAGAGGGGCAGATATAGCTTCTGATCATCATCTTCTGTTAGCCAAACTTAAAATTAAATTAAAAAGGTATACTACAACGATTAAGGGCAGAAAGTATTTCAATGTAGGGTTTCTTAAAGAACAAGGAATTAAAGATAAATTCGCAGTCACAATATCAAACAAATACCAAGTCCTCCAACAACTAGAAAATACAATAAATATAGAAGATCATTGGAAACAGGTAAAAAATATATGGAAAGAGACATGTGAAGAAACACTGTGGAAAAGAGAACGCCAGAATAAGGCATGGATGACAGCAGAGACCCTGGATAAAATTAAAGAAAGAAAGAACAAGAAAGCAGACATAAATAAAAGCAAAACAAGAAGTAATAAAGCCAAGACACAGGAAGCTTACACAGAGGTGAACAAAGAAGTGAGAAGATGCATTAAAAGGGATAAGAGGAAATATATAGATGAATTAGCTAAAGAGGCAGAAGAAGCAGCAAATAAAGGGAATATGAAAGAACTGTACAACAGCACAAAGAAATTAGGTGGAAAATACAAACAGATCAACGCCTTTATCAAAGATAAGAAAGGAAATCTGCTTAGTAATATAAAGGAACAAATGGAGAGATGGAAGGAGCACTTTGAAGAACTTTTGAACAGACCTGGCTCAAATAATCCTCCAGATATACTACCAGCAGAAGAAGAATTACACGTTAACTGCGGAAAACCAAGCAAAGAAGAAATAATGAAAGCCATCAAACTATTAAAAGATGGTAAAGCCACAGGACCAGATGAAATTCCTTCGGAAGCCATCAAAGCAGATATTATCACCTCTACCAAGATGTTACATAATCTATTGGATAAAATTTGGGAGAGGGAAGAAATACCTAAAGACTGGAGAGAAGGTTATATGATCAAACTACCAAAGAAAGGAAGTTTACAGGAGTGCACAAATTATAGGGGAATTATGCTACTATCAGTGCCAGGAAAAAATATTAGGCAGAATCATTCTGGAGAGACTAAAAGAGGCTATAGAGAAACACTTGAGAGATGAACAAGCAGGTTTTAGGAAGAACAGATCATGTGCTGATCAAATAACTACTCTACGTATAATAGTTGAACAAAGTTTAGAACTAAAATCCCCACTTTATATTGGATTCATAGATTACGAAAAGGCATTTGATAGTTTAGACAGAAGAATGCTTTGGAAGTTGCTGAGTCATTATGGAATCCCCATAAAGTTTATTAACCTGATAAAAACAATGTATGAAGGAACAAAATGTAGTGTGGTGCATGAAGGACAGCTTACAGAAGCATTTGAAATAAGAACAGGAGTAAGGCAAGGATGCCTTCTGTCTCCATTTCTCTTTCTACTGGCCATAGATTGGATTATGAAAATAACTCAAAACAACAGAAATGGGATCCAGTGGTCACTGACCAAACAACTTGATGATTTAGACTTTGCTGATGACATAGCTCTCCTATCACACAGCCATCAACAGATGCAAGATAAAATGAGTATATTAGATGAGAGATCACAACAGCTAGGACTAAAGATTAATAGAGATAAGACCAACATTATGAGAATTAATGCAGTTGGCAATAACCAAATAAAACTAGGAGAAATACCTCTACTAGACGTACAATCTTATATATATCTGGGCAGTAATATAGATAAAGAGGGAGGAACAGAAAACGATACCAAAATAAGGATATCAAAAGTAAGAGGAGCTTTCATTGCACTGGGAAACATATGGAAATCCAAAGAAATTAGGCTAAATACAAAAATACAAATTTTCAACTCCAATGTTAAGTCGGTTCTATTATATGGCTGTGAAACATGGAGAATAACAAAATTGACAATCACGAAGGTACAGACTTTCATTAATGGATGCTTGCGCAGAATAAAGGGATGGAAATGGCAGGACAAAGTCACAAACGTGGAATTATGGAAATGTACCGGTCAAATACCAGTGGATAAAGAAATACAGCGAAGACGATGGCGATGGATAGGACACACACTACGGAAACCAACTGAGAGTATTACACAACAGGCCCTTTTTTGGAATCCCCAGGGGAAAAGACAAAGAGGAAGACCAAGGAATTCTTGGAGAAGACAGATTGAAGCAGAAATGAAGATGATGGGGAAGACATGGAATGATCTTAAAAGAATTGCAAAAAACAGAACGACTTGGAAAGTGTTTGTTGAAGACCTATGCTCCATTGGGAGCTAAAAGGTAGAAGAAGAAGAAGAATGAGAAGAGAGCAACTGGAATATATTGAAACAACTGGAAAAATTGAGTGACGAAGAGATAGAGGGAAGCAAAGAGAAAAAATAACAGACAGCTTAAGAGAATGGCTAGGCAGAAGGTCAACAACAGAAATGATAAATAGCTGCTGAGATCAAAAATTGTGGAGAGACATGATCACCTACGCCAGTAGGCACAGTACTTGATGATGAAGCGGATTGAGTTTCATTATCAGTTTGGACAGACGGATATGTAGAACATGCGGTCTGAAAAGTTTGAAGTTGAAAAATTTCAGAAATTTCAGATTAGGGTGAATTTAGTTTCCACGGATTTCCATTTGTTTGGCAAAAAAAAGCCATAAAAGCCAATAAAAATAAAAAAGCCAATCACCTTGAAAAAAATCCAGATTTCTTAAATCTGGCTTAGAAAAAGCCAAGTTGGCAAGCCTGTTGAGGATGGGCACCATAATAGCTTCTTTCCAGAATGCCGGCACATGACCTCTCTTCCAGCTAGCATTTATTATCCTTAAAAGCTGGCTCTTGGCTTTCTGTCCCAGATTTAGGAGCATTTCGTTGGAGTTTCCAACTTTACCAGGGGAACTTTTGAGCTTCAGTCCTTTGAGAGCAACATCTAATTCAGTTGGGGTAAAGATGGTCGTCTGATGCTCTTCTGGTGCTAAAGGCATGTGTTTTGCATCTTGGTTTTCTCGTCTTGCAGCTTTCTGTTTGTCTATTGGAATGTTTATTCTACTAATGTTTTTGTAAGTCTCTATCAGTAGATTTGCTGCCCTTTTGCCTGTGAGGATGTTCTGATTGTGTGCTAATGATATTGGAGGTTGGCAGTTTTTCGTCGCTAAGAGCTTTCGCAAGTTTCCATAGTTTATGACCATTTTTGTCAATATTAAGGCTCTCTGTTTTGTCTATCCAGCTCTGTCTTGCTGATATCATGACCTCACGTCTGTATTTGGTCGAGGCTGCTTTGTAGGCAATGTTGCTCTCTGTGCTGTGTGATGTTTCAGCTAGTTCTCTGGCAGAGTCCAGTTCCTCTTCTAGTCTTTGTATTTCCTTGAACAACATATGACCATCGTCTTTTCTTTATTACTGAAGATATTAGTGTTTCACTAATTTACACATTCTGTATCAGGTCTACGTTTCATTAACAAAATCGTTTTTACGATAGTGGCTTGTTAAACCTCTGATCAACGGTTCTATACCAAGCCGGAGAAAAATAATTCCTCCATCTTGGATACAACCGGAAACAACCAAGAACTAAAACAGGTTGTGGCTGAACAGTCAGACATGGAAAACTGTGACTTCTGCCCATGTGCCGTATTTGGCCCAAAAGGATAATCAATCAATCAAAAACTAAAAATAGTGTTATAACATTTTTGTTGTTTAATATAGGATGAAGAAGAGAATATTGGGGATTTCAAAAATTGACTTCATATTAGGATTCCTGTTATAACTGGTCTCATTATAAATGAATTCTACTGTATTGTTCTTTGAAGAAGAATTTGACTTCTTTATAGCTGACTGGATGGTTCTTTGGTTATGGAAGTCCCCGGTATCACCGCAAACGAATTAAAATCCATAATTGCTCAACCACCTGTGCCAAACAAAGAAAGGTAGCTGTTGTCCCCATCATAGCAGTCTCAGCACACACCAAATGACATAAGGCGAAACCGCACATAAAGTGAACACAGCCAACTGTTCCCTGTCATACAATATCATCATTCATTGTAAACAACTGGAATATCGAAACATAATCAAAACGGATGAAACACACAACTCAAGGTGTGCACAAAGCACCTAACTCAGTAGCTCCTAACTGGATGATATTCTTGTAATGAAAATTTAAAAAACAAAAAAACAAGAGGAGGTAGGGTAACAGCTTTAAACCTATGCAAAGCTGTTACCATACCACTTTTCCTTTTTTAAAAGAATTTTCATTAATATCATCTGTTTTACAGCAGCTTCGCATTTATATGTATCTTGATGCATCTTGGTGCCTTTACCCCATGATATTCTTGCAGTAGCTTTCTTCCTTCTTTGACCAGTTTCTCCACATACTCATTTCCCTGTATATTGTAATGTGATGGTTTCCAATGTATAATTATTCTGACATTGGCCTAGAATGATTTTAATGCTTTTTTTTTAGTACCATATAAGATCTATTTTTACATAGTTGTATGTTAAAGGTGTTTCAAAAAAAAAAAAGAAATAGCAGAAACTACATTTTCCTGTTCTTGTTCTTACAAAGTAAGTGTGCATAGGATTGCAGTCTCAATTTGTTGTTGTTGACGGAATGCCACTAGTTAATGCGGGCATGGTGCCCTTTGACTCATTGATGTGGCGGGTCGTAATGGCTTTCTTGACATTCCCAGCTCTTACTGGAGAAGTTAAGTTTGTCTATCCCAGGCTACACTGGGAACTACTAGTCCAGTCCAGCCCAGAGCTACTGCAATACTGGGTCTTCTATATCAGTAACAGCTACCACTACAGGGAACACAGCGATCCTAGCTTCTGTTAGCCAGCCTGTTTTGACGCAGACTGTTACCAGGGGAGACCACAAGGAGGTAGAACTGCTAGATCTTGGTCAGCTGATGGTGCACCGGCCCTGTTATTGCCACCGCAGGTCACAGCTCTTCTGCTCCCTCTCTCAATTTGTATAAACTCCATACATATTGTGGGAAATAAGAAAATATGAAATGCTTATACACTACTTTCTTTATATTTTGTTATGGCTCCTTGTTTGTTTTATCTAATACGAGCATCCACTGTATGAACACTATACTGAAAACTGACACACTGCAACTTCTAGTACACTAAAGAATAAAAGACAACGAAGGTTGGGATAGGACTGACAACCTCATTATGTCAAATTTAATTTCAAAATGTGATGTGTGGGTTAGAAGGTTACACATTATTGAAGCTCATTGATTCTAGGTGTTTTATACTTTAAAAACTGTATGTGAGACTTACAAGGTGTTTATATGAATGCTACACCAAGTGGACATATGTAGGAGGCATGATGATGTCACATCTGACTTAATAAGCACATACCAATGTGCAATTGTGTATGTGTTTATTCTCTGCTTAGTATTAATTGGTTTTATTGCAGATTGTTGGAAAATTGGCCAGTGTGATATGGAATCTGTCAAGGTCAATCAGCGAGTGGTGATTCAGTTCTTAACCAATGAATATTGACCAGTCGACATTTATCACTGAATGCAAGCAGTGTATAGTAACAAATGTGTCTCAGTCTACAATGAAGGACTGGGCATGAATGTTTTGAAAAGGACGTGAATTAACAAAAATCTTCCGTGGCCAGGTCCAGTGTATATTGTTGTGACAGAAGAAGCTATCATCAAGATTGATGCAGCAAAACAGGTGGACTGTCATCGAAGCTTAAGTTTGCTAGCTTAGGAACTCTCTGTGTCACTTGGGACAGTTCAAATGGTGGCTAGAAGAAGCTGAATTTTTGGAAGGTGTGCTCACAATGGGTCCCAGGGATACTGGCTGACCATCATAAGGAAGAATGCATAGCATAGAGTTTGAACTGCCACATTATGATAAGGACAGTGATGCATTTCTGTTGCACATGTAGAAAGATGAGTCGCAGTGCCATCGCTTTGAGCCATGCAGCAAAAAGCGAGCATGTAATGGAAACATTCTGGATGACCAAAAACCAAAAAAAGCAAGTCACAGATTTCCGCTGGTAAGGTAACAAGGCTGAGTTCTGTCGCCAGATTTTTTTTTCACTTTACAGCGAAAATGTAATGAGATCAATAGTAGATATAAAAGGAATTGAAGTCAAAAGTCTCAACATAAACAATTTCTGATATGAGGATGACACAGTCTTAATAGCAGAGACTCAGAGTGAACTACAAGAAATTATAGACATAGTAGTAAAAGAAAGCAACAAGAAAGGTCTAAGTCTGAATATAAAGTTAACAGAAGTAATGGTCATATCGAAGAAACAATCATTACAATTATGCAGCATTTTTTAAAAATAGGATAAATCAGAAACAAGTGCAACGCTTCAAAACTTGGGCACAATAACATCATCAGATGGAAGCACCACAGAAATAAAAAGCAGAATAGCTCAGGCCAAAATAGCATTTCAGAAAATGAAAAACATCTTAAGTAACAAATCTCTGTCAATAGAAGTCAGAAAGAGAGTTCATCAGTGCTATATAGAGCCAATTCTGACCTGCAGAAGTGAATCATGGACCATAAACAAACAAATAAAAATATGATTAGAGGCCACAGAGATGGGATTTCTCAGAAGAATTTTGAAAGTTCCCTGGACAGCTAAAAAAGACTAAAAAGAAAATTCTCAAAGAGGCCAACACAAATAGGGAGCTTCAAAGAAACATCAGAAATAAATAATCATTTTTTGGGCACATCATGAGAAGAGGAAAGTTGGAATACTTAGTTACAACTGGCAAAATACAAGGAAAGAGAGATCATGAATGACGTGAGAAAATACTGGATAGCTTGGTGTCATGACATGGAAAAAGAGTCAACAACAGAATTGATACGATGCATGGTAATTAGAAGATTGTGGAAGGACATGATCGCCTACGCCAGGGGTGGCCAACCTATTTTGAGCTTGGGCCAGTAAACTGATTTTAAAACATTTGAAGGGTCATCTAACTAAATTTATACTAATAACTTTTTAAAATGTAAACTACAGTATTATATGCATATTTAGTAAAGTATTCAGGTTAAGTAAACCGATATATAAAGCATATTTTAAAAGTAATCCAGTTATTTATATAATCATATAATTTATTTTATACATTTAAAAAAAAATTATCATAAAAAGAAACATATTGAATTATTTTAGAAATAGTCGTTAATCTAATCTTACAGTCTTGAAGACTTATAATGTTAATTAATGTGATTCTTGAACTTGCTTTTCAATTTTTATGTGCACAGAACAAGTATATACACAAGTTGTGCATCTGTAATAGCTGAACGTAATTTATTCTTAATAACATCCATGGCAGAAAAAGTTTGCTCACAAATATATGTGGAGCCAGATCTGTACACAAGCCTTAGAGCAAGATCGTAAATTTCAGGAAACCGGTCTAAAGAGATATATTTCCAAAATTTGGTCAAATTAGGAGTAGTGACTGGATCAATGTTCTTTAAATTTAGCACAAAGTCCTGAATGGTTTTGGATTTCTTTTATTTCAGTTTGGAAGGATAGGGAGTATTTATGAATCTCAGACTCTGAAATACAAAATGGATTTAAGAATAAATCGATGTTACTCTTTTCAGATTCGAAAGAGGAAAATCGAGTTGAGAATTGAGTTATTTGCGGGTCATCATCATTGCACTCCAAACATGTCCATAGGTGCTCAGATCCCCTCTTCAGCATGTCCCGCAGTGTCCAGCAACTGATGACTCCAGTTCTGTGTTGGTTGATAAGTCTTCTTACACGTCCACTAACTTTTGCATTTCTGGCTGTGCCCATTCTTAACTCTCATCTCTTTCATCCGAAGGAGTGACGTGGACTCATGGTTGTCGAAGTCCTGTGCTCTTCCCACATCTTGGAGGGCATTGATGATGTCCGCCCAATCCTATGGTTAACCGACAGCGCAGCCAGCCAACTTGTCCGCACTTTCATTTCCCCGTACTCCTGCATGTCCTGGGATGTAGACAAAGGTGACCATATGTATTTTTGACTTCTGCAATGACTATACTGTCAGCGGGGTAGAGTTCTGCCCTACCAAAGGAGGAGTAAGACGTCTCCTTTCCTCCACTAGTCTTCGGGACACTCCTGGGCAAGGTGGAGCTCCCGTTTAGCCCCCCCTATCAGGGTTATGTGAAGCCATTGGAGCAGGTAGTGGATGGTGTTGTGGTAGCAGCCGACAAGTAGTGCCGGTTATGGTCCCCACACCGCAATGGCAGGCAGAGGATCTCATTTATAGAGACAATGGCTGCAATCTCCGACTAGTACAGTCACTGCCAAGAAGGACATGGCAAAACCCAGACAAAAAAGTACACAATCAAATTGATTTTGTACTGGTACAGAAAAGATTTAGGAATGGGCTAACGTCTGTTAAAACAAGGCCAGGAGCAGATTGTAATAGTGACCATGTACTAGTAGTTGGAAAGATAAGAATAAAACTGCGGAAGGCACAGAAATCACCAAGAAATATAAAATTAGAACTAGATATGCTAAGAGTAGATAAACAGATGAGTGATAAGTACAGCATGGTAGTACAAAAAAGATATAATGCTATTGAGAAAATACAGGACATCCAGGAGCAGTGGGAAATGCTCAAACAATTGATTCAGCAAACATCAAAAGAAGTAATACCAGTGACT
Source organism: Megaustenia siamemsis (assembly GCA_032433765.1). Classification (NCBI taxonomy): domain Eukaryota; kingdom Metazoa; phylum Mollusca; class Gastropoda; order Stylommatophora; family Ariophantidae; genus Megaustenia; species Megaustenia siamemsis. Next base: position 48,375,810 of record JAVIAB010000059.1, on the reverse strand, counting down.
AAAAGAATCAACAAAAAGAAATGGATGACAGAAGAAATATTACAACTAATGGACGAAAGAAGAAAACATAAGAAAGAAGAACGAGCATAAAAAATATTGCACAAAGAGATCCAAAACAAGTGCAGAGAAGCAAAGGAAGGATGGTTAAAACAGAAATGTGAAGAAATGGAAAAACAACAAAAGAAAGACCCACAATTTATGCACAATCAGTTAAATGAATTAACAGGAAAAAAAGAAGTCAAAGTTTCAGGATGTGTGAAATCAAAGGAAGGAAATATAATAATGGGACAGGAGAAGACAATGGAAAGATGGACAGAATATATCAGTCAACTCTATGATGATGAAAGACCAGAATTAAACAATTCAAATGAAGACACAGGACCACCAATAATGCAGAGTGAAGTGGAGGACGCAATTCAACACATGAAAAGAGGCAAAGCTCCAGGTCCTGACAATATAACAATCAAAGAGATAAATGCATTAGGAGAGTTGGGAGTACAAGTCTTAACAAAATTACTCAATGACATATATAACACTGGACACATACCCAAAGATCTACTAAAATCTATCTTTGTAGCCATACCGAAGAAGTCAGGCGCCACTGATTGTGAAGACCATTGCACTATGAGCCATATGACTAAAATATTACTAAGAATAATCATGAGACGTGTAAGGAACAAAATAAAACCAGAAATAAGTGAGGAACAATGTGGATTTGTGGAAGGAAAGGGCACCAATAATGCAATATACATCTTAAGGACATTGACAGAAAGATCTATAGAGGTATAGAGAGATCTATATATGTGCTTTATAGACTACAGGAAAGCATTTGACAAAGTAAAGCATGTGGAAATAATCAATATGCTGGAGAAATTAAACATTGATGGCAAGGATCTGCAAATCATAAAAAGCATGTACTGGCAACAAACAGCAGCTATACGAATTAACATTCAAACAGGACAATTCCAATATATAAAACAAGGAGTCAGACAAGGCTGTGTTCTGTCACCGGATTTGTTTTCACTTTACAGCGAATATATTATGAGATCAATAGTAGACAAAAAAGGAATTGAAGTCAACAGTCACAACATAAATAATTTGCGATATGCGGATGACACAGTCTTAATAGCAGAGACAGAGAACGAACTACAAGAAATGACAGACATAATAGTAGCAGCAACAAGAAAGGTCTCAGTCTGAATAGTAAGAAAACTGGGAAATACTCAAAACCCACAAATGGATATAAAAATTGAAGGAATAGACCTGGAGACAGTTCAGAACTACAACTGCCTTGGACATACTATAACCAGTGATGGAAAATGTACAACTGAAATAAACAAAGGATATGGAATAACAAAAAGTAATTTTAATGCCATGAAGAACATACTAACATCAAAACAAATAACACCAGGGCTAAAACTAAGAATAGTAAAATGTTACATCTTCTCAATATTCCTATATGGTGCAGAAACATGGACATTAGACAAGAAAACAGAACAGAGAATTGAAGCCTTTGAAATGTGGATATATAGAAGAATAGGTAGAATTGGATGGAAAAAAATGGTAACAAACGATGAAGTATTACTTCTGAACAACTGAAAATAAAAAGAGAACTACTAAATACAACTAAGACAAGACAAATGAAATTTTTGGGGGCATGTTAAAAGACACAACAGCCTACTGAAATTAATATTGGAAGGGAAAATACAAGGTAAAAGAGGCAGAGGCAGACCAAGACTAACATAGACGAGTAACATCAAAAGATGGACAAGTCAATCTATGACAGCCTGCACCATCAAAGCAAGAGACAGAGTAGAATGGCGATCCATGGTAGCCAACCTTCGTTGCGGAGAGGGCACTCAATGATGATGATGATGGTTTCATTATTAAATTTGATTGGTTTAGGGTTTGGTTCTCTTTTATCACCAGACAAATGTTGCATAAGTCTCCAGGCTTTATTTCCTTCATGTCGCAGATCGAGTTTATTGCATGTTTCTTGCCATTTCTCTTTCTTTGCTTTTTTAGTAACTAGTTTGACCTTAGCACTAGCTTTGTTATGGTTTATTTTATTATTTAAAGTTGGGTTCTGCTCAAGTATTATTCTGGCTTTCTTTAATTCTGATACTGCTGTCTCCATTTCTGTGTTCCAAAATGGTCGATATTGTGTTCTACATCCTTTTGTTCTGAAGTGTTGAGTATTATTTGTGTGAACATCTTGTTTAATTTTTCCACGCTGTTGTCTGTCAGATTGTTCAGGAGTTGGTCGGATTTTTGTTGATATCGCTTCCATCAGCTTTCTTGAAATTCCATCTTGTTCTCTGTTTTGTTTTGATTTTTGTTGTTTTTGTGTCTACTATGGTGACTATGGGTCTGTGATCACTGCCTATGACATCAATAACTTCAATGTGGCAGTAGCTTATGAGATCAGCAGAGCAAATAGTCAAATCGGTCTACTAAGGGAGAGATGGGCTCTATGTAGGAGAGATGGTGTTGATTCTGCGTCCTGCATGACAGTAAGATTAGTTGATTGGCAAAGATCTTCTATGTATTTTCCTGCGGGATTTGAGTTATAACATCCCCATTGTGTTGAATGTCCACTAAAATATCCAGCCAAGATAGTTCTGTGGTAGTTAACTTGATCAAGTTCTGTTATGTTGCAATTTGTGCCTGGTGGATTGTAAACATTATAAATATTATATTTGCTGGATGCAAACCAAATTGTGGCTTTCTGAACATCTGTTAGTTCGGAATTAGTTAGTGACGCTACATCTCCCTGTATATTGTTTTTGATGTAGGTGATTATACCAATGCAGTTGTTGGTGCACTTACATGGATAACTGGTGTAACCTGTTATATGTGTATCTATGTTCTTGTGTAGTGTTTCCTGCAGTAGGGCAATATGGATCTTGTATTTGTACATGGTTTTGGTTAGCTCTGTTTTCTTGTTTTTGAGGCCTGAAATATTAAGTTATAGTATGTTTAATTTATTTGTTTTTCCACTCTGACCAATATTCATGCTCTTTCTTCCATTAAAATATTTATATATTGAAGTTTGTTGGATCCGAGGTTTCTGTATGAGTTGTTTGAGTTTCTTCCAGTAGCTAATTTATCGCGCAGTCTAGCCTGGTTGCTCACTGTCTGGCGCGGACCTTGTTGACCGAGGCGGCGTCCAAGCTCATATTGGTTTTATAGTCTTGATGTACATGGCATTGTTAAAACTGGGGGACCTGTGGGCTATCTTTCTACCCCAGGGTGAAGGTTCTGCAAATCCTCGCCTCAATTCCATCCATGGCATGTATTGTGTCTCTATCTCTGCTGACACATCATCCATCCATGTGTTTACTTTCTAGGCCCTGTATTCAAGCAGGATTCACAACAGCCCATTCCCCGCCACCTAATGTCACTGGCACTTACTCCGTTCATTCAGGTGTATCACATGGGGGCCAAATGTATCGACAGAAGATCGTCACGTCCTGGGTCACTTGTGTTTATGCGATGTACTACAGGACTGTTAAAAAGAAACATGATGGACTTCTATTCAGTACTAGAGTCATTTGTCTCACAGGGGGTTCCTATAGAAAGAGTAATAAAATAGAAGACAAGACACTCACTCAAGGGAGAGTGAGGTTGGTTAGATGAGGGCCATGGCGTATAACACATGTCGGTGTGCTCTAGCTCTGCATCTATAGGGGCTTACCTCCTCCTGGCCCAGTTATACAGCTCGGTCGCGCCCAAGACCAACTTTGCGATAACAGGGGGACCACATGTAGGTGTGGCCGAGGACACAGTAGCCCAGTGGAGTTGAATTTAGTCCATCAAAACCGGAGAGGATTTTGTCAAACCAGAGAAGTTTTTGTCATCCGATATCCACTGAGCCTGGCAAATGAGAGGCTATGAATGCTTCAAATACCTTTTGGTGATGTCAAGAGCGGACATCACCCACCCCCCGAACACCCAGTTTACAGCCCCGATCTGTCATCATTTTCATTCATACTGGCTTTTAAATAATCTCTAAAGTTACAATGATCCAACTCTGATGCAGATATAATGGCCTTGATGACAAAATAGTTCAATGAGCAGCCAAAGTAATTTTTCTCAGAAAGCATCCTTCGACCATAACAGTGGGATGTGTGTCTAAATTCCTATGGCAACTTTTTCCAAATAATCCTGGTGAGTACTTGCTTCATAAAAATTGCTTTATTTAATTCTGTCAAACCTCCTGATATGTTTGTAATTAACCTACTGGGATGGGTTTCATTTGAAAAGGCCTTGTACACAGATGAGGAAGGTATCATGAAATTATACAAAATGATATCCTTATGTATTGTTTACAAGCAGTTTTCTGAAGTCAAGAGTGACAACAAAATTGAATAAACTGTAATTGTAATAACCAAATGACATTAAATGCTAAATGGTGGCAGTTATTAATTCACATTCTACGCATCACGAAGTAAGCAAAGCTACAGTAGGTGATTTTCCTACCTGAGCCCGCAGCGGCATCTCCCTATTCTTCTCACTGGTTATACTCAGAGAGCCCAGGTTTAATAGCAACATCTTTACATCCCTACAAAATATATAAACAATTTCTTCTGACATTAACAATAAATTATACAAAAAATGTCAGCAGGTCTAACATTTTTATGTGTGCATGTGTATGTCGATGTTTGATGAATATGAAAAATATACAAAATGAACTGATACTAAAATCCTATTACAATACATTTAATTATGTTTATAACTGTTACAAAAGCCTTGGTAGTTGAGCAGTACAAGCACTCATCACTGATGAGATTTTGAGCTCAATAGCAGTAGCAGTTAGTCAAAGTCCCCGGTATCACTGCAAATGAATTAAAATCCATAATTGCTCAACTGTTCATGCAAGTGGAATAATTCAAATTAACATCTCATCTCATTGAAGGATGAAGGAGCCAAACAAAGAAAGGCAGCTGCACTCACCATCATAGCAGCCACAGCACATGCCAAAAGACATAATGGGTAGCTGCACCAAAAGTGAACGCAACTGAACTGTCCATCATTCAATATCATAATCCATCGTAAGCAAATGGAATATTGAAACATGATCCAGATGAAAAACACAACTTATGGTGTGCACAGAGCACTAAACTCTGTAGCTCTGGCAGCACATCGGACTTGGAATATGAGGAAACTGCAACAAAGAATACTTTTCAGATGGTTCCTGCTGCCTATCCATCATACTGACCGTAAGTATCTTTGAGCTCAATTTCCAGATGTAGCAATTATTTTTTTTACCTCACTGCCTCTGAAAATGGGTACCAGAAATTTTTTCTTAGAAAATAGAGCTGCATGGTATGATCAGCCACCCCATCCATAAAATGTGCCATGCAACATCACCATCATCAGTCATCACCACCATCCAATCTGGTTTACATTACTCATCTGCTTGAGCACCTTTTCCTCTTGTATAAGATATCTTATGTATACATTGTTTTTGGCACTAGTGTTCTGCTCTTTTTTTGCACCCTTTTGATAGTTCCATCTTTAGGTATCGTTTGTCTGCAATATATAGTGTGTTCTCTTCTAAACTTTAATGGCTTGTGTCAATATTGTATCATGGTGCCACATATGAAACATATTTTGTACTTGGTCTTACCTTTGCAGTTGTGTCTTACTTGTTTTGGTTTGTAAAAGAAGAGACTGATTGGGATTTCCTACTGAGCTATCACAAAGCTGCAAATTAAATTCCCAATTCCCACTTGCAAAAAGTGAAATGTTTGATAAGTCTTAATCTTGTCAATGTTTTCTAGAAGCCCATTTTATACCCACAGTATTAATAACTAACCTTGTTAAATGTCAAGACTGAGGGTAAAATGTAGCCAAAGCAACATATAAAGACCTTGACAATACAGTGAAAAGCTCAGTAAGACGTGATAAAAAACATAGTTAATCTGGAAAAACCGTAAATAGTAAGATATTATATATATTATATAGAAACAGCAGGCTCCTTTACATCAAATGGCGGACCTGTTCTGAGTAAAGATGGCACCTTACTAGCTTCTAGTGCTAATAAAAAAGCTTGATAGACTTAACATTTCCAGGATGTTCTTAACCGCCTGTATCCCAGTCATCTGATACAGTTTGAAATAGATGCATCAACTCCACACCTAGATATCAATATAAAAGAAATCACTATAACAGAAATTGAATTAGCAGTGAAACAGCTAATAATAAAGTTCCTGGCATAGATAAAATAACCATCTATCTATTGACCTTTCGAGCCGTAACCGGCCCATAGGGCGTAGACCAAGATACACCTTCTCCTATATGAATTTTTGTTCTAGCAGTTTTCTTTTAAAGATATTTTATCAAATCTCGCCATCTGTCTCTGTTCTGTGCAAGCAGTTCTATCTCATTGAGGGAGCCGATTCCTGCTGCTCTTGCCTCTCTCATCAATGTTCTTCTCAGTGTCTCCCTGGGTCTTCCTCTTTTTCTTTTACCTGTTGTTTCCCATATGAGGGCTTGCTTTGCTATTCGATTATTATCTCTTCTCATCACATGTCCAACGTATGACCATCGTCTTTTCTTTATTACTGAAGATATTAGTGGTTGATTGGCGATTTCTCTAATTTCCTCGTTTGTTTTGAATTCGTTCCATTCTATACCAAGTATTTTCCTTAGACATTTATTTTCGAATGCGTTCAACTTTGTTTCTATATCTCTTGTATATAACCATATATACAAAATAACCATAGAGGTGCTAAAAGCATTTAATAATCAAAATCTATCCCACTTAAGAAAGTTATTTAATAAAATTTGGGATGAAGAAAAAGTTCCTACAAACTGGAAGAAAAGGATCATTATCAAACAACCTAAAAAAAGGCAATCTTAAAGATTGCAATAACTGGGGAGGAATAATGCTTTTATTAGTTGCCTTCTAAGTTTTCTGAAAAACCATGCTGAACAGTATAAAATATGCTATATATAATATTATGTGTGAAGAACAAGTAGGATTCAGAAAGTGAAAAAGCTGTCTTGACCAAATATTCACTCTATGGATAATACTAGAAGAACATACAGAAAAACAATAATTAATCTTCAATTTCTTTGATTAAAAAAAAGTGTTTGAGAGCATATAGAGATTGCCCTTGTAGAATATCTTGAAACATTGCAGAAAAATCCACCAAAAATTATCAACATCATAAAAGACAAAAATGATGGCGTAGTTCGCACAGTGGAGGGAATGAGTTCAGATTGAAACGAGTAAAACAGGGATGCATACTATCATCTACGTTATTTGAAATTACCATTAATTACATAATGAATAAATGTTGCAAAGTTAAAAATGGCATTAAATGGTATGACAAGTTTTGAAAGATCCTGATTTTACAGATGATACAGTGCTTCTGACAGACAATATAAACAAAATACAAAATATCGCAGAAACCCTAACATCCATATAATTAAGGAAAGATGATGGACATATGTCAGACATGTGCTGAGAAGATATAAGAAAATTCCAAAACAGGTTCTTCTATGGGAAACATCAGAATACAGAAAAAGAGAAAGACCTTGATCGACACTAAAAAGAACACTTATAGGAGAAGCAAAGATGACGTCATGGGACGCACCAAAATGGCAGCTTATTTATATTCGAGCCATGGACTAAGGAATGTTTACTTTGAACACCACGATATCTGTTATTGCAGCGAGTTGGCAGATTTTTGAAAATGTACTCAAGGGTTTGTACATAAATGTTTGTTCACGGTTTGTTAACCTTCGCTGTAGATAAAGTCTTTAATTTGATGGCTTAGTTTGTGACCTTGGTAGCTAAGGACCTAACTTGTGCAAACGGATGGCATTGGCAAGGATCATTTTGAATCTATGAAGTGGGCTCATTTTGTGTTTAACTCAAAAGCATATGTGCTTTTTAACCAAAGACCTTTTTTTTGGGGGGGGGACTCAAGGAAGATATCCCCGATGGAAGAATAAATTGTACTATTAGTCCCATAAATGATTCGCTTCCAGAGGTTTATGATGTAAACAAAGCAGTTTTGTCATTGCAAGTGAATAATGTCCACACCTATAATTGGTCAGGATTGTATAGCAGCAGCAGCTTTATAGCGAACACAGAAAACATCATAGGATTGTGCTGTTCTGAAACAGCTATGCCATGCTACCCTAGAATTGCCTTTAATGGGATTACTGTGACCACAAACCACTCTCCATGTGTGTGCCACATATTTACACCCCAGAAAGAAATACTGAATATAACAACATCATATGCCGTCTGTGATATTAATGACCACAAACCAGGAGCCTCCTGTATGATTGATACAACTGTTGCACCAAGCACTTCATCAGCAGAGCCAGATCTATGGAATGTTAATCTGACATTGTTCTTGAATGATGTCCAAGTTAATGAGACATCAGAATCGTGTGGCAGCAGCTACAAGAAGGGAGCAGAGAACATCAAGTTCTGCTGCTATAAAGGAGACTTGCCTTGCTATCCCAGAATTGCCTTAAATGGGATCACTGTAGTTGAAAACTTCTCCTCTTGTGTAAACTACACATTCACATCTAAGAGTGAATCAGTGAAGGTCACAAAATCATATTCTCTCTGTGGTTTTACTAACTACAGGTCATGTGGCTTCTGTTGGATTGGAAATGATAACTTACCACCACTGTGTGTCTATATGTTTGGAATTGAAGTCATCAACGATGGCCTATATATGGTATATGGTGGATAGGCAGCAGGAACCATTGAAGGCTATGTCTGAAAAGTGTTCCTTCTTGCAGTTTCCTCGTATTCCAAGTCCGGCTTGTTGCAGGAGCTACTGAGTTAAGTGCTCTGTGCACACCGTGAGCTGTGTGTCTCATCCGTTTTGATCCTGTTTCGATATCCCGCTTGTTTACGATGAATGATGATATCGTATGACAGGGAACAGTTGGCTGTGTTCACTTTCTGTGTGGTTTCGCCTTATGTCTTTTGGCGTGTGCTGAGACTGCTACGATGGGGACTGCAGCTACCTTTCTTTGTTTTGGAGATGTGTTAGTAATTCGGATGAATCCACTGGCACGGGCGGTTGAGCAATTATGGATTTTAATTCGTTTGCAGTGATACCGAGGCCTTCCATAACCAATAACCAATAAGACTGAACATCTCGCCAAGAACTGAGATGGATGGCGAAGAACACTACAAGCCCTATGCGATGTCTAGCGGCACTGGAAGGATCAGATCAAGATGCAATTACAAAATGTTACAAATAATTGCAAAAACAAATTTTCAAACTACAACAACAAAAAATCATCATTCAAACGCACTTTTTAAGTCCACCTGTTTCTGGTACTATGATGTAAGAGGGCATAAGATGAACATCTATGTCAGCATACTTTCTTTCTGACATCAAAAATACAACACCAGCTGTGGTCTGTGAAATTATTTCATCGTATCTAGCCATTGCGGCATAAGTCAGCCTGATTTAACAAAAATTTGATTCAATTTCACAACTGATGTCAGTTAAAAATTTGTTCACATTAAAATATCAATATACACTGTATATACTTTGTAATGTTTCAAAATTGTATGCATAAAATACTATTAAGTAAGGAAAAACTCAATGGTTGTGCAATAAAACTTCAATAATTCAGATCAACTTTCCAATTTTCCTTAATTATAGATGAGATCTTTGGGTGCATGGCCATTTCTTTTATTTCAATATTAATATTGAATTCGCTCCATTGTAAACAGAGTATTTTTCTTAGGCATTTGTCTTCAAAAGTGTTTAGTTTTTTTCTCAATCTCTTTTGATGTTTTCCAGCTTTCACATGCGTAGGTAAGTGTTGACAGTATGCTTGAGTTGAATATTTTTCCATATTTTGTCCAGGTTTTTAAAATTTGTTGCTGCTATTGCTATCCTGCTTCTGATCTCTTTTAGATCAACTACACACATTATATCATACCACGACAGTTGACCAACATAAATCATCCATTATGCTATAAGTTTAAGATTAATAATATGGTCCTTCCCCTTCCCCCAACCGAGGTGTTTTCACCTTATCGGAGTGGGGGGGTTTGAGTGTTCCAATGATCCCAAAAACTATGCTGATGGTAGCATAGCTATTAGCAGAGTCTCCCAAGCTGGACTTGTCAAACAATAGGAGTCATACGGAGAGAGACACTCTGGTCCTCCAGGTTGTGGGTTTTGGCGTTGGGCCAGCACCCATACATAGAAAAATTACAAAATGCTGTGGAAACACATGCAAGAGAACCTAGCATGTTGGAGGAATTCTTGGAGGAATGAGTGGGGACTCAGGCAGAAATGCCATCCATGATGGACAGAGATGAAAACCAAATGGAAGTGCCTGTCCTGATAAAGTCCTTTATCATCCCCAACCAACTAATAAGAATTGGAAAGTGAGAACAATGTATGAAACAGGTAGAATAGGTCAGGTGATTAAAGAGATACAACCTTCATATTCTAGGTTTAAGTGAAGTGAGATAGACAGGCAATAGCAGATACAGAACTGGAGAAACCATATATTATTCTGGGAAAATTGACGATCAACATCAAGAAGTAGTTGCTATAGTTGTTAACAAACAGAGAAAAATCTCTTAGAGAGAGAGAACCCACACATCCACACATAATACGAACTAAATTGTACTCAAGGTTCACAAAGACTACCATCTTTCAATGCTATGCCCCAAATGAACATGCAGCAGAGGATCAAAAGAATTACTTCTATGAGTGTTTACAGGATCAGATCAACAAGACACCATCACATGACATCTGACTTTTAATTGGAGATTTCAATACTAAAGTTTGATCTGATAATGAGGGTTATGAACAGTGCAAGGAAATACATGGTGAAGGAAATATGAACAACAACAGAGAAGGCTTTGCTGATATATGCATAAATAATGGACTTATAATGGGCACTATCTTTCAACATAAACGTATTTACAAAACAATGTGGACACCACAAGATGGAAAAACTACCAACCAAATCAACCACATTGTAGAGGGAAGAAATTGGATAAGATCACTGCATGACATCAAAGCAATCATGGGCGCAGATGCCGAAAGCAATCACAATATGCTACTATACAAAAAGTTAAAATTGAAAAAGACACTTACAAGAGAAAGCCCAAAGCAGATATTTGATTCACAGCAGTTGACTGATAACACAATCTAGGTCAGTTCATTATAAGCGTTACTAACATTATCCAAGCCTTTGAGTATATACCAGAAGAGGTATATGAACAGTTCCAAAAGATACACTATATATATGGATTTGTTAGTCTGAAGTCTTTGAACATCATCCTAAGGCAAGGAAGGATTAAATCACAGAGGAGTAATTCAACATGGTTCAAGAAAAAAAGACTATAAAATAACTAATGCTAAATTGTAGGGAGGATGATAAAGTCAAGTTAATGGCGAATTATACAGAGAACATCTATCTATCTATCTATCTATCTATCTATCTATCTATCTATTGTCCTTTCGAGCCGAAGACGGCACATAGGGCAGAACCACAATCTCAAAAACAGAAACCTTGCATGCCAAAGTGGCACATATTGCAGAGATCACTGCTCTAAAATATATGGCGCTATTTCCATAACAATACTTTTTACAATGACAGCTTGTCAAGCTATCGATCAACCTCCTTAGACAGAAACATACTAGTCAAAAAAACCATGAGAAAAGATAAAAGACAGTATATTGAGACTGACAACTGAATCTCAGGAAGCATTAGAGAAACAGGATAGCAGAACTGTTTACAAGTTCACAAAGATCCTTTCTGGTGGCTTCAAAAATGTTACCACCAGGTAGGTGGCTTCAAAAATGTTACCACCATTGTACGAAGTAAAAATGAAGAACCAAACATTAGTTAAAGAAAGTGAAAAATTGAAAAGATAGGAAGAATACTTTAAAGAAACTTTCAACAGACCAGAACCATTAAGTGAAGTTTCTACTTCTCCATCACATGCCAAATTTGAAATGAAGAAAGGGAAGATTACATGCCATGAAATTGAAACTGCCATCAGACAGACCAACAGTAGCACAACACCTGAGTAAGAGAGGATTTCTGCAGACATGTTAAAGGCAGACCCAGGATTGAGCACAAAAGTCTTAGAAAAATTATTCAATAAAATATGGGAAGGTGAAAAAGTACCAAAACATGAAAAAAGGGGATTATTGTCAAAATTCCTAAAACATGAGAACCTTAGTTGTAAAAATTGGAGAGGTATAAACCTGCTGTCAGTACCTGGAAAGATATTTTGCAGAGTACTTCTCCAACACATAAAGAATAGTGTGAAACTACAGCTCAGAGACAAGCAGACAGGCTTTAGAATTAGAATATCATGTAGTGAAAAAATCATTCTCTTGAGAACCATTGTAGAACAGTTACTGGAATGAAGAAGTAGAATATCGTGTAGTGAAAAAATCTTTCTCTTGAGAACCATTGTAGAACAGTTACTGGAATGGGATTCATCCTTATATATAAACTTTTTAGATTATGAGTAGACAGTCAATAGCATCCATCACTTTTGAAAATCCTTTAAGTGTATGAACAAAATCATCAATATTCTAAAGGACATGTATGACAGCAACCAGTGCTGTTTAAGACATGAAGGACACCAGACAACTTGGTTCAGTCATAATGGGAGTTAGACAAGGATGTATTTTGCTACCATCTCTTTTCCTTGTGGTTATGGACTGGATCATGCGAATGGTGGTTGGCGACAGACCAAGAGGAATTACATGGGGTCTCACCAGATGTCTGAAGAAACTGACTTTGCAAAAAGAAATGTTGGATTGCTTGCCCACTGTCACCAAGACTACATTAGTTCCAAGAGTAATGATGTGCAATGTTTTCTATTATAACCGACCTTTTGTTTCAGAAGTAGGGCCTTATAATTTTTTTTTAATTAGCTAAAGGTCAAAGGTCGCATTCAGTCAGTGACCACATAAAAGCAACATTGGCAAACAAACTGCTGACCCCAATTTAGGTCAAGAGTGATGTCACGCTGAGCAGTGTCCAGGTGAAGGGGCAACTCCCACTTTGGGGACCTGCATTCAGACTAGGTCAAGCAATTCAAAACAAATCAAAAGGGGCATGTCTGAACCATTGTTTCGGTTGTTATTATAATGGAAAGTTACTTCATTGCTGCATTTTATTTGAATTGATAGATGTTGTATTTGTATCTATAGATGTAATATTTGATTATTGTTATACATGTGTTTGAACAAGAATTGCAGTTGATATGGAGACAGAAACTTTGTAATTAAAGAAGGGAGAGTTCACAAATTGACTAAAGGCTGAAGAAGATGTATAATAGTGTGAACAATTCAAATGGATAAAACAGGAAAGGAATAAAACAAAAACAAGAAGAAACAAGAGTCAAAGAGATAAAGAAGTTTACATTCAAAAGACGGCAATTCCACTATGTTGGCACACTTTGACAGAGAGATTGCTAGATGGACTCTAAAATATTTGGAGATAACCAACCTAGAAAATTAACGTAACCGTGGCCAAAGGAGGGAGACTGAGATTTCACTAGCATTCTACAAATGCAGGTAGAAGACTAACTAACAGTAAGAAGCGTCGATTTCTCAGGGAGACCAACTTGTTTGATGTAAAGGAATGAACGAAAGGTTCCGAGTGCCGAGGATATCCTCTGATGATGATGAACCATACATGAAGAAATGAAAGAGGCTGGCAGGGTCCTGGCAAGACCATGCTTGCTCCAGACCAAACTGGGTGGTGATCTCTTGTGAGTGCCCTATACTCCGACCAAAGTTCAGAGGATTAAGAAGGAGAATATAGTACTTCGCCTATGTCTTAATGATATTCAGTATAGAAAAGTAACATTGTATCCATCCTAGTCATGTTACGAAAGTGGTACATTTAAAACAAAAGTAGTTTTCATGAATTGAGTACAATTAGGGTGAACAACCATTACACAATTGTTGGACAACTCCTCCATTTAATACTTTTGTTTTTTTCCCTGCAAACATTTAAGTGTTCTGGAAAAATGTCAAGCATTGTATGCTTTTTCCTTACATTATTCCTTCCATGTGAGAAATAGTGGTGCCCCATACTTTGAACAATCCTAACTTTGAACATTTTGAGTTCAAATACTAATTCAAGAAAATTTTTATTCAGAGTTGTAACAATGTTACTATGTTCAAATTAAAAAAAAACGTCATCAAGGCTTTTTTATGACATTAACTCTTTGGAACGTATTCTAGTAAATCTTTAGGATTAAAGTACTCTTCAGATACATTTTTTAATAAGTGAAAACTAGGGTTATTACTGTTTTTATAATTAGCAATTGATAAAGGTGCAAAATTTGTATAACTGTAAGTTACTGTACCCAGAGATTTACACTTCCTGCCACAGGTGACGATTTTCAAAAGTAATACCACAAATCTCACTGTAAACTAAGTTAATGGTTGTTCATTTTTTTCCTTGAATTGCTTTCCATTTTCATCAGTTTCCCATTATCACAGAAAATTATCATCACTTTCTCACTTTGTTTGGAAGTTGAAAGCAGTTGAACCACTAGCCACACAGGATGTCATCACTCCTCATTAAGTTACGGTAAATGCAATTTTCATTTTATTATACAATAATCTGTGTATTTTATTTACTGTTTTAATTTAATAGTTAGGGCATTTAAAATTGTGATACTTTTAACTTAAGTTATGTAAGTAAGTAAAGGTTCCCTTCACGCCTTGCTAGGCGTATGGGGAATATGGTGTTAGTGACCATATTTTTCTATAACCATGGCACATTTTTGGGTGATTCAGTATCATGCAAGGCTGCCTTTACCTCCCAGAAAAATATCTGGTACCCATTTTTAGAGGCTGGGTAAACCCCGGAGCCTTGTCGGTCCAAAAAAGATCCACCACTGCTGGGGATCGAACCCGGACAGTTATGTTCATTTGCTATTTAAGTTTATCTAAATGGGTATTGTTTTGGATCTAGGAATGGATTAACTCTCAAACATTCACTCTATACGCATTGTACAAAAATCTAAAATTTTTTACTCATTTAGCCATCATTTTACCATATAATTTGGTGAAGAAAATTGTATAAAAATAATTTTATATCAAACTTAATATGTAAGACTTGAATAAAATGTAAAAAAAAAATTATACTTTTTTATTTTAGTTTAAAAGTTTACTACAGAAACTACATGCTATAATTTCAAAAACTCACAAAGCCATTCTGAAAAATTGATAGTTTAGGGAGTATAAAAAATGATATTTTTACTAATAAATCTGATGGTTATGACAACATCTCTAACTTAGACTAAGTAGCGATAGTGATAATATCACCACAGATGAGGAATTGTTAACTGAGGATAACAAAGATATTGAACTTGATTCAACAAACTCAATTACTTGAGCAAGGTGTAATGACATCATACAGCCACACACTTGCCCTTTAAAACATCTGTATTAGTTGAATGCAGTCCTGGTATCAAACATATAATTCTTTCCAGCCAGATCTGACCTAACTTTTCGTCTCACCCACCACTCCTAGATAAATTCTCCTGGGACATTATAAGTTATATTAGGATTCACTTATTTCATGAGGTTTAATCTCTGTTATAAATAGACATAAAAAAATATTTGTTAATACTAAAATATAGTTAAATAATTCTGGGAGGAAAAAGTGAAAATCTGAATATTCCTCAAGGAATCATTTGTGAGATATTTGTACTTTAAGTAGGTCTTTCCTTTTTTTTTGCTGGCCAGTGATAAAAGCATGTGATACAATATAGTATAATGGATTTTTTCAAAATTATATTATGTCCAGCACTTTTATTCTGGTAATATGTTACAACTTTCATTCAGTTCCTTACATTATCAAAATTATTTACAAAAACTTATGAGTTATTAATTTGTATTAGATATGGATGTGATATCTGTCAAGTTTAAAGCAACGGGTTAGATTACATGAATTCTAGGCTCCTATAGCACTGGGCTAAATGGCTAAACATGTTATTCATTTTTATTTTAACAAATTTGTGAGATGAATTAAAACAACAGTGACAGAAACACAAACAATAGTTTGGAGTCAAATATAAATGACTAGTTAAGATTACCAACCTTCACTAACTGTTCTCAAAGTAACAATTCCACGAAAAGTTAATGAAAGTGTGCATAGACAACAGACCTGAATGTAGGTCAGAAACACCTGATTTTCTAGCCCAATGACCTCACAGCCTGGCAGTGGGTAATTATAGTTTATTAATTTAAGTGCCTCATTTGCCTCGCTGAAATCGTGGTCTATGGTGTGTTTCATTTTCAAGTATATTTTTTTTACTCATTTGAGGTTTATGAAAACAGTTTCTAATATTATTTTGTCTTTTTATGGATAAAACAATAATATTTAATAATTGAAACCAAAAAATTAATTATTTGTGCTTCATGTAATTATTTTCTCCCATAGCAAGAGTTCATTACTAAATAGGGAAGTTTTTTTGTTTTTTCCACAACCATATTGGTGAATGAGACAATTTATAGTTATAATACATTTCTAGAAATGTTGTTGAATGTATATTTTGTCTTGTAATGATTTTGATATCTAATAGAGTACAATTTGTAGCTTTTGTAATTACAAAAATATTGATTTAGTAATGAATAAATGCTTATTTATTTTGTTCATGAACAGAGCTTTCAACCTTCTGTTCATGTTGACTCTCATGGTGATAAACATTTACACAGTACATAATAAACCAACGAAATGGAGAATGAAAATATGAGTATCAGCAGATGCAGTAAAAGGAACATCATCATCATGTGCCATACTGGTTGGCGTAGGCGATCGTGTCCTTCCACAATCTTCTATCTACAGTGCATTGTATCAGTTCTGTTGTTGACTGTTTTCCATGCCATGACACCAAACTATCCAGTATTTTCTCTCCGCGATCTCTTTTTCCTTCTATTTTGCCAGTTGTAACCAAGTATTCCAACTTTTCTATTCTCATGATGTACCCGAAAAATGTTGATTGTTTCTTTCTGAAATTTTTTAGGAGTTCCCTTTTTTGTGTTGGCCTCTTTGAGAATTTCCTCAATGATCTTTTTAGCTGTCCAGGAAATTTTCAACATTCTTCTGAGAAATCCCATCTCTGTGGTCTCTAATCGTCTTTTCATTTGTTTGTCTGCTGTCCATAGGTCAGAATTGGTTCTATATCGCACTGATGAACTCTTTTTCTCATTTCTACTGACATAGATTTGTTGTATAAGATATTTTTCATTTTCTGAAATGCTATGTTGGCCTGAGCTATTCTGCTTTTTATTTCTGTGGTGCATCTTCCAACTGATAAGTTGTGATTTGTCATGATTAGTCTAGGCAATATAAGAAGGTAGTTTGCCATTTCTTTCCTTCTTGGCAGTGACTGTATTAGTCGGAGATCACAGCCATTATCTCTATAAATGAGATCCTCTGCCTGCCATCCCGGTGTGGGGAATGGACCATAACCGGTACTACTTGTCAGCAGCTCCCACAACACCATCCACCACCTGCTCTGAAGGCTTCACATAACCCTGATAGGGGGGCTAAGCTGGAGCTCCACCTTGCCCAAGGGTGTCCCGAAGACTAGCGGAGGAAAGGAGACATCTTACTCCTCCTTTATTATTTATGGATAATTATATTTCTGTTAATTTATTTATAAATTTATTACAAGAAAAAATATTAGCTTGTAGCACCATTTTAAGAAATCATGGAAGAGATCTCTGAAAGAGTTAAAAACATTTGATGCAATAAAGTGCAATGTGTTAGATGAGATTGGTTAGAAAGGACAATACATGTATAGGGTTTATTCAGTGAAAGGATAATAAAATTGTTAATATGATTATTCTATCTATTGATCTTTCGAGCCGTAGCCGGCCCATAGGGCATAGACCCAGATACTCTTTCTCTTATCTAAATTTTTATTTTAGCAGTTTTAAATCCTTCTAAAGATATTTTATCAAATCTCACCATTTGTCTCTGTTCTGTGCAAGCAACTCTATCTCATTGAGGGAGCAGACTCCTACTGCTCATGCCTCTCTGATCAATGTTCTTCTCAGTGTCTCTCTGGGTCGGCCTCTTTTCCTCTTATCTGTTGTTTCCCACATGAGGGCTTGCTTTGTTATTCGGTTATTATCTCTCCTCATCACATGTCCAACATATGACCATGGTCTTTTCTTGATGATTGAAGACATTAGTGGTTGATTGGCGATTTCTCTAATTTCTTCGTTTGTTTTGAGCCTCTTTTTCTCATTTCTAATGACATAGATTTGTTGTGCAAGAGATTTTTAATTTTCTGAAATGCTATCTGGCCTGAATTAATCTGCTTATTTCTGTGGTGTATCTTCCTTCTGATGTTATTATTGTGCCCAAGTATTTGACACTTTGCACTTGTTTCAGATTTGTCCTGTTCATTTTTATGGTGGTGATGATTGTTTCTTTGATATGACAATTACTTCTGTTTTCTTACTATTCAGAATGAGATCTTTCTTGTTGCTTTCTTTCACTAATACGTCTATCATTTTTCATAGTTCATTCTATATATCTGTTATTAAGACTGTGTCATCCACATGCAGATTATTTACATTGTGACCATTGACTTCAATTCCTTTTTTTGTCAACTATTAATTTCATAATATTTTTGCTGTAAAGCAAGTAAGGATAATAACGAAAGTTATCTCACCTAAAAGGAAAGAGAGATCAGAGATAGAAGTATTTTTGGAGTAGTCTCTTTTGAGGAGACAGAAATGTTGCGAGTATAAACTTAGGAAGGTCAGGTGAAAAGCATGAATCTTGAGGGTTCACTGGGAACGGCAAATACTAGGTTAGAGGCATTAGACAGCTGACTGTAGAAGAGAGAGGAGCTGGCATGATGTTTCCATCAGGCCCAAAGTTGAGATCAAGTCAAGAGGAAGTCGCATGTAGAGAAGTAGATGTATTGTGATATTATGCTTAGAACTTGTGTAGGCTAAGAAGAACTGACTTATAGCAGAACAAGCCATGTAATTATGATTCATGACAGTAGTTGATAGATTGTGATGAAAATATTATTCATAAGACAGTAGTTAATAGATTGTGATGAGAATAGTCTTCTGGAGACTAGTTGATGGATTGATATTTGAAAATATTCTATGAGACAGTTCTTGATAGACTGTGAATAGACTTTGCTACTGGAGAGATTTCTACAGGAATAGCTGTAAAGTAATGTGAATTCTAAAAGTATAATATTGTAATTGTCTACACCTAACAATTTTATTGCATATTTATATCGAGATCCCTCTCAGGGTACAATTTAGAGAGATAGCAAAGGAGGTAGAGAGTGAATTGAGCTATAGTACTTTTGTTCGCAATATTGTTCCTCCATCATGTAAACCTGTTAACCACTAGATCACGAGAGGCCAGAAGTTACAAGGAAATAACTCTGGAGGCAAAACGAGCACTATACAATACAATCTTCATCCCAAAGTTGTTGCTACCAATGCCAGACCTGGACCCTAGATGCAAGAACAATTTAAAAAATAACATCTACAGAGATGAAATGTGTTAGACGAATGGCAGGAAACAATCTGAGAGATAAGATAAGAAATGAAGAACTGAGAAAAAAGCTAGGAATAGCCCCCGCCATAGAATATATAAGGAAACAACAGATAAAATGGTTTGGCCACGTGACAAGGCAGAAAGAACAAAACACAACACAACAAGCCTTCAACAAACGTTGTGAGAACACCAGACCCAAGGGTCGACCACAAAAAAGATGGGTCGATAGAATATTAGAAGCACTAGGAAACATAACAGTAGCAGAGGCGAACAGAAGAGCAAAAGACCGCAAATTATATCTCCCCTCAACGCTGAAAGGCAGATGAGGAAGGAAAGAAGAAGAAGTACTTTTGTTCGCAATATTGTTCCTCCATCATGTAAACCAGTTAACCACTAGATCATGAGAGGCCAGAAACTCACTTAACCTTATATTATAATACCATAGTAAAAGTTACAGTGTCAAAATACATTTTTTTTTACATTGAACAGTTTGCTGTGGACAAACATCACCTCCCTCCCTATACCTTCCTAATTATCATTAATGGTGATCCCCGAGTTTTTTTATTTTTGTTTGTTTAATGTTGGATTTTTGTAAAATTAATCGCACAGTAGAAATTACTACAGTAATGTAAAGGTTCAGTTTTTATTTCAAATTCAGCTAATTCTTTAAGAAATTCGTTATTTTTCCTTTTTTTCCCCTCATGATGTGGGAAATCTCCTTGGCTATCGGCTAACAATCAAAGAAACCTTTGTAACATGGGAGAGTCAGTGAACAATGCCAAGAGAGTGTTGAACATACAAGCTGATCTAGCAGTTTACGACCGCTGTGTGAATAGGCAGTGGAAACCTTTGGGGGGCTAAAAATCAGTAATGCTGAAAATTATTACCGAATTGGATTCCCATAACTCATCTTGGGTAAACACACTGCTGTGTAGCAAAATTCCTAAGAAAATTTGATTTTCCAAAATCAAAATGTTCCATTTAAGTGGTAGTAATTTTTACTATGGTATCGTAAACATTACAAGTGAGTCACAGATTGATATCATAATTAAGAGTTAAGACATGGAGACTGTGTAGCAGAGGCATGTACTGTAGTGTAGTACAAATGTACAGTAAATATAAGTGTAAACAAATAGGTGAAGAGACCTGAAGTAACGTGATTAGTAACATGAGTAGTAACAAGAAGCCAGCAATATGAGATGAGGCATGACATCAAAGCTGCGCTTCTTTCAGATAAGGAGTGGTGCATTGATGTTATTTCATAGATGAGGATATATATATATATTAGAATAGTACAAAGAAGGTATTCATTTGGTACTGTTCACCTACATTAGTTGTTCATTTGGTACCTGTAGCCCTACGCCTATGGTTCAAAATCAAATTCATATACATAACAGAGCCTTGTCTAACTCTTTGCTTTATATATTGGAACTATCCTATTTGACTGCTATTCTTATGGCTAATGTTTGTTGCCATTACATGTTTTTTAATGATTCTCAGATCCTTGCCCTTAAAGTTTAGTTTTTCCAGCATATTGATTATTTTCACATGTTTTACTTATGTATTGAAATCCCCTAATATAATTAGTTTTTTTCTATGGATTTACATTGTTCCATGGATATTTCTAGTTCGTTGTAAAAGGTGTTAATGTCATCTTCTTCACTATTACTTGTGGTGCATAAGCTTGAATTATGCTGATATCCATTGATCTAACTCTCAATTTTACTAGCAGAATTCTATCTGATACTGGGCCAAAATCCTTTCACTATTTTAGATGAAGTTAATTACTAAGAAATAAAACATTGTGATGATGAGGACTAGTATTTTAATCAATAAAGTTTTTATAATTTAAGTATGTACTTTGCATTTTATTTTAAACCTCATACTTCTGCACTGAATCTATGGTGGATTAGTGGTCAGTGCACTCACAACTGACCAAAAAGGTCATGGTTCAAAACATGGATGTTGTGAATTCCTTTTTATCAACAGCTTCTGAAGCTGCTTCTGAAAATGAGCTTCATTGGGTCAATGGTCACTAACACCAGATTTCCTTTTAATGTATGAAGGGAAGCCCATGCCATGACTATTCACTCTTAAGAGACTGAGTACAATGCAGATTTATAACTTTCACATACACTATGCAACCCAAAAGTGTGTGAAGGATAACTTTATTGTGTTACTCACTTTATAGCAGTGATCTAAAACCAAACATACATGTTTCCAAAATATGCTTACGTACAGTTGGAAGCAAAAATATATCCGCTAGTTTTATATCTCTAGAGAAGTCCCTAGGGATTGAATTTTGCATGAATATCATTTTTTTTCCTATTTTTCACAGTGCCATGTGCTCAGGTGTCCCACACCATACAGGAAAATATTCTCCGATTTCAGAGGTACTCTCATATTTTTTATCATCTGGAGTTTTAACATTTTGGGAAGATTTTTTTCTATTAATTTTGTCAGGGAAACGCCATTTTTGGCCTATCCTTTTCGATTTCCAACAGCCAAGGGTTTTTTAACATATGCAGAATGAACATGGGACCTACTGTTTTTCATCTTTATCCGAGAAGGCTAGACATCAGATCTCATTACCCAGAGACCAGAGGAGGGTAAAGCCATGAAGAAACTACAGATTTGATTTTTTTGGTTTTTTGTTTGTTCAATTCCACTGCCTGTGGTGAGAATTGAACCCGGGACCTTCTTGTCCAGAGAGCGACATCTTACCATCATGACCACCCACCCCTCCAGATATGGATATATCATTTGTCTAACTTTTGCTCATAGTGTAAGTTGGCTTATAACAGAAACTTCCAAAAAATACATGGAAGTTGGTCATGTTTAAAACTGTAATATTAGAGCATCTCAACCACTTACTGTCTTAATTTTACTGATTCTGGAGGTCTGAAAAATGTAACAAGTGAGTTGATTGTAATCTGAGGAAAAAACATAATAAAACTTGTAACTCAACATCACAGAAAAACATCATTCATACCAGTTTAGCATAACTGGTTAACTTGGGAATGGAAATAAAAATAATGTATTGAAGTATTAGCAATATCATCATTATCTAGTTTGTCCCTGTCAAAAATAGGTTCCTATGGCAGCTATTCTGAATTTGTTTTCTTTCTTGGATAAATTATCAAAATTTTACAGTGGTCAAACCCAACTTGTCTGTGATATCTTGCACCTGTTTTCCTCTGTGTCTTCCTTTTCCTCATTTACTTGAAACTAAACCCTCCAGAATGATCTTCTCTGATCATTTATGACATTTTCCATGGCAAAACATTTTATTTTCCTTGTTTTTATGTTATTTATCAACAAGTTTCCTGGAATATTAAGCTCTTGCAAAATTGACAACTTTGTTCTTTTCTTTATCGATGGTGTTCTGTTTATTTTTCTCTTTGTCCTGTGTGTGTGTATGACCTTTGGCATCTTGACAGACAGTAGGTAACAAGCAATCATAAGTCTGTAATTTGGTAAAATATTAGTGTCTTATGCTGGATGCTATTTTTGTTGATCAGCTTCTCTGATGGCTGAATCTGCCAATATTGAATAGACAGATTTGACTGCTGAATGAACATGATGTATTCATGGTGCCTGACCTCATCTCCTTTCTCCTGCACCTTTTGTCTTCTGAATTTGATATCAACACTGCCTCAAATGTTGCTGTGCTGTTTTTTATTTTTCTTCTCCATGTGCTACAATTTGCAGCCAGATCTTTACATTTTCTTTCAGTGATAAAGAGTTCACTTAAGGAAGCCCTGCAAACATATTAAATCTCAGGGTTATATCTCAGTCCATTTCTATCCCTAAGTTCACCATACAATATTTGTTTTGGAATACAACTGCTTACTATTCTTCATACATGACCTAGCCACCTTAGTCTCTGACTCCTAAGTGTTACCATGTTGGATAGGAGTTGGGTACTTTGTAAGACAATAAAGTTGGTTACTTTGTCCTGCCATTTGATGTTCACAATCTTTAGAAGGAAACACACATGAAAGCTGTTTAAACTTTTCTCCTGCCCTGTATAGGTAGTCCAAGTTTCCGATCAGTATAGAAGTGTATTAAGCACACAACATTGGTAAATTTGAATCTTAGTACTGAGTGATGTTGGCCCATAGTGAAAAGAAAAAGTAAAGTATCCCCATTACTCCAAGTGGCGTATAGGGAATATGGTGTTAGTGACCATACATTTTACAGACCTTCGGCACCTGATTTTTGGGGTAATGTGGTCGGTATTACGCCCGTGCTGCTTTTACTTTCCCCAGAAAAAAATCCAGTACCCATTAAAGGATGTTGGCCTATGTCCTATGTCAGGGATGGCCAAAAAGGTGCCCGCGGGCCACTAGTGGCTCGTGATGTCCTTTTTTTGGCCCGTGGCGGATAAAAAATAAAATCAGGTTGAATTGAGCAAAATGTCCTGGGTAAAATTGATTAAAAATTTATTACATTAACTTCTACCGTGGAGAAAGCTAACTCAAATATTCCCTAGTGGTTTGTTTAAAATAAAGTACAATTATTGGTGGAAACATCCAAGGTAAATCAAAGAAGAATAATAGTACAAGTAGAACTATGTTTAACACTCGGAACATTCTAGTAATTAGTTTAATGTAGCCTTCCCGTCATTCCCAACCTATCCTTTTTTCCGTTTGATCATCCTGCGATCGACTGAAACAAAGGAAGAAGCCGACGAATGGTTCTAGAACCGACTCTCGGTTCGGCGAGTTCAAACAATTTCTGCCAAGAAATACTGTCAGTCACCCACCTCCTCCTCCCCAACACATTCACCCCACAATTATTTTACTTTCAGTTTCTTTCACTCCAATCCTCTTTTCATCAGTCAAAATTATACATCAGATATCAGATCTGATCATTCTGATTTTGTTGAGTTACAGTGAACAGTTCCATTTTTAACAGGAAACAGTGCTATTGTTATAATCTGTGTTTTCATTGTCTATTGCTTTGGTCATGGTATAATATGAGCAATAAACATAAATTAAATGAAAAAATAAGATTTTTTCATGAGAAATGGGAACATGATTTTTTATTTATCAACAATAAGGATAGCAAACCGTAGTGCCTTGTGTGTTTGCAAGTGTTGTCTGTAAATAAAGAGTATAATCTTAAACGGCATTACACACAGCACCACGCCGCTAAATACAAGGACTACATTGGTACAATACGTTCTACACTTGTGTGCGATTTGAAGAAAAAGGTTAGTGCTCAGAAATCTGTTTTTAACTATATTAACAACAAAACAAACAAGCTCCTTAATGGCATTGTTTGTTGTAAGCACAGAGATAGCGAAATTTAAAAAATCGTTATGTAACGGTGACTTCGTAAAGCGTTGTTCTATTAACATGGCACATGCATTTGGGGAAGAACAAATTGCCAGTCATTTTGACAGCATTCCACTATCAAAACAGACAATCACAAGAAGGGTTGAGGAAATAAGTTCTCTTATATCTAGTACATTAAAGAGCATCGTTACAAATTCTGTTTACTTTTTTCTGGCTTTGGATGAATCTACTGACATATCAGACACAGCACAACTTTTAATTTTCATAAGAACTGTTTCAAAAGACTTTATTATCAATGAAGAGCTACTAGCTTTAGATTCATTGCATAATACGACCAAAGGTCAAGACATTTATTACTCACTTATGAAAGTTGTTAATGGTATCGGTGACATAAACAGACTTTCAGCAATAGTGACAGATGGCACTAAGTCAATGTGTCGTACTAAAACAGGTTTAGTTGGATTATTAAGAAAGGCTGGAATCCATTGCCCAGCATTACACTATACACCAGGAGGCACTGTGTGGCAAGATTCTAGATGTGGAGGATGTTATGAAAACTGTAATATAGTGTGTGAATTTAATAAAAGATGGGAATCAGGCTTTGACACACAGACAGTTTATACATTTTCTATCAGAAGTTGAGGCGGAATAAGGTGATTTAGTGCTCTACACACAAGTACGCTGGCTAAGCAGAGGGAATTATTTGAGGCAGTTTTTTGCTTTGAGAAACGAGATAAAGCAGTTTTTAGAAAAACATGATACCAACAAAGAACTGATCAGAAAAATGTCTGATCCACATTTTAACAGCGTATTTGCCTTTTTAACTGATATCACCCAGTACCTGAATGAACTCAACGTGAAGCTACAGGGACATTCCTAAACAGTCTCAGATTTGGTAGGATGCCTAGATAGATTTATAAGTCAACTAAAAGATTTTAGATTTACCCTGGCCAAAGAAAACTTCATTCATTTTCCTTCGTGCAAAGAATTGATTGAGGAGTGCAGTGACACTGATTTCAAATTTTCTGTATTAATGTTAGACAAACTATTGGAGCAATTCAATTAACAAATTTCTGACTTCAGTGATATACGACCAGAAGTGGCATTGTCTAACAACCCTATGAAGTGTGACATTTTCCAACACCATGACACTTTTCAGTTGGAGTTACATAACCTCCAAATTGACCCCTTTTTCCAATCAAGGATGGAGATAGGAGTTGACTTTTGGAAACTTGTGCCATGGGAAAAATATCCCACATTGAGTGATTTCAGTTTGAAGATTACTTCTATGTTCGGAAGCACATATATATGTGAATGTGCATTTTCAAAAATGAAGGCGCTTAAAGCGTCACAAAGAAACCGACTCACTGACACATGCTTCAGGATTAATTACGAATATCATCATCATCTTTACACATTGACTTTGATGAATTTTTTGCTGAACATGAACGTCCACATTGTTCTCATTAAGGTTTGTTACATGTCAACTTTTAAATGACCTAACTAAAACATGTTTGTTAAACAATATAAATAACAACTTTTATTCATTTTTATAAATCAACTAGGCATTTTTTAACTCTGTTGCAACAAAATGATTTATGTAAGCAAATAATGCCGATAAATAAAAAAAATATTATGTTAAAACAAATGCCAAGTTTATTTGTATTGATGTTGTTATGTGTGTGGCCCGCCATAAAAAAACTAATAAAAAATGGCCCGCCATTTGAAAGAAATTGGCCATCCTTGCTCTATGTTTATGTTTACCAAATGTTGAAGCTGCTTATCTGATTCGGGAATTTATTTCTTCTTCAAGGGAGATGGTGGTTGCGACAATAGAACCAAGTAGGTGAACTTTCTCACAGATTCAAGGGGTGTATTATTTAATGATATAACTGCGGGAATAAAGTGACATTATTGCTTGCTTGCTATGCCTGGGTGAATATTATGTAGAGTGTTTTGAACAAAACACACTACCCCCCTCTCGGCTCTTCTTCTGTAACACATTTTTTAAAAGGATTTGGTGTGTTTTTCAGCAGATTTGATAATTGCCCATATTTCACAGCCATACATTTCTAAAGGAAACATATAGATTATTAAAAACCTATGTTTTGTTGCCTTTTTTCATTGCCATGTTCTGCAGTTATTTTAATTTATTCATAGTTTTATTTGGCTATCTGTTGATCTTCTTGATAGTATTTCAATTAACTGTTCATTATTTCAATGAGAAATGTCACACTCTTTTCACTATCCACATCTGAATGCTTGTTCTTTAAAACCTCTTATCTTAGTTTTATGTAGTAATGGCATCAAATATGGAATTCCCGAAAGAAGTTTGTCTAGCCCGCCACATCTTGAAAAATTACACCAGGACTACATAATATGATCTGCTTAATTCATACATTTAATCTTTCAAATTAACATTTTAAATCAATATTTGTTTATAAAAAAAAAAAGTAAAGTACCCCCGTCACGCCCAGTGGTGTATAGGGAAATACGGTGTTAGTGACCCTATATTTTACAGACCTTCAGTACATGATTTTTGGGGTAATGTGGTTGGTATTACGCCCGTGCTGCTTTACTTTCCCAGAAAAAAATCCGGTACTCATTTAAGGCTGGGTGAACCCGAAAGCCGTCAGTTGGGATCAAACCCTACCCCTTGTCCTTTGTAGTCCAGTTCACTAACCACTGAGCTATCATTATTTGTTTATACAACAATACAATTTACTAATTTCTGTGAGTAAAAGTGAAAGTCATAATTTTTTTGAGTGCGTCAATTTTGTTAAATTTGGATTTAAAGCAGATCTATGTTTATGTGCTTGCAGCGCTGATGTTCATAAGTGATATAATATATAATTTATATTACGATCCGTTTAATGCATCACATTTAATATCTTTATTAACTTTTGGAATCTATATTTCTTTATACAACAATCTTCTTCTTCTTCTACCTTTTTAGCTCCTAGTGGAGCATAGGTCTTCAACAAACACTTTCCAAGTCGTTCTGTTTTTTTGCCATTCTTTTAATTAAGATCATTCCATGTCTTCCCACCATCTTCATCTCTGCTTCTATCTGTCTTCTCCAAGAATTCCTTGGTCTTCCTCTTTGTCTTTTCCCCTGGGGATTCCAAAAAAGGGCCTGTTGTGTAATACTCTCAGTTGGCTTCCGTAGTGTTTGTCCTATCCAGCGTCATCGTCTTTGCTGTATCTCTTTATCCACTGGTGTTTGACTGGTACATTTCCATAATTCTATGTTAGTGATTTTGTCCTGCCATTTCCATCCTTTTATTCTGCTTAAGCATCCTTTAATGAAAGTCTGTATCTTCGTGATTGTCAATTTTGTTGTTCTCCATGTTTCACGGCCATATAATAGGACCGCCTTAACATTTGAGTTTAACATTTTTATTTTTGTATTTAACCTCATTTCTTTGGATTTCCATGTTTCCCAGTGCAATGAAAGCTCCTCTTACTTTTGATATCCTTATTTTGGTATCATTATCTGTTCCTCCCTCTTTATCTATATGTGTGGCCCTTTTCGTCTTGTCAGACGGTCTAGTGGAGGCTATTGCGTATTTTTTTGAGGTATTGTTTTTGCCGAACAGCTTCTCTCATGGCTAATTCTACCAATGTTTGACAAACACACGCGGTCACATAATGAACAGGTCAGGCTCGCTGGTCCACAGGGTTTACCATCCTTTTTCATGAGTCTCTTCTCTTCTAAGTCCTGTCTTAGAACAGTCTCAAATGTTGTTATACCGTTCCTTATACGTGCTCTCCATGATGTGCGATCACTTGCCAGATGTTGCCAGTCGTTTTCACAGATGGAGAAGTCTTTCAGAGATGATTTGCAGATATCTCTATATCGTAGTTTAGGTCTGCCGATTTGTCGTTTTCCGTGTTTTAGCTCGCCATATAGTATTTACCTAGGAATGCGTTTTTCTTCCATCCGTTGGACATGCCCCAGCCATCTTAGCCTTCGACTTCTGAGCATCGACATTATTGTTAGGGTCTTAGCATGTTGCAGGACAGTTAAGTTGGTTATTTTATCCTGCCATTTGATGTGCATTATTTTGCGGAGACATCGCATGTGGAAGACATTTAGTCTTTTTTCCTGGTTTGAGTATGTTGTCCAGGTTTCGGATCCATATAGTAGTGTGCTAAGCACACAAGTTTGATATATTAAGAGTTTAGTCTTTTGAGTTAGTTTCGTGTTGTTCCATGCCCTTTTTGTGAGTTTGCCGAAGGTCGTAGCTGCCTTACCAATTCGACAGTTTATTTCTTCATCAAGAGAGATGGTTTGCGTAACTGTGGATCCAAGATATGTAAATTTCTGTACTGATTCTAGTGGGCAGTCTTTTAGAGTAATAGATATAGGTTTGAAGTCACCTTGATTTAGTATTACTGTCTTCTGAACATTAATTGACAGTGAAAAAAGGTCGCATGCTTTATCCAGGTTGTTGATCAGCGACTGTAGGGTGGCCTCACTATGAGCGACTAGGGCTGCATCGTCAGCAAATAAAAATTCTTTAAGTAGGGCAACATTTGTTTTGGTTTTTGCTCTTAGTCGTGCTAGGTTGAACAGTGAGCCATCTGGTCTAGTGCGAATGTAAATATCTCCTGAGCTGTTTTCGAAGGTGTAATTTAGGAGGGCAGCAAAAAATATACCAAAAAGGGTGGGGGCGAGGACACATCCCTGTTTCACTCCTTTGTTGACTTTGAAATTCTCTGATGGACTCTCATCAAAATGGACTTTGCCATTCATGTCTTCATGGAAGGAAATTATCAGCCTAAGTAATTTAGGAGGGCAGCCTATGCCTTCTAACACCTTGTAGAGACCATCTCTGTTTACTGTGTCGAATGCCTTTGTGAGATCCACAAAGGCAATATAGAGCGGCATATTTTGTTCCCGACATTTTTCCTGCAGTTTTTATCTATATATAGCCCAGATATATGTAAGATTGTACATCTAATAGAGGCATTTCTCCTAGTTTTATTTGGTTATTGCCAACTGTATTAATTCTCATAATATTGGTCTTATCTCTATTAATCTTCAGTCCTAGCTGTTGTGATCTCTCATCAAGTATGCTCATTTCATCCAGCATCTGTTAATGGCTGTGTGATAGGAGAGCTATGTCATCAGCAAAGTCTAAATCATCAAGTTGTTTGGTCAGTGACCACTGGATTCCATTTCTGTTGTTTTGAGTTATTTTCATAATCCAATCTATGGCCAGTAGAAAGAGAAATGGAGACAGAAGGCATCCCTGCCTTACTCCTGTTCTTATTTCAAATGCTTCTGTAAGCTGTCCTTCATGCATCACACTACATTTTGTTCCTTCATACATTGTCTTTATCAGGTTAATAAACTTTATGGGGATTCCGTAATGACTCAGCAACTTCCAAAGCATTCTTCTGTCTAAACTATCAAATGCCTTTTCTATGAATCCAATATAAAGTGGGGATTTTAGTTCTAAACCTTGTTCAACTATTATACATAGAGTAGTTATTTGATCAGCACATGATCTGTTCTTCCTAAAACCTGCTTGTTCATCTCACAAATTTTTCTCTATGGCCTCTTTCAGTCTCTCCAGAATGATTCTGCTTAATATTTTTCCTGCCACTGATAGTAGCATAATTCCCCTATAATTTGTGCACTCCTGTAAACTTCCATTCTTTGGTAGTTTGATCATATAACCTTCTTTCCAGTCTATAGGTATTTCTTCCCTCTCCCAAATTTTATCTAATAGATTATGTAGCATCTGGGTAGAGGTGTTAATATCTGCTTTGATGGTTTCCAAAGGAATTTCATCTGGCCTGTGGCTTTACCATTTTTTAATAGTTTGATGGCTTTAACTCTTTCCGTACGTTTCGTCGCACAGTGCGCCACTCTGTTTGATTAGTGTAAGCCGTCATCAAACTGTAATCTTTTTGCATGTCTTGTATCACCTTCATATTTGTTGAAATCTATTACCTTGTTCAATTATATATATATATATATATAAAATATGTTATATGTAAGATAAATATAAATATGTAGATTGATTCTTAAAACCATGAACAATTTTGTCTCTGAAATCTCTTCCTTTGCATTGATAAAAAGCTTCCGTACGGAAAGAGTTAATTATTTCTTCTTTGCTTGGTTTTCCACAGTTAACGTGTAACTCTTCTTCTGCTGGTAGTATATCTGGAGGATTATTTGAGCCGGGCCTATTCAAAAGTTCTTCAAAGTGCTCTTTCCATCTCTCCATTTGTTCCATTATATTACTAAGCAGATTTCCTTCCTTATCTTTAATAAAGGCATTGATCTGTTTGTATTTTCCACTTAATTTCTTTGTGCTGTTGTACAGTTATATATAGTACAGAAATATATTCCCTTTATTTGCTGCATCTTCTGCTAGTTCATCTATATATTTCTTCTTATCCCTTTTAATGCATCTTCACACTTCTTTGTTCACCTCAGTGTAAGCTTCCTGTGTCTTGGCTTTATTACTCCTCATTTTGCTTTTATTTATGTCTGCCTTCTTGTTCTTTTTCTTTAATTTTGTCCAGGGTCTGTGCTGTCATGCATGACTTATTCTGGCGTTCTCTTTTCCCTAGTGTTTCTTCGCATTTCTCTTTCCATATATCTTTTACCTGTTTCCAATGATCTTCTATATTTATTGTATTTTCTAGTTGCTGGAGGACTTGGTATTTGTTTGATATTGTGACTGCGAATGGTGCTGATGTTCATAAGTGATATAATATATAATTTATATTATGATCCGCTTAATGCATCACATTTAATCTCTTTATTAACTTTTGGAATCTATATTTCTTTATACAACAATACATGTTAATAATTACCATTATTGAATGACATACTCATTACAAAGGAACACTATATAGAAAATATGCATCTAAATCAAAAACAAAAGTGTATGTTTATATTAATGTCCAATAAGTTAAAGAAAACTTGTAATTTATTTGTTATAGTTATACAATGGTCTATATATAACAATGCGACAAATTCTTCTACATTTATTTATTTTAACACATTCTTTATCAAGATGATTAACACACTGTGGCTTGGCCGTTTCTCACCAAAAAAAAAAAAAAAAAAAAGTGAAATAACACTGAAAAAATATATAATGAAAATTGTTCTAAAACACATGATTTGTTTGGATAATATGTTCAGGAAGTCGGAAAGAGGTTAAATAAAAGAATTACAAGATTTTAGTGGAATCAACTGAAGAAACATCAATAAATTAAAAGCCATAAAACTGGCTCCTGGGTTTCTCACATCGGTTAACGAGAGCAGGCTCCTATTAACGGAATGTGTTAAAAAGAAATCTTACTGCATCATAGATGATCTCCAGAGGTCTGGAATGAACTTTGATCCTGGTGTCACATGTTCCATCCAAAGGATTAGTTTCAAATGTTATATTCAGTAAAGATATATCAGCTGTCTTTGATACACCAATCGAGTTGATCAACTTTGGTGTATATTCAGAGCGTGGTGCGCCTACAGCATAGAGTTGCTCTACGTTGGCATCAAATCTACAATGTAAATTTAGGTTTCATTATAGTTAGGTCAAGATAAAATACTTCTATTAATAAAAATCACATGTAGACAATAATTTACACGAATAACAAGAAAGCTCCTGGCCACAACAGCCTATAAGAATAACTATTCAAAACAGATCTGACAAAGGTCTGTTGAAAAACAGGAATCATGTAATAGTATATAGATTAGAAGTAGAGAAATAGCAGTTACAGAGTTGTAACAGACTCAGAAAATTGACAGTAGTCTACGAAAATTTTCCCTGTTGTTATTGGAAAAGGTGGGAATGGTGACATGATTTGACCCGCCAACATGGTCAGGAATTAGGTTGATAAACAACTTCCGGGGTAGGTCAAGTTCATGAGATAAATATCACTATTAAGAGTTCATAATAGCATTATTTTGAAACTAGAGGTTTAAATAAAGTGGCAAGATGACACCTTGTTTTGTAAATTCTGACACAAAGTTCATATATAGCTCAACAGCGTGACAAATGATTTCCCGCGGATGGCCTGCACAAAGAGTAAGCCAAAAGCTTATGCAAATGAGATGGGGGTACTTAACCTCAGGCACACAAGGAATTAGTAAGTTTTAAGTCTTGTGTTTGAAGTTATTGAGAAGTAGAATCAGAAATGTAAACTAGACGAGCTTAGTTTGGCTTCAGCCGAAACTGCTGAAGGCAGTTTGATAATAGTGTGGACTCCATAAGTTAAGTCTGTTTGAAAAGTCAGTTAAGTCAAGAGTCAGGAAGAGCTAGTTAGTTGAGAAGTAGATAGAAAAGAACAAATAGAATTAGAAACATAGAGAACAAGTCCAATATAGAGAGGTAGAGATAAGTCAGTCAGTAATAAGCATAATTAAGATTTATTTGTGAAGTGTTCCAAGTTATTTTCAGAAGCCTTGTGCTCCAGAGAACAAATAGTAAGTAGGTCAATTACAATTGAAATGTAACATAAGACAATTGTGAGTGTAAGAGATAGAATTATCTATATCACAGAAAATAAGTACTAGGGGACAAACTCAATAAATAATGTCGTTAGCTTCAGAGTTAGTCTCAAATAAAGAACATGATTAATAATTTAAGTACTACCACTATGCCAAGAGAATTATTCAATAAAATTGAATGAACATGATTTGCATAGTCTGTGATTGTTGAATACATCAAGACTTTGTTTTAAAACATTGTCCTGTTCTATACAGACTGTGTTTGATCAAAACAGTTAAAAGTAGTAAAATGAAAAACTATGAATAAGAGGCTTATTCCACCCTGCCACAATCCTTTGTCATAAATGTGGCAAATAGAAACGCACAACAGATATAAATCAATGAATAATTGTGAAGATGTTTAAAAAAAGGTAAAATCTCTTACTGCAAAATTTAGGAATAACATTATCTTTATTCTAGGCGCCAAGCAAAATATTCAGTGGTGTTTTGGGAAAGTATAAATATAAATCTCTATCTATCTATCTATCTATCGTCCTTTCGAGCCGAAGACGGCACATAGGGTAGAAACACAATCTCAAAAACAGAAACCTTGCATGCCAAAATGGCCCATATTGCAGAGATCACTGCTTCTAAAATCTATGGCTGTTTCCATAACAATACTTTTTTACAATGACAGCTTGTCAAGCCATCGATCAATCTCCTTAGTCGCCTCTTACGACATGCCTGGAAGGTCACTGTGTCACTATTCTTTACTTTCCCCATAATGAGGCCCCGGTAACACACAGGAGATAAATATAAATAGTGCACTTTATATCAACAGGTTTGTATTTGGTACATGTACATTTTTCTTCTTCAAACAAATCAGATAAATAGGCTGATGTTAATCTATGTGAAAAATGTTTTTAAAATGACTGTTTATTATAATTACTGCAACTTGAATAAATATTGCAAGTTGTGAAATTTCACACTGTTTTACAAAACTGATGGTTCAAACTCAGGCTGATCTCTCATGAATAGTTTGTTACCTGACCTGTGTCCCTCAAAAGCCAGAAAAGTGACAACAAACTTTTGTGTCGGTTTTATAAGGCTATTTGTCTTGGACATAATGTCCACCTTTGTACTAACTTAAGGTTACCATTCGTCCACGATTTTCGGGGACAGCCCCCGAAGAGTAGTTGTCCCCGAAAGAAATTTGTCCCCGATTTCAGTGAATGAATAAATGTTCATACACGGAATCGGCCCTCTTTTAAAATAATCACTAGGACTCAGGATATTACTGAGTTGTGTTTCTTTATCCCAGACTGAGCGGCATTAGCAGGAAGATAAAAGAGAAGACTTGGACGTGTTGTGTCGGAGATAGCTCTTTGAACTCTTGAAGCGCGGTGCTACGTCACTTCTATTCCAGCCACTGACTTCTATTGGGATGGGTTTAATTTTTTAAAAAAAAGCAGACTCTCTCTCTCTCTCTCTCCACCCCTGCCTTTCCGGACATCTCCCGCCAAAGTATCTTTCCCGGCCAATTTTCAAATCAGTCCGAGTGTAATGACAGTACAGTGCAGTCGTGTTTTCTATTTGTGATCAGTTGCATAAAAACAATGCTTTCCAAAAAACGTAAGTGTCATTTTAGTGATTCGCTGAAAGCTGAATTTCCATTTATTATACAAGCAATTTTAGAGGATGGAACGCTAGTGAAATGTAATATATGTAGTTCAAATTTTTCTATAGCAAGTGGTGGAAGGACATCAATAACTGATCATCTAGAGGCAAAAAAGCATAAGAATGCGCTGCTTTGTAAGTCTCAGTCTGGGTGTATGACAAATTATCTTTGTAAAACAGAACCCTCAAAAGATGAATACACTCTAGCTGTTCATGAAAGAACCTTCGCTTATCATACTGTACTTCATAATCATAGTTTCCGCAGTATGGATTGTTCAACAATTCTACAAAAGAAATTTTCAACGAAACAATTTTCCTGTGCAAGAACAAAGTGTGAATCCATAATTACCAATGTTTTTGCTCCTTGGGCTACTGATGAACTAAAAAAATGACCTCAAATATGTCAGCTTCGTAACATTGTCTTGCGATACATCTAATCATAAACATGTTAAGCTACTTCCTATATTAGTTCGTTATTTTCAGGCTTATGAGCTGGAAACTCTAGTAAAGACCAAACTGATTGCTTTCATAGATATCCCAGGAGAAACGTCTGACATAATATCTGAACAATTGTTGAAAGCAATTGATAATTTTGACTTAAACTAAAAGATTGTTGGACTGTCAGCAGACAATACAAATACAAACTTTGGAGGCTTGTTGAGGAAAGGGAGAGATAATGTCATAACTAAAATAAAGTCCAAGTTAAACTGACACATAATGGGTCTTGGTTGCAACGCACACATAATTCACAATTGTGCAAAAACAGCATTTGATTCCATGCCTATGCATATGGAAGTGATTGTAACAAAAATATTTGGATACTTTTAAATTTACATGGTTCGTGTAGAACGCCTAAAAGACTTCTGTGAATTTGCTTGACAGGAGTTTAAACAATTATTAGGTTATTGGAATATAAGGTGGTTGTCATTACTTCCAGCCTTGGAAAGAATATTGAAACTGTATCAATCACTGAGATCTTTCTTCTTGTCAGAAACACACTGTCCTACAATATTGAAACAATTCTTTGAAAACAGTGAACCAGACCTTTGCTCATTCTCATGCATCACTCTTCCATGAAACAATTAAGGCGATTGAAGGCGACGACAAGAGTGCAACAGAATCAGCACTAGCTGTTAACAATCTCATTATAAAATT
Organism: Megaustenia siamemsis; assembly: GCA_032433765.1. Taxonomy (NCBI): domain Eukaryota; kingdom Metazoa; phylum Mollusca; class Gastropoda; order Stylommatophora; family Ariophantidae; genus Megaustenia; species Megaustenia siamemsis. The sequence goes on along the minus strand of JAVIAB010000059.1, from coordinate 48,339,672 downwards.
AGAAACTCGACGCGATGAAAATTTCATCCTGCACATGGTAAAGAGTTTGCTAACTGATTTAGTAGAAAGTGGTGACATCCAAATGGAAAGGTATTTCCAAATAAGTAAAGAATTCTATAATACTGCTGTACATTACTTGCAGTCTTGGAACAAGCACAATGATGACTTGTCACAACTGAGCTGCCTTCTCTTGGATAATGTGCCTGAAAGGAAACATTTTGATAATGCAGTAGAACAGATATCTTCAAAGTGTCAGGAAGTTGTAAACGTCGATCGTGATGAGCTCTTTGATGAATTTACTTATTTGCGAGGCCATCTGTTGCAAAAAGAATGTGAGTGGTTCAGTAACAAGCCCCCATGTAGAAAATGGAATGAAGCACTCAGATACTTGAAAGAAAATAATGTACTATAATGTGAAGAGAATTCTTGAACTTTTTATGTGCTTACCTGGCAGCAATGCATCCATAGAAAGACTATTTTCTCAAATGAACTACGTCTGGTCCGAAGAGAAATCACGGATTAATGTGAGCACGGTGCAAGCCATGTTAACAGTAAAAACTGACATTAATTTATCGTGTGAACGCTTCAGTGAAAAACTTGCTTCAAATCATGAGATCTTGAGAAAGATACACTCAAAAAACAAGTACCATGCCGAGGCAACAACCTCTTCAGTAGAAATAAGGTACTGTAAACATTACTTTAATATTGCAATTAATATCTATATGTTGTTTAATTTTTTTTAATTTTAAACTTTTTTTTGTTACTGAGAAACAAAACTAGCTATTGTAATTTCATTAAGTGTGTGTATCGCATAAGTACCATGAATATTAACAACAAATAAAATCAAACAGCAAATAAACAGAGTTATTATGAAATTTAAAGTTGCATCTACAAAATTTCTTGCGCGCACACAGTCACACACCCACCCACACATATTATAAATATATATAAATAAATATATATACGTACGTACGCACGCACGCGCACACATACACACACGCACATATCGTTCATCCCCAATTTTGTGGGACAGTCTCAAAAATAAACAAAAAAATCCTCTGAAATGTAAAAAATATGACAAATGTCCCCGAAAACAATGGGGAAAAAAATGGTCACCCTAAACTAACTTGCTCCTTAAACTGTTAGAATTATTTTTAAGTTGTATTTACTCCCAAATGTCATTTTTAAAAATATATTTGTAACAAAATGTAAAAAAAATTGTATTCCTCAAAGTTACATAAAGGTTTTTATGTGAGTTGTAAATTATACAAAAGTTTCGTAAAAAAGTTATGGTCAAATAAACATCATAATCTAGGGTTTGTCAGTTTTAGTACAAGCCAGTGAAATTATTTATATGTCACAAAGTAGATCTGATTCATCAGACTAAATAAGAAACAAACATATATATATAGTAAATGCATTCATTTTATCTATTTTACCTACTATTCAGTTATGCTACACATGTGCAGTTCATACAGAGGAAGAACTGAGCGAATGTTTCGCAATAGAAACTTTGGTTAAGCAAGGATTTATTTTATTGCCCTTGTTATTTAGAGTTGCTATGGATTTCATAATGAAGAAATGCTGCACTGGTAACAAAGGCATCAAATAGATGTCTTCATCACTGGTAACAAACTTTGATGATGACATAGTCCTCATCAACAGCCAGACAAAAACGATGCGGGAAAACACAATGAACTATCATCAATATCCAGCAAAATTGGGCTTGAGATCAATTATGAAAAGACTAAAGTCATGAAAAACTTGCTTCCAACAAATGAAAGAATATACATGGAAAACAAAACAGTGGAAGAGATAGATCACCTTATCTATCCAACTTTTCTATTCTAATCTAAAAAAGACTATTCCATTCAAACATATGATCAACCCTTACATAAGCATGTGGAAGATGGAGACATATAAACAAAGTTAGTGCATTTGAAAATAAATGTCCATAAAAAATACTTTGTATATCGTGGAACAAATTCAGAACACACGAGGAAATTAGAGAAATTGCCAATCAAGTACCAATATCATCCATAATCAAGAAAAGACGATGGACACATTTTGGACATGTGATGAGAAGAGATAATAACCAATAACAAAGCTAGCCCTCATGTGGGAAACAACAAGTAGGAGGAAAAGAGGTCAACCCAGAGAGACACTGAGAACACTTATCAGAGAAGAAAAGGCAACAGGAATCGGCTCCCTCAATGAGATCGAGATGCTTAACAGAACAGAGAAAATGGCGAGATTTGATAAAATATCTTTGCAAGGATTGAGACTGCTAGAAAGAAAATTTAGAAAAAGAGAAAGAGTATCTGGGTCTACTCTATTGGCCGGCCATGGCTCGAAAGGTCAATAGATAGATTCAGTAATGCATTTTCAAGTCGTAAAATAAATGAAAATTTTCTAAAAGCTATTTTTTCTTTATTAATTTTAATGTATAATTAATTGTTTTAGACATGTTTTAAAAAGAATTTAACAACACCAAGAAATAATGAGATTTAATGCTGCTATATAGTATACTATCATTACTTCTGTCTTTTTACTATTAAGGCTAAATCCCTTAACATTTTCTGTAACTCATTTTGACTCTTAGCGATTAAAACTGTATCATCAGCATACCTAAGATAATTTATATTATGACCTCTGATTGTTATTCCAGGCATGCCCCTTATGGATCTTAAAATAATCTCACTATACATATTAAACAAATCTGGAGACAGCACACAACCTTGTCTAACACCCTGTTTTATTTGTTGAAACATTCCCAATCGGTTTTCAGTTCTTATGGCCACTGTTTGTTGCCAGTACATGTTCTTTATTATTCTTAGATCTTTGCTGTCTACGTTTATGCTTTCTAAAATTTTGATTATTTCTTGGTGCTTTACTTTATCAAATGCTTTGGTGCAATCTATGTAACATAATTATAGATCTGTTTTCACCTCTATGGCTCTTTCTACTATAGATCTTATGATGTATATGACATTGCTCGTTCCTTTACCTCCCAACAAAACCACACTGTTCATCACTAATTTCTAAACTGATTTTGTTTTGCACTCTTCACATAATGATTCTTAGTAATATCTTAGTCATGTGATTCATAAGGCATATTGTGCGATGATCATCACATTCAATCGCACCAGATTTCTTTGGTAGGGCTAGGAATATTGATTTTAATAGTAAAATAAAAGTAAAGTAAAGTGCCCCCGTCACGCCAAGTGGCATATAGGGAATATAGTGTTAGTGACCATATATTTTATAGACCTTCGGCACATGATTTTTGGGGTAATGTGGTCGGTATTATGCCCATGCCGCTTTATTTTCCCAGAAAAAAATCCGGTACCCATTAATGCTGGGTGAACCCGGAAGCCGTCGATTGGGATTGATTTTAATAGATCGTCTGGTATATAGCAGCTGTTGTAGATATCATTTAACATTTTTGTTATTATTTCTAGTCCAAAATCACCCATGGCTTCAACCTCTTCTTTAGTTACATTATCTGGTCCAGGAGCTTTTCCTGCTTTCATATAGTGCAAGGCGTCTTCCACTTCTTTGAGTATGTCTGATCCTTCCTCATTATCTTTAATATTTACTTCTGTTCATTCATCATTGTAAAGGTTTTTAATTTTGTATTCTGTCCATCGTTCCCTTATGCTTTCTTGTTCAATCAACTGTTATCCTTCCTTTGATCTTAAACATCCAGTTTTTTATTGTATTTTTCTTCCTGTTAATTCTTTAATTTGTTTGTATATAGATTTGGCATCTCCTTGTTGCGTTTCAATCTCTTTGCATTTCTGTTTTAGCCATGCTTCTTTTGCTTCACTGCATTTTATTACAATTTCTGGGGATTGGTTTGTCTCAAGGCAAGACGCCAGTCTCAAGACATAGGTTGTGGGTTCAAATCCCAGCTGCACCGGTTGGGATTTTTATTTGAGATTTCTCTCTGTGGCAACCACCCCTGGTCTGTGGCAACCACCCCTGGTATCAGCAAGGAGACCTGGCTTGAAATGTCAATTACTCAAGGACGAAAAAAATATGAATACCTCCGAAGATGGAGTTATCTGCCTGTGCGGAAAGGGACCCCTGTGCACACGGCTGCCAGGGAAAAAAAATGGATTAGCACACAAAATTCAGTTCCTAGTCTCTAGGGACTTCATCAGAAGTAAAAGCTGGTGAACGAAAAAAAAAAAACAATTACAATTTATTTATTTAATCTCTTATACTCATCTTTGGTATTCTTATTTCTTGTTCTTGTATCGATTAGCTGTAAAATGTCATATGTGATACATTTCATTCTTGAATTTGTCCTCACTGGTGGTATGAACTCTTTTGTTGCTTGTTGCATTGATTCTTTTAGCATTTCCCACTATTCCTCTATGCTTTGTATCTTCTCTATTGCATTGTATCAATTCTGAATTGTGATGTTATATTTGTCTTGTAACCTCTTGTCTGATTCGAATAAATCTAAATTTAATTTGATATTAACTGAGGACCGTTTTGTTGCTTTTAAATTTACTTGAATCTTTCCCACAACTGGTACATGATCACTATTGCAATCTGTCCCTGGTCTAGTTTTCACACATATCAGACTGTTTCTAAAATTGTTGTTTCAGTTACTTTTCTTTGTTTGGGAGATGAGATATTAATTCAGATGATTATGCTGGCACAGGCGGTTGAGCAATTATGGATTTTAATTCGTTTGCAATGATACTGGGGCCTTCCATAACCAAATAATGTAATCAATTTGATAAGTGTGTTGTCTCATGGGCTTTTCCACAGACGTCTTGGATACTGCTTAAACCAGATTTTTTTTTTTCCAATCATCATGTTGTGTATTCTTGCCCAGTCAATATGTTTGTCCCCTCTTTCATTTCTCTTGCCTAAGCCATAATAATTAGAGGCCACAGAGATGGGATTTCTCAGCTCTGAGAAGAATGCTGAAAGTTCCCTGGACAGCTAAAAAGACCAATGAGAAAGTTCTCAAAGAGGCCAACACAAAAAGGGAGTTCTTAAAAAACACATCAGAAAGAAGCAATCAACATTTTTTGGGCACATCATGAGAAGAGGAAAGTTGGAATACTTGGTTACAACTGGCAAAATAAAAGGAAAGAAAGCTCGTGGATGACAAAGAGAGAAAATACTGGATAGCTTGGTGTCATGGCATGGAAAACAGTCAACAACAGAACTCATACGATGCACTGTGGATAGAAGATTGAGGAAGGACATGATCGCCAACGCCAACTGGTACGGTACATGATGATGATGATGAAGCCATAATAACGAACTACTTCCTCAACTCTTTCCTGTCTTACTTTTGCATTGAGACCCCCTAGAACTATTGTGTTTTTATGTGATTTGCAGGGATGAAGTGCCATATTAAGCTCGTAGTAAAATGTATTAACTGTTTCCTCTGGGCTGTCTGCTGTTGGTGCATAAACTTGTAAGAGATTAATATCTATTGGCTTTCCATTCAATTTCACTAAAAGGACTGTCAGATATTGCCCAAAAGTCTTTCACTGTTCTTGCTCTTTCTGCATCCAAGATGATATCTACTCCTCTTTGGTGTTCAGTACCACCAGAATAGATGATTTTTTATCCTAAAAAGACTTCACCACAATGCACAATAAAGACAAGTGGAATAATATTAAAACTGGTAAATGAATTTAAATATCTGGAAACAATGTTAATTTTAGATGGTAGATGTATAACAGAAATGAGATGCAGAATAGCTCAGTCAAAAGCAGCTTTCCAAAAAATCAGTAAGATGCTATGCAATCCATTTTTGACAACAGAACAAAGAAAAAGAGTGAATTTTATGTAGAAGAGTTAAATGTTATGTAGTTCCAGTCTTAACATATGGGTGTAAATCATGGACAATAGGCCACAGACAAGAAAATCCCTGGAGGCAGTAGAAATGTGGTTTTACAGAAGAATGTTGAGAATACCATGGAGAGCTAAGAAGAGCAATGAAAACGTTCTGAAAGAGGCCAAAGTAAAAAGAGAGCTAATTTCCAATATTACGAAGTAACAAACATCACTTCTTAGCCATGTTATGATAAGGGAACAGCTGGAATATTAGGAAAATTGAGGGATGAAGAGATAGAGGGAAGCAAAGAGAAAAGATACCAGACAGAGTAAGGCTTGGCAGAAGGTCCACAACAGAAATGATAAATAACGTGAAGATCAAAAGTTGAGAGACATGATCACCTATGCCAGCAGGTACGGTATTCATCATGATGATACAGTATACTAAATTGAAACATCAAACTATTTTCTACATTTTGGTCCTGGCATGCTTCCATTACAATTTACCTATTTATTTGGAAAATGGTTGCACATAAATAGACAAAACTTTCAAATCAAAGTTTTCTCATATATCATTTTTTTTATGTTAGACAAAATAAATTTAGTAGAGAAGATGACTTGAAAAGGATATTCAATTTTAGTTTTGGAAAACAATATATTAATTCTTGTTTTCTTAAATGTATTACTAGATTAAGTAACATAAATAATTTAATTAAATTTAAATTAAATAATCAATAACCCAAGATATATTGATGATACTGTATTACAAGTAGAAAATCCTAAAAATCTACAACAATTACTTAATGAAATAAACATGACAAGCAAAAAATATGGATTTGATATGAATATTAAAAAGACTAAAACTATGTTCATAAACAAAATTATACTCGAAATCTACAAGTGGATATCAAAGTTGAAGGAGACAGTTCAGCGCGACAATTACTTTGGACATACTATAACCAGTGATGGAAAAAGTAAAACTGAAATTAACAAAAGAAAATGAATGGCAAAAAGTAATTTTAATGTCATGAAAAATATACTAACATCAAAACAATAAAGCTAGGGCTAAAACTAAGAATAGCAAAATGTTATATCGTAACAATTTGTAATGTAATCTTTGTAAAGGAAAAATACAAGGTAAAAGAAGCAGACCAAGACTAATATGGACGAGTAATATCAAAAGATGGACAAGTCATCCTATGACAATCTGCACTATCAAAGCAAAAGACAGAGTGGTATGGTGCTCCATGGTAGCCAACCTTTGATGTGGAGACGGCACTCAATGAATGAATAAATGAAACTTAAAAATTGTTCCCAAGTCATTTTAATCCATTGGCCTGTTTAATTCTGTTTTATTTACATTAATTATGCATTCAAGATTTGCCCTTCTCTTTGTTGTTTTTACCTTTACATGTATTTCTGTGAGACTTGATTTACCTTACACAAAAGTTAGTTTTTCCTATAACAAATTTCACATATCAGTGATTATAACTGTCATCAGTATACCTCAGATTGTTTAATGAATCAATTCAGAGGAAGAGGTATGTTTAAAAAACGAACTTGAGTTAGCTGAGTGGCAGTGTCCTCATCAAGGCCAGCTCCTTGTCGTGGGGATGGGGCTTAACAGTCACCAGGGACTGAAAACCAAGACTGGCCAGGCCTTCCTACACCCGTGCAAGACCACAGTCTGCTCTAGCAATTTTAAGTGCTGAAGTCGGAGGCAACCAGCCAAAAGGCGCACTACAAAAATCAGGATGCCACGCACTCAACGCAAATGGAAGTATGTCTATAACTGCAAATCAGTATGGCACTCGCCCTGTGATGGACACTCAGGCAGAAACAGCGCCAGGCCCTCAGCCTCGAAAGGGCCCAACCTCTATTACTGGATGTCCTTCTCAATCGCTCTGTGGAGTCAGGGGGCGAGAGAATAGAGTTACTGGCCAACCCAAAATAAGACCACTCAAAATAATGCACTGGAATGCTGAAGGCATCAACAGCAAAAGAGATGGGTACAGTAAAAAGATAGAATTAGAAAATATCCTGCATGAAGAACAAGTTAGCATATGCTGTTTGCAGGAAACCCATCTAAACAACGACATAGCCTTAAAGATTAGGGGATACCAGTGCTACCGATCTGACAGAAAAAACAGACAAAAGGGCGGAATACTGACACTTGTAAGGAACAACATTAATGCATGTCAGATTGAAGTGTATATGGATGGGGCAGAATATCAAAAACTGCACCTCAGGACAGAACATACAAACTTTCACCTACTTAACTACTACTGTCCGAGTGACTGCCCACTAACACTAGACACAATTACATTAAAAGAAAGAATAATTGTATGTGGAGACTTTAACAGCTATTCACAGAGCTGGGGCTATGAAGATATGGACAAGAGAGGTGAAGAACTTGAAAATTGGCAGGATGACAATGGGCTTATACTATTAAACCAGGCAACAGATCCACCAACATTCTATTCCAGATCATGGCATACCACATCTACACCAGACCTTGCTTTCCATTCACCAGACCTGGATTGGAATATCACACGTATTGTTGGGAAACAACTTGGAGGCAGCGACCACCGACCTGTCTTTTTAGTGGTGCAAAATGAGGCCGTCAGGGAGAGCAGCACTCTCTCCAGATGGAATTACAAAAAGGCAGACTGGAAAATGTATCAACATTACACCAGTGTACTGACTAAAGATCTAAATACAGACAGAGACATCAACAAAATAGTTGATGAATTCAGTAGACTAATAATACAAGCTGCCAGTGAAACAATACCTAGAGGGGCACGGAAACACTACAAACCATACTGGAGTAGTGAACTAGAGCAACTGCACAATGACATGGAAATATCTCGAAAGCAAGCAGAAAATAACCCCTGCCAGGAACACCACAATAACTATCAACATGCTAAAGCCAAATTTCAATGGGCTAAACTACAAGCCAGACGGAGAAGCTGGAAAGAGAAAACAGAGTCCTTGAATCTAGAACGAGACACAAGAAAAGTGTGGAAGCTTGTAAAACAGCTGAATGATGAGGGTACAGAAAAGAACACAAAAATTACACTGAAGAAGGATGGAAACATTCTAACAGGTAAACATGCAGCAAATCACTTTGCAGACTCCTTTGCAAATGACAACAATATTGAAATTAGCCTAGAGAAACGTCAAGAGACCCGTCTAAAACAACAAAATGCAAGACAAGAAGAGACCGCACATGAAGTCATGGAAATACCCATTACACAAAGTGAGCTAGAGCTGGCAATATCCAAATTAAAAATGAAAAAGTCACCAGGTAGTGATGGAGTGTCTAATGAAATGATTAAGAACTTGGGAACAGCAGCTAAAGCAAAACTACTGCAGATCTACAACATTTGCTGGACCACAGGTAAAGTGCCACAGGCATGGAGAGAAGCAATTATGATACCATTACTAAAGCCAGGAAAAGATGGTTCAATGACATCCAGCTATAGACCAATCAGCCTTACAAGCTGTTTGTGCAAAACAATGGAACTGTCAATCTCAGACTGCAGTGGTACCTGGAAAGTGAAAATCTCCTTGTCCCACAACAAGCAGGCTTTAGACAGTGTTACTCTACCGAAGATCAGGCAACCTATCTTTCCCAGGAAATTGAGGATGCGTTTCAAGAAAAGAAACTGGTACTAACAGCATGGATAGACCTAAAGAAAGCATTTGATAAGGTATGGAAGGGCTTTTGAAGAAACTGAGAAATTATGGAGTAAATGGCAGGATGTACAAATGGGTCAAAGCATACCTGCATAACAGGAGAGCCAGAGTGCAACTGAATGGTCTTAAGAGTAAGAAGGTCTTACAGCGCCAGGGCGTTCCACAGGGAGGGGTACTATCTCCAACACTTTTTCTGATCTACATCAATGACCTAATTACTGAACTACCACATGGTATCAAAGTGGCAATGTATGCAGATGACTTGGTAATGTGGTGCACAGAGGAGTATGCAACAGTGGCCTCCAAATTGTTACAAAGAGCTATGAATGCACTGAATTTATGGACAAATAGATGGTGTATCAGCATCAGTACAGACAAATGCAGTACTACACTTTTCACTCTTTCCCCAAAACAAAAAGCAGGAGCCATCTACATAAACAATGAGCCTGTGAAAGAAGACATACAAGCTATGTATCTCGGAGTTACATTTGATAACAAACTATCTTGGAAACAGCAGATAAATAAGGCAACCCAAAAAGCAAGGAGAAAATTGGCTATTCTAAGAAAGCTGTGTGGAACTACGTGGGGTGCGAGTGGGAAAATACTCAGTAAAGTTTACCAACAGAGTATACGCCCACATTTAGAATATGGATCATCTGCATGGTGCTCAGCATCAAACACCACACTGGAAGAACTGGATAAAGTACAAAACCAGGCACTTAGGGTCATCACAGGAGCAATGAAATCAACACCAATATTGGAGATGGAGAAATTGTGAAGGATACCAGCACTGAGAGAACGGAGGGACACAAAGGTGCTGATACAGGCAGAAAAATTTGCTTGCATGCCGAGACATCCAATGAAGGGCCGATTCCAAAATCTTGCATTGGGACGATTTAAGAGAAGCAGTTTTATCCACCAAGCCAAGCGTATTAGTAGACAAACACCAGACATGCCTAGAGCTGTTAACCCCCTACTGCCCATACCAGAACAGACTCCCTGGACAGAGGAATCAGGATTATCAGTTCAAATACGGACAGAAGTGAAAGGAATAGTTGATAAAGAGGAACAGAATAGTCTACAGCGAAAAACAATAACTCTCAGTTTCCTGGATGAAGAATACCCACAAGATCTATGGATTCGTGTGTATACAGATGGATCAGCACAGAATGCAGTAAAAAATGGGGGAGCAGGTGCATATATAGAGTACCCAAATAACACTAGGGATATGAATAAAATAGCAACAGGGAAATATTGTCACAATTATGATGCAGAAATACAAGCAATAAAGTTGGCAATAGAAAAACTGCTGAACATTAATCTTAGCCCGCAGCCTGTAGTGTTTTTGACAGATGCAAGATCAGTACTCCAGGCACTACAATCCAGAAAATTACCACATCTGCAGACCTTATTGACTGAACTCTGCAAGCACCACAGGGTTGCCCTGCAGTGGATCCCATCTCACTGTGGAATACCAGGAAATGAGAAAGCAGATCATTTGGCAAAGGAAGGTTCAACAGGCACACAACTAGATACACCGGTTACATACCATCATAAGAAACAGATAATCAAATCAATCAGAGGACCACAAGCCCCAAATCAGGATGCCTTTCATAATATGAATAGATATGAACAAGTTATCATTATACGCCTCAGAACAGGACACAATCGACTCCATAGTCACATGTATACAAAATTCAAGATCGGCACCTCAACTACTTGTACATGTGGACAGGCGCCCCAGACTGCTGAACACATACTTCAAGACTGCACTGAATATAGTAGACTGAGGAAAATCCATTGGCCCATAGATACAACACTACAGACAAAACTATATGGGCCACTGCAAGAATTACAAAAGACAGTAACATTTATACAGGAAACGACATTGCAGATATAGACAATACTTCAGGCGAACGAAAGATAGATAGTGGCAGTGTTTCCTAGTGTTTGGCTTTTCGTGGCAAGGCGCTGTGCCACTGAGTACGGGTTCGATCCTGCTTCGGTCCATATATTGTTCTTTTATGTTTTTTTTCTATTGTTGTTTATTTGTAATTTTTTCTGAGTGCTGTAAACATACCTCTTCCTCTGAATTCATTCGCTGATTATCGTCTCAGAAGTTTCCCTCTATAATAATATTCATTTATTATTATTTGTCCTCAGATTGTTTACCTTATGATGGCATCTTTAATTAATTTCTCTAAACAGAATGAATAAATCTAAAGATAGTACACATTAATTTTATACCACTTTCTAGCCCAAGTAATCCAGAATATTTTATTTCAACAGGTTTGTTATGTCTGGTCCATCCGATTGTTTGTATTCAATTTCAATGAATGTGAAGGTCCTCTAAAGAGAACTGATATGGAAAAGCTTTTGAAAATCGTACTTTATTTTATGAGTCCAGTAACAATCTTTCAATGTTAATTTTATAATTAACATGATAAAATAAAATGCCACGTTTTGTTTGTCAGTTGTATCTAACATAAATTTATGTGATTAATAAAATAAATAAGTGAAACCTCATACATTCTCCTGTCCCAGTGTTAGTAAATCATAGAAATATCACATTATTTTCAGCTGCGCCAATGAAACTCTACTCCATATGCTATCCATCACACATTTTATTTGATCACTCAACAATTTTTCTGTGAATTAAAAATGTTAGTGTACTTGTATGTCCAACTATAGCATCAGGTTATCGTGGTTCCTACAATCCATCTTTTATCTTCAATCTCCAGTTCCAATGGTTATTGTTATGACCTTTTTCAATAATTATGTACATTACATTGACTATCTGATACAAATATTGCTGTCATTGTCTTCTTCATCTTCTTTCCTTCCTCAACTGCCTTTCAGCGTCGAGGGGAGATATAATTTGCGGTCTTTTGCTCTTCTGCTGCTGTTATGTTTCCGAGTGCTTCTAATATTACATCAATCCATCTTTTTCGTGGTCAACCCTTGGGTCTGGTGTTCTCACAACATTTGTTGAAGGCTCGTTGTGTTGTGTTTTGTTCTTTCTGCGGCCAAACCATTTCATCTGTTGTTTCCTTATATTTTCTATGGCGGGTGCTATTCCTAGCTTTTTTCTCACTTATTCATTTCTGATCTTATCTCTCAGACTGTTTCCTGTCATTCGTCTAACACATTTAATCTCTGTAGAGGTTATTTTTCTTATTGTTCTTGCATCTAGGGTCCAGGTCTGGCATTGGTAGCACAACATTGGGATGAAGATTGTATTGTATAGTGCTCATTTTGCCTCCAGAGTTATTTCCTTGTTGGACAATAGTGGTGATAACTGTCCAATGACTTGACAAGCTTTGTTGCATCTTCATTCTATCTCTGCTGTTTGAGAATTATTGTTTGTCATTAGACTTCCTAGGTATTTGATTTCTTCTACTTGTTTTAGTTGTCTGCCTTCTATAGTTATGTTGATGTTCTGTTTATTTTTGGCAAATCAATTCAGAGGAAGAGGTATGTTTAAAAAACGATCTTGAGTTAGCTGAGTGGCAGTGTTCCCTAGTGTCTGGCTTTTCGTGAGTTACATACCTGTCATTGTGAACTATACAAATACAATCAGTATTATTTTTTTCACAAAAGTATATTTTCAACAATTAAAAAAAATATTTTCTAAAGTCTTTTAGTTTTTAAATTTAAATTAATGATACTTATGTCGGAGGAAAGATCTTAAAATAAGTACTTGGAATGTTAGGACTCTATATCAAGAAGGGAAATTGGAAAATCTGATTCAAGAAGCAGAACGAATAAACATATATATATTTTAGGCATATCAGAGACAAGATGGAAAGAATGTGGGTACATAGAGGATGAAAAATATACATTTTTATACTCAGGAAACACAACAGAACATCAAAGGGGGGTAGGAATACTGATAAAAAGAGAGCTATAAAATATATAAGTGTCCACTGGACATACAGTGATAGGATTATACTACTCAAGTTGAAAGCAAAACCATTCGACATAGCAATAATACAGACATATGCACCTACTCAAGACTACACAGATGAACAAATAGAAGGCATATTATGAAGACCTAAATAAAGTTATGAAGCAAGTGAAATCTTCGGACATCTTGATTGTAATGGGTGACATGAATGCTAAAGTAGGAAAAGGTAGATATAAGACCATTATAGGAAATCATGGTTTAGGAAAAAGAAATGACAGAGGAGAAAGATTAATACAATTCTGTGAAGAAAACAGGCTGATAATATGTAACACCTACTTTGAGCAAGAGAAAAGGAAACTATACACATGGAAAAGCCCTGGAGACAAGAAGAGGAATCAAATAGATTACATAATGATAAAAGAAAGGTTCCATAAAAGCTTAAAGAAAGCCAAAACCTATCCAGGAGCAGATATTAATTCAGATCACAATACTATAATGATTAAAATGAAAATCAAACTAAAGAGAAACAAGCAAAAGTCTAATTCATCAACAATACCATAAGATATAATAGCTTTAAATCAAAAATATATTAAATGATGACGTCATGGGACGCACCAAAATGGCAGCTTATTTATATTCGAGCTATGGACTAAGCAATGTTTACATTGAACAACACGATATATGTTATTGCAGCAAGTTGGCAGATTTTTGAAAATGTTTTCAAGGGTTTGAATATAAATGTTTGTTCACAGTTCGTTAACCTTCGCTGTAGATAAAGTCGTTAATTCGATGGCTTCGTTTCAGACGTTTGTGACCTGGTAGCTAAGGACCTAACTTGTGCAAACGGATGGCATTGGCAAGGATCATTTTGAATCTATGAAGTGGGCTCATTGTGTGTTTAACTCAAAAGCATATGTGCTTTTTAACCAAAGACCTTTTTTTGGGGACTCAATGAAGATATCCCCGATGGAAGAATAAATTGTACTATTAGTCACATAAATGATTCGCTTCCAGAGGTTTATGATGTAAACAAAGCAGTTTTGTCATTGCAAGTGAATAATGTCCACACCTATAATTGGTCAGGATTGTGTAGCAGCAGCAGCTTTATAGCGAACACAGAAAACATCATAAGATTGTGCTGTTCTGAAACAGCTATGCCATGCTACCCTAGAATTGCCTTTAATGGGATTACTGTGACCACAAACCACTCTCCATATGTGTGCCACATATTTACACCCCAGAAAGAAATACTGAATATAACAACATCATGTGCCGTCTGTGATATTAATGACCACAGACCAGGAGCCTCCAGTATGATTGATACAACTGTTGCACCAAGCATTTCATCAGCAGAGCCATATCTATGGAATGTTAATCTGACATTGTTCTTGAATGATGTCCAAGTTAATGAGACATCAGAATCGTGTGGCGGCAGCTACAAGAAGAGAGCGGAGAACATCAAGTTCTGCTGCTATAAAGGAGACTTGCCTTGCTATCCCAGAATTGCCTTAAATGGGATCACTGTAGTTGAAAACTTCTCCTCTTGTGTAAACTACACATTCACATCTAAGAGTGAATCAGTGAAGGTCACAAAATCATATTCTCTCTGTGGTTTTACTAACTACAGGTCATGTGGCTTCTGTTGGATTGGAAATGATAACATACCACCACTGTGTGTCTATATGTTTGGAATTGGAGTCATCAATGATGGCCTAACATCATCAAGTGCTATGACAATCATCATTTTCGGGAGGACGTGAACTCCCATGGTATATGGTGGATAGGCGGCAGGAACCATTGAATGCTATGTCTGAAAAGTGTTCCTTCTTGCAGTTTCCTCATATTCCAAGTCCTGCTTGTTGCAGGAGCTAATGAGTTAAGTGCTCTGTGCACACCGTGAGCTGTGTGTCTCATCCGTTTTGATCCTGCTTCGATATCCCGCTTGTTTACGATGAATGATGATATCGTATGACAGGGAACAGTTGGCTGTGTTCACTTTCTGCGCGGTTTCGCCTTATGTCTTTTGGCGTGTGCTGAGACTGCTACGATGGGGACTACAGTTACCTTTCTATGTTTGGGAGATGAGTTAGTAATTCGGATGATTCCACTGGCACGGGCGGTTGAGCAATTATGGATTTTAATTCGTTTGGTGTGATACCGAGGCTTTCCATAACCAATAATAACCAATAAAGATATTAAAGATACCTATACAACACAAGTAAAGAACATGTATCAGAAGCTGCTAGAAGAAGGAATTGAGCAATACAGAAGAGAAAATCCTGATGAAAAAGTCACAATCAAATGGCAACGCATAAAGAAAAGCATACAAGAAACCTGCGACACCTTACTCAAAAAAAGAAAAGAACAAAAAACAAAAATGGATAACTAACACCATCTTAGAAAAAATGGAAAGAAAGGAGACAAGCAAAGTACACTGCCCAATACAATAAAATAGATAATGAAATACGCAAAATGTGTAAAAAGGCAAAAGAAGACTGGCTGAGCCAAAAATGTATAGAAATAGAAACTATGGAAAGCAAACAAGACTTAAGAGGAATGCACACAGAAATAAAGAGAATTACTAATAAAAATAAAAAAGCCACAGAAGGTGGATGCATTGCAGACAAAAAAGGAGAAATGCTAACAGACAATAAAGATATAATAGATAGATGGGAGGAATATATAACAGAACTATTTCATAATCAAAGGGACAAGAAACCAATTATAAAATGTACATCGGGCTATAAAATCTTAAAATCTGAGGTGGAAAAAGCTATAAAAACAATGAAAAAGGGAAAAGCAGCAGGACCCGACAATATACAGATAGAGATGATACAGGCACTAGAAGATTTTGGTATTGAAATGATTACAGACATATGCAACTACATATACCACACAGGATACATACCAAATGAACTAAAAACATCAACTTTCATTGCATTGCCTAAAAATAATGGTGCAGTTGAATGCAGTGACTGTAGAACAATAAGCCTAATGAGCCATGTTACAAAAATCTTGCTAAAAGTTATACAATGATGATTCAGAATAAAATCAATACTGAATTAGATGAGCAGCAATTTGGATTTTGGAAAAATAGCGGGACAAAAGAAGCCATATTCTGCATGAGAACATTAATTGAAAAGTACACAGAAGCAAACAAACCAATATATGCCTGCTCAATAGACTACACCAAAGCTTTTGATGAGTATACCACAAACAACTTATAGACTGCCTAAAAGAGATACATCTAGATGACATGGACATACGACTAATATGTAATCTATAATGGGAGCAAACAGCAAGAATAATATATAACAAAGAAAACTTTACACCCATTGATATAAAAAGAGGTGTAAGACAAGGATGCATCCTATCACCAAGCTTGTTCAATCTATACACTGAGCAAATCTTTAAAAACATCATAGAGATGCCAGGCCTACAAATTAATGGAAAGATAATCAATAACCTAAGATATGCTGATGATACTGTACTACTAGCAGAAAATCCTAACGATCTACAATTACTTAATGAAATAAACATGACAAGCAAAAAATATGGACTAGATATGAATATCAAAAAGACTAAAACTATGATCATAAACAAAGAAAATACTGAAAACCCACAAGGGGATATCAAAATTGAAGGAATAGACCTGGAGACAGTTCAGAGCTACAGCTACATTGGACATACTATAACCAATGATGGAAAATGTACAACTGAAATAAACAAAAGAATAGGAATGGTAAAAAGTAATTTTAAAGTCATGAAGAACATACTAACATCAAAACAAATAACACCAGGGCTAAAACTAAGAAAAACAAAATGTTATGTCTTCTCAACATTCCTATATGGTGCAGAAACATGAACATTAGACAAGAAAACAGAACAGAGAATTGAAGCCTTTGAAATGTGGATATATAGAAGAATAGGTAGAATTGGATGGAAGGAAAACACAACGATGAAGTCTTAAAACAACTACAAATGAAAAGAGAACAACTAAACGCAATTCAAACAAGACAAATGTGATTTTTGGACCATTTTAAAAGACACAACAGCCTACTAAAAGTAATCCTGGAGGGGGAAATACAAGGTAAAAGAGGCAGAGGCAGACCAAGACTAACATGGATGAGTAACATCAAAAGATGGACAAACCAGCCTATGACAACCTGCACCATCAAAGCAATAGACAGAGCAGAATGGCGCTCCATGGTAGCCAGCTTTCATTGCGGAGATCGCACTCGATGATGATGATGAAATTAATGACAGAAGAGAGTATTAAGTTCTGACTCTTAGTGCAAAGAACTTCTCCACATGCCCAATTAACTAGCCCACTCCAAAATTCAAGACCTGCTCTCCATGAGAACAAAACGAAAGAGCCTGAATGTCTCCAAACACTTGTATAACAAATTAAAAACCATCCTTCCTAACACTCTCATAAAGATGGAAATCTGCAGATGTGAAAGACCTACCAGAATGAACAAATATAACAATATCTATTATTCAATATGAAACACACACGAAAAGTATCAACAAGAAAAATAACAAGAAGGCCTACCATGCCAAAGAGTTCAGTAGTAGCATGGAACCAAATATAGCCCACAGAGTGTGATGATATATTTCCAAGAACATAAGTTCTTATACGACAATGACCTTCGACACAGTAGTGAAAGTAACAGAGTCAACATGTTGCACTTAACTCTTCATCATCATGTGCCATACCGTTTGGCGTAGGTGATCATGTCCCCCCACAATCTTCTATCTACAGTGCATCGTATGAGTTCTGTTGTTGACTGTTTTCCATGCCATGACACCAAGCTATCCAGTATTTTCTCTCTTTATCGTCCGCGATCTCTCTTTCCTTCTATTTTGCCACTTGTAACCAAGTATTCCAACTTTCCTCTTCTCATGATGTGCCCGAAAAATGTTGATTACTTCTCTCTGATGTTTTTTAAGAGCTCACCTTTTTGTGTTGGCCTCTTTGAGAACTTCCTCATTGGTCTTTTTAGCTGTCCAGGGAACTTTCAACATTCTTCTGAGAAATCACATCTCTTTAGCCTCTAATCGTCTTTTCATTTGTTTGTCTACTGTCCATGATTCGCTTCCATAGGTCAAAATTGGTTCTATATAGCACCGATGAACTCTCTTTCTCATTTCTATTGACATAGATTTGTTGCATAAGATATTTTTTATTTTCTGAAATGCTATTTTGGCCTGAGCTATTCTGCTTTTTATTTCTGTGGTGCATCTCCCATCTGATGTTATTATTGTGCCCAAGTATTTGAAACGTTGCACTTGTTTCAGATTTGTCTCGTTTATTTTTATGCTGCATGATGGTGATGATTGTTTCTTCGATATAACCATTACTTCTGAGTTAGCGGGGTAGAGTTCTGCCCTACCAAAGGAGGAGTAAGACGTCTCCTTTCCTCTGCTAGTCTTCGGGACACCCCTGGGCAAGGTGGAGCTCCTGTTTAGCCCCCCCTATCAGGGTTATGTGAAGCCATTGGAGCAGGTGGTGGATGGTGTTGTGGGAGCAGCCGACAAGTAGTGCCGGTTATGGTTCCCACACCCCGATGGCAGGCAGAGGATCTCATGTATAGAGACAATGGCTGCAATCTCCGACTAGTACAGTCACTGTCAAGAAGGAAAGGAATGGCAAACTACCTTCTTAAATTGCCTGGACTAATTATGACAAATCACAACCTTATATTTACAGCTAACGACGTTAATGGGGACTTCACAGCCACCTCATCTGGTAGGGAGAGTCATGTGCTACAGGTGACACCCGATCATCATCAAGCAATTGTATGCAAGATCAAAAATAAAGAGACACTAGCAATAGGAACTTGGAACATTAGATCAGCATTCCAGGTTGGAAAACTAGAAAACATCAGTCAAGAAATGAAGAGAAGGAAACTGAACATCTTGGGACTATGTGAAATGAGATGGAAAGGAGCAGGATTATTACAACGCGACAGTGGAAATGTAATTTACTCTGGGGGAACCACACACGAAAGAGGAGTAGGCATCATGTTAGATAGAGAAAGAAGCAAAACAGTGAAAGGATTTTGGCCAGTATCAGACAGAATTCTGCTAGTAAATTTGAGAGGCAAACCAATGGATTTCAACATAAGTAAGTAAAGTACCCCCCGTCACGCCAAGTGGCGTATAGGGAAATATGGTGTTAGTGACCCTATATTTTACAGACCTTCAGCACATGACTTTTGGGGTAATATGGTCGGTATTACGCCCGTGCTGCTTTTACTTTCCCAGAAAAAATCCGGTACCCATTTAAGGCTGGGTGAACCCGGAGCCGTCGGTTGGGATCGAACCCTACCCCTTGTCCGTAGTAGTCCAGTTCACTAACCACTGAGCTATCGCGGCTCCCACTAATTTTTAGGGAATTAGTAAAACCCAGGTGTCCTCGCCAGGGTACGAACCCCGGCTGTTGCCGTGGTAAGCCAACCGCCTATCGATTGCGCTAACCGGACACCCGGATTTCAACATAATTCAAGTTTATGAGCCAACAAGTAATAGCGAAGAGGAAGACATTGACACTTTTTACGAGGAGCTCTAGCTCTAGCGACCATGGAACAGTGTAAATCCCAAGAAATAACTATTATATTAGGGGATTTCAATGAAAAGGTAGGAACAGCTAAAGTGCAAAATGTGACTGGGGGGGGCATGGCCTTGGAGAGACGAATGACAGAGGGGATAGATTGATAGATTGGGCAAAGACACATGAAATGATGATAGGTAACACCTGGTTCAAACAACACCCTAGGCGACTATGGACATGGCAAAGCCCAGACAAAAAAAATACAATCAAATTGATTTTATACTGGTACAGAGAAGATTCAGGAATGGGCTAACATAGGTTAAAACAAGGCCAGGAGCAGATTGCAATAGCGACCGTGTACCAGTAGTTGGAAAAATAAGAATAAAACTGCAGAAGGCACAGAAATCACCAAGAAATATAAAATTAGAACTATTTATGCTAAGAGTAGATAAACAGATGAGTGATAAGTACATCATGATAGTACACAATACTTAACTCTTGATTACAATATTGTAGTAAAAATTACCGCATCAAAACACAAACTTTTCAAAATTTGACATTTTTCCGTGTTCAAACATTTCCCTCCTCCATGTACTTTCCTAAGTACCAGAACTTTACCGTTCCAGTGACCTCTGAGTGTTTGATTTGATTCCATTGCTGCTGGCTTTTTCCCCCCATTTTGTGAGATTGCAATAGCGACCATGTACCAGTAGTTGGAAAAATAAGAATAAAACTGCGGATACTTTCATATATTGCACACACAAAAATTTGCAATTTGCAAGAAATTGGTAAGAAATTTTTTTTTTTGCTGTGACCAGGGAAATTTATTTGGTCGTTGGCCGACATCAAACAATGCTTTGTAACTCCGAAAATGCAATGAATAACATACTGAGGTAGCCGAATATACTGACAGACTTACAGCATCAGTACCAATAGACATAGTAACATGTCTGACCCCTGAGGTCAAATTTTGGCCATAAATCAGCCTCAGACAGGAAATCTGAGTTCCCTGTGTCTGTCCTAGTGTAAACACACAGCTATGTGTCAAAAAGTTAAAAAAAATAAAATACTATTTTTTGAGCTCCTAATGTTACAATTAAGTGGTAGTATTTTTTACTACGGAATCGTAAACATGTCAGTCACAGATTGACATTGTAATCTAAGGTTAACAGGATTTTTACAGTATTATTGCAAAAAGAATTAATGTTTTAAAAATATTAACTACGTGGCAGTGAGACACCATTTTAAGCGTAAATAAATCATTACTTTCCTTTTTTTATTAATAATTTTTTATTCTCACTGCAGCATAGTTTTGTCACAATCGTAATTAAATGCATAATTCATGCTGACTTTTTACCAACAAGAATTGACAAACAGTCACTTGCTGTGACTAGTTTAAAATTTTAGTTTCTTAACCTAAATGAGCATTGTCAGTGGTGAAAATTCACAGAATTATGAATGATACAATAAATTATTAATTCAGATAGTTTTGATTTTTTTTTTTGCTATAAATGCAAAAATATGCAATAGTAGCAAGGAGTTTCAATGTTGATTTTTTTTTTTTTAATCAATACTTAGAGCGTGCTGTTACATAATAATTTGTGTTTTAAAGTGTTCACAGAGTCATCGTTATATGACAAACAAAGCACTGTGCTGTGATGGAAATTAAATAATCATTGAAGAGCTATTTTTTAAAGTGAGGACTATCTAAAGATGTATTATTTTATAACTAACATTAATAAAGACTTTGACATATTATATTGTTACACTATCATCATCATCATCATCATGTGCCATACCGGCTGGAGTAGGCGATCATGCCCTTCCACAATCTTCTATCTACAGTGCATCGTATGAGTTCTGTTGTTGACTGTTTTCCATGCCATGAAACCAAGCTATCCAGTATTTTCTCTCTTTGTCGTCCTTGATCTCTTTCCTTTTATTTTGCCAGTTGTAACCAAGTATTCCAAATTTCCTCTTCTCATGATGTGCCCGAAAAATGTTGATTATTTTTTTCTGATGTTTTTTAGCAGCTCCCTTTTTGTGTTGGCCTCTTTGAGAACTTCCTCATTGGTCTTTTTAGCTGTCCAGGGAACTTTCAACATTCTTCTGAGAAATCCCATCTCTGTGGCCTATAATCGTCTTATCATTTGTTTGTCTACTGTCCTTGATTCGCTTCCATAGGTCAGAATTGGTTCTATATAGCACCGATGAACTCTCTTTCTCATTTCTATTGACATAGATTTGTTGCATAAGATATTTTTCATTTTCTGAAATGCTATTTTGGCCTGAGCTATTCTGCTTTTTATTTCCGTGGTGCATCTTCCATCTGATGTCATTATTGTGCCCAAGTATTTGACGCGTTGCACTTGTTTCAAATTTGTCCTGTTTATTTTTATGCTGCATGCTGGTGATGATTGTTTCTTCGATATGACCATTACTTCTGTTTTCTTACTATTCAGACTGAGACCTTTCTTGTTGCTTTCTTTTACTATTATGTCTATCATTTCTTGTAGTTCGTTCTCTGTCTCTGCTATTAAGACAGTGTCATCAGCTTATCGCAAATTATTTATGTTGTGACCATTGACTTCAATTCCTTTTTTGTCTACTATTGATCTCATATGTTCGCTGTAAAGTGAAAACAAATCCGGCGACAGAACACAGCCTTGTCTGACTCCTTGTTTTATATATTGGAATTGTCCTGTTTGGTTGTTAATTCGTATAGCTGCTGTTTGTTGCCATTACATGCTTTTTATGATTCGCAGATCCTTGCCATCAATGTTTAATTTCTCCAGCATATTGATTATTTCCACATGCTTTACTTTGTCAAATACTTTCCTGTAGTCTATAAAGCACATATATAGATCTTTCTTTACCTCTATAGATCTTTCTGTCAATGTCCTTAAGATGTATATTGCATTATTGGTGCCCTTTCCTTCCACAAATCCACATTGTTCCTCACTTATTTCTGGTTTTATTTTGTTTCTTACACGTCTCATGATGATTCTTAGTAATATTTTCGTCAAATGGCTCGTGAGGCTAATAGTGCGATGGTCTTCACAATCAGTGGCACCTAACCTCTTCGGTATGGCTACAAAGATAGATTTTAGTAGATCTTCAGGTATGTGTCCAGTGTTATATATGTCATTGAGTAGTTTTGTTATGACTTGTACTCCCAGCTCTCCTCTTTATCTCTTCGATTGTTATATTGTCGAGACCTGGAGCTTTGCCTCTTTTCATGTGTTGAATTGTGTCCTCCACTTCACTCTGCATAATTGGTGGTTCTGTGTCTTTGTTTGAATTGTTTAACTCTGGTCTTTCATCATCATAGAGTTGACTGATATATTCTGTCCATCTTTATATTGTCTTCTCCTGTCCCATTATTATATTTCCTTCCTTTGATTTAACACATCCTGAAACTTTGACTTCTTTTTTTCCTGTTAATTCATTTAACTGATTGTGCATTTTGCACTTTAGCTGTTCCTACCTTTGCATTGAAATCCCCTAATATAATAGTTATTTCTTGGGATTTACACTGTTCCATGGTCATCTCTAGCTCATTGTAAAAAGTGTCAATGTCTTCCTCTTCACTATTACTTGTTGGTGCATAAGCTTGAATTATGTTGATATCCATTGGTCTACCTCTCAATTTTACTAGCAGAATTCTATCTGATACTGGCCAAAATCCTTTCACTGTTCAATGCTGATCTAATGTTCCAAGTTCCTATTGCTAGTGTCTATTTATTTGTTATCTTGCATACAGTAGATTGATGACGATCGGGTGTCACCTGTAGCACATGATGCTCACTACCGGATGAAGTGGCTGTGGAGTCCCCATTAATGTCATTAGCTGTAAATATTAAGTTGTGATTTGTCATGATTAGACTAGACAATATAAGAAGGTAGTTTGCCATTCCTTTCCTTCTTGGCAGTGACTGTACTAGTCGGAGATTGCAGCCACTGTCTCTATTGTTACACTATACCAGAGCTAAAAATCAAAAGAATATATTAGTATGGCCTGGAAATTCACCAGATTTTAACTCCATTGAAAATGTGTGGTCTATTTGCAGGAAACATATCATAAATGACTTATGACAAAGATGAAACTTATTCAGGCTGTCATCAGGAACTTATCTAGCTGTAGACTTTTTTTAAATTAGTGCAATTCATGCCAAACCATAAAAAAAATGCTTAATATTTGAAAATATCATTTATGAATTAATGTGAGTATATCACTGTGATCACAATAACGAATAGAAAAAAACTAATTTTAAAAATTCATTCACATTTAACAAGGATATTTGTCTCGTGGACCCAATGAAACCCTTCTCCAGAACTTGGTGAAACATTAATAAATATGTTGTTGCTTATACTCACCGGATAGCATTAGCTGCAGGTCGTTGCCCAAAACTAGCACAAATTTCAGTAAGCTTCAATTTTAACAGATGGAATTCTCTGTGAAATTCAAAGACAATTAATGGTTTTGTTATTACAGCGTATTTAACTTCACTCTGCATGGTTGTCATATTGTGCAGTAATTTTATGTAGAAGATCAAGGTTATTTATACTGATGATTTCTGCAATTCAGTTATTAAGCATTCTCATAATTTCTTCTCTTTGGAAAAAAATTGTCATGACTTCTGGCTTATAGATAATATGTTGTTAGTGTCAATATTTTTCTCTGATCATTGGTACATTAATAGATAATTTATAGTGTGACATGCAGTTGTCTTTTTCTAACATGGCTAGAAAGAGATTTTGCATTGATGAAGAACTGATGGAGTATATTTCCAAGAGTGATAGTGAAAACAAACTTCAGAATGTGTAGTTCTGACACTGAACAAAATAAATTAAGTGTCTCTACTCAGCCATCAACATTGACGGAAAATAAAACTAAGTAGAAAAATGTTGTTTGAGTGTCCATCATCCGAATCAGAGTTCAACAGTGATGATGAAATACAACAAAAAACAGTAGAAGTTTGAATCGATTCCATGGTCAACAAATGATTTGAGGCTAATTGTTAATTCTTTTGAAAACTCAGGTTCAGACTGTCATGCAGGTGTGAATAAAAATATTTCAGGGCATGATTTTTTTTCAGCTGTTTATTATAGAGTTGATGACATTTAGATCAGATGAATGCAACAGATTCTACAATCAGATTGTTCAGAATGCTTCTGACACCATGAGTGCTCATCTTTTTTGTTGGACAGATACTTAGATGAGCTATTTTGTTTTCTGGCTGTGTATTAGTAAAATAACTGAAGATTAGTGAATACTGGTAAAAACACACTTTACTGAGTGAGATCATTCATGCAAAAATAATGTCTTGAGACAGATTTTTATTACTTTTGAGAACATTGCACTTTTCAAACAACAGTGTCAATGCTGGTAATGATCTTGATCCTTTCCGCACCACTAGACATCGCATAGGGCTTGTAGTGTTTTTCGCCACCAATCTCTATTCTGGGCACGGTGTTCAATCTTATCTAATGAGTTAATGCCTTTCAACTTTGCTTCTCTTATAAGTGTTCTTTCTAGTGTTGCTTTAGATCTTCCTCTTTTTCTGTATCCTGTTTCCCATAGAAAAACCTGCAGTTCTACTAACCTGTAGAAAACATAATGCTCCTAAGCGACATATCAACAAGATGCAAAATATCACTAATAAATAATCATCCTTAGCAGAAAAAAAGGACTTGAAATCTGTAGACATAAAACAAAAATTATGAAAAATAACAATATATATCTAAGTTTTCAGGCACCAGAAAAAAGTAGACCACTATATATATCTTGGTAGTAATATAAGTCAAGAAGGTGAAACTTAAAAAGAGATCAAAAGCAAGAAAGCAAAAGTAGTAGCAAATTTTTTAAATGGACAAAATATCATCATGTGCCATACCAGTTGACATAGGTGATCATGTCCTAACACAATTTTCTATCCACAGTGCATCGTATCAATTGCGTTGCTGACTGTTTTCTTGCCATGACATCAAGCTATCTAGTATCCTCTCTCTTTGTTGTCCGTGATCTCTCCTTCCCTGTATTTTGAGAATGTCCTTCTTGGTCTTTTTAGCTATGCAGAGAAATTTCAATTCTTCTGAAAAATCTTATTTCTCTGGCCTCTAATCAACTTTTTATTTGTTTGTCTACTATCCATGGTTTGCTTCCAAAGGTTAGAATAGCTCTATATAGCACTGATGAACTCTCTTTCTCACTTCTATTGACAAAGATTTCTTGCACAAAACATTTTTAATTTTCTGAAATGCTATTTTGGCCTAAGCTGCTTTTTATTTCTGTGGTGCATCTTTCATCTGATGTTATTATTGTGTATTTGTATTTTGAGTATATAAAGAGTATGAAGTATTTGATGCTTTGCACTTGTTTCAGATTTGTCCAGTTTATTTTTATGTTGCATGGTGGTGATGATTGTTTCTTCGACAATACCATTACTTCTGTTTTCTTTAAGACTGTGTCATCCACATATCGCAAATTGTTAATGCTGTGACCGTTGAATTCAATATATGAAAATAAAAAATACTAAGCAAGAAAACTAAACTTAGAATATTCAATTCAAATGTATTATCAACCATTACCTATGCTCGCTAAAACTGGAAAACAACAAAAGAGGTTGAGAAAAATCTAAAAACTTATAAAGACAAATAGTATTTTAACCAAATATAGATCTGAGCGAAGCCCTCACACCCAAACCATGGTCCAACTTTAAAAACAAAATAAAAATAATCCTAGATGTTTCAGGAATAGTCTCCAAAATGAGCAACTCAAGATGGAAAGGAGAGTCCTGTCATTCTCCAGGACAAAAAGCCGAGATTTATGGACATTGGTGGAGGTGAAGGTGTGCCTCACAGTAGCAGAGCTAGAAGATGTCAGTGAACCACAGTTGATGGCTTGCGCCAAGATCAGTGAACAAGAACTATCCAGACCCTACTCCACCTCTCCGTGGTACCTCTAGTAACAGACTAACCTGTCTAGTCTGGCGAAGCGAGTAGGGATCAAAGAGGGACAACAAAACGATACTCAAAAATGTTGTGCTGAAGTCTCATGTTTTGGGCCGGAAGGCGCAAATATCACAGTTATACTTTAAACCACAACACAACATAGACATGCCCACTTAATGTCCTTTTAAGGATGGAAATGAAGATATGCATTCCTTTAGTCATCTGGCGAACACAAGTAAGCAGCATAGACATGGGTATTCACAGATGGATCTGCAATTGAAGCATCAATTAAGGGAGACAGTGGCATCTATATAACTTACTCAAGTGGAAAGACAGAAAAATACTCTCTGCTGGAAAAAGGTGCATAAATTTAGGAGCAGAGGCAATGGCACTACACACAGCCATACAATCTCTCAACACACAGGAGGTCCAAGTCCAAAAATAATAATCCTTACTGATGCAAGATCAGTCCATACAAGCAATGCCAAACCTGAAACAAGACAGACTCATTCAAGGATTAAAGAACAATATATGTTTGCTCAATTTGCTGTCCGAAAAACAAAACTAGTCCTGGAGTGGATACACTGTGGCATCCTTGGAAATGAGACAGCAGATGAATTTGCAAAAGTTAAGCAGGTGGGTGTCTTCAGTCGTCAACCAATCCCAAAGCGTCAAAGAAATAAATACAATCCTGAAACAAGCTAGGAAATGGAGAGGTGGAAATATGAACCAGAAAATGATAGCTTAAACAAACTCAGCAGAAATGAACAGACCAAGATAATCAGACTCAAAACAGGACACTGACTGTGGCCTAAGAGCTCACCTACACAAGTTAGGACTCAGTGACGACTTTGAAACATCTGACTGTGGAACACCCATACAAACTCCAGAGCACATCATCCTATCCTACAGGATTGCAGCACTCTCAGTCTCAACACCCTAAAAACACAAATATCGCTCACAGAAACAACTCTGCTTGACATGTATATCATGCCTGTTTGGTACACAATCTTTAGCTGAAATGATATGACCTCAGTCACATTCATTGACACAAATTAGGCCATAATACGGCACAAATGAACTCCATCTCCTGCCAAAAATTCAGGTGTTTCTAACCTACATTAAGAACTGATGTCTACAGCTTTCATTAGATTTTCCCGCAATCGTACTATAAACACAATTATTTTTTATATAATATCACCGACATTGCCGTGTCTGTTGTTTCAGTTCATCTCGCAAATTTGCTAATAATAACAATTGCTGCCTAAAAGCCCAGTCTTTATAGCTTTCGCTTTTACCGGTCACACACGCACAAAAATATATTTTATATATCAACTTCAAATGCAAATTTAACTAAATTGAAACGATAATAAAAAAGGACTTTCATTTTTACACACCGAAATTAATAAAATGTATTATTGTATAAACAAATATAGATTTTAAATATTAATATGAGAGAGATTAGATGAATTAACCAGATTGTAAGATATTAATATCACTTATGAACACCGGCGCATGAGCACAAAAACATAGATCTTCCTCAAATACAAAGTTTCACAAAATTGAAGCACTATAAAAAAATTATAGTAAACTAATCTAGATTCAAAATATTAATATGAGAGTTTAAATGTTGTGAATTCATCATCATCAAGCCTGCTAGCGAAGATGATCATGTCTCTCCACAATTTTCTATATCGACAGTTATTTATCATTTCTGTTGTTGACCTTCTGCTGATTCTCTTAAGTTGTCTGGCATCTTTTCTCTTTGCTTCCCTCTATCTCTTCGTCCCTCAATGTTCCCTCATCATAACATGGCCAAAAAAATGATGATTTCTAATATTGAAAATTAAATCCTCCTAACATTGGAAATTAGTTCTCTTTTTGCTTTGGCCTCTTTCAGAACATTTTCATTACTCTTCTTAGCTGTCCATGGTATTCTCAACATTCTTCTGTAAAACCACATTTATTTTTTAGTCAGTTGCAATACTGTCCATGATTCACATCCATATGTTAAGACTGGCTCTTCATAAAATTTAAGAACTTTTTTTCTTGTTTATATTGTCAAAAATGGATTGCACAGCATCTTTCTCATTTTTTTGGAACGCTGCTTTTGCCTGAGCCATTCTGCATCTCACCTCAATAGTACATCTACCATCTGAGGTTAACATTGTTCCCTGATATTTAAACTCATTTACCTGTTTTAATATTGTTCAATTGCCTTTATTGTGAATTGCGGTGATGTCTTTTTCTATGTTGTTAATATTCTCTTCTAACTTTCAGCTCCCTGTGGAGCATAGGTTTCAACAAACACTTTAAAGCCTTTCTGTTTCTTGCCATTCTTTTAAGATCATTCCATGTCTTCCCCATCATCTTCATCTCTGCTTTTATCTGTCTTCTCCAAGAATTCTTTGGTCTTCCTCTTTGTCTTTTTCCCTGGGGATTCCAAAAAAGGGCATGTTGTGTTATACTCTCAGTAGGCTTCCGCAGTGTGTGTCCTAACCAGTGCCATCATCTTCGCTGTATCTCTTTATCCACTGGTATTTGACTGGTACATTTCCATAATTCTATGTTAGTTATTTTGTCCTGCCATTTTTTCCATCCTTTTATTCTGCGTAAGCATCCATTAATGAAAGTCTGTATGTTCACGATTGTCATTTTAGTTGTTCTTCATGCTTCACAGCCATATAATAACTGACTTAACATCGGAGTTGAACATTTTTATTTTAGTATTTGACCTAATTTTTTTTTACTTCCATATGTTTCCCAGTGCAACAAATGCTCCTCTTGCTTTTGATATCCTTATCTGTTCCTCCCTCTTTGTCTATATTACTGCTCAGATATATGTAAGATTGTACGTTTCATCATCATCATTGAGTGCCGTCTCCGCATAGAAGGTTGGCTACCATGGAGCGCCATTCCACTCTGTCTCTTGCTTTGATGGTGCAGATTGTCATAGGCTGACTTTTCCATCTTTTGATGTTACTCATCCATGTTAGTCTTGGTCTGCCTCTTTTACCTTGTATTTTCCCTTCTAATATTACGTTTATTAGGCTGTTGTGTCTTTTAACATTACCCAAAAATTTCATTTGTCTTGCTCTAATTGTGTTTAGTAGTTCTCTTTTCATTTTTACTTGTTTTAAAACTTCATTGTTTGTTTTCTTTTCTTTCCTAGTAGAGGTATTTCTCCTATTTTTATTTGTTTATTGCCAACTGCATTAATTCTCATAATGTTGGTCTTATCTCTATTTATTTTTAGTCCCATCTGCTGTGATCTCTCATGTATGCTCATTTTATCTTGCATCTGTTGATGGTTGTGTGATATGAGAGCTATATAATCAGCAAAGTCTAAATCATCAAGTTGCTTGGTCAGTGACCACTTGATTCCATTTCTGTTGTTTTGAGTTATTTTCATAATCCAATCTATGGCCAGTAGAAAGAGAAATGGAGATAGAAGGCATCCCTGCCTTACTCCTGTTCTTATTTCAAATGCTTCTGTAAGCTGGCCTTCAAGCACCACACTACATTTCATTCCTTCATACATTTCTTGTCAGTTTAATAAACTTTATGGGGATTCCATAATGACTCAGCAACTTCAGAGCATTCCTCTGTCTAAACTATCAAATGCCTTTTCATAACCTATGAATCCAATATAAAGTGGGGACTGTAGTTCTAAACTTTGTTCAACTATTATATGTAGAGTAGTTATTTGATTAGCACATGATCTGTTCTATGATAACAGCAGCAGAGGCGAACAGAAGAGCAAAAGACTGCAAATTATATCTCCCCTCGATGCTGAAAGGCAAATGAGGAAGGAAAGAAGAAGAAGAATATGATCTGTTCTTCCTAAAACCTGCTTGTTCATCTCTCAAGTGTTTCTCTATAACCGCTTTTAGTCTCTCCAGAATTATTCTGCTTAATATTTTTCCTGGCACTGATAGTGGCATAATTCCCCTATAATTTGTGCACTCCTGTAATCTTCTTTTCTTTTGTAGTTTGATTACATAACCTTCTTTCCAGTCTTTAGGTATCTCCTCCTTCTCCCAAATGTTATCTAATAGATTATGTAACATCTTGGTAGAGGTGATAATATCTGCTTTGATGGCCTCTGAAGAAATTTCATCTGGTGTTGTTACTATTACTTCTGTCTTTTTGCTATTAAGGCTGAGTCCTTTATTCTTTCTTTCCTTCACTATAATGTCCAACATTTCTTGGAACCCATTTTCCTCCTTAAAATAATCTCACTATAATATTAAATGAAATTAGCGATGAACAGTGTGGTTTTGTTGGAGGTAAAGGAATGAGCAATGCCATATATATCATAAGATCTTTAGTAGAAAGAGCCATAGAGGTGAAAACAGATCTATACCTATGTTTCATAGATATTAGTTACCAAAGCATTTGACAAAGTAAAGCACCAAGAAATAATCAAAATTTTTAGAAAGCATAAATGTAGACTGCAAAGATCAAAGAATAATAAAGAACATGTACTGGCAACAAACAGCGGCCATAAGAACTGGAAACCAATTGGGAATGTTTCAACAAATAAAACAGGGTGTTAGACAAGGTTGTGTGCTGTCACCAGATTTGTTTAATATTTATAGTGAGATTATTTTAAGATCCATAAGGGGCATACCTGGAATAACAAATTGGAGGTCATAATATAAATAATCTAAGGTATGCTGATGATACAGTCTTAATTGCTAAGTGTGAAAATGAGTTACAAGAAATGTTGGACATTATGGTGAAAGAAAGCAAAAATAAAGGACTCAGCCTTAATAGCAAAAAGACAGAAGTAATGGTAACAACAAAGAAAAGACACCACCTCAGTGCAAAATAAAGAAAAGTGGAACAATATTAAAACAGGTAAATGAATTTAAATATTAGGGAACTTTGTTAACCTCAAACGGAAGATGTACAAAAGAGGTGAGATGTAGAATGGCTCAGGCAAAAGCAGCTTTCCAAAAAATGAGGAAGATACTATGCAATTCATTTTTGACAATAGAAACAAGAAAAACAGTTCTTAAATGTTATGTAGAGTCAGCCTTAACATATGGATGTGAATCATGGACAATAGGATAACAGACAAGAAAATCACTGAAGTATGTCGAAATGTGGTTTTACTGAAGAACGTTGAGAATACCATGGACAGCTAAGAAGAGTAATGAAAATGTTCTGAATGAGGTCAAATCAAAAAGAGAGCTAATTTCCAATATTAGGAAGAAACAATCATAATTTTTTGACCATGTAATGAGAAGAGAACAACTTGAATATATTGTAACAACTGGAAACATTGCGGGACGAAGAGATAGAGGGATGCAAAGAGAAAAAAATACCAGACAGCTTAAGAGAATGGCTTGACAAAAGGTCAAAAACAGAAATGATAAATAACTGTCAAGATTGAAAGTTGTGGAGAGACATGATCACCTACGCCAGCAGGCCCGGTACTTGATGATGATGATAATATTAAATAAATCTGGTGACAGTACACAACCTTGCCTAAAACCAAATCGTAAATTAAGCAGATCATAATATAAATTATATAGTCCAGGTGTAATTTTTCCAGAAGGGGCAGGACAGACAAATATTTTGGTCACACTTTACAGGAGGGAATTTCATATTTGACGTCACATATTTGACTGCATGAAACTGAGGTAGAGGTTTTAAAGAGCTATCGTTCAGATGACACACACATACACGCATGCACACTCCATCATAAAATACAAATATCAATCAAAGGAATCAATAAAAAATAAATTCTAATTTTCACATTTACTCACAGAAGATTATTACAGAAGTGAATAAATTGTATTTTTATATAAAAACAAATATGGAGCCTTGTTGACTGAGTGTGTTTGCTTCCTAATCAGAAAGGTACAGGTGTAAAAGTGGATTTGGGTTCATCTCAGATGGTTTGTTTCATCTCATTGGGACGGGCCTCGTATCCTGGAACCTGAATGCAAGGAAGGATATTCTGTGTCCGAGAGATCAACGAAAGAATGCCGGAGAGCTGTGTGTGAATATTTGGAAGCATAAAGAGTTTAATTGTATATTTTGGCCTAACATAAGGTCGCCTGGCAGTAAGATCTTTATCTCTGGATATCGTGTGGCTGTCATTCAAAAGACTTGCCAGCGTCTACCCACCATTGTTAATGCAGTTTAACTAATGCATCCAATGTTGTTGAAGTGAACTTATGTGGCGTGAAAAAAAGACTTACAAAGACAAACTGATGAAAATGTCTAATGTGTTTTGTTGTTTGATATAAATATTGAAGATACCCCAGCAGGTAGAGTTAAGTTTTTTTTTTTTAATGATGATAAGGTTCCACTGATTACTGTAAACTTTAGGGCTCTTAAGACTTATAAAAAAAGACTTACAAGGACAGATTGTTCGAGGACCTCCAGTCTAAAGAGCTAGACATAAGATTGCAAAAGCATCGCACAAACAGACTTGTTAAAATATCTCTCTCTCTCTCTCTCTGCGTTCAGGACTCAATCAGAGTAAGGATTCCAGACTCTCATATGAAGTCAGCTGTCAGGCTAAGTGTGTTGATCGCCCCCACAGACAGAACATCACAATTAGAGTCTGTCAGATCCACTCTGACTGAACACCCGTTAATACGTTGCACTGTGTTCTGCGCCAGTGGCCCAGTGCATCCGATTTCAGCCAGCATTTTTTCAGGTTTGCTTTCCTTAGCCTTTGATTGTCCCCAATCTTCCTAAATATAATTTAAAATATACAAATTATTTAAAAATTTGTATAAATGTTCAATTCTCAGAATTTTAAGATTTTTTTTTTTGGACTGATAAGGCTTCACCCAGCCTCTAAAATTGGTACCAGAGATTTTTCTGGGAAGTAAAGGTGGCCTTACGTGATACTAACCACATCACCCAAAAATGTATCACTCATGGTCATGGAAAAATATGGTCACTGACACTATATTCCTCATACATCTAACAAGATGGAACCTTTACTTACAAAAAACAAACAAATACAGTTGCTCTCTGGTAATATGAGAGATTTAAACATAATGGGGACTTTCAGTTCTTTGCACAGAGCCTCTGGTTTATCCATGATGCCACTTGATACTAGCTGTATACATTTATTGTCAATTTCTCCTTTGCACAGCATACAGCACAATGATGTCATTGGAAGAACCAGGAAATTTTAACCAACAGCATATCTTAAATGACATATTTTTATCTGCCTTAACGAATTCTTAAAAAAGTGCAAAACTTTATGGGCAATCCTCATATTTTCGTAAATACTTTATGATGCAGAACCATATGAGAAAAGTTTGAGGAATGATGTGTAGATCTATGCCTATATACACAAAATGCCCCCAGTACACAGACCTGAGAAGAGCAATGTGGTACACACCCAATCCCTGGAAGAGAAACTATATGGAGCAATCGAATCACTTAAACAGACAGCTGACTGCATGAGAGAGTCTGGAATCCTACTCTGATTGAGTCTTGATCGCAGAGAGAGAGAGAGAGAGAGAGAGAGAGAGAGATACACAAAAATTAAGCACAAATAAAACATAAACTTACATATATTCTAATAAAAATAGGAATTAAAACTGCAATTATAGAATCAGTGGTTCAAGAATTTAAATTAAAATAATTATTCTATCTATCTATCTATTGTCCTTTCGAGCCGAAGACGGCACATAGGGCAGAACCACAATCTCAAAAACAGAAACCTTGCGTGCCAAAGTGGCACATATTGCAGAGATCACTGCTCTAAAATATATGGCGCTGTTTCCATAACAATACTTTTTACAATAACATTTCTTTTAAAATGGAAATATATGAAAATAAATTTTAAGACGAATGAGCTTGAAATAGTAGATGCTGTAAGAAGTAAAAAAAATAAGTAGACCAAAAAAAAAGACTCTTATAAAAATCACTGAAGGGTAATATTAGAACTCAGAAATTAATGTTTAACATAGTGTCTGTAAGGACATTTTTACATAGATGTGTCCAGATAATTTTTTAATGATTAGATTATGTTTTAATAAGTCAAATGGTGTTTTATAACTAAATTATTTGTGACTGAAAAATAACATTATCACTTACATAGACTGCTATAAGAAAAAAAAAAGACTCACTTATTGTTCTTCTCTCCTAACAGTACCAAGGACAATGTGTTCAGTTTCACAATTATCCGCATTGACACAAACTGAAAAAATAAAAGTGTGTGAAAATATACCCCCCCACCCAAAAAATATATGTATTTCTACAGTGTTGCATCTAATCAATTATTTGTAATATACAACTTAAGATGACTGTTAAAATAAATTGGAACTGAATTTTTTTAAAAATAAATGTACAGATTTACCTACTAGTTTTTTTTAATCACCTTCTTCAAAGTAGCACCATTGTGCTTGTATGCAATTACAACCATCCTGTCAAAGATGAAAGTGTAAAGGGGATGTAATAAAAAAAATGAGATAATTATATATTTGGGGACAATAGAATGAGAATGGAGAGAACCATCGTATGTTAAGAGTTCAGGGTCTCAAGTGCAAGGGTGTAATAGGTAAGCAGAGTTAGGGGAATCTCGTGAATATGAGGGGTTCAGAAACAAAGTGTGATTAGAATTCGAGAATGAATGTATGACAACGATGAATTTCATTGGTTGCGACGGGGAGTATTAAAGGTTTTATGCGAGAAGAAAAGTTAAGCAATCACATGTAGTGCAGTGGGCCCTTTTAAGTTTAGTTACTAGCAGGACGAATGCAATATTTTTTTATTAGTAAAGGTGTAGAAAATTAATAAATAGAGAGAAGACACATGTAGCCCAGGGAAGGTAGTATGTCTGATACACATGTAGTACAGTGGGCCTTTAGTTTAGTAACAGGGTGAATGCCCTATTCGATAGAAGTGTAGAAAAAAGGGACAATTCAGTCGGAGGACTCAATTCACGGATAGTTCAACTTAGCAATTAGGATGTGCTTTAGTTTAGGACGAGGGACAGAAAGCAACCAGTTCAGTAAATGCTGTGCTACTATATCATTAGGAAGTGAACATAAACATGTGTGTAGGCGTGAATAGACGTGAGTATAAGCTGAATAGTTTAGAGGAAATCAGTACCCTGTTAGCACTACTATGACAGCTGGAGCGGTTATCCATGCCGCCCAGCCTCATTACTGAGATGTGTACATAAAGTGGAATGTAGTGAATAAACCTATTTTGTGTCATACCTGAATTGTCTGTGTAGGTATCATTAACTGTAACCAGCGGGCCGATCAGGTCCAAGTCAAGTGAGAACCGATAACACAACGCGAAGTACCATCACTTAAAAGGCAATGGAAGCAAGGCTTCCACCTAATCAGAGGTCGAGCTAAGTTCTTGAGTAGCTCCACGATCTATAACAGATACTCAAGCTGAGCAATCCAGTGAATCAAGGTGAATGGGAAGGAAAGGACGCCATTGGTCCTGTTCTATCAACATCTTTCATAGTAATAGAGAGAGAGAGCAAGAACGGGAAATGACACCATTTGTCCTGCTCCATCAACATCTTTCATAGTAATAGAGAGAGAGAGAGCAAGAACGGGAAATGACACCATTGGTCCTGTTCCATCAACATCTTTCATAGTAATAGTGAGAGAGAGAGCAAGAACGGGAAATGACGCCATTGGTCCTGTTCCATCAACATCTTTCATAGTAATAGTGAGAGAGAGAGCAAGAACGGGAAATGACGCCATTTGTCCTGCTCCATCAACATCTTTCATAGTAATAGAGAGAGAGAGAGCAAGATCGGAAAATAACGCCATTTGTTCTGCTCCATCAACATCTTCTATATCAAGAGTTCTATCAAGTGGGTTGACCTGTGTTTACGAAGCAAAATGGTTTCTCTCAAATAGCATCTCTGTTAGGCACTTTTTGTGATAGCTCTCAATTCTTATCTTAAATTTTACCAAATCAGCATTCTTTCATTGTTTACTTAGTTGTGGGAAGAAGATGGTCACAAAGAACAAGGTCAGGGGACTATGTTTGCGGTAAAAGTATTGGAATATTGGGTTTTTAGTAATTTTTTTGTGGTGACAGGCTGTGAGCAGGGTATAGTTATGGTGAAAATCAAATTGCTGGTGTACCACTTACCAAGATAATATCTGTGCACAGCATTGTGGGTATGTTGCAGACACGAATGATGAACCAGCTCATCAATATCAAAGAACAAAATCAACATGGGCTTGACTTTTGACTTCACCTGTCAACCCTTCTTTAGTCAAGGAAATGATGCCCTCTGCCACTGAGAGGACATTGGATTTGTTTCTGGGTCATATCCATACAGTCAGCTTTCATCTTCAGTGACTATCGAGGACGTAAAGTTCAGTATAAATTGTCAAGTAATCATCCTTCTGCTCCACAGTCAGGAGGTAAGGCAAAAGCTTTACTGTCACCTATCTCATTTGCAAATTTTCAGTTAGGATTTTATCCTAACAAAACTAATTGACATTTAAACACCCTCTGCAACCTCTCAGACAGATAGATGTCAGTCAGTATGTAATTTTTCTTCCATGTATGACACAGTCTTGTCAGTATGGAATATGCATGGTCTGCCTTGACAGAGGTCATCTTCAAAGTATCTGCATCCACCACTGAATTAGTAATATCACTCAAATGTCTTTTTAGACTAATTTAGGTAGGGCTCTCTAAAAGCTGATTGGAGCATTCTGAAAGTTTCAGAACCATTTTTTTCAATGTACTACCAGAACCAATGTCATAAGCTGTTGAATAATAATTTTCATTAAAATAATTTCTGCAGGAGTTCATGTACAGGCAATATTGCTTTTGATATGGTATAAAGACTGGTACATAACATTCATCCCGCATTTTTTCCAAGTGAATCTGCACACCAAAACAAAACAAAAAATCATACAAATGGGGGGGAAAAAAACCTTTAACGTCAACTTTAAAAAAAAATTGTAATATTATCATAATTTACCTTAATGTTATTGTTATTGGTTATGGATTTATGGGACACAAAATTATTTATCTTTCAAATTTCACAGTTATGTTATATTTAAATGAGGGCCAAATTAAAAACTCCTTTTTTTTATATTATCCAGTAAACTAATTACTAAATATTGAAAAATGCAAAGCTATTGACAGAAGTAACCAATTTGACTATCAAATATGGGTGTGTCATGCTTTCATAAGTGTTTATAGTCTCTTAACTCTTTCAGTACAGAAGGTTTTAATCAATTTAGCAGTAGAGAGTTCAGAGACAAAATTTTTCATGTTTTTAAATATTAATCTACATGTTTATTTTTATCTAACACATAACATATTATATATGAATTTTTCATCATACAGAGCCAGTCTTAACATATGGATGTGAGTCATGGACAATAGGGCAACAGACAAGTAAATCACTGGAGACTGTAGAAATGTGGTTTTACAGAAGAATGTTGAGAATATATGGACAGCTAAGAAGAGTAATGAAAACATTCTGAAAGAGGCCAAAGCAAAAAGAGAGCTAGTTTCCAATATTAGGAAGAAACAATCATAATTTTTTGGCCATGTAATGAGAAAAGAACAACTGGAATATATTGTAACAACTTGAAAAATTGAGGGATGAAGAGATAGAGGGAAGTAAAGAGAAAAAATATTAGACAGACTAAGAGAATGGCTTGGCAGAAGGTCCACAACAGAAATGATAAATAACTGTCGAGATTGAAAGTTGTGGAGAGACATGATCACCTACGCCAGTAGGGCCCAGTAATTGATGATGATGATATGCATTTTTAGATAATTAAACAAGGAATTATATTTCACCAATACCAAGATGATACAAAATCTATAAAAGGAACATGGTTTGATGACAGTTTACACTAATCAAATTGAGAGTGACACAATGTGCAGCTAAACGTATTTGACCAATGAAACTGGCATAGCACATGGTGCGTCGAAACGTACCAAAAAAGTTAAACTGTTTATTTGGACATAACATGATTGGCAGAGCTCTTTCAAATTTTGCATTTATGTTTAAGCAAGTGATTAAATTAAACACTTTTTTTTTCAAAAAAACATTATCCAGTAAATTAATTCTTAAAATATTGATAGAAGGCACAGCTTCAGTGTCTATATGCGATTAAAAAAGACTCAATACATAAAAAATTCTCCTGACGCTTCTTAAATGTATAAATAGTAAATAACCATATGGTATCATTTTGGGAAACAAAAGTGGTTTCCCTTGTGCAAGATTTGAATTAATAATGAGCAGAATTAGCTCCACCCCCGCCCCTTCTCCACCAAGTGGACAATGGCAGTATTTTTAGTTATTCAAATATAGGTTGGCATGATTTCACTGGTTAGCTCAAGTACAAGCAAAGCGATTCTTGCAATACTGCATATAATTTTTATTTATAAAATGTTATGTATAGATTAATTTTAAGAAGTAACATATGTGGAAAGTAACATAATGGTCTGCTTCAAGTAAAAATGTAATGGTATGACAAACAAGCCCATTGTTCATTAAATACCATTAAAATTATGAGGTTCCATACGGAATGCATGGAATAGTTGTCACATGCACTTTGCTACATAATAGTTTTCTGAGTAAAAAAGCAGTGCTGGGTTATTTTTATATATATCTATATGTATATATACTATATATATCTATGTCAGCTATGGATTTTTCAGCGCCCCTAGCAATGTTATTTTCTTATTTTCTTTTGCAGTGTATTATCTTTTTCTATAAATCTGACTTCTTGTTTGAGTTGGAGCACTAGAGTGTGTTTCCAAAGATTGTGGTCTGCAGTTATTTCTTCCCAGACATCAGGGTTAATGTTCAGAGTCTTCATGTCATGTTTATGTACATTCATATATGTATGTCTTATATATATATAGATATATATATATATATATATAAGTAATAGGAAACTCATATTATAAACTAAAAATATAATAATATATAATAAACTCTAAATATACTTTATACTCTTTATGCAGCAGGCAGGCAATCTGATCATCAGAAGTAATCAGTCAAGCAAGTGTTTTGGTCCTTAGCTTCTTGGCACTCTAAGTGTGGTAGGCCCGCCTGGTTCATGACCCCTCAGGAAGTGCCCTCCTGCTGTATTGAACTCTAAGCTTACAATATATTCGGCACTACACTTATTCTATGCAAAACTTGGGGACAAATCTATGGTCAATACCCGGTTGTATACGGCTCGTCTTTGATTTAATCCAGCACATTGATGTCCTCTTCGTGGTGGCAGCAGTCTAAAGTAACTTGTATTTTGGAACATTCTTTTACAGCGTACACGCTGCTTCTTGTCATGGTGTAACTTGGCACAATGGGGTGGGTCGGTAACTGATAATAGGTGATACAGATACGTCGAGCTCGGAACCTCGCTTCTTTGAACTGTTGGTATTGCAAAGGTGAAGTGTGACTCACCCATGATTGATGATGTAATTTCCTATTGTCCGCACTTTAGATATTCAAGATTTTGTCTTCTGAATTTGATATCAGTGTTGCCTCAAATGTTGCTGTGCTGTTTTTTTAAATTATATTTTTGTTCTCTATATGCTATAATCAGGGAGCCGCGATAGCTCAGTGGTTAGTGAACTGGACTACAAAGGACAAGGGGTAAGGTTCGATCCCAACTGACGGCTCCCGGGTTCACCCAGCCTTAAATGGGTACAGGATTTTTTTCTGGGAATGTAAAGCAGCATGGGCGTAATACCAACCACATTACCCCAAAAATCATGTGCTGAAGGTCTGTAAAATATAGGGTCACTAACACCATATTTCCCTATACGGCACTTGGCGTGACGGGGTTACTTTACTTTTTTTTTTATATGCTATAATCTGCAGCCAAATCCTTCCAGTTTCTTTCACTGATAGAAAATTCCCTCAAGGAAGCACTGCAAACATCCTTATATCTCAGAACTGGTCTGCCCTTTGGTCTGTTCCTGTCCCTTAATTCACTATACAATATTTGTTTGGGAATACGATTGTTGATTGTCATTCTTCTTACATGAACCAGCCACCTTAGTTTCCGACTCCTAAGTGTTGCATGATGGATGAGATTTTGGCTCATTGTAAGACGTTAAAGTTGGTAACTTTGTCCTGCCATTTGATATTCATAATCTTTTGAAGGCATCGCACATGAAAGCTGTTTAATCTTTTCTCCTGCCCTGCATAGGTAGTCAGATAGTCCAAGTTTCTGATCATTAGAGAAGTGTACTAAGCACACAATTTTGGTAAATTTGAATCTTAGCCTTGAGTGTTATTTTGGTGTTGGTCCATACTCTATCGTTAAGTTTACTGAATGTCAAAGATGCCTTTCCAATTCAAAAATGTATTTCTTCTTCAAGGGAGACAGCGGTTGTGACAATAGAATCAAGATAGGTGAACTTTCTCACAGATTCAAGTGGTGTGTTATTTAAGGATGTAACTGTGGGAATGGCTACGCACAGAATGAAGCACCACGTTCTTCTGGATACTCATTTACGAGGAGAATAAATCACATGATCTAGCTAGATTGTCAGTCATTGACAGCAGGACGGACTCCCCGTGAGCAATCAGTGCTGCATATTCAGCAAATAGAAGCTCCTTGATTAGTCTCAATTGTTTTAAATTTTGATCCTAGACGTGCTAGATTAAATAAGGAGCTGTCAGATCATGTACAGATATAGATGTCTCCAGATGGTTTTAAATGCATCGTATTGAAGGGCCGCGAAAAATATTCCGAACAGGATAGGAGCAAGGATGCAGCCCTGTTTGACTCCACAATTCATCTCAAAGGACTGGAAAGAATTGCTGTCGAACTGGATGGTGGCAGACATGTTTTGAAATGACTTGATCATCTTGAGTAATGTGGAAGTAAAGTTAAAAGGTCAGAAGAATAACATTGCAATCAATACAAATCACTGGTCATGCACATAGGCTCCAGCCTAAAGTAATTTTATTTTTTATTTTTGTAAGTTAGAAGACATGGTTTAAAATTTAATGGTTCATGTCTCGCCAGAATTATACAAAACCCCAAGACAAAGGTATTTGGTACCCCACTGTTTTCTGTTTTCCCATAGGGTGAAAGTGAAAGCATTTTTGTGTAATCACTGTCATGTGGCAGTTTTCGAGGTATTTGATTCGCGATTAATGCAATAGATGTGTTTTTATCAATATAATATTTTTTAAAGATTAATTTACTAGTGTAGAGTTTAAAATAATGGATTTTTGAACATAGCATCCATATAATTAGAGCTGCTCTATACAATTTTTCACTTAATACAGCAAAATTTGAAAGTGATATGCCTATTGATTTGCAGCAAAATAATAATTTTAATTTAACCCTGGGTTACATCACCTATCTGCGAATCCCGAATTTACGGTACCTTCGTAAACCTTACGAATCCTAAATATTATATTTAGAATTCCAAAAATAGTATTTTTTTTTAACTTTTGCTACATGGCAGTGTGTTTACACTAGGACATGGGAATCGGATACGGTAATGATTTTTTGGCTACGTTTGATTTATGGCCTGAAATTCAAAAGCTTGGTGCTGTGACTACCAGGTTATATCGTCTATTCACATGGCAGCCGTCAGTCCGAGCCATATGTTTGGCTTCCTCTTAGCGTCAGTTGCTGCCTACCCCATGTTACAAAGATTAGTTTGATGCCTCGCTGACAGCCAAAAGATTTTTCTCATCATGAGAAAAAAAAAGAGGAATAAAATGAATTTCTAGAAAATTGGTGAAATTTATATATAAAAAAAAACAACTGTGTTCTTAGGACACCTTCATAAGTTTTATGAAGAGTATGCTGTGTTTGAAAAAAAAAAAACCAATATCAAAAGAAACAAAACTCACGGATCACCAGAAGCAATATTTAGGAAGTTATAAGGAGGGGGAAAATGTTTACTTACAGCAAACTGTTAAATAAAAAAAACAAACATTTTGATTTCATAAATTTTGCGAAGGTATCGTAATCTAGGGTTAAAGGAAGGGGAGCATCTCTGCAAAGACAGCAAGGCACCGGCCATATTAACTGTTAGTCAAATCACTCACTCTATCAGTAGCTCTGCATTTTAAAATGTTTAATAATTAATTTACCGGACAATATTTAGTATTTTTAAAAAAATAAAAAAGGGGGGGGGGGGGGATTTTAAAATTTAGCATCAATTTAAACATAATATAACTATGAAATTTGGAAGAAATCTGCTGATCACGATGTTGTGTCCAGTTGGAACTTTTAGTGAAAACTATTAATTAGCTATTATTATTATTTAACATTATTAATAATATTCAATATATATATATATTATAAATTCAAACAGAAAATTGACATGTACATTTTTCCCCCCAATTGTATGGGTTATTTTTTGTCTGGTGTACACGTTCGCCTGAAAAGAATATGTAAGGTATGGAGTCTCTCAAGCACAGCAAGGGAGCTGATGTCTGCTGTTATTGCTTCTCACCTCAGTATTCATTTTAATGTTTCTCTAGCTCTGTCCCTTTTTCTTTTACCCTCTGGTTCCCACATAAGGTCCTGCTTTGAGATTGTCTTGTTGATTCTTCTCATCACATGGCCAACATATGATAACTTTCTTCCTTTGACTATAGATGATATTTTTATGCTTTGTCATTTCTCTTATTTCTGGTCTAGTCTTAAATTCATTTCATAGTATTCTCAATGCTTTTCTGTGGCATGTGTTTTCAAATACATGTAATTTATTCTTTATATCTAGCTAATATTCACTACATGTTACTTCCTAACTTAAACTGGCTTGTATTTTCTTCTTCATTTCATTAATTTTGTCGTGCTTTAGCAATATGTTCTTGCAAAATGAAAATGAACTTTTGCGTTATATTTCTAACTTTCAATTAAAAAACGTATCTTTCTTTTATTTTAATCCTCAAACTTTATGTGCAGGCCTTTATATAAAGTTTGGAGATTAAATTATATATATACATTTATATCAAACTTCAATTTTTTAAAATACGGTCAATTCCACATTTTATTACAATTGTTAGCACCTCAACAGGAAAGGTAGGATCAGTAGCATTTTCATCATAACCAATAGCTTTGTAGAGTTTGCCCTTTTCGTCATCTGTAAACTCTTTACTGAACTTTACATCTGTTGAGACAAATGAATCATTTTAATGAAATGTCTTTTTAATTTTCCTTGTGTCATTACACAATTACACATTACACACAGTAGCACAAGTAACTCATTATGTGTGAGTAAACAGTTAAACTATTTCAGGTTTACAGAGCAGACTCAGTAACAGAAAGAGCCAGTCCCTGGTATAAAAGAACAAGGTGATACTGCTCAAAATCTGCTACAGCCATTACCCTCAATGCCACCAGGTCTTTCCTAGCTTTAATAAGTACCTGCTCAATGTGCTCAGTAAAAACAAATGGTTATGGTTATGGAAGGCCCTGGTATCACTGCAAACGAATTAAAATCTATAATTGATCACCCGCCCGTGCCAGTGGAATCATCCGTATTACTATCTCATCTCCCAAACAAAGAAAGGTAGCTGTAGTCCCCATCATAGCAGTCTCAGCACATGCCAAAAGACATAAGGCAAAACCGCACAGAAAGTGAACATAGTCATCTGTTCTCCATCACACGATATCATCATTCATCGTAAACAATCGGAGTATCGAAACACACGATCAAAACAGATGAAACGCACAGCTCTCGGTGTGCACAGAGCACTTAACTCAGAAGCTCCTGCAACAAGCTGGACTTGGAATATGAGGAAAC
Organism: Megaustenia siamemsis; assembly: GCA_032433765.1. NCBI lineage: Eukaryota > Metazoa > Mollusca > Gastropoda > Stylommatophora > Ariophantidae > Megaustenia > Megaustenia siamemsis. Next base: position 48,295,015 of record JAVIAB010000059.1, on the reverse strand, counting down.
TGCAACAAGGAACACTTTTCAGACATAACCTTTAATGGTCCCTGCCGCCTTTCCACCTTATTGACCTGAAGTTCATGTCCTCCTGAAAATGATGATCGTCATATTGTTTTAAAAAATGTATAGCACTTGATGATGCTAGGACATCATTTTGACTCCAAATCCGAACATATGAAACACAGTTAGTCATCAGACTATCCCCGTCGCACATCAAACAACAGACTGTAAGATCTATATGCAATGTGAATTTGTGAAATTATGAATCCCTCCTGACTAACATGAACCCTCGGGAGTCACCCCGGTACTGTTAAGTCATGTACGAAACTTCATTCTTCTTTTCACTATTAGCGTACGGCCATTTTAGGGATATACAATCAGCCATTGTAAAGACGTAGCACACACAACAATGGTGCATCAATAAAATTCCAATTACTCTAATAAATGCAGCCAACAACGCACGAAAAGATGATGCACAATCTCTAAAGTTAAAACTGCGATTGACTTAGCAGAGCAGTCCATATTAATGAGTTGTAACATGTAAATACTTGGCATCAAACAATTCCAAGGATGGCCTTGGAATAGCACTCAATGTGTTGACATAAACCCCATATCACCTCTAGACAGAGGAAGGTCGCATTCACAAACTTGGACTTGACAAACAGGAGCACTGAAGTGTGTACAACTCAGCATCAATGGCGAAATTTGTTAAGTGGATCATCAGATTGACTTTAACGCAGAAAATTGCATTGAAGAGCCGAAACTAATCAGTCCCCAAATGCAATTTCTGCAGCGGTTCAGAGAACATGAACCTCGTTCCACCATGCTGGAAACGGAAGTAAAAACAAAATATTAAGCAAGCCATTCTTCTGGGTACTTCATTGTAAGGGTTCTCTGATACCTCCAAACACAGACTCACGGATGATGCTTGTGTGTTACAATAAGGTTGTTTAAAGAACACCATATTACAACTGTCTTTGACAGGTTAGCAAATACTCCTGCCTCGCTACATCATCTGTTGAGTGGTTGAGTTCTGTCTGAAAGTCTCTTGCAATCAGCTCCCAGTTTCTTCTCCAGCAGTACACCAAAACATTGTCCTTCCTCATTCAGTGATCTGCTTGCCTGTGACTCAGTCTAAGTATTGAATAGCACTGGAGATAACAGTAAGCCCATGTTCATGACTATAGATCAAGATAAGAGCCCTTAACGCATAAGTTAAAGTACCCATAGCAGTTAAAATTGGAAATGAATAGGCCAAAAATGGCTGCTGACAAAGTAAAAAAATTGAGTAATCCACCCATGCCGAAGATAAATGTGTTGGGTGATGCAGATATCGTGGCTTTCCATAAACTAGCAACAGAATGCATCCATGCCCACTTAACAGGATTAATTCTGAAAAAGAATATTACTGTCAGGCTCAGAGCACATTCATACTGAATATTTTATAACAATGCATACATATCTATTTTTGTTCAGCATTGTCATAAAACAATGTTAATCATGGAGCTGGTATAGCTATTCCTACTAGACTAAAATCACTATTCCTCATCCTATTTTACTCTACAAGTTCACTCTTTTTCTCTACAGATAAACTTAATACAGCCTAGAAAGGAAAAACTCTTTAGTCTTGTAGAACTGTTTTCAAGCATAAACAACTCTGACAATAAATAACAATTGCCTTTCAATAGGATCATGGAAAATTAAAGATAAGGGATGCAATCCCAAACAAGTGTGTGCTGAAGATGGATGCACTGACCAAAGTGCAAAACACAGATCAAAACAATCTCTGCTATGTAAACACAATATCAACCAATTGCTGCAATAAACCAAATCTTCCCATAATAAACATAGCAATCACAATTTCTTGGTAACAGTAACTTACTACTTTCTGTGGGAGTAATTAATGTTGTGATATCTGCTTCTGAATTTTCTCTACTCTGTTTCTCCCAACCAATCCAACTGTCAAGAAAGAGTGACACTTGGTTTTTTTTTAACTCACGCCTTCTGTCCTGTCTTTCTACCTGATAAAACAAATGACAGAAACAACTAATTACACTATTTTCCACTTTACTTTTTTGCTGTTCACATTACATGTTATTATCTGCATGCAAATATTTACATTTTGTACAAGCACTAGAGCTTCAACAAAAAAATTTCTGCAGAGTGGTGGCAAATTTCACAAAGTTTATACCTACATTCTCATCTTACAATTGCTTATGGTGATTGGGTTGGTTAAATGTGTAATTTTTTTTAATGGAATACCTTATGATGCAGGTAGACAAAGTACTCAAAAATGCTACATGGTAACTAATTACTGATAAAAAGAAAATCAACCTCACCACACTCAAGACTGACTTAAAAGTGCTATCTGACAGTGCAAAATATGTACACTGATAGTCCCTGTACTTTTTGGGCCATGTTAAAAGACAACAGCCTACTAAAAGTAATTATGGAGGGGAAAATACAAGGTAAAAGAGGCACACCAAGACTAACATGGATGAGTAACATAAAAAAATGGACAAGTCAACCTATGACAATCTGCACCATCAAAGCAAGAGACACAGCAGAATGGCACCCCATGGTAGCCAACCTTCGTTGTGGAGATGGCACTCGATGATGATGATGAATCCCTAAAATTTCTTGAAGACTACAGGACCTCCGATGGCCAAATGTCCTATCCACTTGTGATGGAAAACAAATATTAATTAAGTTGTCCTTAGTTTTTTTTTCTTAAAAGTACTTGTAAATATATAATGCTAAAATAACTCTTATTGCAGTAATAGAATATCATTTATTGCAGTATTTCACAATCTTTGGTCCATCTTCTTTATCACATGCTCTGTAGCTGCTTTATCAATTGTGCTTCCATGAGTCTTCCTTGTTTCCCCTTTCCCTGTAGGTTCTGAGTAAGAGCTTGTCTAATAATGCTGGTAGTTGACTTTTGAAGTATGAGTAGTCCTATTCATTTCTTCCTCTTTTATTTATCATATTTCTTCAACAGCGGGTTGATTTGCTCTTTGCCACAGTTTGTCATCTCTGTAATAGTATCTGACCATCTGATCTGAAGTATCCTTCTTAATTAAGCAGGTATTATTTGCTTCTTTGCATATGCCTGCTTTATATCTCTAGTGAAGTCCTGAGGGACTGAGTTTTGTGTGAATGTCATTTTCCTTTTTTTCACACCGGCAGTCATATGCTCACATGTCCCTTGCCATACAGGATGACATTCTTCAGCTTCCGAGGTACTCTCATTTGTTATCATTGTTATTTTTGACATTTTGGGTCTATTTTTACCTAGCAATTTTGCCCAAGCAGTGGCCTATATATCCTACTCTTTTCAGTTTCCAACTGCAAAATGTTCTTTAATGTGCCAAGAGTGTCACAGGACCTCCTTTTTTTAACAATTATTCGAGAAGGCTAGTCATCGGACCTCACTACCAAAAGAATGGGGGAAGTAAAGCCACGAAGAAACCACGAATTCAAAGAGAAAAATTTCCACCGGCTGTAGCAGGATTTGAATCTGGGATCTTTTTCCAGAGGCCAATATCTTACTTCTAAACCACCCGACACTTCATAAGCAGGTATTAATAAATGTTTGTAGTAGTTTCCTTATATTCCTGGTTGATGATGTCTGTGTTCGTGATCCACATCAATTTGACAAATGTTTCAAACAATTTAAGTATTGTTATTATTGAGTTATTTGCGGGTCATCATCATTGCACTCCGAACATGTCCATAGGTGCTCAGATTCCCTCCTCAGCAAGTCCCGCAGTGTCCAGCGACTGACGACTCCAGTTCTATGTTGGTTGATAAGTCTTCTTACACGACCACTAAGTTTCTCATTTCTGGCTGTGCCCATCTTAACTCCCATTTCCATCATCCGAAGAAGTGACGTGGATCTGTGTTTGTCGAAGTCCTGTGCTCTTTCCACATCTCGGAGGGCATTGATGATGTCCGCCCGATACATTGGTTGCCCGTCCTCAACGACAGCACAGCTAGCCAACTTGTCCGCTCTTTCATTTCCCTGTACTCCCGCATGTCCAGGGACATAGATAAAGGTGACCTTACGTTTAAGTTTTGTTAGTTGTAACATCTGCTTCCTTCTAAAGCCTTCCTTCTGTCTTTGATGCTCCCAAATTATATTTAAAAAAGCAAGTGATAACCATAACTTAAAATATCTGCAGTTCAGTAAAATCTGGAAAGAAGCAAAGGTCCCTTCTAATTGTAAAAAAAGGGATCGTTATTACATTTATTTAAATAAGCAGTTAAAAAGCTTAAAGAAAAAAAAAACTGCCTAGAACAAATTTTCACTTTAAGAATAACACTATATCAGAGAGTAAATAACTATTTGTTCTAAACTTCACTGACTTTTAAAGGTTTTGCAACAGCATACAAAGAGACTCATTGTGGAATTTCACCAAAATGTTAAATACCACCATAAACCCACATCATAAAAGATTTGTATGACGGCTACTCCTGTGTAGTTCACTGGGAGAAACAGTTGATTGAAACAGCGGTGAAAAAAAGATGTACATGTAACACAGAATTTGAATAGGTACATGAGACTCAATTGGATTACCGTGATTTTACAGATTACATAGTTCTTGTAAGTGGCAATTTGAACACAATGCAAAAAATAAATGCCTTGTCTTGGCTTACATAACAAGATTTAAGATCAATCAAGAAAAGATGAAAGTAATCTATCTATCTATATTGCAATGTCGTTTCCTGTATAAATTTAACTGTTTTTTGTGATTCTTGCAGTGGCCCATATAGTATTGTCTGTAGTGTTGTATCTATGGGCCAATGGATTTTCTTCCGTGTACTATATTCAGTGGATACATACAAGATGATAGATATACATTTATATATTCTGGTAACACAACAGAACATCAAAGAGGGGTAGGTATACTAATAAAACGAGAGCTACCAAAAAAAAAAATATATATCCACTGGATATATAATAAGATGTTCTGAGAGAGGTCAAAGCAAAAAGAGAGCTAATTTCCAATATTAGGAAGAAACAATCATCATTTTTTGGCCATGTAATGAGAAGAGAACAACTGGAATATATTGTAACAACTGGAAAAATTGAGGGACGAAGAGATAGAGAGAAGCAAAGAGAAAAAATAACAGACAGCTTAAGAGAATGGCTTTGCAGAAGGTCAACAACAGAAATGATAAATAGCTGCCGAGATCGAAAGTTGTGGAGAGACATGATCACATACGCCAGCAGGCCCGGTACTTGATGATGATGATGATATCCACTGGGCATATAATGATAGGATTATGCTATTAAAAATGAAGGCAAAACTATATGACATAGCAATAATACAGACATATGCACCTACTCAAGACTATACAGATGAACAAACAGAAGCATACTATGAAGATCAAAATAAAGTTATGAAGTAAGTGAAATCTTTGAACAACTTGATTGTAATTTGTGACATGAATGCTAAAGTAGAAAAAGGTAGATATAAAACCATCATGGTTTAGGAAAAATAAATGACAGAGGAGAAAGATTAATACAATTCTGTGAAGAAAATCAGGCTGATAATATGTAACACCTACTTTGAGCAAGAGAAAAGGAAACTATACACATGGATAAGCCCTGGAGATAAGAGGAGGAATCAAATAGATTACATAATGATAAAAGATAGGTTCTGTAGAAGCGTCAAGAAAGCCAAAACTTAACAAGGAGCAGATACTAACTCAGATCACAATCCTGTAATGATTGAGATGAAAATCAAACCAAAGAGAAACAAACAAAAGACTAATTCATCAATACCAATAGATATAACAGCTTTAAGTCAAAAATATGTTAAAGATACTTATAAAATATAAGTAAAGAACACATATAAGAAGCTGATAGAAGAAGGGAATGAGCAAAACAGAAGAGAAAATCCTGAAGAAAAAGTTACAACTAGATGGCAATGCATAAAGAAAAGCATACAAGAAACCTGTGACACCTTACCCAAAAAGGAAAAGAACAAAAAACAAAAATGGTTAACTGACACCATCTTACAAAAAATGGAAGAAAGAAAACAAGTGAAGAACACTGCTAAATACAAGGAAATTGATAATGAAATACACAAAATGTGCAAAAAAGCAAAAGAAGACTTGGCTCAGTCAAAGATGTCTAGAAGTCGAAACTATGGAAAGTAAACAAAATTTAAGAGGGATGCATGCAAAAATAAAGAGAATGACTAATAAAAACAAAAAAGCTACAGGAAGTGAATGTATTGCAAATAAAGAAGGAAGAATGCTAACAGACAACAAAGATATAATCAATAGATGGCAGGAATATATAACAGAATTATTTCATGATGAAAGAGACAAAAAACCAATTATAAAATGGACATCGGGCTATAAAATCTTAAAATATGAAGTGGAGAAAGCTATAAAAACAACGACAAAAGGAAAAGCAGCAGGTCCTGACAATATACAGATAGATATGATACAGGCACTAGAAGATTTTAGCATTGAAGTGATTACAGATATATGCTATGACATATACCATACCGGATAAACACCAAATGAATTAAAAACATCAATGTTCATTGCATTGCCTAAAAATAATGGTGCAGTTGAATGCAGTGACTGTAGAACAATAAGCCTAATGAGCCATGTTACAAAAATCTTGCTAAAAGTTATACAATGATGATTCAGAATAAAATCAATACTGAATTAGATGAGCAGCAATTTGGATTTTGGAAAAATAGCGGGACAAAAGAAGCCATATTCTGCATGAGAACATTAATTGAAAAGTACACAGAAGCAAACAAACCAATATATGCCTGCTCAATAGACTACACCAAAGCTTTTGATAGAGTACACCACAAACAACTTATAGAATGCCTAAAAGAGATACATCTAGATGACACAGACATACAACTAATATATAATTTATACTGGGAGCAAACAGCAATAATAAAATATAACAAAGAGAACTCTACACCTACAGATATAAAAAGAGGAGTAGGACAAGGACGCATCCTATCACCAAGCTTGTTCTATCTATACACTGAGCAAATCTTAAAAAACATCACAAAGATGCCAGGTCAAGACATTAATGGAAAAATAATCAATAACCTAAGCTATGCTGATGATACTGTATTACTAGCAGAAAATCCTAAAGATCTACAACAATTACTTAATGAAATAAACATAAGCAAAAAATATAGTTTAGATATGAATATTAAAAAGACTAAAACTAAGATCGTAAGCAAAGATAATACTCAAAACAAGTAGATATCAAAGTTGAAGGAATAGACGTGGAGACAGTTCAGAGCTACAACTACCTTGGACATACTACATGTATAACCAGTGATGGAAAATCTAAAACTGAAATAAACAAAATAAGAGGAATGGTAAAAAGTAATTTTAATGCCATGAAAAGTATACTGACATCAAAACAAATAACAACAGAGCTAAAACTAAGAATAGCAAAATGTTATATCTTCTCAATATTCCTGTATGATGCAGAAACATAGACATTAGACTTGAAAACAGAACAGAAAATTGAAGCCTTTGAAATGTGGATTTATAGAAGAAGATAGAATTGGATGGATAGGAAAGAGAACAAATGTTTTAACTAAACAATTAGAACAAGACAAATGACATTTTTGGGCCATGTTAAAAGACACAACAGCCTACTAAAAGTAATATTGGAAGGGAAAATACAGGGTAATAGAGGCAGACCAAGACTAACATGGGCGAGTAACATCAAAAGATGGACAAGTCAGCCTATAACAACTTGCACCATCAAAGTAAGAGACAGAGTGGAATGGTGCTCCATGGTAGCCAACCATCGATGCGGAGGCAGCACTCGATGATGACTATATTCAGTGCAGTCTTGAAGTATGTGTTCAGCAGTATGGGGCGCCTATGCACATGTACATGTTTTTGAGGTGCCGATCTTGAATTTTGTATACATGTGACCGTGGAGTCGATTGTGTCCTGTTCTGAGGCGTACAACGATAACTTGTTCACATCTATTCATATTATGAAAGGCATCCTAATTTGGGGCTTGTGGTCCTCTGATTGATTTGATTATCTGTTTCTTATGATGGTATGTAACCGGTGCATTTGGTTGTGTGCTTTGTGCCCCTTTCTTTGTCAAATGAACCGCTTTCTCCTTTCCTGGTATTCCACAGTGAGATGGAATCCACTGCAGGGCAACCCCGTGGTGCTTGCAGAGTTCAGTCAATAAGGTCTGCAGATGTGATAATTTTCTGGATTGTAGTGCCTGGAGTACTGATCTTGCATCTGTCAAAAACACTGCAGGCTGTGGGCTAAAATTACTGTTCAGCAGTTTTTCTATTGCCAACTTTATTGCTTGGATTTCTGCATTGTAATTGTGACAATATTTCCCTGTTGCTATTTTATTCATATCCCTAGTGTTATTTGGGTACTCTATGTATGCACCTGCTCCCCCATTCTTTACTGCATTCTGTGCTGATCCATCTGTGTACACACAAATCTATAGGCTTTGTGGGTATTCTTCATCCAAGAAACTGAGTTATTGTTTTATGCTGTAGACTATTATGTTCTTTGTCAAGTATTCCTTTCACTTCTGTCCGTATTTGTATTGATAATCCATATACCTCTGTCCAGGAAGTCTGTTCTGGTATGGGCAGTAGGGGGTTAACAACTCTTGGTATGTCTGGTGTTTGTCTACAAATTTGCTTAGTTTGGTGCATAAAATTGCGTCTCTTAAGCCGTCCCAGTGCAAGATTTTGGAATTGATCCTTCATTGTATGCATGAAAATTGTTCTGCCTGTATCAGCACCTTTGTGTCCCTCCATTCTCTCAGTGCTGGTATCCTCCACAATTTCTCCATTTCCAATATTAGTGTTGACTTCATTGCTCCTGTGATAACCCTAAGTGCCTGGTTTTGTACTTGGTTCAGCTCTTGTGGTGTGGTGTTTGATGCTCAGCACCATGGGTATAATCCATATTCTAAATGTGGGCGTGTACTCTGTTGGTAAACTTTACCGAGTATTTTCCCACTCGCACCCCACGTAGTTTCCACATAGCTTTCTTAGAATAGCCAACTTCCTCCTTGCTTTTTTGGTTGCCTTATTTATCTGCTGTTTCCAAGATTGTTGTCAAATGTAATTCCGAATTAAGTAGCTTATATGTCTTCTTTCACAGGTTCATTGTTTATGTGAATGGCTCCTGTTTTTTGTTTTGGGGAGAGAATGAAAAGTGTAGTACTACATTTGTTTGTATTGATGCTGATACACCATCTATTTGTCCATGAGTTCAGTGCATTCATAGCTTTTGCAGCAAATTGGAGGCCATTGTTGCATACTCCTCTGTGCACCACATTACCAAGTCATCTGCATACATTGCCACTTTGATACCATGTGCTAGTTCAATAACTAGGTCATTGATGTAGACTAGAAAAAGTGTACAGATAGTGCCCCTCCCTGTGGGATGCCCTGGCACAGTAAGACCTTCTTACTTTAAAAACCATCCAGTCGCACTCTGGCTCTCCTGTTATGCAGGTATGCTTTGACCCATTTATACATCCTGCCATTTACTCCGTAATTTCTCAGTTCCTTCAAAAGCCCTTCCTTCCATACTTTATCGAATGCTTTCTTTAGGTCTATCGATGCTGCTAGTACGTTTCTTTTCTTGAAACGATTCCTCAATTTCCTGGGAAAGACAGGTTGCCTGATCTTCGGCAGAATAAAACTGTCTAAAGCCTGCTTGTTGTGGGACAAGGAGGTTTTCACTTTCCAGGTACCACTGCAGTCCGAGATTGATTATACGTGCCATTGTTTTACACAAACAGCTTGTAAGGCTGATTGATCTATAGCTGGATGTTGTCGAACCATCTTTTCCTGGCTATAGTAATGGTATCATAACTGCTTCTCTTCATGCCTGTGGCACTCTACCTGTAATCCAGCAAATATTGTAGATCTGCAGTAGTTTTGCTTTAGCTGCAGTCTGGTGAATGGAAAGCAAGGTCTGGTTTAGATGTGGTATGCCATGATCTGGAATAGAATGTTGGTAGATCTGTTGTCTGGTTTAGCAGTATAAGCCCATTTTCGTCCTGCCAATTTTCAAGTTCTTCACCTCACTTGTCCATATGTTCATAGCCCCCGCTCTGTGAATGGCTGTTAACTCTTAATGTCTGTTATTTTTCTACCTAGACCCTACTGTTTTGCCATAATTTTTTTCCCTGAAAAATACTTATTTCACTACATCTTTCATATTTTCACTGTAACAAGTCATAGACATATTTATATATATATATATATATATATATATATATATATATATATATATATATATTAGGCATCAAACTGAAGGGAAAAGGACACAGATTCATAATCAGAAATATTATTTTGCAAAAAAAAAAAAAAATGGAAGGATAAGAATTTAGGCAATTAAAAATCAAAATTTTTGTTAAAATTTTTTTAAAATAAAAATTGGTACTCACCTACCCAAAGTGGGGGTACATTTTAATCCAGCAGTGCTGCTAAAACTAAGTCACTAAGATCACTATTACATTTAAAGTTCTCAGAACATAATTCCTAGCTTTTTCTGCTGTTAATAATAATTCACGTTTAGGAGCAGTAGATACTTTACTGCTGCTAGCCATTTTTCACTTATCAGCTGATTCCCGAATGATTCACGAATCAGCTGATTGAAGGCTTTAGAAAACAACACAAATTTTGACAATTTTGTGAACAAATTATGCTACCGTTGATCGACCGAGCGTATCTACAGACAGGAAATTCTATTAGAGTTATATCCCTTGCTTATGTGGTAGTTTAAAATTGTGCAATTTCACTATAACGAAAGAAAATGAGAGTAACCATGTCAACGTTCGCTTTGCAAATTGTAAATAAGTAAGTAACCATGCCAGCGTTCCCACGGACATTAAGAGTTAAAGTCTCCACATACAATTATTCTTTCTTTTAAAGAAATTGTGTTTAGTGCCTGTGGGCGGTCACTCGGACAGTAGTAGTTAAGTAAATGAAAGTCTGTATTTTCTGTCCTGAGGTGCAGTATCTGATATTCAGCCCCAGACATATACGCTTCAAGCTGGCATGCATTGATGTTGTTCTTTACAAGTGCCAATTTTCTGCCCTTTTGTCTGTTTTTTCTGTCTGATCCGTAACATTGGTATCCGAGACAAATAATAATAAATGAATACTATTATAGAGTATAGAGGGAAACTTCTGAGGTGACTAATCTTCAAGGCTATGTCGTTGTTTAGATGGGTTTCCTGCAAACAGCATATGCTTGCACGTTCTTCATGCAGGATATTTTCTAACTCTATCTTTTTACTGTACCCATCACTTTTGCTGTTGATGCCTTCGGCATTCCAGTGCATTATTTTAAGTGGTTTAAGTTTGGATTGGCCAGTAGCTCTATTCTTTCACCCCCTGGACTCCATGAGGCGGTTGAGAAGTAATCCAGTAATAGGGGTTGGGTCCTTTCGAGGCTGACTACTTGCACCTGCTTGAGTGTCCATCACAAGGCGAGTGTCATATCGATTTGCAGTTATAGACATACTTCCCATTATTGGCGTTATTGCATGGCATCCTAATTGTTGTAGTGAGTCTTTTGGCTTGTTGCCTCCGTCTTCAGCACTTATACTTGTTAGAGCAGACTGTGGTCTTGCACGGGTGTAGGAATGGCCTGGCCAGTCTTGGTTTTCAGTCCTTGGTGACTGTTAAGCCCCATCCCCACGACAAGGAACTGGCCTTGATGGGGGATGAAAGTAATGAAAAATTAAATTCGCCCAGAAAATGAACCTGGAGGGAAATACAGTTGAAGAACCAGAACACTTTGTACATATAAATCAAAAAGGAGACAAAAAGAAATTCAAATTAGAACAGCAAAGGCAGCAATGATTTTGAAAACCTTGATAAAATATGGAAATAAAAAAAATTCTAAAAAAAAAAACTCAGGATAGTCAACTCAAATATTTTATTCATCTTCACTTGATGATGATTGTTTTCAATTAGAATATTTTATACAGGCTATCATGATTGGTAAAAGCAATATTTTAAAATGTGCTGATCTGGCACCCTAAACTCTTTTATTAATTATCATCATATGTTCTTTATGGCATTAGTAACCAACCTTCGATCTATAATAACTCAGATACTCTTACACCACCATCATCATTATTCCATCCGTTGTTTCCGAGGCCCATATCTGTACTCTCATTGATGATGGTTCTATGAAGGGTTTCTTTCAGTGTTCCTCATTTTCTTTTATCTTCTGGTCTACATAAAAAAACCATAACAAAGCCATAAAATAATCAACATTTATATTACGCAGTATTGAACATTTACAACAATTTCTTATTTAAAAGATGACCAGATTAATTATATCCCATTTGTCCATACTTACATTCCATTCTGCTTGATTTCTGCAAATACATATATTAGTAACATCCAGATCATCTTCAATCTTCTGTGAAACAAAGAAAGAATACACAGATATTAAATGTTACAATGCAGTCTCAGTTTGGTTTTTGACTGAAAAACAGTCAAAGTGCCGTTAGAACATCGGAAGGTCTGTCAGAATGATTTCAGGTTACAACAGGTGTAAGACAAGGATGCGTCCTCTCACCACTCCTCTTCATTATATATATGGACAAAATAAATCAGGAAACAACCAACAATAAGGAAAAATCAAATAATAACATAGAGGTAGAAAACTCCAACATCAACTAGCTACTTTTTGCAGATGACCAATGCCTAATATATGAGGATGAAAACCTGCTACAACAGCATTTAACATCTCTAGATAAAAGCTGCACAAACTACAGTATGAAAATTAACACAGCAAAAACAGAGGCTATGAGAATAAGCAAATTAAGACACCCATTAAACATTAGGATCAAAGATAAAGAAATAAAACAAGTAGAGGAATTCAAGTATTTAGGCACAATGTTCACAGAAGATGGAAAACTAGACAGAGAAATTGACATGAGAATACAAAAAGCAAATGCTGTCACATACGAGCTTTCACCATTGCTAAAACATCCAAACATTTCTATACCAGCTAAACAACAAATGATAAATAGCATTTTCATACCAACTTTGTGATATGAAAGTCAAACATGGACCCTTTCTAAATCACATTTAAGAAAGATCAATACATGTGAGATGCGATGCTTGAGAAAAGTAACAAACAACACAAGAAGAGATAGAATACCAAATGAAACCATAAGAAAAATAGTAGGAACAAAACCCTGCCAAGAATATATAGAACAACATAAACTTAAATGGATTGGCCACCTGGTCAGAATGAATCCTTATCAACAAAGGCGTTCTTCTCGAGAATGCATGGAAATATACCAAGAGGAAGACCCAGAAGAAGATGGATAGATGCAGTGACAGAGACATGTAACAACAAAGGAAAGTCACTAATTCAGACAGTTCGAGCAGCTCAAAAACGACAAATGATATAAACCATGACACCTTTAGGTATCAGTGAAAAGAGAAAAGAAGAAGATCAGTTTATTAAACATGTAATATAGGCTACAAAATATCATCGGACCATTATCATCATCAGGTGTTTCTACATCTCTCTCTTATACTGATAATTCTTATCAATTCCATCTTTTTATTTCTTACTTCACCACTAGCTAAACTAACATCCTCTCCACTAGTTTTTTCCTGTTATTACAACATTTTCCAGTTTTCCTCTTCGCACCACATGTCCAAAGAAAGTGGACTTCCTTCCTTATATAATTTGTAAGATCTCTATGTGTTCTGACCCCTCTAAGGATTTCTTCATTTGTCCTTTTAGCTGTCCATGGTATCCTCAAAGTTCTTCTATGATACCATATTTCTAAACCTCAAAGCACCTTCTTGTTGATTTACTAATGGTCATTTCCATATATAAAGATTGATTCTATGCAACATTTAGAGAACTCTTAATTTTTGCAATGATTAGCAGATAGGTTACACAAAATGTTATACATTTTATGTAATGCTGCCTTTGCCTCTTTTGAATTTGACTTCAGTAATGCATTTCCATCTACAGTTATTTTTGTGCACAGCTATTTGAATTAATTGACTTGTTTCAAAGTTGTCTTATTTATTTTGTGTTGCACTTTGGAGCAGTCTTTTCCTTAAAGAAGAACAATACCCCCCCCCCCTTTTTTTTGCTGCTTAGACTAAGTCCTTTGCTCTCATTTTCTTCTATCTCATTTACTAACATCAGAACACTTCAATATAAATATCATTATATCATACACAAGTGTTTCCTGTTGTCCAAGATGGCTGTTTGTTTCAATTTTAGAGAGTGGATTGTGTGATAAAACGTGACAGAAAAAGTGTTTCTAAAGGACATATTTTTTTTTAAAGTTGTGTAAAGTGATCTATTCAAGAAGGAGGACAAGATCAGATAAGTAGTTTTAAAATGTAACCATCTAAAAATGTATAGTTACATCATAAAAGATTGTATGTGACATCTAGTGATCTAGCACGTGGGGAAACATCTCTGGGCCACCTCCAAAGTGTGTTTTTAATAAGTTAAGCCCTTAACTTACGACTGACTCAGCAGGTTTGTAAGGGACAAACGTTTTTATACTTTAAAAAATCTCAGAAAGATGGAAATAGATCACAAATATAAAGTAGCAACCATCAATATATGCAGAATAAAAAACAAAGATATTTAACTTATAGAAGAAATGATAAAGAGGAAAATTAAAATGCTGGGATTATCGGACACTAGAGTAAAAGGACAACAGATAAAGAAAACACACATGAACTACACGATAATATTCTCAGGAGTCAACACAGAAAGAGCAACACACGGAGTAGGCTTTATCATCGATCCCGATCATGCAAAGAACATTCTAGAAACAAAATACTACCGAGAAAGAATTATCACAACCAGAGCACTAGAAGATGATAAAAAAACAACTTACATACAAATCTATGCACCATGCAACAACAATGAAAAAGACAGCGAAGAATTCTATGACACATTGAACTAAATTATTAACAAGTTTGACGAAAGCGACGACATTTTAGTGATGGGAGATTTTAATGGAAAGCTTAGGAAACGCAACAGTGAGAACAGGGTTGTCTTAGGACCCTTTGGTGATAAAACAGCTGAAATAAACAAAAATGGAAGCAGACTGCTGGAAATATGTAATAAAAATGATTTATTTATCAACAATACATTCTTCAAACACAGAGTCGCAATTATACACCTGATACAAGTGGAATGACACAACATACAGAAGCCAGATTGATTTTATACTAACAAGAAAAGAGTAACTGACAGCAGAGCTATCCCTAATATCACAGACAACACAATCGTGACCATAAAATAGTTACAATTACAGTCAGACAGAAGAGAAGATACGAAAACAGACAAAAGAAGCAAAAAGAACAGACAATAAAAATAAAACAATTAAAAGATCAAGAAACCCTAGGAAAAAAAACTGACAGAGGAATTCAAGAAACTCCCTAACGAAGTAAGCACAGTAGAAGAAGAGTGGAAACAGTTTAAGAAAACAGTAATCAACATCTCAAAAACAGTATGTCGAACGAAACTAAGGACAAAAAAAGGGAAAAAGAGCACCCCGTGGTTGAATCAGAGAAGCAATTAAAGAAAAGAAACTGTTTAAAAATTGGAAGGAGAATAAGAACCAAGAAAAACATAAAAAATATGGCTTAGTTCGGAAAGAAGTTAACATTTTTTTCACAGAAGCTAAGCAAAT
Source organism: Megaustenia siamemsis (assembly GCA_032433765.1). NCBI lineage: Eukaryota > Metazoa > Mollusca > Gastropoda > Stylommatophora > Ariophantidae > Megaustenia > Megaustenia siamemsis. The sequence continues at coordinate 48,279,303 of JAVIAB010000059.1, read as the reverse complement.
CAAATGGACAGAATTCTGACAAAATATGAGCAGAAACTTCAAGATAGCCACAAGAGATTACAACAAAGCAGTAAAAGCAACAAGAGCGGAATAAGTAAGCTATGATTCTACTGAGCTCATAAGTGGCAAATATTAAAAAAACCAACGTTTGAACAGAGCTGGAAAGAATATTTTGAAGACCTATTGAACAAGGCACCATCTACCAATAACAACAAAAACCATGCAAGAATGCACAACCACTGAACCCATCATCATGAAAGAGGAATTTGCAGAAGTTATCAAATATGCACCAAGAAATAAAGCACCGGGGATAGATAACATACCAGTAGAAATATTAGCAGCAGCAGGAGAAACATGAGTTACAAGCTACACAGAATATTCAATGCAGCATCCATCTATTGACAATTCGAGCCGCAGTCGACACATAGGGTATAGACTCAGATACTCTTTCCCTGTTTCGAAATTTCCTTTCTAGCAGTCTCAATCCTTGCAAAGATCTTTTATCCTAACTCACCATTTGTCTCTGTTCTGTGCAAGCATCTCGATCTCACTGAGGGAGCCAATTTCTGCTGCCTTTGCCTCCCTGATCAATGTGCTTCTCAGTGTTTCTCTGAGTTGGCCTCTTTTCCTCCTACCTGTTGTTTCCTGCTTGAGGGCTTGCTTTGCTATTCGGTTATTATTCTCTTCTCATCACATGTCCAACGTCTTTTCATGATTACTGATGAAATTAGTGGTTGATTGGCGATATCTCTATTTTCCTCAGTTGTTCAATTTACATATTCTATATCAGATTTGGTGCAGCATGGCACCAACAAAAAGCCCCAGAAGACTGGCTACAAACAATCATCGTTCCAATATGGAAAAATTAAAGGTAACAAGAGAGACTGCTATCAATATAGAGGTATATCTCTTCTCTGCCATGTAGGAAAATTTATACATAGCTTTCATTGACCAGAAAAAAGCATTTGACCAATTAAACAGAGAATAACTGTGGGAGATACTAACAACATACGGATTAGCCAACATCCAACCAACCTAATTAAAAGTCTCTAAATCAACAGCAACAAAACAAGAGTCAGAACAGAAGAAGGTTACACAGACCACTTTAAAGTTAGATCAGGTGTAAGACAGGGGTATGTTCTATCCCCCATACTGTTTATTACATACATGGACTATATATGCAAGTTAGACAACTCATCAGAGACAGAGGAGATCAATGAGCTTCCATTTGCAGGTGATCAGGCACTAATACATGGAAAAATTGAAGACCCACAAGAACACTTAAATAGACTCAACAACACAGGCACAAAATTAACATTAAAATCAACATAAACAAAACAGAAATCACAAATTTTGCAAAAGAAAAGCAACATCAACATAACTATAGACAACTATAACAAGTAGGGGAATTTAAATACCTAGGAAGTCTAGTAACACATGACAATGCACAAACAGCAGATAAAGACTCAAGATGCAACAAAGCTTGTCAAATCATCAGACAGCTATAACCACTATTATCCAACAAGAAGATAACTCTAGAGGCAAAACGGGCACTTTACAATACAATCTTCACCCGAACGTTGTGCTACCAATGCCATTCCTGAACCATAGATGCTAGAACAATGAGAATAATAACCTCTACTGAGATGAAATGTAAGATGAATGATAGGAAACAGCCGAGATAAGATCGGAAATGAAGAACTGAGAAAAACAACTACAAATAACCCTTGGCATAGAATATAGAAAGAAACAATAGATAAAATGAGCCATGATAGCTCAGTGGTTAGTGAACTGGACTACAAAGGACAAGCGGTAGGGTTTGATTCCAGTTCACCCAGCCTTCAATGGGTACTGGATTTTTTACTGGGAAAGTAAAGCGGCACGGGCGTAATACCGACCACATTACCCCAAAAATCATGTGCTGAAGGTCTGTAAAATCTAACACTTACACCATATTCCCTATATGCCACTTGGCGTGACAGGGGTACTTAACTTTTTTTTTTTCACTTATAGATAAAATGGTTTGGCCCCGTGATAAGGGAGAAAGATCAAAACACAACACAGTAAACCATCAATAAACGTTGAGAGAACACCAGAACCAAGAGCTGACCATGAAAAGAAGATGGATTGACGGAATATTAGAAACACTATGAAACATAACAGCAGCAGAGGTGAACAGAAGAGCAAAAAACTGCAAATTATATCTCCCCTCGACGCTGGAAAGGAAAGCAAACGAGGAAGGAAAGAAGAAGAAAAATACACGAGTTTTAAAAAAATATTTTCACTTAAATGGGAATATTTATTATTCAGATATGCAAACATTCTAGTAAGCTTTACTTTAAGTCTCTCTAGTTCTCTTTGTCCTAGTCTTTTTCCAGAGAGTTTCTGAGAGTAAAGATTTATGTATACTTTCAAATTTTCTCTATGTTGCTTTAAATTGTTCCACTTCCACATGTTTCGTCTGCGCTGTACAGTGTACTTTAACACAACAGCATAAGCATGGAACCACCTGCAAAAAAAAACAAAAAAACTGATGGTCAACTGCTGAAAATACTGTGCAATCTATAACAGTTATAGAATACTTTACAGTTTTTTTTAATCAAATCAATTTGGTGCTATATATTATATATTATCAGGCCAAAATAGCATTTCACAAAATGAAAAACATCTTATGCAATAAATCTATGTAAATAGAAGTGATAATAGAGTTTAATGGTGCGATATGGAGCCAATTCTGACCTGTGGAAGAGAATCATGGACAAACAAATGAAAAGACGATTAGAGGCCACAGAGATTGGATTTCTCAGAAGAATGTTGAAAGTTCCCTGGACAGCTAAAAAGACCAACGAGTAAATTCTCAAAATGAGGTCAACACAAAAGTGGAGTTCCTAAGAAACAGAAAGAAACAACCAACATTTTTTGGGCACATCATGAGAAGAGGAAAGTTGGAATACTTGGTTACAACTGGAAAAATACGGGGAAAGAGATCGCGGATGACAAAGAGAGACATTACTGGATAGTTTTGTGTCATGTCATGGAAAACAGTCAACAACAGAACTGATACGATGCATGGTAGATAGAATATTGTGGAAGGACATGATCGCCTATGCCAACCAGTAAGACTCATGATGATGATATTAGGAAAAAATATGATTTGCAGAAATATTTCTACCATGAGCATTTTAGTAGTTATATTTCTTTTTTTCTTATATGACAGTTTCAACATGTAAAACTTTAGATTTTATATATCTGTTTCATTTTTCAGACTTTCAAACAATCTATATATCTACCTTTTTAGCTGTCCAGGGAACTTTCAACATTCCTCTGAGAAATCCCATCTCTGTGGCATCTAATCGTCTTTTCATTTGTTTGTCTACTGTCCATGATTCGCTTCCATAGGTCAGAATTGGTTCTATATAGCTCCGATGTGCGAGAAGAGGAAAGTTGGTTCTTCTACTTCTTCTACCTATTTAGCTCCCAGTGGAACATAGGTCTTCATCAAACACTTTCCAAGTCATTCTGTTTTTTTCCATTCTTATAAGATCATTCCATGTCTTCCCCATCATCTTCATCTCTGCTTCTATCTGTCTTCTCCAAGAATACCTTGGTCTTCCTCTTTGTTTTTTCCCTTGGGGATTCCAAAAAAGGGCATGTTGTGTAATACTCTCAGTTGGCTTCCGTAGTGTGTCCTATCCAGCGCCATCGTCTTCGCTGTATCTCTTTATCCACTGGTATTTGACTGGTACATTTCCATAATTCTATGTTAGTGATTTTGTCCTGCCAATTCCATCCTTTTATTCTGCGTAAGCATCCATTAATGAAAGTCTGTATCTTCGTGATTGTCAATTTTGTTGTTCTCCATATTTCACAGCCATATAATAGGACCGACTTAACATTTGAGTTGAAAATTTTTACTTTTGTATTTAACCTAATTTCTTAGGATTTCCATATATTTCCCAGTGCATTGAAAGCTCCTCTTGCTTTTGATATCCTTATTTTGGTATCATTTTCTGTTCCTCCCTCTTTATTTATATTACTGCCCAGATATATGTAAGATTGTACATCTAGTAGAGGTATTTCTCCTAGTTTTATTTGGTTATTGCCAACTGTATTAATTCTCATAATGTTGGTCTTATCTCTATTAATCTTCAGTCCTATCTGTTGTGATCTCTCATCAAATATGCTCATTTTATCCCGCATCTGTTAATGGCTGTGTGATATGAGAGCTATGTCATCTGTCCTGTCTGTCTGTCTGTCTATCTATTGACCTTTCGAGCCGTAGCTGGCCCATAGGGCCAAGATACTCTTTCTCTTATCTAATTTTTTTTAATTTAGCAGTTTTCAATTCTTCTAAGATATTTTATCAAATCTCGCCATTTGTCTCTGTTCTGTGCAAGCAACTCTATCTCATTGAAGGAGCCAATTCCTCATCACATGTCCAACATATGACCATCGTCTTTTCTTAATTACTGAAGATATTAGTGGTTGATTGGCGATTTCTCTCATTTCTTCATTTGTTTTGAATTTGTTCCACGCTATACCAAGTATTTAGACATTTATTTTTTAATACGTTCAACTTTGTTTCTATATCTCTTGTTACTTTCCAGTTCTCACATGCATATACGAAAGGCTAGATAGTACGTTTGATTTAAATAGTCTAAGTTTTGTGTTTGTGCTGATGAGTTTTGATTTCCACAACTTTTCAAGGCTTCTGAAAGACATTTCTGCTTTAGCTATTCTGATTATAATTTCTTTACTTGTGTCCCCTTCCTGATCAATGTGACTTCCAAGATAGATAAAGTGGTCAATCTCTTCCACTGGTTTATTTTCCATGTACATTCTGTCATCTTTTGGAATTATTTTCAAAATATGCCTGCTGTTAATTTTTTATTATACCTTCATATTATTTATCTACAAGGTCCGACAATTAAGAAATGAGACTGATATTACGGCCAAGACAAAATGACATTTATGAAGCAAAGCATGTAGAATCGAAAGAGGCACCTTTCATCTATGATCTGAGACTTGCCAGTGACAAACAAGCCGCCATTTTGTTGAATCAATTCAGAGGAAGAGGTATGCTTACAGCACTCGGGAAAAATGACAAATAATCAACATAAAAAAACAGAGTGCTGTAAACATACCTCTTCCTCTGAATTGATTCGCTGATTATCGCATCGGAAGTTTCCCTCTATAATATTAATTTATTATTATTTGTCTTCTGCCATTTTGTTGACCTAGTTAGAGGTGCATTATTATGTAATCAAAACCATACGCGTGTTGAGTATGCAAAAGACATCAAAATGTTTTACACAAAAAAAGAATATAATTGCAGAGGATAAAACATGCAATTTTTGCAATGATCCCACAATTAAACACCAAAGTGCTCAATGAAAGTCATTATCATCAAAAGGCAAAAGAAAATATTGATATGCTTCAATGACAGGAAAGGAGTTATTCACAAAGAATGTATTCCACGGAAACAGACTGTCACTGCCAACATTTATTTAAGTATTTTGAAACACCTACTGAAAAGGATTACATTATGAGAATTAATACAGTTGGCAATAACCAAATAAAATTAGGAGAAATACCTCTATTAGATGTACAATCTAACATATACCAGGGCAGTAATATAGATAAAGAGGGAGGAACAGAAAATGATACCAAAATAAGGATATCAAAAGCAAGAGGAGTTTTCATTGCACTGGGAAACATATGGAAATCCTAAGAAATTAGGTTAAATACAAAAGTAAAAATTTTCAACTCAAATGTTAAGTCGGTCCTATTATATGGCTGTGAAACATGGAGAACAACAAAATTGACAATCACGAAGATACAGACTTTCATTAATGGATGCTTACGCAGAATAAAAGGATGGAAATGGCAGGACAAAATCACTAACGTAGATTTTTGGAAATGTACCAGTCAAATAACAGTGGATAAAGAGATACAGCGAAGACGGTGGCGCTGGATAGGACACACTACGGAAGCCAACTGAGAGTATTACACAACATGCCCTTTTTGGAATCCCCGGGGGGAAAAGACAAAGAGGAAGACCAAGGAATTCATGCAGAAGACAGATAGAAGCAGAGATGAAGATGATGGAGAAGACATGGAATGAACATAAAAGAATGGCAAAAAACAGAATGACTTGGAAAGTGTTTGATGAAGACCTATGTTCCACTGGGAGCTAAAAAGATAGAAGAAGAAAGAAAAAGAGACTGAAAATGATTCTCCGAGTCCTGCCCCTTCATTCAACACCTAGCAGTTTTTTTTCCTTCTTCATGATATTGTACCGGAACACAGGGTGTTAGATGTACATGAATTTTTGGCCCAAAAATAAGTGTATGTTTCCAACCATCAAGTGTAGATTTGCAATGAGCTATCTTCTTGACTTTCCAACCATGGATGACAGAATCAAGATCTGGAGAGCACGTGCATACCTGAAGATTAGTGCAGATAAGGAGCATCCATTGCACCACGTGCTCAACACAGGGAAAGGTGCCAGGATAAAAAGAGGCAAATCATGGGTGGGCTTACCAATATAAAGGCGGCGATACTAAAAAAAAAGAAGAAAAAGAGTGGTATGGTGACAGCTTTACGTGGTAATGGACGAAACAAAAGTCGACGTTTCGGCCAAGTAGGCCTTCATCTGGACGAACAACAAACACAAAAATTATATATAACGATATATTAACAAATATAACTACATGGCGATAATATTCTAGATACTAAAGAGAGGAAAAATAAAAAATAAAAAATGGTCACTTCCCTGTGTTCCTGAGCTGGGTCAGTCTCGAAATGGACTGAATCGATACGACAGGGCCGATTATAAATCTCTCTGACCAGGAAGTCAGGTGAGAAGACGGAAAGGAAGGGTTCTAAAAATATGGGGAGGTTGGTACAGGATATGTGTAAACTATGTATATCTAACTCTGTGTGTGCACCCCGAACCGATGTGTAAACATAAGTATGTGTATGTAACAATGCATGCGTACAAGCATAGAACGGCACATATATTGCCACAAGGCCCACAAAAGAAAAACCCAAAGGAGCCCAAATGTGCCAATACATGTGTAGACAAATGTATCCAAATATACAGGTAAATAGCGCATGGAGGTATGAAATATGTAGTGGGTGTCCTATGAGTATGAGAGTGATATGTTCATACCTTGGGGGGACAGCGAACCCAACTGGGCAATAAGGCGATTCTCAAGGGCGAACCTGCTGCGATTGCTAGAGTGACATGAGCATATTACCAATGCACTTGCAGAGCATATTACCATATGAACATATTACCAATATCAATGTTGGCGAGGAGTGGATACCGGTGCCTACGTCATTCAAGGGGACTTTCTTGTGTATTGTCACACTCGACAGGAAAAGTAGGGAACAGAACTCGGTCGTGGTTAAGACGGAGGTCAGCTGTCTCATCTGCGATAACACTGATGAGAAATATGCAGTCATCTATACAGACGGATCTGTAATACGACACCAAGGAAGTGCATGGGCATTTACAGCACGCTCGGCAGACAGAATAGTCACAGAAGACATACATCAAGTGCATACGTCATGACCACGAGTAGCATGACAATGGAGGTGATGGCAGTGACCAGGGCATTCAAATGGTTAGTCACAAGACTACACCCACGCATGTATATTGAGTGATTTGATGAGCATGATAAAAAAAAGTGGAGGCGGGCTCTGTACGCATGCAATGTGTAGAGTCATTGCTGAAGTACAAAATACATAAGGTGACCTTTGTCTATGTCCCTGGACATGCAGGAGTACGGGGGTATGAAAGAGCGGACAGGTTGGCTAGCTGCGCTGTTGTTGAGGATAGGCAACTAATGGATCGGGCGGACATCATCAATGCCTTCAAAGATGTGGGAAGAGCACAGGACTTCAACAAACACAGATCCACGTCACTTCTTCGGATGATGGAGATGGGAGTTAAGATGGGCACAACCAGAAATGAGAAACTTAGTGGGCGTGTAAGAAGACTTACCAACCAACACAGAACTGGAGTTGTCAGTCGCTGGACACTGCGGGACTTGCTGATCTCAGCACCTATGGACATGTTCGGAGTGCAATGATGATGACCCGCAAATAACTCAATAACTCCCCAGATTTTTACTCCCTGTGATTATTTTCTATTTCAAGATTTCTTCTGTGATCATGGCTCATTCAGACTAGGATTCCGGTCTCTCTTATGAAGGCAGCTGTCTGTTTAAGTGATTCGGTTGCCCCGTATAGTTTCTCTTCCAGGGAGGTGGGTGTGGACCACATTGTCCTTCTCAGGTCTGTGTACTGGGGGCAATCCTGTAGAACATATTTTTTTGTCATGTTATCCAATGTACAGTGGCATTGGCTGGTAGTTCCTATTTTGATTTGGTGAACATGTGGTTTCTCATTCTGTTGTGGCCAGTGCGTAGGCGGAGTAAGATGACTTGATCCCTCCTTGATAGTTGGAGATATACATCCCTCTCGTTATACTTTGGGTGATCTTGTTTCCATTTTTCATGATACTGGCCTTTGATGATGGATTTGGCTTCATCACAGCTGACCAGATGGATCTCTTGTGGTAATCTCCCTCACTCTTTAGCTAATTTGTCTGCGCATTCGTTTCGGTGTATATTACAGTGTGATGGTATCCACTGGATGACCACTCTCTGGAAGTTATTGCACAGTTGGTCTAGGGTTGTTCTCAAGTCATCTAGCTCACTGTTCCGGGGGGTTTTTAGAGCTGTTAGGACTGCATCAGTCAGTATAACCAATTTCTTGTGCATGTTATTTTTGTGTTGGATAGTCAGTTAAGCAGCGTTTTTGAGGGCTTCAATTTCTGCTTTATAGTTGTTTAAGAATTTCCCAGTAGCTATTGACTTGGTGATCTCTTCCTGGTTATTCAGCCTCAAGAACACACCTCCTCCTCCATTTCTGGTGGCATTTGTAGCAGAGCCATCTGTGTATATGTGTGACCAGGAGTCCCGTGGGTAGTTGTCGTTTGTGTGTTTTTCTGCTTTGTCTGTTTGGGTGCTTTTTTTTTATGATTCCTATTATTTCTTCCTTAAGTTTTGGTATTTTGTGTTTCCCATGAGGAGTCATATCAGATGGGCTTATGGGTTTCGGCATTGTTTGGGACAGTACTGGGTCACTAGTTGCCAGTTCTTTAGAGATTGCAGTGAAGTTGCTCTTCTTTAGTCTTCCTTTTCCGAAACCAGTTATTCTTTGGTGCATGGGGTGGTTAGGGAGCCTTTTATATTTTTCCGTTTGTTGCATTAATTTAGTTTTCCGTCTGTCTTCTAAGGGTTGTAAACCTGTTACTGTTTCTAGTCTCGATAGGTGTAGATTTAATAGCACCAGTGATGATACGGGCAGCCTGGTTTTGTGTTCTGTTAATCTTGCTAAGTTGTGATTTGGAAGCTGTAGCGCAGGCTGTGACTCCATACTCTAGGACTAGTCTTACTCTCCCTACGTATAGTCGTTTCAAGATATTGCTGTCCGTTCCTGCCAATTTCTTCATAATATCTGTCCGTTTTCTGGCTCTTTTGTTTGCTTTGTCTATCTGATTTATCCATGTCATTCTGCGATCCATGGTGATGCCAAGATATGTTGGAATTTCGTCAATAGGAAGTGTATGGTCTTTTATCTTCAGTTTTGCAGAGAGTGTGTTTCTTGATAGGCTGAAAATTGTGTATGTAGTTTTTTATCGTTAATTGGTAATAACCAGGTGTTCGTCCATTTTTCAAGTTTCCCTAGGGCATCCTGCATTCTGGAGCTAGCCACTGACATAGATCCTTCACGTGCCCATATCGCCAGGTCATGTGCGTACATTGCTGAGTGTATTCTGGGTGGAATGTCCATTACGATGTCATTTATTAAAATTAAAAAGAGCGTTGGGGATAGGACCCCACCTTGTTCGATTCTTACTTTCTTACTTAGTTGTCCATGTACTTGTACTCTGGCCGTTCTGTCTTGTATTGGTATTGAGATATCCAATTTAATAAATGGCCTTGGATGCCAAGTCAGAGAAGCTTGTTCTTTAATCCTTCTCTCCGTACCTATCAAAAGCCTTCTCCATGTCGACCCACACTGTCAGTGTGTGTTTCTTTTCTTGTAGAGCATCTTCTATTTCCTTTGTGATGTAGGTGATCAGGTCTTCAGTTGATCTGTGCTGACGGAAACCACTTTGTTGTGGTATGATTTGTTGTTTTATTTCCAAATGCCACATGAGTCTTCTTCTGACCAGCCTTTCCATGAGTTTACTCAGGCAGCTCAGTAGGCTAATTGGTCTGTAGCTACTTGAGTCCAGTGGGTCTTTTCCATGTTTGAAGATGGGCACCATAATGGCTTCTTTCCAGGTTGCCGGCATTTGACCTCTCTTCCGCTGGCATTTATTATCCTTAGAAGCTGGCCCTTGACTCTCTGTCCCAGTTTTATGAGCATTTCGTTGGAGATTCCATCTTTTCCAGGGGAACTCTTTGATGGCTACATCTAGTTCTGTTGGTGTAATGATGGTCGTCTGGTGTTCTTCTTGTGCTAAAGGCATGTGTTTTGCATCTCGGTTTTCCTTTCTTTTGCAGCTTCTGTTGGTCTTTTGAAATGTTTATTCTACTTATGTTTTTGTAAGTTTCTATCAGTGTTTTATGCCCTTTTGCCTGTGTGGATGTTCTCATTGTGTGCTAATGTTATTGAAGGTCGGCAGTTGTTTTCATCGTTCAGAGCTTTCCCAAATTTCCAGAGTTTGTGTCCATTTTTGTCTACATTGAGGCTCTCTGTTTTGTCTTTCCAGCTCTGTCTTGCTGATATCTTGACCACTCTTCTGTATTTGGCAGAGGCTGCTTTATAGGCTATGTTGCTCTCTGTGCTTTGTGATGTTTCAGCTAGTTCTCTGGCAGAGTTCAGTTCCTCTTCTAGTCTTTGTATTTCCTTGCTCCAGTATGGCGTGGAACGAATTCAAAACAAATGAGGAAATTAGAGAAATCGCCAATCAACCACTAATATCTTCAGTAATAAAGAAAAGACGATGGTCATATGTTGGACATGTGATGAGAAGAGATAATAACCGAATAGCAAAGCAGGCCCTCATATGGGAGACAACAGGAAAGAGAAAAAGAGGAAGACCCAGGGAGACACTGAGAAGAACATTGATGAGAGAGGCAAGAGCAACAGGATTCGGTTCCCTCAATGAGATAGAGCTGCTTGCACAGAACAGAGACAAATGGTGAGATTTTATAAAATATCTTTAAAAGAAAACTGCTAGAACAAAAATTCAGATATGAGAAGGTGTATCTTGGTCTACGCCCTATGGGCCGGCAACGGCTCGAAAGGTCAATAGATAGATAGATGTTATCTATCTCCAGTACATTATTTCATGGTTCATATTTGATTACTTCTGCGATTTCTTCTTTCATGATGTTAGGTTCAGTGTTTGTGCATTCTTGCGTGGTTTTTGTTATTATTGGTAGATGGTGCCATGTTAAATGTCTTCAAAATATTCTTTCCATCTCTGTTGCATATTTTGGTTTTTTTTATATTGACTGTTCGTCTTTGTCACTTATGTGCTCATTAGGATCATGGTTTTAATTTTTCCACGCTTGTTGTTTTTACTGCTTTGTAGTAATTTCTTGTGGCTGTCTTGAAGTTCCTGCTCATATTTTGTCCGAATTCTGACGATTTGTTTTGCTCAGCTTTTGTGATCAAAATTTTAACTTCTTTCTGAACTAAGCCATATTTTTTATGTTCTTCTTGGTTCTTATTCTCATTCCAATTTTTAAAGTTTCTTCTTTTCTTTAACTGATTATCTGATTGCTTCGTTCCACCACATGGTGCACTTTTCTCCCTTATTTTATCCTTAGTTTCGTTCAACATACTGTTTTTGAGATGTTGATTACTGTTTTCTTAATTCTTTCCGTACGGAAGCTTTTTATCAAAGCAACGGAAGAGATTTCAGGGTCAAAATGTGTCATGATTTTAAGAATCAATCTACATATTTATATTTATCTAACATAGAACATAATATATATGACATGTTTTTTATATTGAACAAGGTATTAGATTTCACCAATACCAAAATGATACAAGACATGAAAGAAGAATATGGTTTGATGACGAATAACGCTAATCAAATTGAGAGTGGCACACTGTGCGAAAAACGTACGCAGCCAAAATCGGTATGGCGCACAGTGCGGCAAAACGTACAGAAAGAGTTAAACTGTTTCCACTCTTCTTCTACTGTGCTTACTTCGTTAGGAAGTTTCTTGAATTCTTCAGTTTTTCTTCTAGGGTTTTCTTGATTCTTGATCTTTTAATTGTTTTATTTTTATCATTGTTTTATGTCATTATTAATGTATTATTGTTCATTTAACTCTTTCCGTATGGAAGCTTTTTATCGAGGCAACGAAAGAGATTTCAGAGTCAAAATTGTTCATGGTTTTAAGAATCAATCTTTATATTTATCTAACATATAACATATTATACATGAATATTTAGATAATTGAACAATCTATTAGATTTCACCAATATCTAGATGATACAAGACATGTAAAAAAAAATATGGTTTGATGGCGTTCACACTAATAAAATTGAGCTTTAAATAAAACTATGCGGCGAAACGTATGCTGCCGAAATCGGCATGGCGCACAGTGCGGCAAAACGTACGGAAAGAGTTAATTGTTTTATTATTGTCTGTTCTTTTTGCTTCTTTTGTCTGTTTTTGTATCTTCTCTTTGTTTTTTGCTGTCCGAGTGTAATCATAACTATTTTATGGTCCGTGTCGTCTGTGATATTAGGGATAGCTCTGCTGTCAGTTACTCTTTTCTTGCTGTTTTCTTGTTAGTATAAAATCTATCTGGCTTCTGCTTGTGTCATTTCACTTACACCAGGTGTATAATTGCGATTTTTTATGTTTGAAGAATGTGCTGGCGATAAATAAATCATTTTGATTACATAATTCCAGCAGTCTGCTTCCATTTTCATTTATTTCAGCTGTCTTATTGCCACAGGGTCTCAGGATATTTATACAGGACATAAATATATTTATAGTGAAAACCATTTTATATCTGCATTTGATAAACATTCTATCTCCATTTGATAAACATTCTATCTCATTTTCAAATCACAAACTCTTGTCAGGTAATAACTGTTAACAATGTTTCTCAAAATTTAATGATGGTCAGCTATGAAATATAATATACAAATTGATGATTAGATTAACTTACTTACACGTGCAACTTATTAAATTAATAATTTTTTTTTTTAATTATATGGACCAAAATGTATGCCATTTTTCAACATTTTAATGAAAATGTAATGTTTTGTCATGTCTCAGCTAATATTTTGGTACAAAAATTATTGTTCCTACTCTAAGCATAAATATTAATCATCGTCACTGTGCTAAATGGCTTTGACAAATACACCAAAATGTTTCTTGTGCTTTCACATTGATTAAGCCAAGCAAAGAGACTGCTATAAACAATATAGTCCATGCTCCTTTGCTCAACACTATGATATGTAAAATTACTACATTAGTAAAACATCAGGAATGACAATGCTAACATTTTGTTTCAAATAACTTGACATACATTTTAATGGCAATCATTATTAATGACAACAGCAATGAAAACCTTAAAAACTATAACAAAATTAATGTGTTGTGCAATCAGACACTTGAATATGTTTATTAACTAACTATATAAAATAAAAAACTGAACACCTTTTGAAGATAGGTAAAGGTAAAGTACGAGACTTGAACCGACGTCTTAGCACACGAGTTTCCACCCATATGTGCTCGGCTGCCTATCCAGGGACATTTCTGGATAGTGTTGCTTCAAGCATCGAAACTCACGATGCGAGGCGACATTCCTCATCTTCCAAGGGTAATACCCTGGTACCTATTTCTGCCAACGGCTGGGTTGACTGTGGGAGTATTTTTTCCCAACCACTAGTACAATTCACACTGCTCCCAGCAGGAATTGAACACGGGTTGTCCGAATGTTGGTAGTCCAGTCGGATGGTTTCCCCAACTAGGCTACCTAGGCCCCAATTTTGAAGATAATGGCGGTGGATAACTAAATTCTATTTCCCACATAACAACAACACTAAAAATGATATATTAGATTTTTACAAAATATTTAATTGTTGTCTTTCTCTCAGAATCAATACCTGTTGCAAAAAAAGTGTATTTCAAACTTGCAGATGGCAGATGCAAAAAATTATAATATTTGCCACCATACTTTCAGTTAGACAAAAATTAAACATATGTCAAATTAACTACAGTAGGATCCTTTTATAACGAGACCAGTTATAACAAGAATCCTGAAATAGCTGCAATTTTTAAAATCCCAGAATTTGTTCTTCTTTAACCTATATTTTTAAAAATTGTTTATATTGCTATTACCCAGCCTGGAAATCAGTTGTTTTTTTGTTTTTTGTGGTTTTGAGACCAGTTATAACAAGAATCCTGAAATAGCTGCAATTTTTAAAATCCCAGAATTTGTTCTTCTTTAACCTATATTTTTTAAAATTGTTTATATTGCTATTACCCAGCCTGGAAATCAGTTGTTTTTTTGTCTAAATCTGCCTAGCCAAAAAAAAAAACAAAAAAAAAAACTAATGGCCTGTACTTTAATTGTCTATGTGTAAAATGATCATGCGGGCTAGGAAGGACTAGTAAGATCTACTTGCACTCAGCAGTGGACGAGAGAGAGTTTGGGTAAATAAACGCACATTTTGTGGTTGCGGTTGGAGAAATTAGTTTTTTTAAAAATTGGATTGGTCAATAGGCTTTCATCATAGAGGCTGAGTGTTGGCACACATCTACACGATTGTTCAAATTTATTTGCAAGTCATTAAATATGTTATCACTATGGCTTTCAGTACTGGAAACAAAGCAAGTGCATATCACATGAAACGAAAGCGATGTTGATAGAGAAAGCGGACAAAACGTTAAAATAAAAATCAGAAATATGTAGGAAACAGATATTCCCTCAAGCACACTACCTATAATCCTGATGGACAGAAACAACATTATCTAGGCATTTGATGTTGTGGAATTAGTACAAAACATTACCCTCTATTTGGTGCTGTGGAAGTAGTGAACAATACCATTACATTAATTGCAAGAATTTCAAGACCCATCCTTATTGAAAAGGGAAAAGAGCAGACTGAGAATCTAGGTCACACCAACTTCAACCTAAGTATGGACTGGCTGAATCGATTCAAAATGCAACATGGAATTGCAATGAAAGTAGTTTGCCGAGAAACTGGGTCAGTTTCAAACTGTCACTGTACAACTGATAAGTGGAAGCAAAGTGAACTACAGGAAATTCTCAAGCAATTTGAACCAAAAAATATATACAAAGTGGACGAGACAGGGCACGTTTATAAGTGTGTCCCAAACCATACATCTGCTGAACAAGGAGAAACGTACATTGGTTACAAGATTCCAAAAGACATAATTTCAATTTTGATCACTGCGAACATGAATGGTGACAGGCTGCCTGCTGCCTCTGCTCACAATAGAAAGATTTGAGAAGCCATGTTGTTTTAATAAATATATACGAACATTGTCAACAGAGTACAATTAAAAAAAAAAAATCTAGGATAACAAGATCAATATTTGAACAATGAGTATGCAAACTTGATGTTTGACTGTGGCAAACTGTCAAATTTTGAAGAATTTGTGTTAAGATACTGACATTTTTATGACGGTATCGAAATCTAGGGTTAAAGTTGAATCTTCAACTCTTAAGTATTATACCTATCTGTAACTCTCCCAGTTACGATACCGAAGTATAAATTACTACCACTTAAATGTAACATTAGGTGATCTAAAAATAGTAATTTCTCTGAACTCTTGACACAGTCCCATATATCACTCTAGACAAAGCATGGGGACTCAAAATTCCTGACTTAGGTCGATTTATAACCTGAGTTTCGCCTCATGGACCGGATATATTACAATGTCTATCGGTACGATCACCATAAGTCTGTCAGTATGTATGGTGGCCGCATAGCGTTATTCCCTGTGGCTCCCGAGTCACAAAGGGTTGTTTGATGTCTGCCGATGACCAGGAAATTTCCCAGATCACAGTGGGGGAAAAAAAGGAAAACTGGGCAATTCTTGAAAATTTGTGATCTTCTTCCATATTAAACGTGGTATCTCACAATCTCAAAAAAAAAATAAATAAAATAAAAAATAAAAATAAAAAAAAGCAATGGAAACAAATTAAACACTGAGGGGTCACCGAAATATGTAATTAGGAAGGTACACAGGAACAGGGGAGGGGGTTAATGTTTGAATACGAACAAATTAAAAAGTGTAAGGAATTTGTGTTTTAATGCAGTAAATTTTACCACGGTATCATAATCTAGTGTTATCATGCCTAAAATACCCTTAACCCTAGATTATTATTTTTTGCTGACGATCAGGCCTATGAAGAAACAAAACTTCAACATCTATTGTCCTTGAATAAATAATATGAAATTAATAACATGTAAATAAATACAGATAAAAAACATAAGTTATAGCAATTGAAGACAAAACATAAACACTAAACAAAGAACAAGTTATAAAACAAGTAACAAACTTTAAATAACTGGGAACAACATTTTCTGAAGATGGTAAAATCTACAAAGAAATAGACATATGATGCAACATGGCAATTCAAATATTTGTAAAGTTATCCTCTATACTTCAACACAAAGCTATTACCACCAAGATAGATCTTATACAGAGTATATTCATTCCCACAGTGCTACCTATGCAAAATGTGGTCACTGATGTCTAGGCATAAAATAAAACTTGTTACCAGAGATGCGATGTCTGAGAAGAGCGCTTGGAGTAACCAGAAAAGACAGTCAGAAATGATGTTATAACAGAAGGAGTAAGCATTAAGTCAATCCTAAGCTACATACAGAAAAAACAAATAAACTGGCTTACCCATATAGGAAGAATGTTGTGTGATTCCTAACATACAAAGCATATATTAAAAGAGAAAAAGGGAGGTCAGGGAGGGAGAGAGAGAGAGAGAAAGAGAGAGAGAGAGCCCTAGATTACGATATATATATGTGGCTGACGTTTTCACAAAACCGTAAAAAATACTTCAATGTGGTTTTACGTTGTCTTGTCATATGGCCTCCTTAAGTCTATCAACCCAGCTGTAGTTTCGGCTCCCTCAAAGCATCATTCACTGACTATCTCGTGTTATAAAATAATTTCTTTGATGTCTCGCTGATATTTTGGGGTGGTAATTTTTACGACAGAATTATAATCTAGGGTTAAATATAATCGTTTCTACATAATTATAGTTAGGGGCTTCGATATTTCAAGTCCGGCAACTCCCGGTTCAGGAAAACGGCCAAATTCAGAATTTTTTTGCGTCGTCGGAAGTGACCGATGTCCGAGAGTCGGTCGTATGTTATTCGTTTTTCTGACCAATGAAAACGAGGCTGATATCGCTATATATATATACCAAATGACGCGGGATTCGTTCTATTTCACGCATGCGGGAAAATCGAATCAATTCATTAGCGCTCTTACAGCTATATTTGCATCTGAATACAACAGGTATGTTTCTTGCATTGATGTATATTGAAGAAACTTATATTTATTAATGAAATTGTTTATAATAAATAGTTAGTCTTATTACTTTAAGTGAGTGAAAACTCTGCAATGATCAGAGGCATAGGTCGATAGTTATTGCAATTTAAAGACGGGTAGGGTCAACAGGCTAATTTAACTTAATTTAAGCCTTGCCGTCCGCCATTTTGTTTCAGTTTTCACCTAAGCATATTGTGTTGTCATTTTAAAAAATTATAATTGTCAATGAGAAATCTTATTAATCTTAATGCAATATTGATATTTTGATTCATTATTTATTTATTTACAAGTGTGTGAAATTTGAAATTGGTTTTATTATTCACATGATTAATTGTTGTGTCACTTTTAACACACCACACAAGACTAAAAATAAAGTCTATTTTACAACTTTAAGAGTGTATTTTCATTGAAGAATTGAAATGGACAGTTAGCATGTTTATTAATGAAATTGTTTATAATAAATAGTTAGTCTTATTACTTTAAGTGAGTGAAAACTCTGAAATGATCAGAGTCATAGGTCGATAGTTATTGCAATTTAAAGACGGGTAGGGTCATCAACCAATTTAAGCCTTGCATTCCGCCATTTTTTTGTTTCAGTTTTCAACATTTAAAAAAAATTCTCTTATTCTCAATTCTGTTTAGCAATTGAATTTTCATCATGGAAGAAAAGAAGTCTGTGGCTGATCTGAGAGCTTTTCTGGCAACCTTTGAACCAGAGTATCCTTTGAAGAAAGGTTACATTGCTAGACTGTTACTGGGAGAGAAAACCTCAATCGGCTGCCGCAGAGGGATATCTGTCGCAAGTGTGCAAAAGACAGTCAAGGCTTTTGTACAGAGCATTGAACAGGATAAGATTATAGATGATGGTCTTCTTTGGTCATCACTGCATAATTTTGATAAAGTGCTTAAAAGAAAAATGAGTAACTTGACTCTTGAATGGTCCTTTATTGTAGAAAAAATGTTTAATGAAATCTTTCCAGTACTCTTTACAATGTTGCCTGTTTCTGTTCAATTAATACAGCCTGTAGTCCTAACTAATGAACCTTCTGTTTCAGGTGATTGTGTCACTAGTGATGTATCACAATCTGTTTCAGGTGATTGTGTCACTAGTGATGTATCACAATCTGTTTCAGGTATGCAGCCTACTGACACCATTGATAGACCCCCATCCCCGAAGAGGCTCAGACAGCACTGTGAACGCTGTATGGATAAGCAGCGTACAATCATAAATATGAGGAGGCTGAATGAAAGTTTGCACAAAAAGATAACGGCATTGAGAAAGAAACGTAAGTTGGAACCAGCAACATTGGCAGAGGCAAACCGGATCATCAAGGGAAAGGATAAAAGAATAAGTAACTGGATTGCAAAGTACAAGAAAGTAGCTCAGGGAAATAATACTTCATTTTATGTGAAAAATAAGATTGATGTATTGGAGAAAAAAGTTCAGGAGAAGGAAGCTATGATTAGAGAGTGCCTGGCTACCACTGCTGGCCTAAAATCACAGCTTAAAGATTCACAGTCAAAACTAAATGATTCTGAGATGAGAAGCAAACAATTGCTAGAGGAGATTCATGAGCTTGTATGTGACATATACATGAAGGACAGTGATGGAAAAAGACTGCGTCATGAGCATGCTAAGTCAAGGAAGGAAGATTCAATGACCATTACTTACTTACAAAATGAAGTATTGACACTGCAGGAGACCCTAGAGGAGACCACTAGCAGTGTCATTGAGGCAAAGCGAGATGGTAAACAGTACAATCATGTACTCAGGAAATGTTTTTATAGATGTCTTATTAATAATTTAAGTGTTGAGAATTGTTCTGATTTAATTTCTTATATGTTTTGCTACTTTGTGTGATGTTAGTTTTTCAGATGTTCCCAGTGCAAGTGTTGTAGCAGAGATGAGTTATGAGATCAGTGTACTATCTGATATTTATGCTGGGTACTTACTGCATAAGTCCCAAGTTACGACCCTATCATGGGATGCAACTTCATTCAGTGGGAACCACATCAATGAAGTGCATGTCACATGATGGTAAGGGTAAGCAGGTATCTCTAACACTTTGTTTAGGTTTACTTTCAGGTGGAACCACTAAGGATTATGAGGATCACATCAGCGACACTCTCCATGATGTCATCCGGCTGTACAGTTCATACAGTGGCAACAATGAGTCTGAGGTCAAGGAGCACTTTGCCAGGACAATAAGGAGCACCGTCACCGACAGGGCAGCTGTTAACCACTGTGTGGTGCAACGACTGGCGGAGAAGTTCAAGATGAAGCTTGTGGAACTCAAGTGCCATGTCCACCCCTTGGATGGACTGGCAACAGCCGCCCGGACTGTACTGGCAGCATTGGATAGGAGCTGGAGGAACGTGGAGCCAACTGGAACCGACTGCTGTGTATCAAAACTGATACATAACATCTCCAAGATGAGGTACACATGCTTGTAGTTGTCCTTAGTTGCTAGGTCTACTATCTCACACCTGCTGTCCCACATTTGTTTATTTTCATCTCAAAATGACATTTTATTTCTAATTTTTTTTAGAATTTTGCAATGTTTATGAATGGTCTCCCTGAGCCTAGTGCTTTACACTTTTTCTGCTTTGCTGATGCAATATTCACATTTTTTCAGGTTCAAGCAAGGATCAGGAGACCCAAAAGGATTTACAACATTCCTGGCGGAGAAGGGGATAGCAGCTGGTACCATTCTGAGATATGTGGGTAACAGATTGCATGTTCTGTTCCACATGGCTGCTGTTGTACACAACATGAGAAATGAGCTGCTCGTATTCTTCGAGACCCGATGCACCCGTAAAGGTTATGTGAGGGATACCATCATTGAGCAGCTCAAGGATTACAATACACAGGTCCAGCTCCAAGCTATAGGCCTGTTTTCAAAATATCTCACTGGACCATGGATGACTGTTGTGTACGGGAATAAAGATGGATTATCTAATCTGCAAATGGTGAGTGTTGTATAGGAGTATTTGATGGGTCTTATTGTCTTAAAACTAGTCTCATTGGAAACTTCTTACAAGAGTCATTACCTTTGATGGAATTAGTCTGCTTGTACAAATGCTTTCTTTTGCATGCGAAGAGTATATGGACTATTCTTGATCATAATCCTTCAAGCGTTGGTAAGGGTTAATATATTTGAGTTTAATAAGTTTTTCTTGCTTAATTTTGTAAAATATCCATTTGTCCAGGTATTTAAAATGTGCTGCTGCTTTTACTATCCTGCTTCTAGTCTCTCTCTTTTTCACCTTTTTATTCTATATTTAACCAAGATATTATTAGTGGTCTAATTTTTCTTAATTGACGGTTTAGATATATATATATATATTGCCCTCTAGTGGGTAAATTTTAAAATAATAATTTTACATGGCATTTATTCACAAGGTCTATTTTATACCAAATTCTGCAGGCTGGTGAACTTAAGAAGACTATTGAGAACCTGAAGACCATCAAGGACAATGAGAAGATTCTTTACACCTCTTCTCATGATGCCTTTGGCCGCTGTATAGATACAAATGATATTGTACTGACTAATTTAAGAAATGTTTCTTTCCAGGTAGACAAACTTCATGAAGCAGTGAAAGCTCTGGTTGCTGCTTTTATTGATAAACTCCAGCACCAGATGCAACCGTATGATGCACTGACAGGAACTGATGAAATGCTAAAGGACACTGCTTCAGCCCCAGCGCACAACATGCAATCTGAAAGGGCACTGGGGATGATGGATGCGCTGTGGAGAAGAGCACCTAATGCCACCCTTGGATTTATTAATGGAAAGGTTAAAGCGAGACAGAACGGGATGCTCAAGTGGCTTGATGAACTTACTGAAGAGGAACAATCTAAATTAGTTAAATTTGCTGTCAGCAACGGGGCAAAGATGAGGCTGTTAACAAGTAGAAGGAAAGAAGCTGCCCATAAGGATCAAGTCAGGAAATTGAAATTAAAAAAACAAAAGATTGAAACTCAAGGAAGAAATAAAGTAGAAAAAGTGATCAAGGATGCCTTATCCCGCAAGATCTCCATTGTCAGTTTAGTTGAATTTAATGATTTAGATCGAGATATATTAAATAAGTTAGATCAATTTGTTAAAGGTGAAATTTGTATTTCAGGCCAGAACATAAGTCACACCTGGACGAAGGATGGTGAAGATGTAGATTACCTAGAGATAATTATAAAAGTAACAGCAAAGACGACAGACGACCTACTAAGCAAACATGTACATTTACAATGTTTCAATGTAAACGATCCCACTGAGGGTGGCTCAGACTATAAAATGCCTTTAGCAAAATTTCTAACAGATTTTGCTTTAGGCGATGCGTCATTTATATGAATTTGTTCTTCACAGCGCATCTAAACTTATGCTCTTTTAAGAGCGGATTATATAATATATTATATTATTAATATGATGTGTTGTAAATAATATATTACGTAAATAATATGGTATGATGTAAGTATAATATGATATAACTAATATGATATGCTATAAATAATATGATTTAATATGACATACTATAAAAATATGTGATATATATAATGCTGCGATGTAAATAATGTGATATATTATATAAATTGTATATATAAATATTATGTTGTTTTGCCATGATTGTTTTTGGGCCCATCATGAGAAGAGGTAAGTTGGAATACTTGATGCTAAGTATGCTTTAAATAATATATGATGTAAACATGATATGCTATAAGTAATATGATATGTGATAAATAATATATAATATGGTGTACATGATATGCTGTAAATAATATATGTAAATATGATACGATGTAAATAATATATGTGATTAAAAATATTATATGTAAATAACTTATGATTTTTCTGATATATGAAGTGGGAGTAACATTTTAAATTATGCTGGTTAAATAGGCCGAAAGCCGCAAATATCAGTTATAATGCAAACCACAACATAAACACGCCCACTTAACGCCCCTTTACGGTTAAATGACATAGAGGTGTGTTATTTTAGCTATTGGGCGAACACATGCAAGAAAATGTGCATATAAAAGTCAATGTAATGTTTGCTATCCAGTAAGTAATTAATGTGAGTAATTAAATATCTTATGTGACACTAAAATTAAAATGTTGTTTGGGTTTTATTTATTTATATATATGTTTACAGTTAATTGTTCTTTCTTAATATGACTTCATAATCATAACAGATAGATAGCCCTTGAAATTACCAATTCAATGATACCATAATCATCTCTGTAGGACAAGTGAAAGTATTTTAAATATATTTTTATGTTGACATTTTTCGCCGATTATTGCTATAATTATGTTAATTATCGGCCATTTTGAATATTAATTAGCTCCAGGAAGGTTTCAGTGATGTAATTTGTTGTATTTTGTCACCCTGAACGCTACAAACAGTTACTTATGTGCTTCAAATTAAAACAGACAAAAAATACGGCAGAAATTCCACACACCTGTGTTAAGTCTCTGAAAAAAAGCCAACCTGGCATATTGATTTTTTTCTCTATGGCTTTGTTAATGAATTTATGCACAAATTAATACAGTTAAAAATTCATAACTTTTTTTCTAATTGTCGTACAGCCATAAATAAGGTATCATTGTTTAGCTTTCATCAAGGGCTATCAAGCTAACTTGTTTTAAATCATAACAGACTATTTTGAATTTTTTATAAAAGTACCTAATTATAGTAGATAGGCAAAACAATTTTCATATAATTTCTTGTAATCTTTGCATTAAATATTAAAAAGCAACAGATAGCTATCAATACTATAAACTGCTCTCTGATTAAAAATAATAGATATATAATTGTCAGATCAATCATGCTAAGAACACTTTATTTCATAGAATGTATCTCGCACACAACAAATATCACTAAAAACTACACAGCTACAAACCATTTCTGAGCATTGCCTTTATATGGTACACCAGGTCTGGTCTCCTTGTATTTATTCATCAGATTCACACGTTCAAATGCTTCCAACATTTCAAGTATATCATTATACTAAAAAATAAACATAACACAGTCTTGGTGAAAAAAAAGAAACCAGCAAGCAAGCATGGCATTATATAGAATTTTCTATAATATAATGAAAACGATGTAATATTTACGGCAACATAATTATTGTGATATCTATTTTTACTTTGTTCATTGGTATAAGCCACACTTTCTTCGTCTTCACCAGTATAGTGGGCATGGATGCATTGTGAATTGTGATGCTAGTTTACAGCAAGCTGTGTTATCTGCACTTTATATCCTGACATCTCCAGTAGAGTAGATTTCTAATTGCTTAACAACAGTTTTACCCAGAGCAGTAGCCATTTTTAGCCCTACTCTTTTTGCTTTTTAACTGCCAATGGTTCTTTAATGTGAGCACAATGCTCAAAGCACGTCTTGTTTTTTGCCAATATCCGAGAGGGTTAGATATCTTATCTCATTACCAAAAGATCAGAGAAGAGTAAAGCCACAAAAAACCCACGGTTTTCATTAGAAAAATTCCCACTACCTTTGATGAGATTCAAACCCCGGATCTTCTAGCCCAGTGGCATATTTATTAATTTATATATTTCTTATCCAACTCCCACACCCCAACCACATAATTTCTTTCACAATATCAAAGCATCTCACTTCTAAGCCATGTAGGCAAGATATATACCAAGATTATAATAAATTATAGAACCACAGTTTACAGAAGTGCAGATTTTTTTGTTGTTGTTGTTGAAAGATCATGTAAATGTATCTTTATTCTGACAACTCACAGCGTCCAGCGATCACACATCTCGCTCTGCCAGTCACACGCTATATATCACAGAATTCACATCTCTACTGGATACTCTCGCTTCTGTGCGTCTGTGTACTCAGGCTTACTTTACATAATGATAATGCTTCAGAAATAGATTATAAAGAACAAGACACCATTAATTCTAATAAGAGCATATGTCATCAAACAGGTCTGATGATTTACCAACACTGGCGAGGAGTAACCAGTGCCTACGTCATACAGGGGCACATTCTCGTGTATTTTCACACTCCACAGGAAACGTAGGGAACGGAACAGAAGTTAAGCTTAACTTGAAGTAAGGCTAAGGAGGTGATAACCATTGATTCATGTCATTTGTGTAAACAGAAGAGCAGATGGACTTAAAAGAAATAAAAAATAAATCCATCAGTCATCATTTTGTCTTTTCCCATGTCCCTGTACATAAGGATGATAAGGTGACCATATTTATCATGTGAAACCCTAATGATTAGGCTGATGAATCCGGGACGGATTAATTTGATAATTTAAATTGTTTTTTTCCCTTCAATAAAATGTTTAAAAATGAAATTTATAGTCTTTTTCAAGTGAATAATACATATATTATTATATTTTAAAACCAATTAAAACACCTTAACAATATAGGTTTACAAAACGTTATCAGTAGATAAAAAAGATTTTTATCAGATAAAAAGAAAAAAAACATTAGTGATACTCACTTAAATGGAAGTTGAAGCAAAGTTGTACTTTTCTGATCAGTATTTCATTTCAGTATACAAGATTTCAGATTTAAAACTTGGAGCGCATTTTACTGTTACTGTTTCGCCAAATGAACAAAGATGTTCCTGTTTAACTTTTTGAACATTTTCTACACAACGGAATAATGTATATTTTTAAGTCGAAGTGACGTTTACGTTATTGGCAAAATTGGTAAACGTTTGTGTCCCTAATGTATTTTAACAAATCCGGGACAAAAGCTAAAAAAAACTCTGCCAAATTCGGGACAGTAACGAATCCGGGACATAGGTTGAAAAAACAGTACAAAATCGGGACTGTCCCGAAAAAACTGGAACGTCTGGTCACCTTAATTATGGAGGGAAACTTCCTAAGCGATAGATCAGTAAATCATTTCAGGGAAAGAGGTATGTTTACAACACTAAGGAAACAAATCACAAATAATCAAAAACAGGAAAAAAATAAAGAATAAAAAAAAAAGATGGTCCAAAGTAGGATCGAACCCGTACTCCTCGGCACAGCGCCTCTGCCACGAGAACCAAGCGTTAGAGCACACAGCCAACTCAGCAACCTAAAAAGATAGCTATCATTTGGATGTCTTCCATGCTTGTGTACTCATGACTATAGCATGAACACAATTCGGGAATAAATTGTATATCTGCATTTTTCATATTAAGACAAGTATCTCCCGGATAGGGCAGGGCTGAATACTCACATTGTAGACAAACAGTTATAGGACGAAACAGCACAAATAGTAATTTCCAGTGGTTTAGACTGGAGACAAATAATAATAATAAATGAATATTATTATGGAGGGAAACTTCCAACACGATAGATCAGTGAATAATTTCAGGGTAAGAGGTATGTTTACAACACTCGGAAAAACCGTAGGAACGAACCCGTACTCATCGGCACAACGCAGTGCTTTCAGTGTAGTTTCCAGTGGCTTAGACTGGTGAGTATATTTGTTGAGAACCCTTGAGAATATTTTTAAGACCATATTTTGAGAATTCCTGTAAGCACCACTATATTTTGAGAGCCCTTGTAAAAACCCAGTTTTTTTTTAGAGCCTTAGTAAAATTAAAAAACCCAAAATATCTATGAGGGCCATAAGATATGAGAACTTTATCTGGGCCCTATTATTTCCAATTAAAAAAAGGATGCCAGTATCCAAAAACAAGCTATATAACACAGGGTCTCTTAAAAGAGACACGGTGTTGTCAGTATCCAAAAATAAGCCAGTGAAGTAGGTATCTATGGGCATGCCATGTGGGTCTCCTACAAGCATACCTACATCACAGAGTCTTGCAAGAGAGCATACATCACAAATTCAGAAAATTTGTAGAAAATGACAGGGCCGACAATCATCTCTCTAAAAAAAATTCTTATTTCTTTGAAATGGAAATGAATGATTTCTTTATTCAAGTGGAAATATTTTAAGATGATTTGGGGATTTCAAAAGGATGTAGACATGTCTTGTGGTGTCCCAGTGTTAGTCTATATATCGGTCCTAGTGTTTATACTTCACAACCCCTTTTTGAGCTGACTGTGGCCTATTATTGATTATTCAATCAAATAGACCCTAAGCACATGTGTTCTTTTCTTTCACCTTTCCATAGTTTTTCTCATTTTCTTTTCTTCTCTCAGAGCCCTCTCTTGCTGACCATAGTAAAGGAGAAGGTTCAAAGGTCACGTCTCTATCGTGTCAGAAGCATACAATCTATATCTCCTTGAGCAACTCATTAATTCGTGCTTTAAGAAGCATTCTCAAGAGCCGTCAATACATTCAACAATAAAACCGGGGAAATGGGACATAAAAATAAAAAATAAAGTCCATCCATGTGAAAGCCACACATCATCATCATCATTGGGTGCCTTCTCCGCATCGAAGGTTGGCTACCATGGAACGCCATTCCACTCTGTCTCTTGCTTTGATGGTGCAGATTGTCATAGGCTGACTTGTCCATCTTTTGATGTTACTCGTCCATGTTAGTCTTGGAAAGCCACACAAGAATTTTAATTTAAACCTCCACTGCCTCATGGAAGTTCCAGTTAGAACAAAGGCTAAGGCAATGAAGCCCTACAGAAAGTGTGGTCAGGCAGAGTCTCTTAAAGGCAGTCTGCCTATGGAAGCAGGCATACACAGAAGAAACATCAACCACTGAAGTAGGATGATGTAGGCCCAAGTTGCACAGGACTAAACAGCAGACATCCACGCAATATAGCAAATGCTACGCATCAGACTTTAGATCAAAAGAGCCACCAGTTTTAGATGTGGCCAAACAGGAACAGCACTGGTTACCCAGAACCAAAAGGACCAACAAAATAGGAATGTAACGAAAAACTCATACCACTCAGAGAAACAACCAAGGAAGATCGGGAAAATAGGCTCAGAATAATGCATTGGAACACAGAGGGAATAAAGTGCAAACAAATCATAATTCCAGAAATTTCTTAAAAAAACACAATATTGACGTATTCTGCATCTAGGAAACCGATCTCGGAAGTGCATACAGATTATCCATTAGAGGATACCAAATCTTTAGACAGGACTGAGAAGGCAGTCCCACCAAGAGAGGAGTCCTAACTGTTATCAGGAACCACATCCCAGCCTGGGAAACCCAAAGCTCCCAACTTGCAGTAAACACAGAATACTTAATCACCAGCCTGAAAACTATGAACAAAGACCTCACTATATGCAACATGTATTCACCTCCTAAGAGGAGTAAAACAAGGATGAATCCTATCACCAAGCTTGATCAATCTATATACTGAGCAAATCTTTAAAAACATCATAGAGATGCCAGGCTTAAACATTAATGGACAGATAATCAATAACCTAAGATATGCTGATGATACTGTTCTACTAGCAGAAAATCCTAAAGACCTACAACAATTGCTTAATGTGATAAACATGACAAGCCAAAAATATGGACTAGATATGAATATCAAAAAGACTAAAACTATGATCATAAACAACAAAAATTCTCAAGACCTACAATTAAATATCACAGTTGAAGGATTACATCTGCAGACAGTTCAGAGCTACAACTACCTGGGACATAGTATAACCAATGATGGAAAATGTACATCTGAAATAAATAAAAGAATAGGTAAGGCAAAAAGTAATTTTAATGTCATGAACAATATACTAACATCAAAACAAATAACACCAGGGCTAGAACTAAGAATAACAAAATGGTACATCTTCTCAATATTCCTGTATGGTGCAGAAACATGGACATTAGACAAGACAACAGAACACAAAATTGAAGCCTTTGAAATGTGAATCTATAGAAGAAAAGGTAGAATTGGATGGAAAGAAAAGAAAACAAACGATGAAGTTTTAAAACAACTAAAAATGAAAGGAGAACTACTAAACACAATTAGAACAAGACAAATGACATTTTTGGGGCATGTTAAAAGATACAACAGCCTACTAAAAGTAATATTGGAAGGGAAAATACAAGGTAAAAGAGGCAGAGGCAGACCAAGACTAACATGGACGAGTAACATCAAAAGATGGACAAGTCAACCTATGACAATCTGCATCATCAAAGCAAGAGACAGAGTGGAATGGCGCTCCATGGTAGCCAACCTTCGATGCGGAGACGGCACTCAATTATGATGATGATGATTCACCCCCTAATAAAGATATCCACCTGAAAGCATCTAGCCAAGCAATAAAAACTGGATAATCACTAGGGATTTCAATAGCGACTCTCCAAGTTGGGGGTACTCAATGCAAATGGTGAAGAGGTAGAAGACTTTGTCATAGAGAAGTCTTGTCATACTCAACAAACCTAAAGATGAGCAGATATTACTCATGGTCTTTGTGAAGCACACAGCCCAAATCTTGCCATTGCAACTGAAAACATAGAGAAGACTGCAAATCTAAATGTTCTCTAACAACTATGAGGCAGTGATCACAGATCATTACTCACCACTTTGAAAATTTTAAAAGACCCAAATTCACACATTAAATCAACCTCTCACCGCCAGCTGGAACTATAATAAAGCATTTTGAAATCTCTTTACTTCACAAATAGACTGTGGTTTGAAGAAAATCAAATATAGCAAAAACAGCCTTAAATTTTAAAAAATTAACACTTTCAATGAGATGCTCTATGCAGCAGGAAGAAGCATCCCAAAGCAAAAAGGACTACATGTAAAGTCTTAGTTTAGTCAGATAAATTATTTAAGTGAAATGAGTGATCTCCCATCGCAAAAAAAACTATAGTTCGTTCAGAAATTCGTGCCCACAGAGTATATCTATATATCTATCTTTCGTTCGCCTGAAGTATTGTCTATATCTGCAATGTCGTTTCCTGTATAAATTTTACTGTCTTTTGTAATTCTTGCAGTGGCCCATATAGTTTTGTCTGTAGTGTTGTATCTATGGGCCAATGGATTTTCCTCAGAAAACTATATTCTGTGCAATCTTGAAGTATGTGTTCAGCAGTCTGGGGCGCCTGTTCACATGTACAAGTAGTTGAGGTGCCGATCTTGAATTTTGTATACGTGTGACTATGGAGTCGATTGTGTCCTGTTCTGAGGCGTATAATGATAACTTGTTCATATCTATTCATATTATGAAAGTCATCCTGATTTGGGGCTTGTGGTCCTCTGATTGATTTGATTATCTGTTTCTTATGATGGTATGTAACTGGTGTATCTAGTTGTGTGCCTGTTGAACCTTCCTTTGCCAACTGATCTGCTTTCTCATTTCCTGGTATTCCACAGTGAGATGGGATCCACTGCAGGGCAACCCTGTGGTGCTTGCAGAGTTCAGTCAATAAGGTCTGCAGATGTGGTAATTTTCTGGATTCCAGTGCTTGGAGCACTGATCTTGCATCTGTCAAAAACACTACAGGCTGCGGGCTAAGATTACTGTTCAGCAGTTTTTCTATTGCCAACTTTATTGCTTGTATTTCTGCATCATAATTGTGACAATATTTCCCTGCTGCTATTTTATTCATATCCCTAGTGTTATTTGGGTACTCTATATATGCACCTGCTCCCCCATTTTTTACTGCATTCTGTGCTGATCCATCTGTATACACACGAATCCATAGATCTTGTGGGTATTCTTCATCCAGGAAACTGAGAGTTATTGTTTTTCGCTGTAGACTACTCTGTTCCTCTTTGTCAACTATTCCTTTCACTTCTGTCCGTATTTGAACTGATAATCCTGATTCCTCTGTCCAGGGAGTCTGTTCTGGTATGGGCAGTAGGGGGTTAACAACTCTTGGCATGTCTGGTGTTTGTCTACTAATACGCTTGGCTTGGTGGATAAAACTGCTTCTCTTAAGTCGTCCCAATGCAAGATTTTGGAATCGGTCCTTCATTGGATGTCTCGGCATGCAAGCACATTTTCTGCCTGTATCAGCAGCTTTGTATCCCTCCGTTCTCTCAGTGCTGGTATCCTCCACAATTTCTCCATCTCAAATATTGGTGTTGATTTCATTGCTCCTGTGATGACCCTAAGTGCCTGGTTTTGTACTTTATCCAGTTCTTGCAGTGTGGTGTTTGATGCTGAGCACCACGCAGATGATCTATATTCTAAATGTGGGCGTATACTATGTTGGTAAACTTTACTGAGTAAACTTTGCTGCTTTTTGTTTTGGGGAGAGAGTGAAAAGTGTAGTACTGCATTTGTCTGTATTGATGCTGATACACCATCTATTTGTCCATGAATTCAGTGCATTCATAGCTCTTTGTAACAATTTGGAGGTCACTGTTGCATATTCTTCTGTGCACCACATTACCAAGTCATCTGCATACATTGCCACTTTGATGCCATGTGGTAGTTCAGTAACTAGGTCATTGATGTAGATCAGAAAAAGTGCTGGAGATAGTACTCCTCCCTGTGGAACGCCCTGGCGCAATAAGACCTTCTTACTCTTAAAACCATCCAGTTGCACTCTGGCTCTCCTGTTATACAGGTATGCTTTGACCCATTTGTACATCTTGCCATTTACTCCATAATTTCTCAGTTTCTTCAAAAGCCCTTCCTTCCATACCTTATCAAATGCTTTCTTTAGGTCTATCGATGCTGCTAGTACCAGTTTCTTTTCTTGAAACGCATCCTCAATTTCCTGGGAAAGATAGGTTGCCTGATCTTCGGTAGAATAACACTGTCTAAAGCCTGCTTGTTGTGGGACAAGGAGATTTTCACTTTCCAGGTACCACTGCAGTCTGAGATTGATTATATGTTCCATTGTTTTGCACAAACAGCTTGTAAGGCTTATTGGTCTATAGCTGGATGCCATTGAACCATCTTTTCCTGGCTTTAGTAATGGTATCATAATTGCTTCTCTCCATGCCTGTGGCACTCTACCTGTGATCCAGCAAATGTTGTAGATCTGCAGTAGTTTTGCTTTAGCTGCGGTTCCCAAGTTCTTAATCATTTCATTAGACACTCCATCACTACCTGGTGACTTTTTCATTTTTAATTTGGATATTGCCAGCTCTAGCTCTCTTTGTGTAATGGGTATTTCCATGACTTCATGTGCGGTCTCTTCTTGTCTTGCATTTTGTTGTTTTAGACGGGTCTCTTGACGTTGCTCTAGGCTAATTTCAATATTGTTGTCATTTGCAAAGGAGTATGCAAAGTGATTTGCTGCATGCTTACCTGTTAGGATGTTTCCATCCTTCTTCAGTGTAATTTTTGTGTTCCTTTCTGTACCCTCATCATTCAGCTGTTTTACAAGCTTCCACACTTTCTTGTGTCTCGTTCGAGATTCAAGGACTCTGTTTTCTCTTTCCAGCTTCTCCGTCTGGCTTTAGCATGTTTATAATTATTGTGGTGTTCCTGGCAGGGGTTATTTTCTGCTTGCTTTCGAGATATTTCCATGTCATTGTGCAGTTGTTCTAGTTCACTACTCCAGTATGGTTTGTAGTGTTTCCGTGCCCCTCTAGGTATTGTTTCACTGGCAGCTTGTACTATTAGTCTACTGAATTCATCAACTATTTTGTTGATGTCTCTGTCTGTATTTAGATCTTTAGTCAGTACACTGGTGTAATGTTGATACATTTTCCAGTCTGCCTTTTTGTAATTCCATCTGGAGAGAGTGCTGCTCTCCCTGACGGCCTCATTTTGCACCACTAAAAAGACAGGTCGGTGGTCGCTGCCTCCAAGTTGTTTCCCCACAATACGTGTGATATTCCAATCCAGGTCTGGTGAATGGAAAGCAAGGTCTGGTGTAGATGTGGTATGCCATGATCTGGAATAGAATGTTGGTGGATCTGTTGCCTGGTTTAATAGTATAAGCCCATTGTCATCCTGCCAATTTTCAAGTTCTTCACCTCTCTTGTCCATATCTTCATAGCCCCAACTCTGTGAATGGCTGTTAAAGTCTCCACATACAATTATTCTTTCTTTTAATGTAATTGTGTCTAGTGCTAGTGGGCGGTCACTCGGACAGTAGTAGTTAAGTAGATGAAAGTCTGTATTTCCTGTCCTGAGGTGCAGTATTTGATATTCCGCCCCATCCATATACACTTCAATCTGACATGCATTAATGTTGTTCATTACAAGTGTCAGTATTCCGCCCTTTTGTCTGTTTTTTTATCTGTCAGATCGGTAGCACTGGTATCCCCTAATCTTCAAGGCTATGTCGTTGTTTAGATGGGTTTCCTGCAAACAGCATATGCTTACTTGTTCTTCATGCAGGATATTTTCTAATTCTATCTTTTTACTGTACCCATCTCTTTTGCTGCCTTCAGCATTCCAGTGCATTATTTTGAGTGGTCTTATTTTGGGTTGGCCAGTAGCTCTATTCTCTCGCCCCGACTCCACAGAGCGACTGAGAAGGACATCCAGTAATAGAGGTTGAACCCTTTCGAGGCTGAGGGCCCGGCGCTGCACCTACCTGAGTGTCCATCACAGGGCGAGTGCCATACTGATTTGCAGTTATAGACATACTTCCATTTGCGTTGAGTGCGTGGCATCCTGATTTTTGTAGTGCGCCTTTTGGCTGGTTGCCTCCGACTTCAGCACTTAAAATTGCTAGAGCAGACTGTGGTCTTGCACGGGTGTAGGAAGGCCTGGCCAGTCTTGGTTTTCAGTCCCTGGTGACTGTTAAGCCCCATCCCCACGACAAGGAGCTGGCCTTGATGAGGCACCGAGTATATATATAATAAATCAATTATCACGGAAACTGTTTGATGAAATTTATTAATTTTTTGCATGAAATCTTATTTGTCCACCGACCTTAAGATTTTATAATATTTAAGTACAAAGGTAGTCGGAATTTTGCACAAATCGTTTTCTGTTATATAATTTTAGGAAAATATCAAACCGTGTGGCCCAAACAGATTTTACTGTAAATTAGGTTAATTTTCAAACAATGCAAGCCAAAGGCGTATCCGTATCACATTGAAGAGTGCACAATTTTGTATTTGATTTTATATCTTCGTCATAGAGATAGGTAAACTTTGACCAAGGTACCAATCAAACATAGTCGCCACATAGCAGGCATGTCATCAGCAAAAATATATGGAACGACCAGAACATAGTCAACAAATAGTAAGAGTGACATCAATAAAATTGTGCTGATGTCATACATACTACATTCCGAATCAGAAGTCTCTAAGAGGTTAACATTTGTTACCGGTTGGACAAATTGCATTCCATCTTGTTGCCAGTATTGTTCTTCTTCTCTGAGCACATTGTCGTCACATTTTCTCATGCACTCAATGTCTATCGTTGAGAGGGCATCACGCGTCAATATACGTTGAGAGGGCATCACGCGTTATATCACAATCACACATTTTAAACGTCGTGTTCTGCGCAGCAACTTGCCCTTTGACTTTAGCCCACACAAGTTCTATTGGGTTAAGGTGCGATTGATAAGGTGGGAGGCGAAGAGATCAGAGATGTGTGGCCATACTGTGCTATTATTTTATCAATTTGATATAACTTTATCTTCTTAGTTTGTCTAATAAGTTGCAACAACTTTGGTTTTAACTGGGCGTTTTGAAAAGAAACATTTTCTTTCCTAAGCCATGTGATGATTTCATCTTTTGTGCTTGACGAATTAGGAACTTTGTCCTCCAGTGCACTATTATAGGATGCATTTTCCATTACATGGCATGAATGTCTATGCAGAATGGGGAGTAGAGTGTTCTCTATCCAGTCTCTGAAAATTCGTCCATTCATTTCAGTGTGGTAGTCTTTGTAGACTGTTTGAAAAATAAGTTGTGTGTCATTAAAACATTAAGTCCATTCTCTCTACTACCACAGCATATACTAATTATAATGTGTTATCCTTTGCTGCTGGGAATGCTTCTTTTATTTTCTCTGCCAACTGATTACCATTCTTTCTCATATGTATTGTGAGCATTGATCCACGTTTCATCCAAATATATTATATCGTAGCTTTCCATTCGTCGCTCACGGATCTGCCTCAGGTATTTGCTCCGAACAGAAATCAGGTATGGTTTTTCACAAACAATATTGTTACCGCTAGCAGATTTTCGAAAAGTGAAACAAGTGCCTCTTGCGATCATTCAACGAGTCGTTTTTGAGATTTTAATATCATATTCTAATTGCAGTCGAACTTTAAATTTGCGCAGTGTAACAAGTTGATTTGATTCAAACATTTTCAAAATTTCACGTCTTATAACGTCTTTCTCAAAATCGTAAATTTTAATTTATCTTCCTTCTTGCTTGACCGTCGTATCTGCAGTTTCAAAGTTATGTCCTATCCAGCTATTGAAAAAATACTTTCTATCCATACTTAGAGCTGTCCGTGTTTTTTATTCCTGTTTTTTTTTGACATCGTAATATAAGTGATATAATATAATATATGAATAGTGAGATTATTTTAAGATCCATTAGGGGCATTCCTCTGATAATAATCGGAGGTCATAATATAAATAATATAAGGTATGCTGATGATACATTCTTAATCGCTAAGAGTGAAAATGACTTACAAGAAATGTTAGACATTATAGTGAAAGAAAGCAAAAATAAGGACTCGGTCTTAATAGCAAAAAGACAAAAGTAATGGTAACGACAAAGAAAATGACATCAACGCAGTGCACAATGAAGACAAGTGGAACAATATTAAATAGGTAAATGAATTTAAATATCTGGGAACATTGCTAACCTCAGACGATAGATGTACAACAGAGGTGAGATGCAGAATGGCTCTGGCAAAAGCATCTTTCCTTAATTAAAAAGAGGAAGACACTGTGCAATCCATTTTTGACAATAGAAACAGCAAAAAGAGTTCTTAAATGTTATGTAGAGCCGGTCTTAACATATGGATATCAATCATGGACAATAGGACAATGGACTAGAAAAAATCACCAGAGGATGTAGATATGTGGTTTTACAGAAGAATGTTGAGAATACCATGGACAACTAAGAAGAGTAATGAAAACGTTCTGAAAGAGGCCAAAGCAAAAAGAGAGCTAATTTCCAATATTAGGAAGAAACAATCATTATTTTTTTTGGCAAAGTAACGAGAAGGGTACAGCTTGAATATTTTGTAACAACTGGAAAATCGAAGGACAAAGAGATAGAGGGAAGCAAAGAAAAAAGATACCAGACAGCTTAAGAGAATGGCTTGGCAGAAGGTCAACAACTAAAATGATAAATAACTGTCGATTTTAAAAATCAAGTTGTCACTTCACAATAACTTACAAATTATCACATATAAAGGATTATACATTAATACAAAGTTTCAGGATGTGTGAAATCAAAGGAAGGAAATATAATAATGGGACAGAAGAAGACAATGGAGAGATGGACAGAATATATCAGTCAACTCTATGATGATGAAAGACCAAAATTAAACAATTCAAATGAAGACACAGGACCACCAATAATGCAGAGTGAAGTGGAGGACACAATTCAACACATGAAAAGAGACAAAGCTCCAGGTCCCGACAATATAACAATCGAAGAGGTAAATGCACTAGGAGAGCTGGGAGTACAAGTCATAACACAATTACTCAATGACATATATAACACTAGACACATACCCGAAGATCTACTAAAATCTATCTTTGTAGCCATACCGAAGAAGTCAGAAGCCACTGATTGTGAAGACCATCGCACTATTAGTCTCATGAGCCATATGACAAAAATATTACTAAGAATAATCATGAGACGGGTAAAGAACAAAATAAAACCAGAAATAAGTGAGGAACAATGTGGATTTATGGAAGGAAAGGGCACCAATAATGCAATATACATCTTAAGAACATTGATAGAAAGATCTATAGAGGTAAAGAAAGATCTATATGTGTTATTTATAGACTACACGAAAGCATTTGACAAAGTAAAGCATGTGGAAATATTCAATATGCTGGAAAAATTAAACATAGATGGCAAGGATCTGCGAATCATAAAAAAACATGTACTGGCAACAAACAGCAGCTATACGAATTAGCAACCAAACTGTGTTTTGTATGTTCGGAGTTGGAGTTAAACACGATGTCATAACATCATCAAGCGCCATACATTTACTATGACGATCATCATTTTCAGGAGGACGTGATCTTCCGGGCAATGTGATGGATAGGCGGCAGGAACCATTGAAGGCTATGTCTGCAAAGTATTCCTTGTTGCAGTTTCCTCATGTTCCAAGTCCGGCTTGTTGCAGGAGCTACTGAGTTAAGTGCTCTGTGCACACCGTGAGCTGTGTGTCTCATCCATTTTGATCATGTTTCGATACTCCAATTGTGTACGATGAATGATGATATCGTATGACAGGGAACAGTTGGCTGTGTTCATTTTCTGTGCGGTTTCGCCTTATGTCTTTTGGCGTGTGCTGAGACTGCTATGATGGGGACTACAGTTACCTTTCTTTGTTTGGAAGATGAGTTATAATTCGGATGATTCCACTGGCACGGGCGGTTGAGCAATTATGGATTTTAATTCGCTTGCAGTGATACCGAGGCCTTCCATAACCAATAACCAATAACCAATACATTAATAGTAAATACTTTGTCAAGATATGCCTATGATTTTTTTTCAGAAGAAATCGAAAGCAACAAAACTACTTTCTGAACGGCGCGTCTTACAATTTACGATTCAATAAGTGCGAAATGGTGCTAGGATTGTGTGGAAAACATGTGAGATTTCCTTTTTTAAAAAGATGAGTTGATTACAACAAATGTGGATATTGTAAACTTCTAAAATTTAGGACGGCCAACAAAATAATATTTTTATATACCTCAAAGAAACAAAAATCTTTCCTAAATGCATGACAATAGGGAAAAAAAATCAGACTTAAGGTCGGTGAAAAAATAGGATTTCTTGAAAAAAATTACTGAAATTCATCAAACAGTTTCCGAGATAATTAATTATCTATGGGCACGAATTTCTGAAGGAACTAAAAATTATTTTTGGGTTTAGATTTTGTATTTTGTTTAGGTTTAAGGTTTGGGTGTAGGGTAATGGTTAGGTTTATGACTTTACCCTCACGTCCTGTTTCTGTTGTCTCTACTATTAGGGGTATGAATAAAGAATGTATTACCAATGAATTCCTCACCACACCTGGGTACCATCACCAAAATGTGTCCCCCTGAGAATCTTTAACCAAAGCTGCTACTCAGGACAGGTTCCATCACCCTGGAAGGAAGCTCACATACACCCAATCATGAAAATAGGAAAAGACAAAGAAGAGTTTAAAAAATACCCTAAGTCTCCTCAGTTGTGGAGGAAAACTGATGGAGAGGATGATCAGCAGAATGTTAATCTGGCACTTGGAAACTAACTCACTCCTCACTGCAACACAAACAGGATACAGACAAAACAGAAGTTCAGATGACCAACTGACATATCTCACACAGATATAGAAAATGTCCTCCAGGAGAAAAACAAAATTATTGGCTATTTTCTTTAATCTCTCTCATGCCTTTGACACTGTAAGGAAGGAAAGAGAGTTGCTGAAAATTCTACAAGCAAGAGTCACACAAAACATTTTCTGAATCAAAGACTATCTATTCCAAAGAACCATCACTTGAAAACAAACAACCACCTTAGCTAGTCAGTCACATTGCAAGAAGAGGTTCTTCAGTAAAATATTATAGCACCCACACTCTTCCTAAAATATATAAACAACATAACAAAATGCTGCCACCATTATGTTTCATGAAAAATGTACTAGCATCAAGACAAATAACACCAGGGCTAAAACTAAGAATAGCAAAATGTTATATCTTCTCAAAATTCCTGTATGGTGCAGAAACATGGACATTAGACAAGAACATAATATTAGAGTCTCTGAAATGTGCATTTATAGCTTCTATCGCAAGAATTGGATGGAAAGAAAAGAAAACAAATGATGAAGGTGTAAAACAACTAAAAATGAAAATAGAATTACTAAGCACAATTCAAACAAAACAAATGCGATTTTTGGGGCATATTAAAAGACACATCATCATCAAGTACCATGCCTGCTGACATAGGCGATTATGTTTCTCCACAACTTTTGATCTTGACAGTTATTTATCGTTTTCATTGTTGACTTGCCACAGCAAAAGACACAGCAGCCTACTAAAAGTAATCTCGGAAGGGAAAATATGAGATGAAAGAGGCAGAGAGAGACCAAGACTAACCTGGACGAGTGGCATCAAAAGGTTGACAAGTCAGTCTATTACAACCTGCCCTACCAAAGCAAGAGACAGAACGGAATGGTGTTCCATGGTAGCCAACCTTCGATGCGGAGAAAGCACTTAATGATGATGAACATGATCAAACTGCCTACATTCAGATGACTTTACTATCTGGATAGCCATGGAACATGTCACTACAGCCTCTTATCAGCTCAAAAAAACTGTGAAGATGATAGAAAACTGGACAAAGACACAGGGTCTAAAAATAAGCAATACGAAAACTGCAGCCACACTCTTCTCACACAAATAAAATACATCAACAAACAACATTTATCAATAAGGCTGGGAAACATTATATAACCCCAAATTGACACACCAACATTTCTGGGAGTCATCCTTGACTCAAGGCTCACCTGAAAATCCAATGTAAATAATATTCCATTTACGCCAGAATTTGTCAACATTGCCAGATGAATTATATAGACGAGTATGGGCGGCGCCTGGGTACAAGATTTTGTGAGCATCTTCATGATGTTGATACGACTAGCAGTCCGATGTCGTCCCGTTTAAATTCTCCTGGCCATAGTGGCAAACACAACATGCAAGTCACTGACATTATGTCACTCAGCAATCGTCGCCGGTTCGCCCTTGAGAATCGTCTCATAGTCAAGTTGGGTTAGCTGTCCCCACAAGGCATCAACATAGCGCTCTCATACACATAGGATACCTGTTACACATTTCTTACCCTCGTGCACGCCCACACCTATACATGTGTGTATATTTGTCTGCATGGGTAATGGCGCATTTAGACACTTTTGGTTTTTTTTTCGTGCTTTGTGGTAACATATGCAGACGTATGCGTTTATGAATGTATTGTTCATGTAAGCATGCGTTTGTGCACCTCTGTTTGGTATGCACACCCATAGTTGCAGATATGCATAGATTTATGTGTTCGCATGAGTACGTTATAAAAATGTTCCACGTGGATAAACTTATGGGGAATCAACCCATGCAAACATTTTCAGTAATAGAAGAGTCTGGAATCTTTCACAACCTCCCTTTATATATTTTTAAAACCCTTCTCTTTACTGTATTCCACAACTGTGACTACCCTCTCAGCTCGCCAAATCAATTTCAGTCCAGTCGGTGCCTGATCAAGCTCCAGACTGGAGGGAAGTGACTTATATTCCTTTGCTGTCAGAAAAGACAGAATTAGTCCTACAGTGGATATTAGCATACTGTGGCATCCCTGGAAATGAGAAAGCAGATGAACTCGCAAAAGCAGGTGGGAGCCTTCAATAGTCCAAACAACTCCAGAGCTTTAATGAAATAAAAACAATCTTGAAGCAAGCTAGGAAAACAGAATGGAGGGAGTTACATGAAACATATGAGCAAGAACATGACAACTTAAACAAACTCAGCATACATGAGCAGACCAAGGTATTTAGACTCAGAACAGGTCATTGTGGCCTCTGTGCACATACACAAGATAGGACTCAGTGACTTGTGACTGCTGAGCATCTAGACAAACTCCAGAGCACCTACAAGACTGCAACACTCTCAATACCCAAAGAATATAAATATGCCCTGCAGAAACAACCCTGAAAGACAAATTATGAGGAACAGGCGATGTCCTCAAATACTTCATCTTGTTTGTGAACCAAGCTGGTCTAAATGTCCAAATGCATAGCAATAGCTGATCACTGAAGAAGAACTTGAGCAAGAAATACTATAAGTGTGTGTTAGCTTCATCTCATACAGAACACAACCCTAATGATGCAAATTGAGAACGTCTGCACTGTCAATCTGCATGGGCAAATTTGTGTATCAATTTGACAAGTATTCATATAATAGTGAACAGGGTGTTAATTAAATGTATATAAATATCTTTTGAAAAAAATTGCAAGCATGTGGTTTTCTAATATAGTTGAAATTGTCTGAGCACACATAGTGTATATAATTACTTTTTTTATAGTATAAATTTTGTCATTACAAAAAATCTACCAATCCCACCGCAGTTATATTATACAGGCAGAATATGTAACACTTATATCACATACACAGTAAAATGGAATCAATCTTAAGATCCCTAAAAAAGGCAATCTCGGATGTTGTAAAAACTGGAGAGGCGTGACACTTTTGTCAGTTGCCTCAAAGTTATTCTGCAAAATCATGATGAATCGAATAAAGGATTCAATAAATACAGTAGTGCCTGAAGAACAGGCTGGGTTTAGAAAAGGGAGAAGCTGCCTTGACCACATTTTTACTCTGCGACCTAAATTGGAAGAACACATTGAAAAGCAAAAACCTTTTGTGCTTAACTTCATTGACTTCAAAAAAGCTTTCGATAGCATTCATAGAGATTCTTTGTGGAAAATTATGAAGCAATATGGCATGTATACATGTACGTGTACATGTATGATGGATACACATGTGCAGTTCGTACAGAGGAAGGACTGAGCGAATGTTTTCCAATAGAAACTGGGGTTAAACAAGAATGCATTTTATCGCCCTTGTTATTTGGAGTTGTTATGGACTTCATAATGAAGAAATACTGCACTGGTAACAAAGGCATCGAATGGATACAAGGAGACCATTTGGAGGACTTCGACTTTGCTGATGACATAGTTCTCATCAGCAGTCAGATAAAAACGATGCAGAAAAACACACATGAACTATCATCAATAGCCAGCAAAATTGGGATTTAAATCAATCATAAAAAGACTAAAGTCATGAAAAGCTTAATCCCAACAGATGACAAAATATACGTGGAAAATAAATCAATGGAAGAGATCGACCACTTTATCGATCTTGCAAGTCACATTGATCGGGAAAGGGATACAAGTAAAGAAATTAGAATCAGAATAGCTAAAGCAGCAATATCTTTCAGAAGCCTTGAAAAGTTGTGGAAATCAAAACTCATCAGCACAAACACAAAACTTTTTCAAAGTACTTATTCAAATACAAGACTATTAAAATAAAACGTACTATCTACCCTTACGTATACGTATGAGAGCTGGAAAACAACAAGAGATATAGAAACAAAGTTGAACGCATTCGAAAATAAATGTCTAAGGAAAATACTTGGTATAGCGTGGAACAAATTCAAAACAAACGAAGAAATTAGAGAAATCACCAATCAACCACTAATATCTTCAGTAATTAAGAAAAGACGATGGTCATATGTTGGACATGTGATGAGGAGAGATAATAACCGAATAACAAAGCAAGCCCTCATATGGGTAACAACAGGCAAGAGGAAAAGA
This sequence comes from Megaustenia siamemsis, assembly GCA_032433765.1. NCBI lineage: Eukaryota > Metazoa > Mollusca > Gastropoda > Stylommatophora > Ariophantidae > Megaustenia > Megaustenia siamemsis. Next base: position 48,237,365 of record JAVIAB010000059.1, on the reverse strand, counting down.
GGCCAACCCAGATAGACACTGAGAAGAACATTGATCAGAGAGGCAAGAACGGCAGGAATCGGCTCCCTCAATGAGATAGAGTTGTTTGCACAGAACAGAGACAAATGGCGAGATTTGATAAAATATCTTTACAAGGATTGAAAACTGCTAGAATAAAAATTTAGATAAGAGAAAGAGCATTTGGGTCTATGCACTATGGGCCGGCTACGGCTTGAAAGGTCACTAGATAGATAGATAGATTACATCAAATATGATTCTGACACTCCCTGTCTCCTCCCATTTTAGATTGCCAGGACCTAATACCTCTGATGACTTCCGTGTTACTAGCCGTGTCATCTCTTGTTCCTCAGATACTCACAGCCATTTACGTTGGAGAACTCACTCATGGCTAGCTTTGGTACTCTCCAACAGACAGGATTAAACTCTGTTTATTCTTTTCTTTAATCACTTGTCTTCTTTTCATTTCTTTCATGTGTCCTATTCCTATTCCCCCATGTGTTATCTTTATTACATCTCTTACTCTTCTTTCCCGTTATCACCTCTATCTTCTCTTTCTTGTTCTTTTCTTCTCTTTTTCTTTGTACCTCCTTTTATTTGTCAAATTTTTAATTGTACCGTTCCTTTGGTCTAATTAAATCCTACCTGCCCTATTGTCTATTAATCTTTTAACCAGACTCTATAAAAAGCCTGACCACTGTCTTTTCCGCCATTTTCTAAAGCTGTGTAGTTGTGTGCATTTAAACTTGGAATTTTGTGTTTAGTGTGTATAATTTGTTATACCTGATGAAGGCTTTTGCCGAAATGTTGTAGCTTATCTTGTTTTTCTGTTAGTTTAGCTGTTCAATACCATTTTTATTTGCTTTGTTTTCTGCACGCAGCCCGGCATATAGTACTTTATATTTATTATATTTGATAACAGATATCTGTGCTTATCATCTCCTTGTATGCTGCTACTTATTGTTTTTTCCTTGTTATCTCTCGCTATCATTGGTCTTACTTCTACTGTGCCTACTTCACCAGTTCTTGAACTTTATTCGCAAATCTGTTTGTGATTCTTGCCGCCTTCTTTCTCCTGAACTTTCCTTTGTCTCCTCCCAAATGGGCTTCCTCACTTTGAATAAAAAACGAGATTCTCTTGCCACCTCAACTTTCTCCATCAGCACGTCCTACCCAAAGGGCTCTGTATGAAGTTTCAGCCACAGGTAGGACTTATTAACCATTACGATATTATACATGTTGAGTATATTGAATTTCAATGTGGCCTTCTGCGTATCCGTACCGTCATTACTAGCCACCAACGTTTACTCTCACATCTTGACACTTCTTTCCAAACTCAGCCTTCTGACCTCTGGGAATCCTCCAGGCTATCTTTTAATTCAGCAGATTATTCTTGTCTTTAATAAATTCTTCTACCACTTCCTCTCTAAGCACCATACGGCTAAACTGCTAGCGTTACATCCTACTCCCCCTCCTCCTATCCATTCAGAATTGCCTGATCCCAACTTAGTAGTCTTATACCCCATGACCCTCCCTTATCTGAGGTTGAAAGATCTGTCCTCAGTAAAGGCTTGAAGTTTGTCCCACTCCGCCACACTAATGACCACCATCAACTCCTCCAAGACATACATTCCTACATCCGTAAATTACACATCAAGCTCTATTTCTATCTGCACCCTCCTTAAGATAACGAATTCTCCAGTTTCAAGGCCTCTAAACCTGATTGGATCTCTGCCATAGGTGCTTCCCTTGCACTCGACACATATATTGCCACCACCTCCCAGGAAATCAAACATTTGAGCTCCCAGAAACTACATCGCACTAATCTCTCCCCTACTGAATAGCTAGCCCTTACTAATCTCCACCTACATGATGACATAGTTATCAAAACTGCTGATAAAGGTGGTTCCTTAGTGGTTTGGCCTAAGATCCTCTACTCCTTAGAGGGACATTCCCAACTCTCCATTCTACAAATCTTGCCATGGTCAAAAACAATAAGGAGGTCAAGTCCACCACCTCTGTTTTAATCAAAAGCAAAGCTCTTCCTTCCAGCACCAATAACATTACTATTACTGACTCAGCCTTAGATAAGCCCTTTTTCTATATGCTACCTAAGATCCACAAACCTTGCAACCCAGGAAACCCATTGTCTCTGCATGTTTCTGCCCTACCATCCTATCTTGGACAGTGTCTTCCAACCTATTGTCCAGGGCCTTCCCCTCTTTCGTTAAGGATACTAACAACGACCTCAATTTATTCTCTGCATTATGTCCTTGCTCTGATAAAACCTAACACCTTTTTGTTTTCGATGTCTGCTCTCTATACACCTCTATACCTCACAAAGATGGCCTCTCCAGTTCTTCCTAGAACATAAGAACCAACCCTCAGTCCCCATCACTGCCCTTTTTCATCTGGCTAAATCAGTCTTAATCCTCAACTTATTTAGATAGTGAATTCAAAAGATTAATTATTATACTACTAATTAAAATATTTCCAGTTTCTTCTTTGCTCACTTTTAGCAATCTACATTGTTAATTTTGAGGCGGGTAGCAGTACATGTAAGGCTATATAAAGTTTTTTTTTATAGAAGAAACTTGACACTGCCCTATGCTCTATCTATTGCTACCCTACATTGAGAAGTTACAACAGATTTTCAATATCAAAGCACACATGACACTAATGCAGGCATGCTTCATCAATCCTGTTTTATCTGTAGTACAGTTCATGTCTCAGTCTGTTGTTCTCTAAGCACTGGTGGAAGATGGTGATTTGATCACAGCATGGCAGTTGATGACAGATGTTATTAATGTGACTTGGATCCTTTTTTTTCCTATTTTTGGATTTGAAAACAGTTTGACAACTGTATATTGCAATTTCTTAAGGTGACCCTAAATCCTTTTCAGATCCGAGTTCCTGTCTGCCCTTATTATCTGGAAAGCTGCAATGTACAAATACTCACTGAACCGTTATGATTGTGCAATATTGAGCAAATCTTTATGAGCTTTTTAGGTCACAGTGTTTTAGTGTGTTGGTTCATTAAAGTTTCAAAGGTCATTTTTGAAAATTAGCTTTTTGTTTCACCGCTTACAACTTGTGTTTAACTATGCTTACTGCTGCATATTTCAACTCCACTACTGCTTTGAAATTGCAACATTTCACAGTCCTCTATACCCTTAATTTTGGTTATATTTAAAAATAAATATTCCTCTATCTTTGTTTCTAATGTTCTCTTGGATGAACCATCAACATGTACAAGTGTCTACAGTTGTGATGGAAATTTCTTTTTTTTTATATACACTTGGTAGCAATGCATTTTTCTTGAAATTCCAATCCTTGCAACTTTTTGTTTGCAATCCCTGGAATGTCACATTGTGGCTCATGAGAATATTTTAATTCCCATAATAGAGTGGAGGTGTGTGCTGGTTATGTTAATCCACCAGAGTTTGCCAGTGTTAACTTTCTCTTTAGCCAGATCCCTAAATCTACTTCAGTTGAGTTTGCCTCTTCTGTGTTTGTTTATTCTCATATGCATGTAGTGTCATGTAGCTTGCTGAATTTCTCAGATCATTGTATGATTTATTCTGTTCTGTTAATGGAATCTGTTTCATTGTAGTTGAGAATTTCCCATATCCACTCCATATGTCACAGCTCCTGCCAAAGCATGTTGGCAAATAATGTTGACAAGGTTGACTACCGTGCAGCCCTAATGTGTGGCAACAGGTGTCAATTTACTGTATGATTATGCTGGTTTATCTGCTTTCTATTGACTGTAGACCAGAGATGTTTTCCATCTGATTTATATGAATGAGCTTCAGTGCTCTTGCTTGGCATTTGAGATGGTACATTTTGTTAACAATTTTATTTAACAGTGGCAATCCTGGCAGTGATGTGAAATTAAAAAAAAAAACTGACCTTACTCCACCAACTCATGAAAATGGAGTCTAATAAGCTAGCGATACCACACCAGCAACAACTGATAATCTAGCTTCAAGGCTCAGCGAAGACCAGGAATGAGTACAATAGATAATACTACAAAAATCCTGCAGCAGCACAAGCTAATGACACTCAATGTAATATAGTTTTATTAGGGCAGAAAATGTTAGCTCCCACAATGCTTCTTGAATAAGTTACTAATTAAATTATTAAACTGAACAAGTCAAATATAATCAACAAAAGAATTTATGTAGGAGAAGTGGCTTCTGCTAGTTTAGGCAATGTATAGCTATAAACCAAATGTGAAGCAGAAGTCTAGCTAGGGATATGTGACAGGGATGTGCTATTTGGTGTTTTTGTGATCGGATGCTCTAGGGCAGCAGAGAAGGAGATGTCAAAGCTGTCATTATGTTATGTAACCTGCCCAAGGAAATTTTTAGTGTCTTAATGGCAAAGCAAATTCAGCAGCCAGGGCAAGTGCACACACTGATGTGAGGCAGATGATGGAGCTGGATATGTTATGTGCTCAGAAGAGACCCAGAAACAATCACAAGAACTACCACACTGTGGACTCAAGAGGAAGAGCAAAGGATAGGCAGATCAGGGGAAGTGGGAACAGGGATGAAAAGTTGTAGGCTGGATATGTGACACCCTGCAGTGGATAGTCATATACCTCATGAAGGCGAGGAACTTTAGTGTTACCTTTAGAAACAGCGGAGAGGGCACTCAATGATGATGATGATGATTAGAAACAACAAATGGCATACATGCTATTGATTGCATTGTTCATCTGTGACCAATAAAAGAACAAAAATGAAGAAATTAACTATGATCAAAATCTTTACATTTATTTTGAAAGTTATTAAGTTTACAAAGAGATCTGCTCATATTTCATAGGATATTCTGATGACTATGAAGAGTTGATTTATTAATGCTGCAGAAAACTGTGAGTCACTTGCATTGTCAAAGTTAAATGCTTACATTGTAAAATCATTCAGTGAGCCATTTTTGACAAAGAATTTATCCATATCTAAAACTGTTTAAAACTATGTAAATCTACAAAATTGCTGAATATTTTCCTTTTATCTGTTGTGGTTATCTAAAAGTAATCCATATACATAATTACGGCATGTACCTGATTTTTGGACAAAGTTAATGTTATTTCATCAAAAACCAAAGTCAGCTGAATCTTTGGGAGCGCAAAGTTCATTAACTCAGGTCTGGTGTTTAGACGCATGTGGGCCACTGCAGAAATTGGTTGGAACACTGAAAATCAAGAAAATAGCAAAAATCAATGCTTACTTAATTGATGTCTGACAATAAAACCATTAATAAATACTGTGTCAACAATTTATAAGCTAATGTATTTACAATTAATGGAAGTAGAATCATTAAAATCACTGAGTATGGACAAACACCTAAAGAGATAGTTTCCTAGTCAGTGCCATATCTCTGTGCAGGGGGTACTCCAGCTAATCTAAGTTCTTAGTCTCATATGTTCATTGTAGTATCAAGTAATGCAAAAACTTTGATGAAATTTTAAAACAAAATAAAAATTTACAGAACTGCAGAAAAATGCTGATTATGTGATGATAAATTAATACACCACCACAGGTATTCTGAAAAAATGTAATAGTGAAAATGATCTTTTGAAAGATATTACATAAATATTTTCAACTCTGAAGGTCTTTACCAAAAAATGAATAGTGAAAACAAAGAGAATATTGATTTTAATCATATTTTTAAAAGCAATAATAATAATAGAAGATGCAAGTGACAGAGTGGTTATTGTGCACATCTAATGACCAAGAATATTTCATTTACTAAAATTTACAAATCTTTTGGGAAATGGTTGGTGGTGGTTGGTTGCGTTCGCCCGATGACTAAAGTATTCTAGAGTATCGTAGTAGACTAGAATATTCCTCTTCATCATCCGCCCTTACAAGGACGTAGTAGACATGTGTGCGTTGTGTTGTGGTTTGCAGTATAATATAACTGTATAACTGTTATATTTGCGCCTTTCGGCCCAACACATCTGACTTCAGTATGACATTTTTGAGTACCGGGTTGTCTTCCCTCTTCGATCCCTGCACGCGTGGCCAGACTAGACAGGTTAGTCTGTTACTGGAGGCACCACGGAGAGGTGGAGCAGGGTCTGGCTGGTTTTGGTTCACTGAGTCTGGCGCAAGCCATCAGCTGTGGGTCGCTGACAACTTCCACCTCTGGTGCTGGGAGGCGTGTTGGGAAATGATACAGACTAATGATTCATCCAGTCTCAAAAAATGTAAACCAAAGACTTATCTCTGAGAAAAAAGTGGCTTAGTGTGATCCAAAACACAAAATACATGCAGAAGGTTGTGCAAGAAGACAAGCGGGCCCCAACACTCATTTTAATAATGATGAACTTATTTAATGCTGACTATAATAATCATTGACAGCAATGAACAATCATCAGAAGTTTGGTATAGTAATAAATGCTTTAGAAGTAGGCGACGAAAGGCAAATGTAGTCCCATAGCAATTGGTTATGGCTATTCGAAGGCCCCAATATTACTGCAAACAAATAGAAATCCATAATTGCTCTACCGCACATGCCAGTGGAATCATCCGAATTAACATCTCATCAAATATGCAGACAAAGAAAGGCAGTTGTAGTCCTCATCGTAGCAGATACAGCACACATCAAAAGACAGGCATTTTCGCACCGTATTGAACACATCTGAACTGTACATTTGTCATACGATATCATCATTCATTGTAAGCAATCTGAATATAGAAACGCCATGTGGATGAAACACAAAGCTCAAGGTGTGCACAGAGCACTAATCAGTAGTTCCAGCAGCAAGCTGGATTTGGAATATGAGGAAACTGCAATAAGAAACATTTTTCAGACAATTGTCATTGGGTATTGAAGTGTTAGTGACTTCAGTGTACTAAGTCTCAGTTTCATAAAGTGTGGTTGCCAGTTTTCTGTTACTGCCTTTCCTTCCCAACGAATATTTTAGGTACCCATTTAAATAGGATTGGTGGACCTTGAGAGTCTATCACATTTAAACATTTTATTTGCCTCAACTTACATTTGAAACCCCAAACCTTCAGGTAAGTAAGTACACTAACTACAATACTACTATACTCACAGTGAAGAGGTTGAGAGAAAAAAGGCACCAATGAAGGGTTTTGGATCTGTCTATCCCTCTGTTTGAAAGAAGTGCTCACTCCACAATAAGGGGTTCAATATAAGAAGATGCTACAGTTTATACAGCACCCATAAAGGGGGAAATGACCCCAACTAATGCCCCACCAGTTCAGTGAAAAGAGCTTGAGAATGATCAATCTGTTTTCAAGACAAGTTACCGTCTACAGTAGGTTAGAATTAACTAATCTCACTCAGCCCAAAATGTGATCATAGAAGCTTCTCAAGCGTGAAGTCTCACCAAAATATGTTAGCAATGAGGACCTTCATAACAGATACATTACACCACTCTCCCAAGTGGTGTTTGTCTTCCATTACGAAGAACATTTTCCCTTGACCCGTAGCGGTTCAATTCTTGAAAAAGCCAAAGGGCGGCTGAGATACCCATCTAACAAGGCTCAACTAATTAGGGAGAACTTCCGTTAGTCATTCATTGCATAAGTCCTTTTGACTTGCTTTTTTTTCAGTTCAGATTATAATTCTTCTTTACCTGGAACTATTTTGGGTACATTTTCTCTTTGATTGCTCATTAACCCTGCTGCATAAGTATTAAGACATTATCAATTCACTTTACACTGAAGTGATTAGTTAACTCCTGTGCAATAAGGTCAATAGGTAGCTAGACAAGTTAGACTCAGCCTCTTTCTTTAAAGACAGACAACATATAAAACATTATACAGTCTATGATACTGACCAATGCCTAAAAGAGATACATCTAGATGGCATGGACATACGACTAATATGTAATCTATACTGGGAGCAAACAGCAATAATAAAATATAACAAAGAGGACTCTACACCCATTGATATAAAAAGAGGAGTAAGACAGGGATGAATCCTAATACCAAGCTTGTTTAATCTATACACTGAGCAAATCTTTAAAAACATCATAGAGATGCCAGGCCTACAAATTAATGGAAAGATAATCAATAACCTAAGATATGCTGATGATACTGTACTACTAGCAGAAAATCCTAAAGATCTACAACAATTACTTAATGAAATAAACATGACAAGCCAACAATATGGACTAGATATGAATATCAAAAAGACTAAAACTATGATCATAAACAAAAAAATACACAAAACCCACAAGTGGGTATCACTATTGAAGGAATAGAACTGGAGACAGTTCAGAACTACAACTACCTTGGACATACTGTAGCCAGTGATGGAAAATGTACAACTGAAATAAACAAAAGAATCATCATCAAGTACCGGGCCTGCTGGCATAGGTGATCATGTCTCTCCACAACTTTCGATCTCGGCAGCTATTTATCATTTCTGTTGTTGACCTTCTGCCAAGCCATTCTCTTAAGCTGTCTGTTATTTTTTCTCTTTTCTTCCCTCTATCTCTTCGTCCCTCAATTTTTCCAGTTGTTACAATATATTCCAGTTGTTCTCTTCTCATTACATGGCCAAAAAATTATGATTGTTTCTTCCTAATATTGGAAATTAGCTCTCTTTTTGCTTTGACCTCTCTCAGAACATCTTCATTACTCCTCTTAACTGTCCAGGGTACTCTCAATATTATTCTGTAAAACCATATTTCTACAGACTCCGGTGATTTTCTTGTCTGTTATCCTATTGTCCATGATTCACATCCATATGTTAAGACTGGCTCTACGTAACTTTTAAGAACTCTTTTTCTTGTTTCTATTGTCAAAAATGGATTGCATAGTATCTTTCTCATTTTTTGGAAAGCTGCTTTTGCCTGTGCCATTCTGCATCTCACCTCTTTTGTACATCTTCCGTCTGAGGTTAACAAAGTTCCCAAATATTTAAATTCAATTACCTCTTTTAATATTGTTCCACTTGTCTTTATTTCACACTGAGGCGATGTCTTTTTCTTTGTTGTTACCATTACCTCTGTCTTTTTGCTATTAAGGCTGAGTCCTTTATTTTTGCTTGCTTTCACTATAATGTCCAACATTTCTTGTAACTCATCTTCACTCTTAGCGATTGTATCATCAGCATACCTTAGATAATTTATATTATGACCTCCAATTGTTATTCCAGGCATGCCCCTTATGGATCTTAAAATAATTTCACTATAAATATTAAACAAATCTGGTGACAGCACACAACCTTATCTAACACCCTGTTTTATTTGTTGAAACATTCCAATTGGTTTCCAGTTCTTATGGCTGCTGTTTGTTGCCAGTACATGTTCTTTATTATTCTTAGATCTTTGCTATCTGCGTTTATGCATTCTAACAAAAGAATTGGAATGGCAAAAAGTAATTTTAATGTCATGAAGAACATACTAACATCAAAACAAATAACACCAGGGCTAAAACTAAGAATAGCAAAATGTTACATCTTCTCAATATTCCTATATGGTGCAGAAACATGGACATTAGACAAGAAAACAGAACAGAGAATTGAAGCGTTTGAAATGTGGATTTATAGAAGAATATGTAGAATTGGATGGAAAGAAAAGATAACAAACGATGAAGTTTTAAAACAACTGAACAAGAGAGACAAGACAAATGAAATTTTTGGGGCATGTTAAAAGACACAACAGCCTACTAAAAGTAATATTGGAAGGGAAAATAAAAGGTAAAAGAGGCAGACCAAGACTAACATGGACGAGTAACATCAACAGATGGACAAGTCAATCTATGACAGCCTGCACCATCAAAGCAAGAAACAAGAGTAGAATGGCGATCTATGGTAGCCAACCTTCGTTACGGAGACGGCACTCGATGATGATGATGATACTGACCAGGCGCATAACAGTAATTCACAATTCTCACTAACGACTTAGAACAATCGTGGTATGTTAAAATTATAATAAGATTTTCGAATCCTTTGATAACCTTGTGTTGACAAAAATATATTTTTTTCTAATCATAAAGGCTGACTTGGGTTCTATAACTTAGACTGTTCTCTACTAGTTAATTCTAACCTACTGTAGATAGTAGCATCTTAACTAGAACGCCAGCTCGCTTAGCTCACACCTGGGTGACTGCTGTCGATCTAATGGGTCTATTTAGGTTTCTCTCTTTCTCTATAATTGTTTTCCATCTTGTTTAGTCATATAATCTCTTTGTTGGACACCTGAGGTTTACAAATTCCCGTGATATATGCCTTTAACTCCTTTCGACCTTGAACCTTAGTTCTCCCTTAATAATATGGACCATCCCCTCTTTAGTTACAATTATCAATTTTATGATGATTATGTTTCTTACACCATAAAATCAGAAGTTGGAAGCGTATGTAAAAATAGCACTTCTTATATGAATGAATGGACTTCCGTTTCTAAGATGGCAGATCTAATCCACGTTCTCTCGATCGCTGCAGAAAGTGCATTCGATGTCTGATTAATTTCGGTTCTAAATTGCACTCCTGTGCGTTAAAGTCAAGATGATGATCTACTTATTACATCTGCGCCGATAAAACAATGTCGTACGCCGGCAATATTTCATTTTCGACAAATCAAGTGTTGTGAATGCGACCTTCCATCGTCTAGGCTTGTTCTGCGCTTTACGTCACATTGGTGCTGTTCATGACCGTTGATGGAATTGCTTGACGTAAGTTATTTATATGTTCTCATTAATGTGAACTGCTTCGTCAGCCGCAGTTTTATTTCTTTAGGGAATTTGCACCATGTTCTGTTCGTCGTAGGCTACATTCACTAGAGTAATCAAGAATCTAAAAGGGCGCGTCATTGATGTGCTTGCGACATTGTTATGTGTGCTACGTTATCATAATGACTCATTGTAAATCCCTAGACCGGCCGTACGCTAATCTTACGGTCTGTTGTTTGATGTGCGACGGAGATAATCTGCCTACTAACCATGTGTTTATATGCTCGAAATTGGAGTCAACAACGATGGCCTAACATCATCAAGCGCTATACATTTTTAAAGAAATATGACGATCATCACTTTCGGGAGGACGTGAACTTCTGGTATATGGTGGATAGGCGGCAGGAACTATTGCAGGCTATGCATAAAAAGTGTTCCTTGTTGCAGTTTCCTCATATTCCAAGTCCATCGGGGACTGGTTGGTCTCGAGGCAAGACGCCGGCCTCGGGACAGAGAGGTTGTGGGTTCAAATCTCGGCTACACCGGTTGGGATTTTTATTTATGATTTCTCTCTGCGACAACCACCCATGGTCTCAGCAGCGAGGCCTGGCTTGAAACGTCAGTTACTCATGGACGGAAAAAAACATGAGTACCTCCGAAGTCGGAGTTATCTGCCTGTGCGGCGAGGGACCCTTGTGCGCACGGCTGCCAGGGAAAAATGAATTAACGCGCAAAATTCAGTTCCTAGTCTCTAGGGACTTTGTCAGAGTTGAAAGCTGGCGAACGCAACAACAACATATAAATAAGAATCACATTAAATTGCTACCAATAACCGTAGCAATGTATATGTATGTGTTGTAGTTATTAGTAGTAATTAATTTTTTTTTTTTACATAAGAGATTTTGTATATAACATTTATCATATAATGCGTGTTCAAATAAAACCCATACCAGTGGTTTTATTACAAACATATGTAAGGTATATCAGGAGGCGTGGCAGAATTAAATAAAGCAATTGTTATGATGCAAGTAGTCACCAGACTCCTTTACATAAAGTTACAACAGGCATTTGTGTGTTTAAACACGCATCCCACTGCTTCGGTAGATGGCGGGTGTTGTCTGTAAAAAAATACTTTAATTGCTCATTTAACGATTTTGTCAACGAGGACATGACGTCTTCATAGAAGTCGAATTGTTGTTCTTTAGAGATTTTTTAAAGGGTCTGAACAAATGAAAAGTCACATGGTGTGAAATAAGGGCAGTGGGCTGGGTATTGCAGAACTTCCTACTGTTTCCTTGCTAATGCTTCCTGCACAATGTTCATGACATGTGTATGAGCATTCAATTGTTGTGCAAAAAATAAGCAGACCACGTGAAAACATGCCGGGTCTCGTATTCTTGATGGTTGTATGCAGGTTGTCTAGTGTGTCTTTGTATCAGATGGCATTGATGTTCACACCAACCTCTTTAACCCTAAATTATGATACGATCGTAAAAATTACATCATCAGAACACAAATTCTTCAAAATTTGAGTTTGCTGTGGTCAAACATAAATAACACTATGAGCTAGCCGAACATACTGGCGGATTTACGGCGTCCTTGACCATGTAACACGTCCAGTTCAAGCAGTCAAATTCAGATCATAAATCAACCTGAGACAGGAAATCCAAGTCCCAGTATCTCTCCAAAAGTTCAAAGAAAATACTATTTTTAGAGCTCCTAATGTTACAATTAAATGGTAGTAATTGTTACTATGGTATCGTAAACACATGAGTCACAGATAGCTATCATAGCCTAAGGTTAAAGTCTGCCAAAAGAAACCTTTTATGGTAAAAAAATGAGTTCTGTATAACCTTACAAGCAATAACCTGGGACTTGAATTTTTGTGGTTTTTTTTTGTGATCTGGGATGTTTCCATTGCATGCTCGCTATTCTGCTGCATGGTGGTGGCACCACGACTCATCATCATATCACACCAGCCATTTTTCCAACGGTCTGCAGCAAAATCAATGAATACTATACAGAGAATTAACACATACACATTTGCACATTGGTTTATGTACTTATTATTTTAGATGTGACAGCATTATGTCATATTTTTTGTAGCTCTACAGCATATTCTTTCGGGTAATGTAGTCAGTATTACACCCATGCCACCTATCTTTCATAAAAAAACATGGTACCCATTTAAAGTTGGGTGAAATTTGAAACAGTCGATCAGGATTAATTCCAACCCCTTTTTCTTTCTAGTCTAATTTACTATTTATATTTTAACCACTACTCACGGAACTGAAAGCTTGACCTGCCACCTTGTCTTGGAATGTTCTCAGATAAAGCATTCTAAAAATAGATGAAACTGTATTAGCTGCTAGTAAGCAATTTCTAAACAAAAGCAGATTAATACATGTTGTTCTGCTTTCTAAATAGGTTTAGTAAGTATTTAATTATTGTGTGTTTTTTTAAAGCATAATATTCATTCTAAACACTTTGATTTATAAAATATTAATTCAATTTCTTAACCCTTTCTCTATGACCTCCATGAAAATCATGATCCCCCAGCATATTTTGCTAGCGTTTATTGTCAGCATATCAAAGGCTCAGAGGTTCATGGATTTTACTGTTTTTGTCACCAAAAATGTATACTTGTATCTCATAATGTATCCTACATTGCCGTGCACTTAGCAACATTTACATAGTGGATAATAACATTTCATCACAAAAATATTTTGATAATCATATAAAAGGAAAACAAAGGACAAGGGGTAGGGTTCGATCCTAATTAACGGCTTCCGGGTTCACCCAGCCTTAAATGGGTACCGGATATTTTTCTGGGAAAGGAAGCGGCACGGGCGTAATACCGACCACATTACCCCAAAAATCATGTGCTGAAGGTCTGTAAAATTTATGGTCACTAACACCATATTCCCAATCGACGGCTTCCGGGTTCACCCAGCCTTAAATGGGTACCGGATTTCTTTCTGGGAAAGTGAAGCGGCACGGGCGTAATACCGACCACATTACCCCAAAAATCATGTGCTGAACGTCTGTAAAATTTATGGTCACTAACACCATATTCCCTATACGCCACTTGGCGTGACGGGGGTACTTTACTTTTACTATATAAAAGGAAAGCGAATTAATTTTTTTTTTCAGTAATGTTTTTGTTTATGGAATATTTCAAAACAAAGTAATACACAATGCAACATCCAAGTGTTTACACATGTATCTCAATTCTCATATTTTTTTTTCAAACATACATCGCATTTTCTCAACAAAAAACCTTCTTTTTTATGTTGTTGACTCTAATGTTGATGGCAACACCCTTTGCCATAGTCGCAGTTCCATATCTTCTTCACTCTGCTGACAACTAGTCTGAAATCATTGGCACATAATGAAATTGGTTAAAATTTCTGCCTTGTTTGTTGCATTTCATCGTCATTGTTTATATCTGCTTCTGATGACGGTGTTGGACACTCAAATAACATTTTCTATTTATACGTGTCTTTCCGGTCTATGTTTATGGCTGAGTAGACCCTCAAATAACATTGTTTGCTCACAGAACTAAAGGTGTCTCACACACTACAGGACCACACATGTCCTCAATAACTGTAACACCGATGAAAATATTGCAAACAAATTTGAACAGGAGTATGTCCATTGTGTGAGAAATAAAAAGAAATGTGTGTGTCTATAGTGTGTTTGAGTACTGTGCCTAATTGTAGCAGAACGCTGGATTAACACACCTTTATCCTGATCTCCGTCATTTAGCTGAGGGTAACAACACAAAACGGCTTTTGTTTATAAGTGTTAGTATACAGCAGTGGCGTATTCTCTATGATACCGCAGCTACCGCCGGTAGCCTGAACATATTAACGAAATACAAAAGGAAATGATAATTTATTATAATTTAAAAAAAAATAATTATATTACAAATTTTTGAATATTCTATTACACGTTTCGTAGGCCAATATGATTTATTTGCTTTGATTTGCATTTATTAAAGCAAGGTTTTTCTCTGGCCACTATAACGTTTGTGAATGTTATAACTATTCTACATTGAAACCTCTAGAAGCCAGCGGTACATTATTTCTCTATCCGAATCTAGTTTAACGACTTTGACATTCAAAAATTCCCGTCAAAATAATGTACTGGTTGTTGCCGCTAGATGTATGCGGTTTAATGGGTTATTTTTAGCTCTAGCCAATCAGAATCATCACAAAGTGAAAGTGAAACTGATTACCGGAGCTTCCTTGGCTATTTATAACTACGTTATGCGCATCAGCATCTGTAGAAAGAACTTTTTCTGCTCTCATGAGAATCAAATATTATTGTCGCTCAACTCAGACACTAGAACGCTTATATGGTTTAGCTTTAATGTCCATTGAGAAATCATTCCTTCAGAAACTTAGAAACCAACCCAACAGTACTTTCAATGACAAAGTCATCATTACATTTTCGTCACAAACAAGACGGATAGAGTTTACATATAAATAAGTTATTTAAAATGTAGTGAAGTCATTAGAAAATATTACTTTATGTTACTGAATATAATGTATGTTTTTATTTATTATGTCAGCGGTAGCCCAGACCCCAAAACCAGTATACGTCACTGGTATACAGAACTTGTGTGTTCATAGAGGATAGCATTTTTCAGCTACACAGTGAGCTATTCTGTGTGGACTCACAAGTACTGTAAACTAACATTCACGAACAACAACCCAACTATTTTGTGGAGGAATAATCATCATCATCATGTACCATGCCGGTTGGCGTAGGCGATCATGTCCCTCCACAATCTATCTACAGTGCATCGTATCAGTTCTGTTGTTGACTGTTTTCCATGCCATGTCACCAAGCTATCCAGTATTTTCTCTCTTTGTCGTCCGCGATCTCTCTTTCTTTTTATTTTGCCAGTTGTAACCAAGTATTCCAACTTTCCTCTTCTCATGATGTGCCCGAAAAATGTTGATTGCTTCTTTCTGATGTTTTTTAAGAGCTCCCTTTTTGTGTTGGCCTCTTTGAGAACTTCTCATTGGTCTTTTTATCTGTCTAGGGAACTTTCAACATTCTTCTGAGAAATCCCATCTCTGTGGCCTCTAATCGTCTTTCCATCTGTTTGTCTACTGTCCATGATTCGCTTCCATAGGTCAGAATTGGTTCTATATAGCACCGATGAACTCTCTTTCTCATTTTTATTGACATAGATTTGTTGCATAAGATATTTTTCATTTTCTGAAATGCTATTTTGGCCTGAGCTATTCTGCTTTTTATTTCTGTGGTGCATCTTCCATCTGATGTAATTATTGTGCCCAAGTATTTGAAACGTTGTACTTGTTTCAGATTTGTCTCGTTTATTTTTATGCTGCATGATAGTGATGATTGTTTCTTCGATATAACCATTACTTCTGTTTTCTTACTATTCAGACTTAGACCTTTCTTGTTGCTGCTACTATTATGTCTTGTCATTTCTTGTAGTTCGTTCTCTGTCTCTGCTATTAAGACTGTGTCATCCGTATATCGCAAATTATTTATGTTGTGACCGTTGACTTCAATTCCTTTTTGGTCTACTATTGATCTCATAATATATTCGCTGTAAAGTGAAAACAAATCTGGTGACAGAACACAGCCTTGTCTGACTCCTTGTTTTATATATTGGAATTGTCCTGTTTGGTTGTTAATTCGTATAGCTGCTGTTTTTTGCCAGTACATGTTTTTTATGATTCGCAGATCCTTGCCATCTATGTTTAATATCTCCAGCATATTTATTATTTCCACATGCTTTACTTTGTCAAATGCTTTCGTGTAGTCTATAAAGCACATATATAGATCTTTCTTTACCTCTATAGATCTTTCTATCAATATTCTTAAGATGTATATTGCATTATTAGTGCCCTTTCCTTCCACAAATCCACATTGTTCCTCACTTATTTCTGGTTTTATTTTGTTCCTTACACGTCTCATGATTATTCTTAGTAATATTTTTGTCACATGGCTCATGAGACTAATAGTGCGATGGTCTTCGCAATCAGTGGCGACTGACTTCTTCGGTATGGCTACAAAGATAGATTTTAGTAGATCTTCGGGTATGTGTCCAAATGTTATATATGTCATTGAGTAATTTTGTTATGACTTGTACTCCCAACTCTCCTAATGCATTTATCTCTTCGATTGTTATATTGTCAGGACCTGGATCTTTGCCTCTTTTCATGTGTTGAATTGCGTCCTCCACTTCACTCTGCATTATTGGTGGTCCTGTGTCTTCATTTGAATTGTTTAATTCTGGTCTTTCATCATCATAGAGTTGACTGATATATTCTGTCCATCTTTCCATTGTCTTCTCCTGTCCCATTATTATATTTCCTTCCTTTGATTTCACACATCCTGAAACTTTGACTTCTTTTTTCCTGTTAATTCATTTAACTGATTGTGCATAAATTTTGGGTCTTTCTTTTGTTGTTTTTCCATTTCTTCACATTTCTGTTTTAACCATCCTTCCTTTGCTTCTCTGCACTTGTTTTGGATCTCTTTGTGCAATATTTTTTATGCTCGTTCTTCTTATGTTTTCTTCTTTCGTCCATTAGTTGTAATATTTCTTCTGTCATCCATTTCTTTTTGTACTGGTTTAGTCACTTCTTTTGATGTTTGCTGAATCGATTGTTTGAGCATTTCCCACTGCTCCTGGATGTCCTGTATTTTCTCAATAGCATTATATCTATTTTGTACTATAATGCTGTACTTATCGCTCATCTGTTTATCTACTCTTATCATATCAAGTTCTAATTTTATATTTCTTGGTGATTTCTTGGTGGAGGAATAATAGGCAGGTGTATTAAGGCAATACACCACACACTTTTTTTCATTCCCAACTAATGAATTTGCTGCTGTTACAATTTTGTTGTAATATCTTTTCTGGTCATCGAATTATTAAGGAAATGCTGAGTTCAGTATCGCGTGAGACACCCTGTATAAATTCCAAGTTTGTCTTCACTATCACTCTTCAAAATAAACTCCATTAATTCTTCATCAATACGAATTCACTTTCTAGTCATATTAAAAAAATTACTTTCTTTACACCCTACCAAGTACAGTGGAAAAATTTGTTTGTATGCGCTCCGACTACAATGAACACAGCAAACACATTACGCACATTTTCTGAATTTTTTTTTCTATTTTAAAGTTTAAATAGAAATACTTCCAAGGGCTTAGCTAATCCTTAAATCAAAAAAAATATCTACAATCTCCTGCCATGTTGGTGAGAAAAATAAATGTAAGCTAAGCAAAAATGGATATATATATATATATATATATATATATATATATATATATATATATGTATGCTCTAGCAAAGAGGAGACAATTTACACATACATCTGTAGCAGAGAAAGGGTTAAATTATATATATATATATATATATATATATATATATATATATATATATATATATATATATATATAGCAGTGATCTTTGCAATATGTGCCATTTTGGCACGCAATGTTTCTGTTTTTGAGATTGTGGTTCTGCCCTATTTGCCGTCTTCGGCTCGAAAGAACAATATATATATATATATATATTTTTTTCATGCAACAAAATTTGCTTATCTAATCATTAAACAGAAGCTATTGAGTGTGCATGCAAAATGCTTAAAAATGCATCATGGCAAAATATGAAGAGATAATAATAGAAAAATATACCATCATCATCATCAAGTACCATGCCTGTGGTTATTGAGTTATTTGCGGGTCATCATCACTGCACTCCATAGGTGCTCAAATCCCCTCTTCAGCAATTCTCGCAGTGTCCAGCGACTGACAACTCCAGTTCTGTGTTGGTTGATTGTCTTCTTACACGTCAACTAAGGTTCTCGTTTCTGGCTGTGCCCATCTTAATTCCAATCTCTTTCATCCGAAGGAGTGACGTGGACTCATGGTTGTCGAAGTCCTGTGTCTTTCCTACTTCCCGGAGGGCAGTGAAGATGTTCGCCCGATCTATTGGTTGACCGTCCTCAACAATAGCGCAGCTAGCCAACCTGTCCCACTCTTTCATTTTCCCGTACTGCCGCATGCCCTGGAACGTAGACAAAGGTGACCTTACGTATTTTTTACTTCTGCAAAGACTCTATCCATTGCATACGTACAGATCCCGCTTCCACTTTTATTATCATGCTCATCGAATCAATCTGTATACAGGCGTGGGTGTAGTCTTGTGACTCTAACCAGATGAATGCCTTTGTCACCTGCCATCACCTCCATCGTCATGCTACTTGTGGTCATAACATAAGTACCACTGTCCTCCTTGACTATTCTGCCTGCCGAGCGTGCTATAAATGCCCATGCACTCCTTTGGTTTCGTATTACAGATCCGTCTGTATAGATGACTGCATTTTTCTCATCGATGTTATCCCAGATGAGACCATTGACCTCCGCATTGATCACGACTGAGTTCTGTAGCCTACATTTCCTGTCAAGTGTGACAATACACGAGAATGTTCCCCTGAATGACGCAGGCACAGGTATCCACTCCTCGCCAGCGTTGATGTCGTAAGCCCACAGACCTGTTTGATGCCATCTTCTGCTCGGCCCAGCCATGATTTGCCAGTAGTGAAGAATCGGGTTTTGAACATGGTTTTTAACATTTTTCTTCGCGCATGTCCCTATATGAGAGTCATGTTTGCACCATACATGTCGCACGATGCAATCTCGGGTGACCGCTTATCGCGAGTGGAGTTGACCTCGCTTATCGCGGGTGGTCGTGTGGCCGGGTGACCGCTTATCTCGTGGGGGTTTATCTCAAGTGGGTGAGCGCGGCTTATCTCAAGTGGGTGAGCGGGGGTGTCTGTAGCTCGCTGGCTATGGCCACCAGTGGTTCTAAAACTTGTGTATCAGCGGTTCTAAAACTTGCGCGCTCACGCCGGTTATCTCAGGTGCGGGTGGGGGTGCCTTTATGGGTCAAATTGTGTTATTAGTATCATCATCATGTGCCAGGATAGGGGTGGGGAAAGGGGGTGCCTTTATTGGTCGAGTGTTAGTATCATCATCATGTGCCAGGATCGGGGTGGGGAAAGGGTGCCTTTATTGGTCGAGTGTTAGTATCATCATCACGTGCCAGGATAGCGGTTCTTGGGGGAAAGGGTGCCTTTATTGGTCGAGTGTGTGTTATTAGTATCATCATCATATGCCAGGATAGCGGTTCTTGGGGGAAAGGGGGCCATTATTGGTCGAGTGTTAGTATCATCATCATGTGCCAGGATAGTGGTTCTTGGGGGAAAGGGGGCCTTTATTGGTCGAGTGTGTATTATTAGTATCGTTAGCATCAGGTGTGAGGGTGGTATTAGGCAACAGGAGGCGACATGTAAAAAAAATGCTGACAAAGCAATGACGTTGAAGGGGTATTGTTAAGGTAAATACGACTATCTCGCGTGCGACGAGGGTTGGACGGCACAGGGTGTGTTATTGTAGTATCGCTAACATCATATACCAGGAGTTATTATAGCGATTTTTAGTGATACATCATCATCATGTACCACCCTCAACAGCATCATCAACATGTACCCTTCATGTACTATCATCATCGTCATCATCATGCCACACAAAGTATCAATCCGATTATTAGTGTCTACATTTTTAGTGTCACATCATCACCAGGGGCCACCCTCAACAGCATCGTCAGCAGGGGCTACCCTCAGCAACATTATCATGCTACACAAAGACTCGCTATCTCTCTACCTCTCCATCGCTCTCTCTCTCGCGCTCTCTCTCTCGCTGCCTCTCCAGCTCTGGCTCTT
This sequence comes from Megaustenia siamemsis, assembly GCA_032433765.1. NCBI lineage: Eukaryota > Metazoa > Mollusca > Gastropoda > Stylommatophora > Ariophantidae > Megaustenia > Megaustenia siamemsis. Next base: position 48,216,928 of record JAVIAB010000059.1, on the reverse strand, counting down.
TCGCTCTCGCTATCTCGCCATCGCTGTCTCTATCTCTCGCTATATCTCTCCCTCTCCATCGCTCTCTCTCTCTCGCTCCCTTCTCCAGCTCTGTCTTTTTTCGTTCTCGCTCTCTCTCCCTTTCCATCTCTGTCTCTTTCGCTCTCGCTATCTCTCTTGCTATCTCTCACTCTCCATCTCTGTCTCTTTCGCTCTCGCTATCTCTCTTGCTATCTCTCACTCTCCATCACTGTCTCTTTCGCTCTCGCTCGTTCTCTCCATCTCTCTCTCTCTCTTTCTCGCTCTAGCTCTAGTTAGTATCATCATCATGTGTGAGGTGGGTATTAGGCAACAGGAGGCGACATGTAAAAAAAATGCTGACAAAGCAATGACGTTGAAGGGGTATTGTTAAGGTAAATACGACTATCTAGCGGGCGACGAGGGTTGGCACAGGGTGTGTTACTGTAGTATCGCTAACATCATATAACAGGTGTTATTATAGCGATTTTTAGTGACACATCATCATCATGTGCCACCCCGGGCATCATCATGTGCCACCTCGGTCATCATCATGAGCCACCTCGGCGCGGGGGTCGTCGCAGGTCGGCGCGATGGTCGTCGGGTCGGCGCGGCGGGGGTCGTCGCAGGTCGGCTCGGGCAACATCATCATGTATAATGTGCTAACATTAAATAGTGACGCTCTCTCTCTCTCTTTCACATTCATGGTAAAGCAAAACAAAAATTCGTTCTATATTTCACATATATTTATTAATACAACAAATATACAACACATATGAGAAAATATATATTACTGTCCGATTGTTGATAATTTTAAGCGTCTGGGTTTCCGCCCTCCTGATTTGGCGGTACTGTCTGTTTGTGTTAAATGTCTATCAAACACAGGAGCATAGGAAGTTTCATTAGCCTTCACAACACAACCGCCCTCCATTTTGACAAAACCTTGATCAAAACTGGAATAGGTAATTGGTGACTCAGCTGGACAAAAACGCGGGACATCCATATTGGCTGCCGGATCTGTCGTCTGATTAACAAGAGCGAGGTTCCCTTGGTTAACAAAAGGAGAGGGCGTGTAGTTGATGAGATTCGGGTTAACAAGAGATGGTATGTAGTTCTGGTGGTTAACGAGAGATGGCGTGTAGTTGATCTGGTTAAGGAGAGGTGGTGTGTAGTTATGGGGGTTAACAACAGGCGGCGTGTAGTTGATCTGGTTAACGAGAGGTGGTGTGTAGTTGAGGTTAGCATAAGCGGTTAAAATGTCCTCTCGCCTTTTAACTAACGCGATAAATTCCTCTCTCGATAGTGTTATCCCGGTTCTGGTAGGAAACTTCAAAAAACTCTCACCGCTATATGTCCTTATATTTATCAATGGTCTGTTACGAAAAACACAAACCGAGACTGCCTTAACGCCATATTTAGACAATGGAACTACAGTCTCATTACCGCGTGACATAAATATGCGCCGATCACTGACATCAAACGAAATTGGCGTATTCAAGCTACACGACTCCATATTCAAAGAAAACCAACACAAGCCACCTGGTAATAGACGATGGTTATCTATGTGTGTGTGCGTGTACACTGATCGACTGGGGTTTTTATACCCGTTACGTTTATCAGGTCGAGGACCGTCTATTTATAGTAGCTAACGCAATATGTTATCAGGCGAGGTAATACGTTATCAGTCGTGTTGCGACATGTTCAGTGACTTCTGGAAGGGCCCAAACAGGGTGATATGTGGGAAATATGATGTGTGTGAAATAATTGTGTATGTATGTGCGTGTAACAACTCGATCTCAGGTAATGCGGCTTGAGACTAGGAAACGCACCCCTGTAGGGTTTATATAGGATGTGGTTTTTTTTTAAAATAAGTGTTAATTGAAGAGGGGCGTGCTAACCTAAAATCACTCGTTGTTATTTTTGTCGGTGGTATAATCACTAAAGTTGGTAGCACTTGTGAGGATGGATCCCCGATGGAATCATCCTTTCACAGCTCTGATAGCCGGTCCTACCGGGTGTGGGAAAACGGTATTTGTGCAAAAGTTTAAACAGAACCTTCACGAGTAAGCTGTCCCCGTACCGGAGGAAGTTATATGGTGTTATGCGGAATGGCAACCGATATACGAGACTATGAGATCAGTGAGATTTATTGAGGGTATACATCATCATCATTGAGTGCCGTCTCCGCAACGAAGGTTGGCTACCATGGAGCGCCATTTTGCTCTATCTCTTGCTTTGATGGTGCAGGTTGTCATCGGTTGATTTGTCCATCTTTTGATGTTACTCGTCCATGTTAATCTTGGTCTGCCTCTGCCTCTTTTACCTTGTATTTTCCCCTCCAGGATCACTTTCAGTAGGCTGTTGTGTCTTTTAACATGGCCTAAGAATCGCATTTGTCTTGTTCTAATTGTGTTCAGAAGTTCTCTTTTCATTTTTAGTTGTTTTAAGACTTTGTCATTTGTTTTCTTTTCCTTCCATCCAATTCTACCTATTCTTCTATATATCCACATTTCAAAGGCTTCAATTCTCTGTTCTGTTTTCTTGTCTAATGTCCATGTTTCAGCACCATATAGGAATATTGAGAAGATGTAACATTTTGCTATTCTTAGTTTTAGCTCTGGTGTTATTTGTTTTGATATTAGTATGTCCTTCATGATATTAAAATTACTTTTTGCCATTCCTATTCTTTTGTTTATTTCAGTTGTACATTTTCCATCACTGGTTATAGTATGTCCAAGGTAGTTATAGTTCTGAACTGTCTCAAGGTCTATTCCTTCAATTTTGATATCCACTTGTGGGTTTTGAGTATTTTCTTTGTTTATGATCATAGTTTTAGTCTTTTTGATATTCATATCTAGTCCATATTTTTTGCTTGTTGTGTTTATTTCATTAAGTAATTGTTGTAGGTCTTTAGGATTTTCTGCTAGTAGTACAGTATCGTCAGCATATCTTAGGTTATTGATTATCTTTCCATTAATTTGTAGGCCTGGCATCTCTATGATGTTTTTAAAGATTTGCTCAGTGTATAGATTGAACAAGCTTGGTGATAGGATGCATCCTAGTCATACTCCTCTTTTTATATCAATGGGTGTAGAGAACTCTTTGTTATATTTTATTATTGCTGTTTGCTCCCAGTATAGATTGCATATTAGTCGTATATCCATGTCATCTAGATGTATCTCTTTTAGGCATTCTATAAGTTGTTTGTGGTGTACTCTATCAAAAGCTTTGGTGTAGTCTATGAAGCAGGCATATATTGGTTTGTTTACTTCTGTGTATTTTTCGATTAATGTTCTCATGCAGAATATGGCTTCTTTTGTCCCGCTATTTTTCCTAAATCCAAATTGCTGCTCATCTAATTCAGTATTGATTTTATTCTGAATCCTTCCTTGTATAACTTTTAGCAAGATTTTTGTAACATGGCTCATTAGGCTTATTGTTCTAAAGTCACTGCATTCAACTGCACCATTCTTTTTAGGCAATGCAATGAAAGTTGATGTTTTTAGTTCATTTGGTATGTATCCTGTGTGGTATATGTCGTTGCATATGTCTGTAATCACTTCAATGCCAAAATCTTCAAGTGCCTGTATCATCTCTATCTGTATGCTTTCAGGTCCTGCTGCTTTTCCCCTTTTCATTGTTTTTATAGCTTTTTCCACCTCAGATTTTAAGATTTTATAGCCTGATGTACATTTTATAACTGGTTTCTTGTCCCTTTGATCATGAAATAGTTCTGTTATATATTCCTGCCATCTATCTATGATATCCTTATTGTCTGTTAGCATTTTTCCTTTTTTGTCTGCAATGCATCCACCTTCTGTGGCTTTTTTATTTTTATTAGTCATTCTCTTTATTTCTGTGTGCATTCCTCTTAGGTCTTGTTTGCTTTCCATAGTTTCTATTTCTCTACATTTTTGGCTGAGCCAGTCTTCTTTTGCCTTTTTGCACATTTTGCGTATCTCATTATCTATTTTATTGTATTGGGCAGTGTTCTTCGCTTGTCTCCTTTCTTCCATTTTTTCTAAGATGGTGTTAGTTATCCATTTTTGTTTTTTGTTCTTTTCTCTTTTGGGTAAGGTGTCGCAGGCTTTTTGTATGCTTTTCTTTATGCATTGCCATTTGGTTGTTACTTTTTCATCAGGATTTTCTCTTCTGTATTGTTCAATTCCTTCCTCTAGCAGCTTCTGGTATGTATTCTTTACTTGTATTGTATAGGTATCTTTAATATCTTTTTGATTTAAAGCTGTTATGTCGAGTGGGTTTGTTGATGAATCAGATTTTTGCTTGTTTCTCTTTAGTTTGATTTTCATTTTAATCATTACAGGATTGTGATCAGAATTAATATCTGCTCCTGGGTAGGTTTTGGCTTTCTTTACGCTGTTACGAAACCTTTCTTTTATCATTATGTAATCTATTTGATTATTTGCTTATTTGATTATTTGATTATTTGATTTATTTACCTCTTGTATTGAGGGTATACAAGACGTCGATAAATTGGAAGGTGGTAAGACGAGAAGACTGATCGTCATCGATGACTTGATGTCTGAGACGGACGAGAGGGTAACAAAATTATTCACCAAAGGTAGTCATCATAGAGATATTAGTGTGATGTACATTGTTCAAAATCTATTTGGAAAAAAATAAAGAACATCGAACCATAAGTCTCGTTTAGCGATACGTCGACTTGTGAAAATAGACTGTGCAGATAATTGTTGACTGGTCCTACCTCAGCATCGGGTGGTACACTATCACCATTCGGGAGGGTGGTCTTGACCCGCAGCTGCAAAAACGTGTTGAAAAGATCTAGATACTCCTCGCTGTTTCCAGAAATGAAAAACTCTATCGTGGCGCTATGCGACAAGGCTACGATCGGACGAATTTCAATAAACTGGCCAGAGTCTAGAGATGTCTGTGTGGGTGAAACGCTAAATAAATCCAAACCAGAGTGAAGACATTCGCACGATTTGGGGTGAACGAGGGACATTATTAGTCGAAAATATCTTTTGCCACCCTCGTCTTCTTCTTCTTCTTGCTGTTATTGTTATTGTTATTGGCTATGGAAGGCCTCGGTCTCACAGCAAACGAATTAAAATCCATAATTGCTCAACCGCCCGTGCCAGTGGAATCATCCGAATTACTAACTCATCTCCCAAACAAAGAAAGGTAACTGTAGTCCCCATCGTAGCAGTCTCAGCACACGCCAAAAGAAACCGCGCAGAAAGTGAACACAGCCAACTGTTCCCCGTCATACGATATCATCATTCATCGTAAACAAGCGGGATATCGAAGCAGGATCAAAACGGATGAGACACACAGCTCACGGTGTGCACAGAGCACTTAACTCAGTAGCTCCTGCAACAATCCGGACTTGGAATATGAGGAAACTGCAAGAAGGAACACTTTTCAGACATAACCTTCAATGGTTCCTGCCGCCTATCCACCATATACCATGGGAGTTTACGTCCTCCCGAAAATGATGATCGTCGTAGCACTTTATGATGTTAGGCCATCATTGATGACTCCAATTCCAAACATATAGACACACAGTGGTGGTAAGTTATAATTTCCAATCCAACAGAAGCCACATGACCTGTAGTTAGTAAAAACACAATTGATGATGTTCTCCGCTCCCTTCTTGTAGCTGCCGCCACACGATTCTGATGTCTCATTAACTTGGACATCATTCAAGAACAATGTCAGATGAACATTCCATAGATATGGCTATTCTGATGAAGTGCTTGGTGCAACAGTAGTATCAATCATAGTGGAGGCTCCTGGTATGTGTTCTTTAATATCACAGACGGTACATGATGTTGTAATATTAAGAATTTCTTTCAGGGGTGTAAATACGTGGCACACACATGGAGAGTGGCTTGTGGTCACAGTAATCCCATTAAAGGCAATTCTAGGGTAGCATGGCATAGCTGTTTCAGAACAGCACAATCCTGTGATGTTTTCTGTGTTCGCTATAAAACTGCTGCTGCTACACAATCCTGACCAATTATAGGTGTGGACATTATTCACTTGCAATGACAAAACTGCTTTGTTTACATCATAAACCTCTGGAAGCGAATCATTTATGGGACTAATAGTACAATTTATTCTTCCATCGGGGATATCTTCGAGTCCCACAAAAAAAAATTCTTTGGTATGCTTTTGAGTTAAACACAAAATGAGCCCACTTCATAGATTCAAAATGATCCCTGCCAATGCCATCCGTTTGCACAAGTTAGGTCCTTAGCTACCAATGTCACAAACTAAGACATCAAATTAACGACTTTATCTACAGCGAAGGTTAACGAACTGTGAACAAACATTTATGCTCAAACCCCTGAATACATTTTCAAAAACTTGCCAACTCGCTGCAATAACATTTATCGTGGTATTCAAAGTAAACATTGCTTAGTCCATAGCTCGAATATAAATAAGCTGCCATTTTGGTGCGTCCCATGACGTCAGAAACCTTCTTGCTGTACACCGAATGAAGGGGAACTGTCTAGCTGTCGGTTTTATCTTCTTCGTAACCGGTTCTCCTGGTGGGGGTAACTTCATAACTCGCTTTCTGATTTGCCGTAAACCACTTCCTGATTGGTTGTTATCACTCAGGTGGTCTACGGCCCCGTGTATCAACCGCTATCGGGCCTCCTTAGCTCGTTCTTTGAAAGCTTCACCGACATTTTTCCCGGCTAATGCGTCCTGTGCGACCTGCAGACCGGTCCCCAATCCTTCTCTGAGCAAGGCCTTACCGCCGGCTTTTAACCAGGGTAAAATAGCCCTCCCGATTCCACCGAAGAAACTACCGATTCCTCGACCGCTCTGACTTCGACCTCCTATAAACACGGGCATCCCATCACCCGCCTGACAACAGTAAAAGTCTTCGTATAACTCAACATCTCGACGAAGGGGGGTGTGTCTCACCATTATACCAGCTCGAGATGTTTCTTCAATCGAAAGTGTACCGTTAGCACCGACGTTCCGCTGGTGAATGGAATGGTTTTTCCGTGTTCTTTGGCTAAAAGGATCTCGACGGTATCGAAGGAAAATCTACTCAGGGGTAGGTAGTGAGGCTTATCGTAGATCTGAAACACCGAGGTGTGATTTCTATTGAGAACAGGCACGCTCCTGAGGAGAGGCACCATCACATCCCCGACCGGTATGGGGGAAACGAGATCGCAGTAGACGTAAACATGTTTTTCAAAGTGTCGCTTATGGTAACACTGACTCCTTTTTCGTAAAGTTTCAAGATGGCTTTATTCACCTCTTTTGCGTAAATGAATCTCATTTTTTTCCCTTTCACATCCCCGTTCGACTCATCCTCCGCTTTTATGATCGACGCGTTCAACGCGCCGATGAACGCATCGGGTTTCGTGTATAACCCAGGCTCCAATGTCACGTTGAAATAAAATCTAGCGTCGCAAATATCGTCGTTATCGAGAGATTCGTACCGAATCCAGACATCACCCTCTATTACATTGAAATAATTTAGCGGAGACTGTATCTCCACCAGTGCGATGTCATACTGCGCGGAAATGTCAACGGTCTGAGGGAGTTTAACGAAAAAGTGGCCGGGGTTATTATCCTTAAAAAGTTCCATAGACGCATTGCTGGGTAGGGTGATATAAAAACTCATTTTTTTACTCGTTTCACCGTCACCTCTCCAAGTTTGGATTCGGTAGTATGTAACCCAAACAGCTGGTCAGTAGGGCTATCCACAGTTTTCCCTCCTTGGCGTCTGGCTTTTCGGTGGTCAGATTGAACAGCGAAACCGCGACAACGGTATATATAACTACCACTTGACAAATAAAGACAAGTTCTAAGTAGGGGGATAGTTTCCCAAACACCGACCCCCAGCCGCGTGGTTCGCTCTCTATCCTCACTCCCGAGTTTACGGCTCGCAAATCGGGCTCTCCGCCGAAAGTTTCCACTTCTTCCGCTTCTTCCCTCATCTCTAGTTTTTGTATATGACAATGTCCTTGGACGGTATCCAAGTGTTAAATGAGGAATCGTACCCAAACCATTTGACTAAACTCTCTTTTCGCCCAAATGATGTGCGACGCTCGGTTATGATACTCTCGATTCTGTACTCGTGCTTGTCTCCAACTTTTTGAATTTCCGGTGTGTAGAATGACCCCTCTATCTCATCACCCTTATCGTCTTTCAACACATATGTAACGGGGTTTGTTTCATTTACTCGACTGATGGAAAACAGTTCCTCCGTCCAAGCCGGGGCATAACCCTTTTTAAAATTGGCTTTGCCCACGATCAGTCTAACTCGATCACCGGGCTTATACAGGGGTCTTTGAAATTTAAAGTTGCGTTTGCTATTATACAATGTGTTCCATACCTGTTCTTGATTGTCTGCGTTGACGTCGACCGGTGCCATTTTTATACTTCTGTGATACGAATGGTTATAACTTCTGTCTGTTTAAGACCCTCGAGGAATCGAGGATCCATCAAGAGCATTTTTTGGGCCATTGTTACGCACCTAGTACGCCCCCGAGAATACTTAATATAGGACGGAGCAAAGCACTTATGAACCCACCGGTTTGTAGAATCTCTTTCCGCCGCTTAAGATTCGGTTTCTTTTTAGTGAGAAGTCTCAACTTGTTCTTGTGTCGACGTAGCTCGCACTTCTGTCGCTGAGTGAGTCTAACATTACCTTTTAATATGTTATGACAAAACTCGCACAAAAAGTTAATGAGTTTGGGAGAGGCTGTTTTTAATATGGCTCTTAAACCGCTCGGTGAGGCAGCGCGCATACATTTCAACATTTCACCGTGCCGTCTAAGTGATTCATCACACACGATTCTCTACTTTGGCACGTAGACGATTTGTCTCTCCCCTGGGAATATTTTTGTTCTCAACCTAAGATTATCAGGTGTGTCCTGACGAAGATCGATTACCAAATAACCGTGAGGAGACGCTGTCGCGTCCTTAAAACTATCTTGGAGGTACCCCACCTGTCCTGGGTACATTTGTTTAGCCAGATTGATAATTTGACTCCCGTCTCTCGGGTTCTTGAAAAGGACTAAATAGTGCGTATTGAGACTTATGGTTCGATGTTCTTTATTTTTTCAAAATAGATTTTGAACAATGTACATCACACTAATATCTCTATGATGACTACCTTTGGTGAATAATTTTGTTACCCTCTCGTCCGTCTCAGACATCAAGTCATCGATGACGATCAGTCTTCTCTTCTTACCACCTTCCAATTTATCGACGTCTGGTAGACCCTCGATAAATCTCACTGACCTCATAGTTTCGTATATCGGTTGCCATTCCGCATAACACCATATAACTTTCTCCGGTACGGGGACAGCTAACTCGTGAAGGTTCTGTATAAACTTTTGCACAAATACCGTTTTCCCACACCCGGTAGGACCGGCTATCAGAGCTGTGAAAGGATGATTCCATCGGGGATCCATCCTCACAAGTGCTACCAACTTTAGTGATTATACCACCGACAAAAATAACAATGAGTGATTTTAGGTCAGCACGCCAGGTTTCCCCTCTTCAATTAACACTTATTTTAAAAAACCACATCCTATATAAACACTACAGGGGGGCTTTTCCTAGCCTCAAGCCGCATTACCTGAGACCGAGTTTTTACACGCACATACATACACAATTATTTCACACACATCATATTTCCCACATATCACCCTGTTTGGGCCCTTCCAGAAGTCACTGAACATGTCGCAACACGATTAATAACGTATTACCTCGCCTGATAACATATTGCGTTAGCTACTATAAATAGACGGTCCTCGACCTGATAAACGTAACAGGTATAAAAACCCCAGTCGATCAGTTTACACGCACACACACATAGATAACCATCGTCTATTACCAGGTGGCTTGTGTTGGTTTTCTTTGAATATGGAGTCGTGTAGCTTGAATACGCCAATTTCGTTTGATGTCAGTGATCGGCGCATATTTATGTCACGCGGTAATGAGACTGTAGTTCCATTGTCTAAAGATGGCGTTAAGGCAGTCTCGGTTTGTGTTTTTCGTAACAGACCATTGATAGAAATAAGGGCATATAGCGGTGAGAGTTTTTTAAAGTTTCCTACCAGAACCGGGATAACACTATCGAGAGAGGAATTTATCGCGTTAGTTGAGATGCGAGAGGACATTTTAACCGCTTATGCTAACCTCAACTGCACACCACCTCTCGTTAACCAGATCAACTACACGCCGCCTGTTGTTAACCACCATAACTACACACCACCTCTCCTTAACCAGATCAACTACACGCCATCTCTCGTTAACCACCAGAACTACATACCATCTCTTGTTAACCCGAATCTCATCAACTACACGCCCTCTCCTTTTGTTAACCAAGGGAACCTCGCTCTTGTTAATCAGACGACAGATCCGGCAGCCAATATGGATGTCCCGGGTGTTTCAGCTGAGTCACCAATTACCTATTCCAGTTTTGATCAAGGTTTTGTCAAAATGGAGGGCGGTTGTGTTGTGAAGGCTAATGAAACTTCCTATGCTCCTGTGTTTGATAGACATTTAACACAAACAGACAGTACCGCCAAATCAGGAGGGCGGAAACCCAGACGCTTAAAATTATCAACAATCGGACAGCAATATATATTTTCTCATATGTGTTGTATATTTGTTGTATTAATAAATATATGTGAAATATAGAACGAATTTTTGTTTTGCTTTACCATGAATGTTAAAGAGAGAGAGAGAGAGAGAGAGAGCGTCACTATTTAATGTTAGCACACTACACATGATGATGTTGCCCGAGCCGACCCGCGACGACCCCCGCCGCGCCGACCCGACGACCCCCGGCGCGCCGAGGTGGCACATGATAATGACAGAGGTGACACGTGATGATGACCGAGGTGGCACATGATGATGATGTGTCACCAAAAATCGCTATAATAACACCTGGTATATGCTGTTAGCGATACTACAATAACACACCCTGTGCCGACCAACCCGCAACGCCCGCGAGATAGTCGTATTTACCTTAACAATACCCCTTCAACGTCATTGCTTTGTCAGCATTTTTTTTACATGTCGCCTCCTGTTGCCTAATACCCACCTCACACATGATGATGATACTAACACTCGACCAATAAAGGCACCCCCCCATTTCCCCCCTATCCTGGCACATGATGATGATACTAACACTCAACCAATAAAGGCATCCTTTCCCCACCCCTATCCTTGCACATGATGATGATACTAACACTCGACAAATAAAGGCACCCTTTCCCCACCCCTATCCTGGCACATGATGATACTAATAACACAATTTGACCCATAAAGGCACCCGCACCCGAGATAACCGGCGTGAGCGCGCAAGTTTTAGAACCGCTGACACACAAGTTTTAGGACCACTGGTGTCCATAGCCAGCGAACGACAGACACCCCCGCTCACCTACTTGAGATAAGGCGTGCTGACCCACTTGAGATAAGCCCCCACGAGATAAGCGACCACCCGACCACCCGCGATAAGCGAAGTCAACCCGCGATAAGCGGTCACCCGACCACCGGGTCGTCATACATGTATGGTGCAAACATGACTCTCAATAGGGGCATGTACAATGCAACTGTCCAAAAACCTTGTTCTAAACCCGTTTCCTCACTACTAATGTCTCGAAATCGAAAAAACAATGGCGCATAACGTAGCTATAAATAGGTAAGGAAGTTCCAGTAATCAAACATAGTTTCACTTTCACATTGTAACACTTATAATTGGCTAGAGCTAAAAATAACCCATGAAACCACATTCTTTATAGGTAGCTTCAGTCGTTTTCTTTTCGCTGCCCTTTTTGAATGTCAAAGTCGCTATTTTATTAGTAGCAGTAGATGAGAAATGTACCTCTAGTCATTAGCGGTTTCAATCTACTATTCTAGAGTAGTTTCTGTTTCATTCACAAACGTTATAGTGGCCAGAGGAAAACCTTGCTTTAATAAATGCAAACCACAGCAAATAAATCATATTGGCCTACGAAATGGGTAATAAAATATTCGAAAATTGTAATATAAATATAAAAAAATATAATAAATTATCATTTCCTTTTGTAATTCGTTAATATGTTCAAGTCTACCGGCGGTAGCTACGGCAACATAGAGCATACGCCACTGATGGATGTCACAACTGCCTGAGACTGAGATAGACTTTTTAAAGAGGACTCTGTTCACTGGTCTTCCAATAGCTCTATGCTATTAGAATAAAACATTCAATAAAAAGCCACACACAAAATTGACAAGGCATTCTTCATTAACAATACTATTCTTACTGACTTGGCAGTGCGATAGATAAATGAGTATATACCCAGATGTAGATTTTTTTATTTTTTTAAATAAAAGAAGTTTACTGGAATTTTATCCCCTCATCCCATAAAATTAGAAAATTATAATACACCAAACCTCTGATTGTATAGTGTATTTACATTTGTTGAATGTGTATTATATTTATCAAATTATATTATATTGTTATATTGATACTACATTTTTACATATAAATTTACAACAGACAGAAAGTGGTTTGTGATGTTCAGTAACCATTAAAGTCCTATAATTTATCAGAATGTGTTCTAGATTCTTCCATATAAAAGAAGCTCTAACTACAGGATTAAAAGTGTTTCCAACGGATTATAATTTTCAAAAAGTTGTGTAAAGTTTTCTACCAAGGAGGAGGATAAGTCCAGATAAGTACTTTAAAAAAAAATGTAAATAGCTAAAGATTTATGGTTAGATCGTAAAAGATCGCATGTGAGACCTTAGCAATCAAACACGTTGGGGAAATATCAGCCGGGCTAAACCCCCAACGTGTGTTTTTCTTAAGTTAAGCCCTTAACTTACGACTGACTCTTCAGGTCGGTAAGGGATAAATGTTTTATGCTTAGAGAAATGCACAGAAGATGGAGATAGATAAATATAAAGTAGCAACGATAAATATATGCGGGATAAAAAATAAAGAAGTCGAACTTATAGAAGAAATGACACAAAGAAAAATTAAAATACTTGGATTAGCGGACACCAGAGTAAAAGGACAACAGATAAAGAAAACACACATGAACTACACGAAAATATTCTCAGGAGTCGACAACACAGAAAGAGCTACACACGGAGTAGCTTTATCATCGACCCAGAACACGCAAATAACATTCTAGAAATAAAATACCACGCAGAAAGAATTATCACAATCAGACTACTAGAAGACGATCGAAAAACAACTTACATACAAATCTATGCACCATGCAACAACAATGAAAAAGACAGCGAAGAATTCTATGACACATTGCATGAAATTATTAATAAGATTGGCGGAAGCGCCTACATTTTAGTGATGGGAGATTTTAATGCAGGCTTGGGAAACGAAACAGTGAGAACAGAGATATATTAGAACGCTTTGGCTATAAAACAGCTGAAACAAACGAAAATGGAAGCAGACTGCTGGAAATCGATGTATGTAAATATGTAATCAAAATGATTTACTTATCACCAACACATTTTTTCAAACACAGAAAGTCGCAAGTATACACCTGGTACAAATGTTATAGATACATTAGATATATTTATTATATATTTTAGATTTTAGACTAACAAGACAACAGAACAAGAAAAGAGTAACCGACAGTAGAGCAATCCCTAATATTACAGATGACACGGAACACAAGATGGTTATGATCCCACTGAGACAGCAAAAAATAAAGAGAATATACGAAAACAAACAAAAGAAGCGAAAAGAACAGGCAATAAAAGTAAAACAATTAAAAGATCAAGAATGAAGGAAAACCCTAGAAGAAAAACTAACAGAGGAATTCAAGAAACTCCCTAATGAAGTATTCACAGTTGAAGAAGAATGGAAACAATTTAAGGAAACAGTAACCAAAATCTCTAAAACAGTTTGTGGAACGAAGCTAAGAACAAAAGAAGGGAAAAAGAGCACCCCGTGGGGGAACGAAACAATCAGAGAAGCAATTAAAGAAAAGAAGAAACTGTTAAAAAATTTAAGGGAGAACAAGAATCAAGAAAAATATGAAAAATATGCCTTAGCTCGAGAAAGAGTTAACATTTTGATCAAAGAAGCTAAGCAAAAGAATTGGACAGAATTCGGACAAAACATGAGCAGGGACATCAAGACAGCCACAAGAGATTTCTACAAAGCAGTAAAAGCCACAAGAGCGAGAAAAGAAAATCATGATCCTACAGAGCTCATAAATGACAAAAACGGATAGCCAATATCAAATAACCAACATACGCAACAGAGATGGAAAGAATATTTTGAAGACCTGTTAAATATAACAACTACCAATAAGGCAACAAAAACCACGCTAGAACTAACAAATGCTGAAACCAACATCATGAAAGAGGAAATCGAAGAAGTAATCAAATATGCACCAAGAAATAAAGCACCGGGGATAGATAACATACCAATGGAAATAATAGCAGCAGCAGGAGAAATAGGAGTGACATGGCTGCACAGAATATTTAATGCAGCATGGCACCAACAACAAGCCCCAGAAGACTGGCAACAGGTAATCATCGTACCAATATGGAAAAAGAAAGGTAGCAAAAGAGATTGTAATCAATATAGAGGTATATCTCTTCTCAGCATGTAGGAAAGCTATACGCCAAAATCTTGGGGAAAAGGCTGAGTCCAATAATAGAACTACAGTTAAGTAATTCTCAAATGGGGTTCCGAAAAACAGAGGATGTAACGACGCACTATTCACACTAAAACAGCTTGCAGAAAAAAAACGACAGAACACAATCGAAACTTATACATAGCCTTCATTGACCAGGAAAAAGAATTCGACAGAGTAAACAGAGAACAACTGTGGGAGATATTAACAACATACGTGGTAAGCCAACATCTAACCAACCTAATTAAAAGTCTCTACATCAACAGCAGCTGCAGGGTCAGAACAGCAGCAGGCTACACAGATCACTTCGAAGATCAGGTGTAAGACAGGGGTGCGTACTATCCCCCCTACTGTTTATTACCTACATGGACTATATATGCAAGCTAGCCAACCCATCAGAGACAGTGGAGATCATCGAGCTTTTATTTGCTAACGATCAGGCACTAATACATGAAACAATAGAAGACCTACAAGAACACTTAAACAAACTCAACAGCTCAGGCACACAATACAACATAACGATAGAAGGCAGGCAACTAAAACAAGTAGAGGAGTTCAAATACCTAGGAAGTTTAATGACAAACGATAATTCTCAAACAGCGGAGATAGAATCAAGATGCAAGAAAGCTTGTCAAATCATTGGACAGTTATCACCATTATTGTCCAACAAGGAAATAACTCTGGAGGCAAAAAGAGCACTATACAATACAATCTTCATCCCAACGTTGTGCTACCATAACCTCTACAGAGATGACATGTGTTAGACGAATGACAGGAAACAGTCTGAAAGATAAGATCAGAAATGAAGAACTGAGAAAAAAGCTAGGAATAGCCCCCGCCATAGAATATATAAGGAAACAACAGATAAAATGGTTTGGCCACGTGACAAGGCAGAAATATCAAAACACAACACAACGAGCCTTCAACAAACGTTGTGAGAACACCAGACCCAAGGGTCGATCACGAAAAAGATGGATCGATGGAATATTAGAAGCACTAGGAAACATAACAGCAGCAGAGGCGAACAGAAGAGCAAAAGACCGCAAATTATATCTCCCCTCGATACTGAAAGGCAGATGAGGAAGGGAGGAAGAGGAAGAAGAGTACTGGAAGGCTTCAAATACATAGATGACAATGCACTTCTTGCCTACTACTATAACATATTGAAGAAAGAGCGATTGTACAAATACAGTCAACAATTCAGATTTTAAAAATTGTTGTTTTTCATTCATTCTTTGCATATGACCAATGCCTTCTTAAAAACTTGTCACATTCTTGTTTAGATTTGTTTCTTATCAGTTCACTTGTAGTGTATTCTTTCCAACTTATGTTTGAGATTCTATATAGACATTTGTTTTCAAAGGCATTTAATTTCCTATCTAAAGTCTTGGTGGTTTCCAACTTCCATTTTCATATGTTAGCACTGGTATCACACAGGAGATGAACAATCTAAGTTTTATTTATTTAGCAAATACTTTGGATCTCCAGATGTTTGTTAGTTTGTTTAAAACATTTTATGTTAGTGCAATGCGTGTCATGATTTCTGACGCTATGTCTCCATTTCTTTACATTTTGCTTCCTGGGTAGGTAAAATTTGTAACTTTTTGTAAAATGTCATTAAGTGTTATATCAGGGACTATGTTTTTATTTGGAGGCCTATTTGACCAGATATGTTGTGGAATCATTCAATTTTTAAAAATAATTTTTTTGCGGAAAAGGGGGGGGGGGGGGGCGGGCATCAGATGTGTATTCCAAAAGAGCATCTAATTAATTCAAAGTGCAACCATTTACTTTTTCACCCTGCAAAAGTAATGACCAACAAATACAATTTGCATAATCCTCTAAAATTTTCTATAATTTCCTATGATTTAAACTGGTTACCTTGATTTGTTTTTATTAACTATTAAATCATCATGCATTAAAGTACAAACAATTGAATAGCAAATTTATATTAAAAAAACAACAACAAAATGACATCTGGAGATGTATTTATATGTAAAAATAAATTAATGTAGCATTTTTTCAATGCTTCGCTTCCATGGGACAGAATTGGCTCTAAATAGCACAGATGAACTCTCTTTCTCACTTCTATTGACATAGATTTGTTGCATAAGATATTTTTCATTTTCTGAAATACTATTTTGGCCTGAGCTATTCTGTTTTTTTTTTTATATTTCTGTGGTGCATCTTCCATCTGATGTTATTGTTGTGTCCAAGTATTTGACGCGTTGCACTTGTTTTAGATTTGTCCTGTTTATTTTTATTCGGCATGACGGTTATGATTGTTTTTCGATATGACCATTGCTTCTGTTTTTTTTACTATTCAGACTTAGACCTTTCTTGTTGCTTTCTTTTACTATTATGTCTATCATTTCTTGTAGTTCATTCTCTCTCTCTGTTATTAAAACCCTGTCATCTGCATATAGCAAATTGTTTATGTTGTGACCATTGACTTCAATTCTAATAATATTTTCGATGTAAAGTGAAAACAAATCTGGCGACAGAACACAGCCTTGTCTTACTCCTTGTTTTATATGTTGGAACTGTTCTGTTCGGCAATATTTCTAATATATTAAGGCAATATATGATTGAAAAAAAAACATTTTAGACTAATTCATTTGAAATAGGTTATTCTGATATGAAATGAAAATAATACTTAATGCAAAAAAGAATGAAATTAGTTCATTACCAAGAAAACAACTGTCACTATATTGGAGTTCAGGGAATAATTTTATTAGTGTTTCTACACATTGCATAACACAATCTATTGCTAATTTTGTACACATTATGTGCATTCAATAGATTTTTGGAGAAATGTGATTGTAATCTGTAGAGTTAATTTAATATTTTTTCATCGTCCACATTTTGGGTGATAGAATAGCAATAGCTCTTTTAATTTTATGTACTATTACAAAGACTATATTTTTTTTGCATAGTGCACAGTTCAAATTGCCAGGTTTCACAAGAACTGAACAGGTATTACCTGCGAAATCTTATTCTCCTCATGCATTTATATCAAAAATACAATGCAAGTGAAATTGTTAAAAGGTAATAAACACACTCAGAAATTTTAAAATGTATCCTCACAGATTTAACTGAAAGTTTTAAATGCATATGTTAGTTAACTAGATAGGGTATTTGTTTTAAATGGACTTCAGAATCTGGATTTAGCATGCAGTACACTATTTTATCATGAATGTTGCTATTAAATGTTCAAGTAGCATAAAAATCCAACAGTCATTTATCTGTGCACTGTGTAATGTGACTTTTTTTTGGCCAGTCTACTGAATATATATGTCTTTCTCCTATAATTATTACATAACATTAATGGGGTATTCTAGAATCCATTTTTGTGAAGCAAATCAGATTTGAGATATCATAGAAATATAGGTTAGATAACACATTGAACTACACTACATCATTTTGTGCATAGACACAGTGGTTGTAAGGATAAAAAAAAATGCACATTTTTCTATTAAAAGCTCACAAAAGTATTTGTGTGGATGTAGTAAGAGCATTTTGTTTATAGAAAATAGACAATTTCTGTGATAATTAAGGTACACATATTTTTACACTAATATTAAAATAAATAGAAACTAAAAATGCATACAGTTAGCATTTATAGTCATGTATATGTATCATTCTGCAAACTTTTTTTATTTGTGATAATCATATTACAAATGTTATGTAAGAGATGCCAAAAATCTTATGATAACACTTCATCTTTATAGCTTGTCTTATCTTCTGTAGCTCTGCTATATTTTGCAAAGTATAGAAAAAACTTATATAACAAGGGTGCACATCAGCCTGATTTAAGAATATCATGATTGACTCTTAAGAGATTTTGGGCATCTCTTACTTAGATCATATCACAAATGAGAAAATTTGTAGGATACAACAAACAGAGTACTTGATCTTTTGACTATTGTGAAAAAGCACAAAATTAAATGGTTTGATATTTCGATCGTCTCCCTTAGCTAAGACCATTCTGGAAGGAACTGTGAAAGGAACTAGGAGAGGTAGGCTGAGACAGAGATGGGAGGATAACATCAAAAATAGACTTTCTTTAAGAAAAGACATCAGTAGTGTATATCCAGTGAAACGATGCGTAAATGTTCTTTTCAAGGCATATAATTCCTTATATAAATAGTCTACCCGTACATCAAGGCACATAATTCCTTATATAAATAGTCTACCCGTACATCGAGGCACATTTTTTTTCCTTATATGAGAGTCTACATATTTTCTTATATGAGAGTCTACCTGCCCATTTTTGTTCCGGTTGACCTCTCGGGTGACCTCTCGGGTGAGCTCTCGTGGTGGCGATGGTGTTGTGAAGTGGTGACCTCCCGCGGTGGTGGTATCATAACTTTCATAAATCTATTATATTCTTTCTTTATGCTTTCAGGCAATAAAAAACAGTGACTTTCAAAACAGTTCTATTCAAGATAAGTTTTAAAAACTTCCTTTAGAATTAAAGGCCGTTACACATGCTACACAAAGCTACGTTAATGAACTTAGTAACTGCACGCCAAACGCGAAAAAGAAACACCGCGTTAATAACGTTAAGCGAGATCAAAGAGCCCGGTGAGTACTTACTTCCGGTTAGACGGTCCGCGAGATCAAAGAGCCCGGTGAGTACTTACTTCCGGTTAGACGGTCCGCGAGATCAAAGAGTCCGGTGAGTAATTATTTCCGCGTAGACCACCCGCGTGGAAATCGCCGTAGCCGGTAAGTGATCATCAGGAGTGTCATTTAACAGGGGAATTTTACGATACCGATGTTTTAATGTGAGACGCTTGGGGGTAATTAATATGTTTGTGCTGTTTCGTGTTCAAAGACCCTGTTTCGCTGTGAAAAGTTTCGATTGAACGTTTGAGTGCGAGACTGGCCAGGGGTACGTTAATGACTTTTTATCATCTGAAGATTAGAATACCACTTATCAGGGGAATTTTACTGGGCGGTTGTTTTAATGTGAGATGTTTAGGGCAAAATTAATATGTTTGTACTGGAGAGTACTTGATCGATCAAAGAGGTTAGAACTGTATATAAGTAGATTCAAGCAGCCAGGATTTTATTCTCACTCTCTGAAGCACAACGAGTGTCCTGGCTGTAACTCAAGCAAGAGTGTGCTAGGCTGTACAAGTAAATTTTCCTTACAAACCGTAAGTAGAACCTTATTTCATAGATTCTATACTGTCGTTTATTTTAATACAACAAAATAATTTAAAATTAAATAAATTAAAACAACTCAAATAAAAAACAAACAAATATGCTCTTTTTATAATGTTTATTTTCACAATAAAACATAATTTTATTTATTTATTTATTTTTTAATTTTATTTTCACAATGAAACATAAATTTATTTAAATACATCAACGTGGTCAACACATGTTACACATTCAATAGTTTATAATTGGACAATGATGATTTCAATATTACAAATATGAATTCAAATCATCTGAAAAAAGTACATAAATAACAACATAGTCATGTATATATGATGAGCAATTAAAATGTCACTGTCCCACTGCAGAATTTATTAATTTTACTCGTCTCGGCTTCCTCGTTTTGTTGGAACTGTCTGTTTGAGCTAAATGGTTATAAAACACTGGTGAATACGAAGGTTGATTAGAGTTCACAGCCACCCTCCATTTTGACAAAGCCTTGATCAAAGACGGCGTAAGTAATTGGCGACTGTGTAGAAATTGAATCACTCGAGGCATACATCTCTCTTGGTTCTTTCGGTTGCTCAACAAGAGGCGTAGTGTAGTTGATGTTATCATAAGTTGCTAAAATGTCATCTCGCATATCAACTAGCGTGATAAATTCATCTCTCGAGAGTGTTATTCCAGTTCTGGTAGGAAACTTAAGCAGACTCTCACCACGATATGACCTTATGTTTCTCAATGGTCTGGAAAAGCAGAAACTGAGACTGCCTTAACACCATCTTTGGACAGTGGAATTATATTCTCATCTCTACGAGACATGAAAATACGTTGATCACATACATCAAATGAAGCTGGCATATTAACGCTAGACGACTCCATGTTCGAATCATACGACTTGGTAGCAGGGCTCTGACTTTCTGTATGTGTAGTAGTACTGAGAACGGCTGACCTTTATACCCTGTAACAAGGGGACGTGGCCAGCCTAATTATAGTAACCAATGGAATACGTTCTATTTATAGTAACTGATGCAATACGTCATCGGACGTGTTGAGACATGTTCAGAGAGCCGCCATCTTTGATTACGCATGGGAAGTTTGTTCCACGAAGTCGATGGATCCAGGGCGTCATCAACCGATAAATGATACGGTCGTTAATATGTTGTTCCGTTGAAAAGGGCATGAGAATTCTGTTAATGCTCGCACCACGACACTTTAAAATTATATAATAAACACAATATAGACCACACGTGTTGCTAAACAAGTCTTGTAACACTCGTGAGTTGTAGACGAATGGAACATGTGAATTCCTCTCGATAAAGTTTAAAATATCAATGTGCCTGGGAGGTAAACCGTAGGAATAGAAATACTCTATTTGTCCGAGGCCGTTGTAAAAGAGGGCCCAGTGTTCACCGGGTTTGTGGGCAGGGTCGGTGTTTACGACAAAGGCTGCAGTCTTGATTGGGTCGATGCTGGGCGGTAAGTGGTCTCGTGGGAGGACACTAACAAGGGCGCAACGTCGAACAAAAACATCGGACATCAAGAGACTGTAAATATCCCCCGTGTTCATTTTCTCAAATAGCGTAGTCTGTTAGAACCTGTCTTGTCTTGGACACTTCCAGTACTGAATCCAACTCGGCGTAGACAATAACCTGTAGGGGAGTGGTCGTGGGAGCGGCGAATTTGAGCTCTATCAACAAGGGTCCACTCGTGGCTAGCTCAAACTGGGTTCCATCTAGCAGACTGGGTGAGAGGTCAAAACCAAATAGACAAAAGCCATCCTTGAACTGTTGATAATCAATACCATTGCCAGCATCTCTACCAATCAAACCCATTTCCAAATTTGTACCAAAAAAGGCTCGCGCATAGTGATTGTTTTCAAAGTCCATAGCTAGGGGCTTTCCGGATACACATCTCCCGTCAACCGTCAGGTTCATATAAGTCAAACCAAAGGGTTGAAAATTGTACGGGTTAATCTTATAACTCCATTAAAACCTTTGGCGGTAATCAGACCTATCACTATACGTGTTGGCGTTTGAGACAGGAATAAATTGTCTTGGTTGTGGGAATACATCCCACGAGCAATGGCAAATGTTTTCAGGGTAACCCGCTTGATTGGGTACCGTGCTTTCCCACTTAGAAGCGCTTTTTCGTGGGCCAGAGAAATTGCTGGGTTTAGCTTAGCTTTCCTGACCACGAGGGCAGCATAAGTGATTACACTCTTATAACCCACAGACTTATCCTGAGCCATGATGTTGAACACGTCCTTAGAGGGTGTGAGTTTAATCTTTACATCCACTCTGTTTAACATGTAACGGTCCTGCACAAAGAGATCAGAGTGCATATGACCCATCATTTCAACCTCTTTACTATCCGAAGTCAAAGCACGTCGTATTTTAAATCCCTCGTTAGCCTGCATATCATCGTGGTGGCCTGCTGTATCTTCGTAGAACAGAGCAGCCGTCAAGTGCCCCGTTTTCGCATCCTCTCCATAGTTTAGTATAGTCTCGAACACTGCTCTAAATGGATAGGTATTCTCAGATGGTGTAATCAATGTATCATTCAGAGAAACATCGACTTGAGAAAATAGACTGTGAAGATAATTGTTGACTGGTCCTACCTCGGCATCCAATGGTAAACTTTCACCATTGGGGAGGGTGATCCTGGCCCGCAGATGTAAAAACGTGTTGAAAAGATCTAGATACTCTTCAGTGTTTCCAGAAATGAAAAACTCGATGGGAGCCCCATGCGCTAACGAGGCAAGAGGTCGAATTTCAGTAAATTGGCCCGAGTCTACGGCAGTCTGAGTCGGTGGAACGATAAATAAACCCAAACCAGAATGAAGACATTCACATGACTTGGGGTGAATGAGAGACATCATTAATCAAATATATCCTTTGGTACCGACAGCTTAGTTCGTCTCTTGTTTGTAGAATGAAGGGGGAACTGTCTAGCTGATGGTTTTATTCTCTTCGTAACGGGTTGGCCAGGTGGGGCTGCCTTCCCGACTCGCTTTCTGATTCGTCGTCGTAAACCACTTCCTGATTGGTTGTTACCAGTCAGGTGGTCTACGGCCCCGTCTAATAACCGCATGCCGGCCTCCTTAGCTCGTGATTTGAAAGCGTCGCCGATATTTCTGCCAGCTAAGGCGTCCTGCGCGACCTGCAGACCGGTCCCCACGCCTTCTCTGAGTAAGGCTTTACCCCCTGTTTTTAGCCAAGGTAAAATAGCCCTCCCGATTCCATCAAAGAAACTACCGATTCCTCGTCCTCGTTGATTTCGACCTCCTATAAACACAGGCATCCCAATATCCGCCTGACAGCAATAAAAGTCTTCGTATAACCTGGCATTGCGGTGAAAGGGTGTATGTCTCACCATTATACCAGCTCGAGATGTTTCTTTACTCAAAAGTGTACCGTTAGCACCGACGTCCCGCTGGTGAATGGAATGGTTTTTCCGTGTTCGTTGGCTAAAAGGATTTCCACGGTATCGAAGGAAAATCGACTCAGGGGGACGTAGTGAGGCTTATCGTAGATCTGAAACACAGCGGTGTGATTTCTATTGAGAACAGGCACGCTCCTGAGGAGAGGTACCATCACATCCCCGACGGGTCTGGGGGAAACGAGATCGCAGTAGACGTAGACATTTTTTGCAACACTTTCCAAGTCCATTACGCCCACGCTGAAGATATCGGGAGCCGTGTCTGATATAGAGGTCGCTGGGAAGGCTAACATGTTTTTCAAAGTGTCGCTTATGGTAACACTGACTCCTTTTTCGTAAAGTTTCAAGATGGCTTATTCACCTCTTTTGCGTAAATGAATTTCATTTTTTTCCCTTTCACACCCCTGTACGACTCATCCTCCGCTTTTATGATCGACGCATTCAATGCATCAATCAAAGCTTCGGGTTTCGTGTATAACCCAGGCTCCAATGTCACGTTGAGATGAAATCTAGCGTCGCAAATATCGTCGTTAGCGAGAGATTCGTACCGAATCCAGACATCACCCTCTATTACATTGAAATAATTTAGCGGAAACTGTATCTCGACCAGCGCAATCTCATATTGTGTTGTAATATCAATGGTTTGACGAAAAAGTGACCGTAATTATTTTCCTTAAAAATATCCATAGAGGCATTGCTGGGTAACGTGACATAAAAACTCATTTTCCTCTATTCACCTTCTCGTCTCCAACTTTGGATTCGGGAGCATGTAACCTAAACAACTGCTCAGTAGGGCTATCCACAGTTTTCCGTCCTTCGCGTCTGGCTTTTCAGTGGACAGATTGAACAGCGAGACCGGACAACGGCATATATAACAAGCATTTGACACATAAAGACAATCTCTAAACGGGGGAATAGTTTCCCAAATACTGGCCAGAGCGAGGTTCTCTCCCCACCAGATATCAGGGTTCGCAAAACAGGATCTTCAAACGATTTACCTTCTTCCACCATCTCTAGTTTTTGTATCTGACAATGTCCTTGGTCGGTATCCAACTGTTGAATGAGGAATCATAACCAAACCACTTGACTAAACTCTCTTTTCGTCCCAATGACGTGCGACGTTGGGTTATAACCCTCTCGACCCTGTACTCGTTCTTGTCTCCGATCTTTTGAATTTCTTGTGTGTAGAATGACCCCTCTATTTCATCACCCTTATCGTCTTTCAGCACATATGTAACGGGTTTTGTTTCAGTTACTCGACTGATGGTAAAGAGTTCCTCCGTCCAAGCTGGGGCATAACCCTTTTTAAAAATAGCTCTGCCCAGGACCATTCTAACTCGATCACCAGCCTTATACAGGGGTCTTTCAAATTTCAAGTTGTGTTTGCTATACAACGTGTTCCACACTTGTTCTTGATTGTCTGTACTAACGTCGACCGGTGCCATTTTTATACTTCTGTGGTACGAATGATTATAACTTCGAAGTAGGGCGGGTAGCACATGTACATAACAAAGTCGATTGGATTTCGTAAAAAATCGCCACATCCTTTGTTTCAGAGTCCTGTTAAAACGTTCCACAACAGCAGCCTTAATATCTTCATTCTGGGTGGTGAAAAAGTGAATATTGTAGTCTTCGAGAAATTTCTGAAATGTTTTGTTCAGAAACTCTGACCCCTTGTCGGTTTGAAAACTCGCAGGTTTCCCATCGATAAATATTTTTTTTTTCAAATAGATTTTGAACAATGTAGATCACGCTCATATCTCTGTGATGACTACCTTTGGTGAATAATTTTGTCACCCTCTCATCTGTTTCTGACATCAAGTCGTCGAGGATGATGAGTCTTCTCTTCTTATCCCCTTCCAAGTTATCGATATCTGGTAGACCCTCGATAAATCTCACTTTCTCCATAGTCTCGTATATTGGTTGCCATTCCCCGTAACACCATATAACTTCCTCGGGTACGGGGACAACTAGCTCTTGTAGATTCTGTAGAAACTTTTGAACAAATACAGTTTTTCCATAACCGGTGAGACCAGCAATAAGAGCAGTGAAGGGGTGTTCCCACCGAGGGTCCATCGTCACTAATGACACTTTGATTGAGCATTATCACATTTAAACTATTTTTATCATGTACTACATGTTCAGTCCCTTTCCAAATATTTGTGAAGTGGTTTTCTTATTTTACAGATTTCCGTAAAATGGCATCTATCATATATAAGGTGCTGTGCATTCTACAGTATCAGTCATACGACTATTGTAAAGGGTGTCAGATGAAATATGACAACCAGTTACCTCACTCGTGTCTTCTAGAGTTTGAGGAGCGCCTTAGCGCGAAAATAAATGATATTTTATATCATGAGTTCACGAAAGAGGATGTAGTCTTCTTGTGTGGGGAACATATAACCCAACGAATAAAGGAATACATCAATTGGGAAAGAGCTGACTCTGCACCACCCTTTCCTGTCAGTTCAAGTAACTCACCACCCGCATTACTTGACCCCACCACTGAACCCACAGCCACTACATATAACGCGGAGGATGATGAAATTCTACCGCCACCACCCCTATTTGCCGACCCCACCGATGAACCAGAGTCGACGGCCTGTCAAGCGGGAAATGAGGTCAGTATTCACCCACTTCTCTGATTGGTTAATCCAGCTGTCAGTCATTTCTTTGCTCTGCCTCCTATACCAATACTCTTCTCTGATTGGTTAATCCAGATATCAGTCGATGTTGGCGTAGTCACTCGCTGATTGGATAAAATATGTTACCAGGATATATTTAAACTAGTCTCATGTGAGAATTTGTGTTATAAGTTTGGTTGCTTCAGGGAAAGTTAGTGTTCATTCTAGCGGAGACTATATTTTACACTGTAAGTTTGATTGTTTTCTCTTAAAGTATGTTAAGGGTTATCGATAATAGGTTATTCAAGATGTTTAAAGTAATTAAGATATGTATTGTTTAATTCCTTCGTTTATTGGATGATTAAACTAAGTATTTTAAGTCATGCTATTCGATGTTATTAACAGGTTTAAACCTAGATATGTAAAGTAACATTGACAAAGGGTTATTTATTTTTCCTCCAGATGGTATCTCATAATGATGCAGCACCTGGAGAACATCAGTGTACATTGTGTCCAAAAATGTTTAAATGGCGCAAAAATTTGTTGGAGCACACAAGAGCTGCTCATCAGCTTATACGCCATGCTTGTACCATTTGTCAGCACACGTATACGAAACGTAGTTCGTTAGCCAGACATATGAGACTAAACCATTCTACAACAGTGCCAGCTTCACCATCGGTACCTGATACAACACCCACTTTACCATCAGCAACATCACCCAGTTCAGCATCAGCACCAGCATCCCCTTTACCATCAGCAACTGAAACAACATCACCATCGATCTCTTCTACAACGAACAAACGAATGATAAGCGAGACCAATCACCTCATAGTAAAAAATTCAAGGATGATGACCCATTAGCAACACTACCCGATAATGTACGGACTGTATATCAACAAAACTGGGCAGCTATAAACACCCATGCTACAATCAACAAGACAGTTTCTACATATACATTCTTCCACTCCCCTGATCACCCATTCATCACAGACTGGTCTGTTCTTTTAAGAGCTATGTTTGACAGTCAGACAACCCGATTCAAAATTAACTATGGTCACCACCTGATCCTTAGGCACAGAGACACAGGTGATCTACGCTTCTTCCACTCTTCCCTCAATAACTCGGCTGTTCTCGAGTTTCCTCGTTTGATCAATAATCTTGGAGATTTCAACAGCTTCGTTGATTCTCTAAAGGAACAGAACCCCGTAGACATTGCCATGCTCAACAGACCCGATACTAAGTGGATGGTGGAAAGCATTCCCGCCACTAGTTTCTATTTATTCCACATTCATGACTTCCCTATTGGGTGTTGCTTGGAGGAATTACCACCTCATATTACTAACAACAAGTACATTTTCACCATGCAGAAGTGTCGTGCAAGTACGAATTTTTATAATGACAATCTGTGTTTTTTCCGTTGTTTGGCGTTATTTAAAGGGAGAGATATCGACAATCTGGAATTGACCACTCGTCATCTCGTGAGTCAGTGGCACTTACATTGGGACATACTTTTCTCTGACACTATTCCAGGTGTGACTTTACAACAACTACCCCATTTGGAATAATGTTTCAATATAAACATTGATGTATTTGAGTTCAATGATGAAGAGGCCCTCTGTCCCAAACTAAGAAGCAGGGGATCGCATGATGATACTATGCGAGTCTTGTTTCACAAGGATCATTTCATGTACATTACTGATATTAATAAAGCGGCTAGCGCCTTCTGTTGTTCACACTGTGGGAAATTATGGAATCGGTTTCCCAATATGAATGTCCATGAAAAAATATGTAATGGTGGTAAACCTAAATTTTATTTTAGAGGGGGAATTTATACACCTAGCGAGACTATTGCGGATGTAATAGAGGAAGAGGGTATTGACGTACCCGGCGGTTTCGTGTATCCCTTTAGGGCCACCTTTGATTATGAATGTTATTTTTATAATACCGACTTGCCCACCACCAAAGGTACCTCTGCTAGTACACATTTTTTAGCAAAACATGTCCCTCTATCTGTATCTGTGGCGTCTAACGTTCCTGGGTTTGAAGATCCTGTCTGTTTTGTCAGCGAGGGAGATCCTCAGAAATTAGTAAATAAAATGATTAAGTTTCTAAAATCCATCTCGAAGGCGGCTTACAAAATTTTAAAAGAAGATTACAAAGAACTGTTTGAAAAGCTGGCCGGATGTGCGCAAAGGAATGATCGGAAGAAATCTGACCCGAGAGGTCGTCTAAAAGCTTACTTGAAACAGCTCCCGGTGATAGGTTTCAACTCGGGCAAGTACGACATAAATTTAATAAAGCCCTATTTAATACATTACTTCGCTGCCGCCTCCGTACCTGAAACATCTGGAAAGGGTGACAACTACATTGAGGACAGCGATCAGGAAGACGAGAGAGAGGATGAGGAGCACGATCAGGAAAGCGTGATACAGTATGATGAGGAGTAGCGGATAGAAGGAGAAGAAAACCGACTCGGCGAAATAAATTTTATAGTTAAGCGAAATAATAATATCATGTGTCTTGCAACAGAAAAGTTAAAGTTCCTCGATATAGTAAATTATCTGGCGCCAGGTTTTAGTTATAGCAAGTACTTGGCAGCTTATAAAGTAGAGGAGACTAAGGGTGTTTTCTGTTACGAGTACGTAACCGATTTAAACAAGTTGAATGAGAGGGAGTTACCTCCTCACTCGGCCTTCTTTTCCAAACTAAAAAATTGTAATATTTCGAAGGAGGAGTATGCTCTGTGTAAAAAGGTCTGGAAGGACAATAAGATGACGACCCTTAAGGACTTTTTGGTTTGGTATAATAACAAAGATGTAGTCCCCTTCTTAGAGGCCTTAGCGCAACAGTTTTGGTTTTACAGGGATTTAGACATCGATATGTTTAAGAATGCAATTTCGGTCCCCGGAATAACTCTGAGGTATCTATTTAAAACTCTCTCCAAAGATGTGGGTTTTTCCCTGATTGCAAAAAAGGAAGCCGATTTGCATCATACCATAAGACAGAATATTGTCGGAGGCCCCTCTATCATTTTTCATAGGTATCACGAAAAGGATAAAACCTTTATCAGAAACACTAAAAAAGTTTTACGCAGTATTAAAGGCTATGACCCGAACGCCCTTTATCTATGGGCACTTATGCAAAAGATGCCCACCGATTATACGGTCATACGCAAGGCTGAAGATGGGTATAAACCCCTTAAGATGAACTATTACACGCATCAGTGCAGAGAGTATCTGACTTGGGTTTCCCACCAAAACCAGGTTCATTTGAGAACCCAGTTTAATGCTCGCGAGATGGCTTTGGGTGAATGCAAGATTAGAGTGGATAGGTGGGATAAATCCAGTAGGACCGTGTATCAGTTCCATGGCTGTCTCTTTCACGGTCATCCAAACTGTGACATCACCAGGGATCGAGAAGTCAATCCGGTGAATAATATACAGTTGGTTGATTTGTATGCGAAAACCTGTGAAATAACGGCTTATTTAAAGAGTCTCGACCGTGTTCGCGTAGTCGTTATGTGGGATTGTGAGTGGCAAAAACTAAAGAAAACAACGCCGGCTATTCAGGTCTTTATAGATGAGAACCTACGTGGTTCTAAACCATCTTTTGCTAAATATAAACCAATCACTGATAAAGCCTTTATAGATTCAGTTTCAGACGAGTCGTTTTTTGGTCTCGTCGAGTGCGACATTCACGTTCCCGACAAGTTAAAGGACCATTTTAGTGAGATGACCCCCATCTTTAAAAATGTTGACGTAGGCCTAGATGATATCGGTCCCTTTATGCGGGAGTACGCTACCAAAAACAAACTGTTACGTACCCCCAGACGTACTCTCGTGGGTAGTTATAGTGGAACAAAGATTCTTTTGGCAACACCCCTGCTAAAGTGGTATTTAGATCATGGGCTAGAGGTAACAAAAATTTATCAGGTGGTAGAGTACCTATCCGTTAGTTGTTTTAAGGAGTTTGGCGACAAGGTCACAGAGGCGCGCCGCGCTGGTGATTTAGATGCAAATCAATCGATTGTTAGCGATAAGATGAAACTCTTTGGAAACTCGGCCTATGGGAAGACTCTAACCAGTAAGGCGAAACACGTGGACGTCTCCTATGTTAAAGGGGGGGGGGCCAATACAACCAATTTGGTAAATAACCCACGGTTTAAAAACATGACGCCTATTGGTGAGGACGTGTACGAGGTATCGATGGGCAAAAGAGGTGTCCTGTGGGATCTTCCTTCGCAGATTGGTTTCTTCGTCTACCAGTACGCAAAATTGAGGATGTTGGAATTTTATTATGACTTCCTCGATAGATTCGTAAACAGTTCCGACTTTCAACTCTGTGAAATGGATACTGATAGTCTGTACTTGGCCCTCAGCGAGTCATCGTTAGAAGAGGTCTTTAAAACCGATAAGGTAGATGAGTTTTTCTCACAGTACGACAAATGGTTCCCTTCAGAGACTTGTGAAGTCCATCGGACCGATTTCATTCAACACAGGGGCAGCGTAAAGTATGACTGTTCAGATTGTAAGGCGAGACAGTTATACGACAAACGGACTCCTGGTCTGTTCAAGTTGGAATATTCGGGGGATGGGATGATTTCCTTGTGTAGCAAGACCTATTACTGTTTTGGGGATTATGCTAAAGTTAGCACCAAGGGCCTTAATAAACACCACAACAAGTTAGATAAGGATACTTTTACAGAGGTCCTAACCAAAAAACAAGCCGGAGGTGGTAAAAACATAGGGTTTAAAACACACAAGGGGTCGGTATACACGTATACACAACACCGGAACTCACTCTCCTATTTCTACATCAAGCGACAGGTCTATTCTGACAACGTGACCACCTCCCCTTTAACCATTTAACACTATCATGTATTACTACTTGTAAATAAACTACTTTGTTTTCTATGTATTAAATATGTGTCTAATGTACATTAGTTAAAGAATACATTTTTGTCTAAACCATGTGTTAACTATTGTTCAATATATACGAATAAAACAATAAATAAATAAACTTGTCACTGTTTTTTATTGCCTGAGAGTATAATGTACAAAGTTACGGCACCATTGAAAGTACAAAGAATGTGAAAGTTATGATACCACCACCGCCCACCCCTCACAACACCACCGCCGCGGGAGGTCACCACTTCACAACACCACCACCACCACGAGAGCTCACCCGAGAGGTCACCCGAGAGGTCACCCGAGAGGTCAACTGGAACAAAAATGGGCGGGTAGACTCTCATATAAGAAAATATGTAGACTCTCATATAAGGAAAAAAAATGTGCCTCGATGTACGGGTAGACTATTTATATAAGGAATTATGTGCCTCGATGTACGGGTAGACTATTTATATAAGGAATAATGTGCCTTCAAAGACACAATTACGCATCGTTTCACTGGATATACACTACTGACATCCCAAAGAATGACTGAAGATAGAGAGAAATGGTGAGTCTATCAATGATGTCACAATGGCCCTCGTCTTCATCAGAGATGATAAAGAACCCATGCATTTCGTCTTAATGAAGATGATTAAGTTGGAAAATCTTTTAAGTGTTTCACAAAATTTATTCGGCTCAGCATTTTTTCCACTAAAGAATAATCATTGTATCTGTTTTTGCTTTAGACAAACTAGATTTTTAAATAATATCAAAGCATCATTAAATATTCTTTGTTCTATTCTAATATCATTACAGAGCTATTAAAGTTGCAATCCAACTGAAATTGGAATTAAAACTGAACTAAATATTTGGCTTTGTGAAGTAAACCTGTTAAAATAAACGTTATTGATACATCACTTTCAAAGATTTGTCACACAAGACTTACCAAGATATGTTTATTACTTTTGTGCTGCCACAATTCACTTGTGCTGTTCCAATATACAGCCAGAGAGTCCAATCGGACAAGCTAAAATGAAGATAAATGGTAGGTCACAAAAATTACACTAATCATTACATATATTAATTTTATTTTCTTAATTTTTCCTGATGACTTCTCTTCATCATCCACCCTTTAAAGTATATTAACTCTTTCTGTACCACAATTAACATTTGCCTTCCAGTCGAATTTAAAATACAGGATTTTTATGAATTAATTTAAAAAAATTAGGTTGTAGAAAAATTTCAATATAATAATAAATATAAATACCAAGTGATTATGGATTCCCATGATATTAAACATGAAATTATTTATTAAAGATTGTTCTTTTAAAAAATGTAAAGCAAATTGTTAAATAATCAGCTGCTCGAAATTGTGTATTCAGAAATACCTGAAATGAGAAGGGAAACAATTTTTTTTATTACCATCACTTTATGAAAAATCCAATGTCAATGTCAAAGAATAGGAATGGCAAAAAGTAATTTCAATGCCATGAAAAATATACTAACATCAAAACAAAAATAACACCAGGGTTAAAACTAAGAATAGCAAAATGTTACATGTTCTCAATATTCCTGTATGGTGCAGAAACATGGACATTAGTCCAGAAAACAGAACAGAAAATCGAGGCCTTTGAAATGTGGATTTATAGAAGAATAGGTAGAATTGGATGGAAAGAAAAGAAAACAAACGAGGAAGTTTTAACACAACTAAAAATGAAGAAAGAACTACTAAACACAATTAGAGCAAGACAAATGAAATTTTTTTGGTCATGTTAAAAGACACAACAGTCTAATAAAAGTAATATTAGAAGGGAAAATACAAGGTAAAAGAGGCAGAGGCAGACCAAGACTAACATGGACGAGTAACATCAAAAGATGGACAAGTCAGGCTATGGCAATCTGCACCATCAAAGCAAGAGACAGAGTGGAATGGCGCTCCATGGTAGCCAACCTTCGATGCGGAGACGGCACTCAATGATGAATGAATGTCAAAATTAACACTTTATGAAATACACAAAGCCAGAATTAACATTAAAAAAAAATATTACATGAACAATACAGAGAACTATGAACTCAAATTTGGCCACAAGAAAGAAAATTACTGACAAATTGTAGGACACCTATGGTGACATGAAGAAGAAGAGGAGAAAGAAGAAGATAAGAAGCACACTACATGCTGAATCAAGCAGAAGGTTCTTTGTAATAGTCATAGAAACAGTCCTTTATACAAAGATTGGGGGTGACCTGGACATCCAGTGCAAAAGAACTTTGATTCTGATCTTTTGTTTGTTTTTTCTTAGGACACTGTACATGTTATTTGGCTTCAGACTAAATGGTTTCCTAAGGACATTTCAGATAGAGAGATCTTTGATTTTCTTCTCACCCTATGTAATGGAGAAGTGATGCCAGGAGGCAGGCTGTGGCTACTGACAACAGGTTATCAATCAGCTGCTGCTTAAATACAAACAGTGGTATTTTTCTTTTCCCGAAGATTTCCGAGACCAAGCACCTGTCTTTTCAGTACACAAAAGCAGGATGTGGACATTCATCTGAGCCTTCTCTAATATCCAAGTGAATATTTTCTTCCACCACTTTATTGCTTTCCTATTAAGCAAACCATAATATGAAGTTCCGGTGTCATGGCGACTATGTGTTGTCGTTTTTATAATTCGGCTCTTGTTGATATATTTAAATGATTTTTGCGACAATCTGGTTGTGAAATTATGTGTTGCTATTCCATGCTTGATGTATATTTTACTTCTGACGGGTGGATGGACTGTGAACTTTATCGATATTTAAGTGGAATATGATTATTCTTCCTTTGTGTCGTGTGTTCGCGGTTCGATAGGCAAGCCACATGATTCGACAAAATGTCGTCGGTAGCCGGGTGTGTTCAACCCGTATGTAAAAAAGTCTGTGACGGTGAATGGGGCGGAAGAATTTAATATAATCAACGGCCCAGAAAGCGAAAGCAGCAAAGTGTGTGGTACACATGAGACATATTCAGAACACGAAAGACGAATATGGCAGACCACCGTGAAAGAGATTGGAGCCTCATCACGTAGCAGTCCAAAGAAAGCCAAGGAGAGAAATTCTAACTACTGTTTTAGGAGCGAAATAAAAATAGCCACATGGAATGTTAGAACCTTATACCAACAAGGAAAACTAGAAAATCTTATGATAGAAGCAGAGCGATTAAACATAGATATCTTAGGCATATCAGAAACAAGATGGAAGGAAAGTGGATACATACAAGACGATAAATATGCATGTATATACTCCCGTGTGTTACCGGGGCCTCATTATGTGGGAAGTAAAGAATAGTGACCCTGTGACCTTCCAGGCATGTCGTAAGAGGCGACTAAGGAGGTTGATCGATGGCTTGACAAGCTGTCATTGTAAAAAGCATTGTTATGGAAACAGAACCATAGATTTTAGAAGCAGTGATCTCTGCAATATGTGCCATTTTGGCACGCAAGGTTTCTGTTTTTGAGATTGTGGTTCTGCCCTATGTGCCGTCTTCGGCTCGAAAGGACAATAGATAGATAGATATACTCAGGCAACAATACAGAACACCAAAGAGGGGTAGGCATACTAATAAAACGAGAACTACAAAAATATATAAATACTCAAGTGACATACAATGATAGAATTATATTAATAAAAATGAAGGCAAATCCATTTGACATCGCAATACTACAAACATACGCACCTACTCAAGACTATACAGATGAACAAATAGAAGCATACTATGAAGATCTAAATACAGTTATGAAGCAAGTGAAATCTACAGACATCTTGATTGTAATGGGTGACATGAACACAAAAGTGGGAAAAGGCAGATATAAGACCATTATAAGAAATCATGAGTTAGGAAAAAGAAATGACAGAGGAGAAAGATTAATTCAATTTTGTGAAGAAAACAGGCTAATAATATGTAACACTTACTTTGAGCAAGAGAAAAGGAAATTATACACATGGAAAAGCCCTGGAGATGGAAAGAGGAATCAAATAGATTATATAATGATAAAAGACAGATTTCGGAACAGCGTCAAGAAAGCCAAAACCTATCCAGGAGCAGATATTAATTCAGATCACAATCCTGTAATGATTAAAATAAAAATCAAATTAAAGAGAAATAAACAAAGTACTAATTCTGCAACAGCAATAGATAAAACAGCTTTAAATCAGAAAGATGTGAAAGAAACTTACACTGTACAAGTAAAGAATACATATCAGAGGCTACTAGAAGAAGGGATTGAGCAGTACAGAAGAGAAAATCCTGAAGAAAAAGTCACAACCAAATGGCAATGCATAAAAAAACAGCATACACGAGTCCTGCATCACCTTACCCAAAAGGAAAGTAACAAAAAACAAAAATGGATAACTGACAACATTTTAGAAAAAATGGAAAAGAGAAGACAAGAGAAAAACACTGCCAAATACAAGGAAATTGATAATGAAATACGAAAAATGTGCAAAAAGGCAAAAGAAGACTGGCTCAACCAAAGATGTCTAGAAATCGAAACTATGGAAAGTAAACAAAATTTAAGAGGATTGCACACAGAAATAAAAATAATGACTAATAAAGACAAAAAAGCAGCAGGAAACGGATGAATTGCACACAAAGAGGGAAGAATGCTAACAGACAACAAAGATATAATCGAAAGATGGCAGGAATACGTAACAGAATTATTTCATGACGAAAGGGACAAAAAAACCATTCATGAAATGTACATCCAGCTATAAAATCCTGAAATCTAAAGTAGAAAAAGCTATAAAATCAATGAAAAAGGGAAAAGCAGCAGGACCTGACAGCATACAGATAGAGATGATACAGGCACTAGAAGATTTTGGCATTGAAGTGATCACAGACATATGCAATGACATATACCGCACAGGATACATACCAAATGAACTAAAAACAGAAACTTTTATAGCATTGCCTAAAAAGAATGGTGCAGTTGAATGCAGCGATTTTAGAATAATAAGCCTAATGGGCCAGGTAACCAAAATTTTACTAAAAGTTATACAAGGAAGGATTCAGAATAAAATTAATAATGAACTAGATGAGCTGCAATTCGGATTCAAGAAAAACAGTGGGACAAAAGAAGCCATATTCAGCATGAGGACATTGATTGAAAAGTACATTGAAGTAAACAAACCAATATATGCCTGCTTCATAGACTACACCAAAGCATTTGATAGAATACACCATGAGCAACTTATAGACTGCCTAAAAGATATAAATCTGGATGACACAGACATACGACTGATATGTAATTTGTATTGGGAGCAAACAGCAATAATAAAATATAACAAGGAGAACTCTACACCCATTGATATAAAAAGAGGAGTAAGACAAGGATGCATCCTGTCACCAAGCTTGTTCAATTTATACACTGAGCATATCTTTAAAAAACATCACTGAGATGCCAGGCTTTAATATTAATGGGGAGATAATCAATAACCTAAGAAATGCTGATGATACTGTTCTACTAGCAGAAAATCCTAAAGATCTACAACAATTACTTAATGTAATAAACATGACAAGCAAAAAATATGGACTAGATATGAATACCAAAAAGACTAAAACTATGATCACAAACAAAGAAAATTTCCAAGACCTCAAATTAAATATCACAGTTGAGGGAATACATCTGGAGACAGTCCAGAGCTACAACTACCTGGGACATACTATAACCAATGATGGAAAATGCAAAACTGAAATAAACAAAAGAATAGGTAAGGCAAAAAGTAATTTTAATGTCATGAACAATATACTAACATCAAAACAAATAACACCAGGGCTAGAACTAAGAATAACAAAATGGTACATCTTCTCAATATTCCTGTATGGTGCAGAAACATGGACATTAGACCAGAAAACAGAACAGAAAATTGAAGCCTTTGAAATGTGGATTTATAGAAGAATAGCTAGAATTGTATGGAAACAAAAGATAACAAACGATGAAGTTTTAAAACAACTGAAAATAAAAAGAGAACTACTAAATACAATCAAGACAAGACAAATGAAATTTTTGAGACATGTTAAAAGACACAACAGCCTACTAAAAGTAATATTGGAAGGAAAAATACAAGTTAAAAGAGGCAGAGGCAGACTAAGACTAACATGGACGAGTAACATCAAAAGATAGACAAATCAATCTATGTCAGCCTGCACCATCAAAGCAAGAAACAGAGTAGAATGGCGATCCATGGTAGCCAACCTTCGTTGCGGAGAAGGCACACGATGATGATGATGAATATGAAACCATTTGATCCATCCAGTTACAACCATTCTTATTATGATTGTACTGTTGGACAATGCATGGGTTCACAATCTCTTTTATACCACTCATATTATGAATGATGTTGACAGCAGTAGTATTACTGGAATGAAAATAATACCACCCCTCCCTCTATCTCACCCTTCCCGAGATGAATCATACTTACCAGGGGGTTCAGAATCCGAAGGGGGTCCGGTTAGACCCCTTTTATATCGGCGGGGTACAGCTGGCAGCCGCTAGGACCATTGGTTGCCACTGGAGCAATAGGTGAACTATAGTCCGTTCAGAAATTCACAATCACACCTGAATTAGTTTTGCGTGATAACCGCTTGTTATTTTGCTTTCAAATTTTGCATGCAATCTTACAATATTGATGACGGTATAGAAATATTTTTTGCTCTGAGAAATTTGATCTAGTTTAAAAGTTTTCTTCTTTAGGCTATATTAAATTCACCCTGTTCGAATTTGACACCATTTTAGGATATATACGTTAATTTGGTGCTGTCGTTCACGTAAAATAGTTTGGCTATTGCAGAAACACTAACTTCAGGAATATCCCGTGCACAAAACTTAATTGTTATTGAACGACATGACACACCACGGCCTTGGCATTAATTACCGAAGGGAAGGCGTATCTTTATTAATTTTGTGAAGACTCGGTAGGCAATTTGTTGACTTTAAATACCAACATTTATATCTAAATTACAATGAGTTTGAAATGCAAATTTATAACTATGCAAAAGGTTATTTTTTTTACTATATCAGCACTTCCTTAGGGAATCCAAGATGGGGCATCTATAATGTGATATTCATGACCCAGAGACACGAACGCAACTCGCGCTTGGTCTTAATAGATCGTCATTTTCTCGTTGGATTAAACAAGACTCAGAGTGCACTCATGTCAATCAAGGAAGGAAAAGGAAAGTCGACAGCTTTGACATGGATGTCATAAAACATGAGATAATGAAAATGTTTGCTAATAATGTACTTGTTACTCTCAGGAATTTGAAATTAAAATTGCATGCAGACTGCAATATTGACATTTCTAAAAGTACTCTATGGAAGATTGTGCGAGGAGGCGGCTTCACTTTCAGAAAAACTGTTGGGGGCAGGAATGTTATTTTTGAAAAACCACATTTGGTCATTGCTCGAAGCAAATACCTGAGACAGATCCGTGAGCGGCGGAGTGAACGGTATGATATTGTATATTTGGACGAATCATGGGTCAACGCACACCACACCTATGCTAAAGAATGGCAGTCAGTAAATGGCAAACTCAAAAGAACAATTCCGAGCAGCAAAGGCAAGCGCATTATATTAACGCATACTGGAAGCACTGAAAACGGCCTTGT
Source organism: Megaustenia siamemsis (assembly GCA_032433765.1). Classification (NCBI taxonomy): domain Eukaryota; kingdom Metazoa; phylum Mollusca; class Gastropoda; order Stylommatophora; family Ariophantidae; genus Megaustenia; species Megaustenia siamemsis. The sequence goes on along the minus strand of JAVIAB010000059.1, from coordinate 48,178,542 downwards.
CCATGATGCGGGACTTATTTTCCAATCAAAAAGTACCGATGGTAGGGAGTACCATACTGAAATGAATGGAAACATTTTCAGGCACTGGTTGGAGAACGACCTTTTACCAATCCTTAGAAAGACCTTCATGCATAGTCATGAATAATGCATCATACCACAATGTCGTATCAGAGAAAGACAAAGTGCCTACTGCATCAAATACAAAAGAGCAAATTAGGACATGGCTTGCGAATGAAAATGTCAAATTTGACTACACATATTTAAAACCCGAATTGTTACAACTTGTGAAGAATACAAATAAGAAAAAGGTGTACCATGTTGACAAAATCATTGAGAAATACGGCCACACCTCTCTTCGACTCCCTGCATATCATGCGCACCTTAATCCAATCGAACTTGTCTGGGCTCACGTCAAAGGATAAGTTGCAGAACAGAACAGGACGTTTAAAATGTGTGATGTTGAAGTTCTGACACGCGAGTCTCTCTCAAAAATAGACATTCCGTTCTGGAAGAAGTGTGTTCAACATGTGCTGAGGGTGGAAGATGAGTACTGAAAACGAGATTGATTACTATTTGTCCAGCCCGTAATGATTATCAACCTCTTGGAATCGTCAGATTCGGAATGATTAAAATTAAGATGAATTCAATTCCAGCTGCAGTTAGGACGTCCTGGGGTCTAATGGTGACCGAAGGACAAGACTAATTGTAACCAATTGAATTAATGTTTGGAAATACACATAACGAGCAACACCCACAATTAAGCACTATGTAGATACGCCTCTGACAAGAACGCAGTAAACTGGACAATTTAACACGATTACTGTAAACTCTAAAATTGGAATCAACGTGTGTGATTTCGTCATAAAAGATCAAAGGAATTCGCTGATGTGCAAAATCTGTTGTGTTTGTGGAATAAAAAATACCAAAATTTTTGCGTCATCAATATTCTAAGATTGCATGCAAAATGTGAAACCAAAATAACAAGCGGTTATCACGCAAAACTAATTCAGGTGTTATTATGAATTTCTGAACGGACTATAGTTAGAGAAGTGGTGCAATCCTGTAGGACGGATATATGGCACCCGGAAAGAATCAGAGTGCGTCGCTAGTGCAGGGGTCTACTGAGACCCGTGGAAAGCCGTATAGGGGTGCTTAATGCGGGATCCAAAATGTTAACTTGCGGAAAGCTGGTTGTACAACGCCATTCAGAATATGTGGAGTGGTCGTTTCAAACAAGAATAGTCTATGTGGACGATGTGGGTATCATAACATAATCACTAGAATAGGCAAGGCACGTGCGAGAGCCTTTCAGAATGAGTTTAAACGCCTAGCAATGATTGAAATTCCTATTAGAGAAATGGGGACAATAAAAATAAGGTTGGGTAACATGTTGCTGTGTTACGAGCTCAGGCGAAAAGCTTCAGGTTGCGATGCTACTCGCAACTTCGTAAGCATGCATTGATCAAATTAATCAGCGAGACCCACCCGACAGCCAGTCAACGTGAGCGTATTGGGCGTGCCATAAGAACTGGACGATACCCAGCACTTCTTAGAGATGACCTGGCTGACCCACAAAGGCTGGAACAGCGGATGTCGTGTACTTAGCAGGCTCGATGATGAGATAATTGCAACCTTGCACGCCGCTCGAAAATATGTGCAAGGTGTCAAGAGCAATTCAAAACTTCGTTTGCCAGCCCTGAGCAAACTTGGCGCACGAATACACCTGCAAAACAGAGCAAGGCGTATCTTAGGGCCCATCCATCGAAGAGGAAAACACCGGCCAGAATCATTGCTCGCGAAGGTGAGAGAATTCTACAGGAGTTCATTCCGCGTAACGAGGAAATAAGGGGTAAATGGGTGGTTAAATATTTCAGAAATTTGTCTAACCCCATTGTAGAGCGTGTTATACCTAAAGTGGCTGAGCTGGAAATCGCGTTCTATCTCCGCTGCAGCTTTAGTATCTGGCTACAACACATTGTAACTGGCGAAGTGATACTCTTCCATCCAAATCTCGGGGAAGGCAGTGACTCTACTCTATTGACAACTCAGGCCGCTATTAGACAATATCTGGATGAAAAGGAGGACAAGCGGTTGGATATAGCCAAAATGAAGCTCCTTAATGCGAAATGGAAGTTTAAAGGTTTTATCAAGTGGAGGTCAAAGCCATTCTGACCAAACAGGCACTGCTAGGCCACGGTCTACTGTCAGACTGGCTGCGTAACAAGAAAAGTCTGAATGCGCTGGACACCTTCCATGACAATCTATGTCTGTTTCGCAGCGTGGCTATTAACGAGGGAGCACTGCCAGATCGCAGCACAGAAAAGGCTGAAGAGCTGACAAGCATGTACTGGGGGAAACGTCTTAACATTAAAGACTATCCAAAGGTCCCCTTTGAAAAACTGAAACAGGTTGAGCAAAACTTTAAGCTGGGTATTCGTGTGTACGAACCGAGTGAGAATGATGTCTGGAAACATATAAGGCACCCCGCCCACTATGAGGCCATAGGCATTGAACCACTAACAATTGGTTGGTATGTCGACCATGCCTTTAGGATAAAGGATATACAGAAGTTAACCCACCTGTAGGCATGTGGCCACAGTAACCAACAGCAACCGAAATAATCTGCAGCGTCACGCCGCCCTCTGCGCAAGCGGTGAAACAAACGTCATTTGTAAAGGTGAGGAAGTGCTACGGCCCCAGTCTACCCATGAAAAAGCCTTCTACCCTACATCAATTGCAGGCAAGGGGTCGATACAGTGGCTCGAGTACGAAGCACAAGCCCGCGGGTTGCACATTCATCATGCTTTCTGTGGACACGGTGGGGAGCGCGGATCAAGAGGGCCCCTGTAGATGGGTATGAGCCAACCACAAAGACTGTGTTTCAATACCACGGTTGCCACTGGCATGGTTGTCCTGCCCACAGTAAGCAAGACAATGCTCAGGAATTACTCAAGAAGACACGTCAGCAAGAAGAGAAAATCAGAAAAGCCGGCTACAGGCTGGTGATCGTCTGGGAATGTCAAAACCCGTCTCAGTCGGATATCCTAATGACTGCACAAAGAACGGTGCCGTATCCCCATTTTTATTATGTATGATTTCGGATCATTACTCAACAAAGCGAGCCGCTATGAACCCACCAACGACCTCACATACGAAAACGTGCACACACCGATCTCCGTGTCGACAGGGAACCCTCTAGACAGACAACCAGCGCACATTTGTGATGCCGACCCAAAAGCATTGATATCTAAATACATGCAGGAACTCCAGCGGCGAGCTAGTGTCTTAAGGAGCCAGTGGTGGGGAGTGTTAGACACTTTAAGGTATAATGACAGCTTTACAAGGAAGGAACACAACACAATACTGACGTTTGGGCCTGTGGCCTTCTTCAGAGCACAGGGACAACGACAACAAACGGTGAAGCACAATTATCTATAACTACATGTTAGATGGTCAGATGAATGGAGAGGTGGACAGAAAAGAAGAAAGTAGGTGTTAAAAATAAAAAAAGGAAGCTAGCTACATGAGGGGAGGTAGGGTGCGTATTAAGATGTATAAAATAGAAAGAATAGGAGAAAAAATATATATATATATAATTATTTCGATTAGCTCAAATAACTTGTCTGTCCACCGTGAACGAAACGACTGTATGTGGAGCATCACATGGCGGAAGGAAGCTATACAGGGATCGTGGGAAAACAATCAATGGGGGGGGGGGAGAGGGGGTGTTATTATTGGCCGGGGGAAGGGGGGGGGAGGAAATGCTGGTAAGCCCGACCATTGTCAAAACAGCGGTCGAAATAAATAGAAACAAAAACAATAGCCCAGGTAAGGCATGAAAAAGAGCTGAAAAAGGAGAAGATAATATGTCTCATAAAACTACTGGAGCCTAACAGGGGGGGGGGGGGAATCCAAACAGAGGAATCGTGTCTTAAGGGCTGATGTGGAAGCCCAGTTCCTACCAGAAGACCTCGAATTACTGGATAAGAAGCAACAAAAACTGATACAAGCTTGGTGCTCGCAGATCCCAGTATTAGGTTTCAACTCGGGCAAGTACGATCTTAACCTCATCAAGCATTACTTTGTGGAAGAGCTCGCTGACACCGTAAAATAGTCACAGTGGCCTCTAGGGGGTCGAAAACGATGTTCATCATCACACCGGAGTTTAAGTTTATGGATATCATCAACTATTTAGGATCGCTACCTCATACGAAAATTGGATCAAAGCCTACGAGTGTAAACAGACAAAGTCGTGGTTCCCATACGAGTGGTTCGACAGTCCGGATAACCTGGCCTATCCAGGTCTTCCAGACTATCCTGCATGGTTCTCTCGGCAGAAAAATGAGTACCTGCTGACCCTGCCCGAATGGCGGGTCTGTAAGCGCGTCTTCAGAGAGAAAGGAATGACAGCCATCGCCGACTGGCTACATTTCTAAAACTACCTCGACGTAGGGCCCGGCATCGAAGCGACTGAGAAGATGAAAGCCTTCTACGCCGAGCGAGGCATCGATATATTTAAAGATGCCGTCTCCTTGCCAGGGTTATTGCTACAGTACCTTCTCAGAGGGATCCCAAAAGACACCTTGTACGCGCCAGGTAAAGAGGCATCATCATCATCATCATGTGCTATACCGGTTGGCGTAGGTGATCATGTCCCTCCACAATCTTCTATCTACAGTGCATCGTATCAGTTCTGTTGTTGACTGTTTTCCATGCCATAACACCAAGCTATCCAGTATTTTCTTTCTTTGTCGCCCGCCATCTCTCTTTCCTTTTATTTTGCCAGTTGTAACCAAGTATTCCAACTTTCCTCTTCTCATGATGTGGCTGAAAAAATGTTGATTGCTTCTTTCTGATGTTTTTTTAAGAGCTCCCTTTTTGTGTTGGCCTCTTTGAGAACTTCCTCATTGGTCTTTTTTAGCTGTCCAGGGAACTTTCAACATTCTTCTGAGAAATCCCATCTCTGTGGCCTCTAATCGTCTTTTCATTTGTTTGAAACTGTCCATGATTCGCTTCCATAGGTCAGAATTTGTTCTATATAGCACCGATGAACTCTCTTTCTCATTTCTATTGACATAGATTTGTTGCATAAAATATTTTTCATTTTCTGAAATGCCATTTTGGCCTGAGCTATTCTGCTTTTTATTTCTGTGTTGCATCTCCCATCTGATGTTATTATTGTGCCCAAGTATTTGAAACGTTGCACTTGTTTCAGATTTGTCTCGTTTATTTTTATGCTGCATGATGGTGGTGATTGTTTCTTCGATATAACCATTACTTCTGTTTTCTTACTATTCAGACTGAGAACTACTGAGTGCAAAAATGAGGCATATAAGTATTTAAAACCTGCGGTAACCGGAGGCCCCTCGATAGTCTTCACCCGTTATCACGAAGCAGGTGTCACACGAATTCAATCACACCAAATTCCTAAGGCGAAGCTTTGGAAACGGGTAATGGGTCAAAATGCAGACGTCCTGTATTTAAGTTTGATGCTGCAGGTCATGCCTGCTGGTAAAGATAAGGTACTTGAAATTCAGGAGCCTGAGGTTGAAGCGCCTCGGGTACGGGAGCCGATTGTTTGGGTTCGTAAGGTGTAAGCTTGAACGCTATGGAAAAAATTCAAGGAAATGCCCCCGATATTTATAAACCGTGAAGTCCCCGAAGGCGCCGTGCCTCCAGAAATGATGAATTATTTAAAACGCACACGGACGAAGCGCTCTTCCACAAAGAAGCTGCTAGGCGCTCTTTCGGCCGATGACATCCTGCTATACACACCCTTTCTGCGCTGGTATCTGCAGCATGTTCTAGAGCTCCAAGCGGTCTATACAATAATAAAATATAGGCCGAAGAAATGTCTGGCTTGGTTCGTCAACGAAGTCACCGCGGCACGTCGTCTGGGCGATGCGAACAAAGAGAAGGCTCTCCTAGCCGACATCTTTAAACTGCTTGGCAGCAGCTGCTACGGAACGCTGATCGAAGCTTTGGAGCGGCACACCAACGTCAGCTACACAAAAAATGAGAAGACCGTAGACCGCGCATTGTGTTCAACCTGGTTCGATGATCTCACCGAAATAGGGAGTGCTTACGAAATCAAAAGCCGTAAGTCCCGAGTATGCATATTCAGACCCTTTCAAATGGGCATTGCTGTCTATCAGCTCGCTAAACTAAGAGTTCTCGAGCTCTACTACGATTTCCTTAGCAGGTTCGTCGACCGCCAAGACTTTGAGCTGATTCAGATGGACACTGACTCGCTGTACTTCGCGCTGAGCGCCACCAAACTATAGCTCGTTTCAAATCATGTGTCCAACTTCAAAACGCTATTACTCAGTAACCATTTGTTAAAAACTGTTGACATTTTCCAAATGTTATTAGAATGCAAAAGACCCTTTAAATGTATATTTAACAAATATCTTGCAGCTGCAGTTTTCTTAAAGCGGCGAATTTCTTTGATGTTTGTCAAAATTGTAAATTGTGAACCCCTAAAGAATAGAAATTACCATAGTTGCTGGTCTGTGATTAATTTTCACAAGGTAAAGGTATGGCCGTAATGGGGAAATAACTGGATAAGACAAAACACCAGGAGAATTATTGTCTTCTCAGTTCGAGGACGGACGATAATATCAAGGTATACCTGTATGTCCAATTTTCTTAGTTTTATGGTCCTGAAAAGGACCGTTTGTTGAACTAATTTAAGGTAATATAGGGGCCAACATTGTGGGGGCTATATACTTTCATTCTGAATCAGACGAGTCTAAAAGATTAATAACTGTTTGGGGTTGAACATTCCACAAACCATCATTTTTCCAATATTCCTCTTCCTGTTTTAAGACGTGGTCTTCACATTTAGCCCAATAATCTTTGTATATATTTAATAAAGCGAGATTAGCAAGAGTCTTTACATCGCATATTTTGAATGTTGTATTTTCATCTGCCACTTGTCCTTTTAATTTTGCCCAGATTAGTTCTATTGGATTTAAATGAGCATGGTAAGGTGGCAGCCTCAAACTTATATGACCGTGCTCTTGGATAATCTTATCTATTTGAAAAATCTTTGTCCTTTGTTTTTGCTTTACTAGAGATAGTAATTCAGGTTTTAAGTACATGTTATTAAATTGTATGTGCTCCTTTGTGAGCCATATCTTAATAGCATCTTTTGTACTGGATGGCGTCGGGACTTTATCTTCAAGTGCAACAATGTTGTGGTACGCTGCATTGTCCATTATTAGGCAAGATGGTCGATCTAGTGACGGGAGAACAGAATTTTCAATCCAATGTCTAAGTATGTGACCATTCATCTCAGAGTGATAATCCCGATTGTCTATGGATTTTGAAAGAAAAATGAGCTCTGCATTCTGTATTAGTCCATGTTGTCGACTACCTGCATGAGCAATTATCAAGCGCTGTCCTTTGCTGCTAGGTATTAATCTCTTAATCTTTCCATCTGATGACTGCCATTCCCTTTGGTTAGTGTGGTGAGCATTGATCCATGTTTCATCCAAGTACACAATATCATAACCTTGCTTGCGCACCTCTTTTACTTCACGTAAGTACTTGCTTCTCATGACTACTATATGTGGCTTCCCACAGATGATGTTTCGTCCATTGGAATACTTTCTGAATGTAAAGCCTGCAGCTCTCACATTCCTCCATAATGTAGACTTTGATATTTCAATACTGTTGTTCTTTTTCAGCGAAACTTTTAATTTTCTTATTGTAACAGTTTCATTCATACCCAACATTTTGCGAATTTCACTTCTAATAAGTTCACTGTCGAAATTATCCAACATTTTTGCTCTTCCTTGTGATTTTGTATATTTTGAACATTGACGGTCACGTGCTTGAATCCAGCGATTAAATGCCCGTATAGATAAATCCAAAATGTGTCTTGTCCTATTCTCAGGGTTTTCAAAAGAATGAAATAATCTTCCTCGTTTAGTCTCTTTGCAAAAATAGTCATACATTTTTATTGCGATGTTTTGTAAACTGCAGAATTTCATTTTAAGACTCATGATAAATGTTATCGTTCCACGTCTCTACCTATGAATGAACGGAAATGGAACACACAATTTCTCGTGTTCTTTACAAGTGTCTAATTGTGTCAAAAAACCACGGTGAAAGCGTGCAAACACGTCAATTTTGCCGTGTATGGATTTTTACTCGCTATTTTTAACTTAAAATACTGTAAACATTAAGTTTTGACTACATCAATGGGTCGTTATAAATTTATATAAATCAAATAAGCAACAATAATAACCAAATGTTTTTTTAAATGAAATTAATTCCCTGTTGGGTTCTAATCATTATAACTTTACATGCACATTTTGAACAACTTACAATAAGCGTTTAAAAAGCTATCGATTTTAAAAGTTGGGCACGAGTTATGAAACAAGCTATAGAGGATGCAGTGCGGCCAGAGCTCAAATGCGAGTTCGACAAGTGCAAAAAAGACTGGCTTGCTTGGGATACCTTGAGCGGCCAAACCCCCGGCCTGTTCAAGCTCGAGTTTGAAGGCCATCGAACTGTTGCCCTCTGCAGTAAGTGTTATTTCATTGATGGGGATAATAAAACCAAGCACTCGAGCAAGGGGATGTCCGCGCGGCTGAATCGCTTGACAAGGGGTCGTTACAAGGTTGCCCTGCTAGGGAGTATTGACCGGGCTGAGAACCGAGGGTTCCGTCTGCATAACGTGCATATGACCATCTTCCATCAAGAGAAGCTCGGCCTCAGTGCCTACTACGACAAGCGACGGGTCTTGCCAGACGGAATCCATACAGAGCCTATCGAGTACATACTCAGCGCCGGGAGGTAATGAGAATCTTATCCGGAGGTAGCTCTGTCCCCTCTGGAACAAGCATCAGCTCTTCTCGCACAAAGCCGCGAGCCGGCCCAGGCGTGTCCAAATAGTATACTGCAAGCTGACCGTTTTGACTCACAACGTTTCGCACTGTGTGCAGTGTCAAAGACCACACAGGATCTGTAGCGCATCGACGTCCACCTTTGTGCTCAACAGGCTGATACAGATAGCGGACCTGAGCATCAGAAGAAATCAAAGGTTCCTTGAGGCCCACAGTGCGGCCAGTGATGACAGAGGACGGGGTTCGTTTTACCGATTTGGCTTTTATGGCGTCAGAGGGCCTCTTCTCAATCATCCGAGTTTTTTCGTTACTGAGAGCCTTGACAACGGCAGATAGTCTGGCCACCCACTCTCCCGACCACTGGCCTTCGGTGAGCTTCATTTCGATGCTGTACTGATGCCCGAACAGCTTTTCAGCCAAGGTCCTGTTAAATCGCTCGACAATGCCTTGGTCACGGTGAATCTCCACCCGACCGCGCCGTTTCTGAGTCCCATGTTTCGCCATAATTGTTGATACCGAGCCCATGAATTCTCGCCCAGGATCAACCTGGAGTAGCTTAGGCCAGCGAAGAGACCCCCGTCTGTAAATCTTCTCGAAGGATCTCGCAACCTCTGTATAGTCCTTAGACGGCGGGGGCTCTGCCTCTTTGTATCGGCTGGCGACGTCGACAACGATCAAAGCATATTTAAACGTTTTCCGCCCGACTCGATCATGAGGGAGAAAAAGGAGATCCGCTTGGTGCACTTCTTTGGGTATAGACACGTTAAACATTGGTCGCGGTATGTGACGAGGAGCTGGTAAATAGATTTGCCATATCGCCTGCTTCTTAAGCCATTCCCGATCATCAATTTCAGAAACCTTGACAGCCGTAGCGAGTTTTTTGATTGCTGCAAGCCCTCTCCAGTAGCCCGTGGGGCTGTAATATATATCCGCGAGGCGAGTAGCTTGCGTGCGAGGTCGGATTTTTATAGTTCGGTTTCGTTGTGATGTATTTAAGCAACGAGATTCCCTAATTCGTGGTGTGCTACTTTGTAAGCTTGTAAGCAACGAAACCAGTCACGGCCATCCCTGGTACGATAAATGTTAATTCGCGGTCCTTTTGATTTTCACTGGGCACGTAGTAATCGGCTAAGGTTGGTTCAAGATCGGGAGGGCCCAACTTTTTGTCTGTGGCCAAGTAATACTCATGTATCGCATGGTCAACATCGTTAAAGTTCTGCACGCTCTGCTGCTCTCTGTGCATCTCGTCATAAGCCAGTTGAGGCGCTCGGTTTTCTTCTTAGACCACGCAGCCTGGGCCGCCTGAAGCTGCTCCACGGCGAGATCGTGTCGTTTGCGCTCTTCGTCTCCGTGTCCAAGCTGTGAGAACAGATAGTTGCTACTCGAAAATGCGAGAGCTTTTGTTATTGCCCCTCCGATCATGAGAGCAACGGCAGCCATTGTATATGTATGAAGAATTCTACTTCAATACGTCAGTTGGAATAATGTCGTGCTTCATAAGCATGTCTTTGATGGTCAAGGTTGCGGCAATATCCAACGTTACCATGCCGGCATCGTGCATGCTGGGGCTGAGCGAGGGTGCGGTCGCCTTCTTGAAAACTGTTTTAGTGATTTGTGCGACGCCTATTGCCAGATCCGCCACAACGGCAGCATGGAAGGTTGTGTTTACTTGGCCTTTAAGATCAACGCTTGTGGTCACCATATTCATGGGACGTAATATATATGGGCTGTCGTCTATGCCTTCATTTGATTTACTCGATATGGAAGTCGTCACGGCTCCGCTCGTGCTGTAGCACTGGTGGTGGGAGCTCTACTCGTGCTCGCACTGGTGGGGGCTTGGTAGGTCTGAACATCAATACTAGTCCAGCCAGTCCGAGGCCTACGACAATCTAGGGAGTCCAGTCTGTTGTTGTGCTAGAGTCACGTCCCGTCGTGACGGGCTCCGATGGCAGTACATCAGTACTGGGGGCCGTGACAGCATCCGCCGCAGGCTCCTTCGTTGTCAGCTGGTACTGCTTATCATCGTGGAGTTGAGCCAATATCCTTTCTTTTCTCGTAGCAGCTCCCTTTTTTCCGCGTGCAATCTTCTCGAGGTCCTTAGTCTTGGTTACTCTGGTCACTTTCTCCAAGGGCGTGCTCGTCACTTTCTTCGAGAGTGTGCTGGTCTCCTCTTGCATCGTCTTTTAGTACCGACGTATCACATACATGTGTAAAGTTACAATGTTTAATAGTTGTTAATGCGGCAGTAAACGGTGCTAAATACATGCCATATTTATGGTACAACGTGCACGTAGAAGTGCTCAATGCATGTCCGACGAACGGGTTTGTTCCCAAGTCGGCAACCAATGCCGCTTGATCCTTAATTGGCAGATACATGTTGGCTATCGTGGTGTACAGTTCTAGTGCCGCCTCCCCTAAGTATTTCGTCATTATAGCCCCCATCCGAGTCTCATATCTGGCGTGCAACTTGTCAACTTCTTCATCGGCCAAGCCTTCCACCTGCTCAATCGTGAGTGCCCGACCCACATATTGCCAGGCCCGCCCTCTAGCGACCAGAGAGTATAAGCGTTCCCGTTTTACGACTAGAGTGGCTAATCGTTCCCCATCATCTGCTGACTCACCGGGACGTGAAGCGGAGGGTTGGTCTTGCATTTGGTTGAGCAGCTCATCGAAGTCCATTATCGCTCGTATACACCTAGATCTTTTGAGTCTAAAATTCCCAAAACCCAATAAAAACAAGTGAGAAAATAGCATTCACAATGTTAGTACCTCCCACCATCCTATTAACATCCTGTTAACGGATGTTATCACCTGTTAACACCCTATAACCAGATGGTTGGCCAGTATTTAACACGAGCTTGCTATACTTGGTCTTTGCTAGAAGCTGCTTCACCTCAGCCCGTTCCTCTTTCGAGGGGATGACATCATTTTCTCGCAAGCATTCCACAAAGGAGTCCCTGTCTTTGCAATGAAAAAGGGACACCCATCGCGATTGCTCTCGGAGGTCTGTCAAAACCGAGTTATATTTCTAGTCAGCACCCACACGCTTTGTTGCGTGTGGCGGCCAGAGAAGGCCAACCAAGAGAGCATACTCTTCTTTTTGGTGAGAGCCTTAGAAGCGCTGCAATCGTCAATGATGTATAGAGTAGATTCTTCCTGGAATAATTTGTAGAACGCCTGCAGGTAGTCGTGAAGCCGATCACCTGGATTGACTGTATATACTTCGGGGTCATCCCATACCCACGGTCGAGACTTGTAGGTTTCCTTGTATTTCAAACTGGGACACAGGATCACGATATGCTCAAACATGTGTCGGCAGGGGCTTCCAAGAGGTCCAGAATGAAAACCGTTTTTCCTGAGCCAGGTCTGCCCACAAATTATGGCAGAATGTGGATCTGTGGGAAATAAGCTAGTATTCGACAGACATGAATCATCCATCTTTGATGTTTATCTGACCATCCTGTATAAGGAAGACGTACATATTCAAATCCCCAGGAATGGTTAACGCAATCTTGGTAATCTGGAGAGATATACCTTCACTACCGTTCTCGATCCAACGGCCCGTGCTATGCTGAAGGTCGGCGTCGTCCGCAGGTCGAGCCACATGGCGTACTTGTCGGTGAGGTAATCAGTGAGGGTTACATCCGCCAAATGGAGATCTTTGATCATTATGGCGGCTTCAGGGTGGCGCTTGGCTGGCTCAGAGCAAAGTACTTTCGGGCCTCGTACCATTGCTGATAGAATCGCAAGCCTTGGGCGTACACCTGGTTTATCTCCCCCTCTATGGTAATTTCTACCTTGGAAATCCAAGGGTTATAAAACATCTCCGAGTCGTACGCATACGGCTTTGGGGGCTCCTGAGATATTAGCAAAATACCCTTCGTGCTTCTGGCTGGTATGTTGAGGTTCAAATTCAAAACGGTGTCACTCTTTAACTTTCACTAGTCTGTGGCGGAGGACGCGGTCGTAGAGGATTCTGGCGAGGTGGACATACTGCGAACGAATGTTGCCGGCCAAATTAGGATCAGTTACCTTGTCACACTCGAGACAGATGTCCTCATTTTTATAGGAGGCTGCTGGGTCATCCTTTGCAGTCACGGCCTTGTCGCATTGGGTGAAGGTAATCTCGAATGTCAGTCTGTCTTTGAGCCCGCTCTGGAAAAATGGCATGTGACTCTCGATGAGCTCAAAATCCAGGGGAATGCAATAACGATTTCCATAGACATTCGCGATTGCATCTTATGCTTCGTGTCCGAGAATGACGGCATCCGCTGTGCTGAGTCGGAGTTTAGTAGCATTCCTGGCGTCTGTGAGGTCGATACCCGACCCTGATATTGGGCGTTGTGTCTCTCAGAGGCGGTCTTCCAGAGATCACAGTAAGTGGCGAAAATGTCAGCGATTGACAGTACTTCGATGTTGCCAGCCTGGATCACAAGTTTCTGAGCCCCAGATTCTGGCAAACAGTGCGGTTAGCGTCCTTCGATTCGAGTGCGATTTTAAATGCTAAACGAGCTGTCCCGGGTACACTAACATCATGCTCACTCAGAATCGGGAAGCGAACCGACAGTTGCTGATTCTGATCGATTGTAGTCGGATTGTTTGGGACGACGCAGGTCAGCCGTTTGGCCTTGGCTTCGCGAAATGTGCGATGCGAGTTGAGCTTACGACCATATGAAGAAGAGCTCATGTTTATAGTAGCAAGCTAATTTTAATGTATAATGCGATGGCGCATTCCGACCCAATAGAGATGGACAACAGAGATCACCAGTGCTGTAGATCGTACGCTATCAGAGGTCGAAAAATGTGTGTCTGACAACTACAGTCTAAACCTCCGAGATCTCCGGGCCTTGACAAAACGATGCAGACATTCAGAGGAGAGCACACCAACAAACTGGCCAAGCACTCGACAAACAGTTAGTTCGTCAGAGGGAGAAAGTTAAAGTTGCTCAGAATTTGGACGAATCAATCAGGAGACACGAGGAAGACATATTGAGGACGCTAGAATCCGAAAGAGCTGCTCGCTTGGAGGCAGCATCCAATACTCGCAAAATCTTACAGGAGGACACGACGTTGGATGAAAGGATTCGCACGCTGTTTCGTGAGCAAGGCATTACCATAGTCACTATCCTCACAGCGCTAAGCATGGTAATCTCCACCCTCGTCCTGGCCATCACGGGCAGAGCTGCCCTAGCGGGTTCCGTCACACCACCCCTCCATCCGATAAAGATTCTGTCACATCACCCCCTCTATCCGATAAGGGTGGTGTAAAAGAGTGGGTAAAACAACAGCTGCAAGACCTTGGGCGGCTGTAGGGGAAGCTCGCAGACAAAGCTGCTGCTGCTGCGCTCCCAGGCATTATTGGCTCTATCGTAACATGGCTTCTCTTAACAGCGCAGAAAGCGGTGGGATGGCTAACCGAAAATCTCTGTGCACTCGTTGTTGGTGTCGGCGGATTAGTCTACCTCACAGCTCGCGATTACATGACAATGAAACTAGCCACCTCGGGACCAAAGAAAGAATAGGCCAACTGCAATGCTGCCCCACGATCAATGCGGTTTTCTCATTCTGGTGCCGCTCCGCTGCCGCGAGATCTGCTGCTGAAGTTGTCGGTACCTGCACTATGGGTACACTTATGGGACGTTGGGTTTCACTTAGGCCGGCAGAAACGGGCTCTCGTGACGCTGACGGAGGTGGGGGCACAGGCGTATTGTTTATGTCAGAATTCAGGGCTAGCTTTTGACCTGGTGTGGCGATAACGATTAGGTTATTGTAACCTACTATTTGTCCTATTCGCAACAACATATTGATCGGAGCCATGTAAAGACCAGTCCCAAAGGAATAATCAACTTTACTCCTTATTTGGTACTTTTTTATACTGGCAGAGGGTAGATAGGCCGGAGACGAAATGGCGTCTTCCAGATTGCTTAAGAACTCCTTCTGGACGTCGAATGCTGAGGTGTTTCCGATAATGCGGGTCCTTGTCTGGCCTTGCGCCCCCAGGATCGCCCACACATATGTCCGGATAGAGTCGTTCAACCGTTCCGCACGTGGTTGGGTGAAGTCTTGTGATTGGTCCAAGATGAACGTCCCCCAGGCTGTGGTTGCATTTGACCAGTCCTGTTCCAGATAGTCTATATGAAGGGATTCGTTGGTAGTCGCCTTTGTAAAATTCATTTGCGATTGATCATAGTCGCCGCTTTGGGCAAATGGCGGGCTGACAGGCTGGTAGCCACCGTTGGTCCAGTAAATATAGGCCCGTCCCAAGCCATGGCTAAAGCCTTTGACTCACCAGTCAGTGTTTTGGGGACACCTTAAACTCTTTACAGATCCGTTCATATTCTCTGCGATTGTAGCTATTATTGAATGCATTCCAGTCCGAGTCCTGTGGTAGAGCCACATGGAGCTCTTTTAGGATCCTCCGGGTTTGGTAGTATGCGTGAAACTTGTACAGCGCACCGATAAGACTACCATGCGCGATGTGGTCCGTGGCTGACACCCCAATGCCTGTCGTGGCACACCAGACGGCGAAATTGAGCTGGTTCTGCCAAAATTGCATTGGCCTGCTGTTCCAATCGTCCACAACGTCGTCGTTTTTCACGAGGGCAGTTTGTACCCATTCAAAATGTTTGGGACATGCACAGTGAATTCATCGACGTCATTGTCGAAAATCTGCAGTGTGTCTAATATTGTAAGCTCAAACTGGCAATAAACCTCGCTACAGGGTTGGTGTCTGTCTACCACATAAAGCCTAAGTTTGATTTGGGTTCAGTTGGGCTGAGCCCAATCTATCCAATCAATCAATCAATCAATCAATCAATCAATCAATCAATCAATCAATCAATCAATCAATCAATCAATCAATCAATCAATCAATCAATCAATCAATCAATCAATCTATCTATCTATCTATCTATCTATCTATCTATCTATCTATCTATCTATCTATCTATCTATCTATCTATCTATCTATCTATCTATCTATCTATCTA
Organism: Megaustenia siamemsis; assembly: GCA_032433765.1. Lineage (NCBI taxonomy): Eukaryota > Metazoa > Mollusca > Gastropoda > Stylommatophora > Ariophantidae > Megaustenia > Megaustenia siamemsis. Next base: position 48,162,698 of record JAVIAB010000059.1, on the reverse strand, counting down.
TCTATCTATCTATCTATCTTGTCTGTCCGTCCGTCCGTCCGTCCGTCCGTCCGCGCGCCCGCCCGCCCGCCCGTCATTCCGTCCGTCCGTCCGTCCGTCCGTCCGTCCGTCTGTCTGTCTGTCTGTCTGTCTGCCTGCCTGCCTGCCTGCCTGCCTGCCTGCCTGCCTGCCTATCTATCTATCTATCTATCTATCTATCTATCTATCTATCTATCTATCTATCTATCTATCTATCTATCTATCTATCTATCTATCTATCTATCTATCTATCTATCTATCCTGTCTGTCGGGTCTGTCTGGTATTTCTGTCTGTCTACTCTTCCTGTCTATCTATCTATTGACATTTCGAGCCATAGCCGCCCATAGGGCATAGACCCAGATACTCTTTCTCTTATCTAAATTTTTTTCTAGCAGTTCTCAATCCTTGTAAAGATCTTTTATCAAATCTCGCCATTTGTCTCTGTTCTCTGCAAGCAACTCTATCTCATTGAGGGAGCCGATTCCTGTTGCTCTTGCCTCTCTGATTAATGTTCTTCTCAGTGGCTCTATTTGTCGGCCTCTTTTCCTCTTATCTGTTATTTCCCATATGAGGGCTTGCTTTGTTATTCGATTATTATGTCTCCTCATCACATGTCCAACATATTACCATCATCTTTTCTTGATTACTGAAGATATTAGTGGTTGATTGACGATTTCTCTAATTTCCTCTTTTTTTTTTTTTAAATTCGTTTCACGCTATACCAAGTATTTTCCTTTAACATTAATTTAGCAAACTATTTTGCAAACATTTATTGCGAACAAACTAGCAATAAAATACTGGATGATTACAATTTGTCAAGTTTATTTTACTTGTAACTTGTTTTTAAGCATATTGAATCACCCAAAAAAAGAAAGTAAAGGTAAAGTACGAGACTTCAACCAGCGTCTTAGCACGCGAGTTTTCACCCATATGTGTTCGGCCGCCTATCCAGAAATGTTCGGAGTTTCCTGTATAGTGTCGCCTCAAGCATCGAAACTCAGATGCGAAGTGACATTCCTCACCTTCCCAGGGTAACACCCTGGTACCCGTTTCTGCCAACGGCTGGGTCGACCGTGGGGGTATTTTTTTTTCCAAACACGAGTACAATTCACATTGCTCCCAGTGGGAATCGAACACGGGTTGTCCGAACGTCGATAGTTCAGTCGGGTGGTTTTTCCCAACTAGGCTACCGAGGCCCCCAAAAGAAAGTACTAAACTGAACAACATTTATACCAAACATTCTTTCTTTGCAACAGCAATATATTTGGTTTGTTCAGGTTCAGCTGTACTGTAACAAACACAATCATGAATTCACATAATCTTACTTTGTAAATTTGTGAGACAGCCTCTTTGACAACTGTTTCCTTCCATGTAGAGTCTGTTGTCTGTGAAAGGACTGTAATATTATATCTAAGAAAAATAGCCTACTAGAATATTCTTGGTATAACATTCCTCTTCTGCTACTACCTTTTACTCCCTGTGGGAGTGGAGCATATGCCTTCAACAAACACCTTCCACACCATCATGTTTGGTGCCATTCTCTCAAGAATGGTCCATATCTTCCCCATTTTCTTAATTTTGGCTTCAACATATCTTCCCTAAGATTATTTTAGCCTTCCTCTGTCTCCGCCCCTGGTAATTATAAAAAAGGCCTGTCAAGTAATGCTTTAAGTTGGCTTCTATGGTGCGTTGATACAGTGTGTACAAGAATGTGCGGTTAGTCATCATGGTAGTAGTGAATTATGCATTCGACGATGCGTAAAAGTGACGTTTTGGTGCAATTACGCCTATAATAATTATGCACACACATACACACACACACACATATATATATATATATATATATATATATATTACACACACACACACACACACATATATATATATATATATATATATATATATATATATATATATATAATTATGCCTATAGTACATTTGGCGCAAGCGAAACATCACATTTTTTGTTGCGGCGTGGGAAAATGGGGCAGTGTGTGGGAAATGAGGTTATAGTTTGGGTCGTGACCTGAAATCACTGGTGTGTGGTGACTTCTTGAAGTACATATAATTGCTAACCTCATTTAAAAAAAAAATAATTTTTAAATAGGTGTGAGTTAGGGAATTTTCGCGCTGACCTAAATATTGTGACGTGATGTGGATGGTGCCGGTGAATTTTTTCGTCAAGTTTATCGGCTGATTTTGGGAAATTGTTTTATATAGATAATTTTAATTAGTATTTTTGTTGTGGTTGTTATTCGCGACCGGCTAGCCTGAGGGGTGTGACTTTGTAAATAAGGTTGAAATTTTAAATACCGTATTGTCGTGTTTTTATATTTTAGATGTTTTCTTAAATAGAGGAATCAGTGAAACTATGACTGTTCCATTATGACTTTCTTATTGGTACTTATTTTATATTATGTCTCCTTCATCGGATGGTACTCCTCATTAGCATCTCTTTCTTCAGTGGTACAATAAACATAGACGCTGCCTCCTCCACCCAGTGCCGTCATCCCGCTCGCTCGCTGCCTCCTCCGCCCGGTGCCGCACTAATATTTTATTCTATAGAAATTGTTTATAACGTTGTTTATATTTTTAATACAGCAAATAGACTAAGATAAACGATAAAAATCTTGCTTTCTATATAATTTTATGTCGGAAATGTATTATGTCTAAACTCGTTGTTAAGGTTCATAGAGAAAAGCTGACTCGGCATTGAAGGTATACTGGACAAGCGTAATTCAGGAAAAATCATACCTAACGCTACCCCCTCCCCCCTTTCCCCCTCATGCGCTGAATGAAATCTTGAGACGTCTCGTGACCAGCTTATCTCGACTCGTGACCAGGGCTTATCGTCCGGGCTTGGAACAATCATACTTAATGCTACCCCCATGTGCTGAATGAAATCTTGATGGACCCGAGGCGATTGTTCGACCCGTGAACGGCTTATTGTCTGGGCTTGGAACAATTATATTTAATGCTACACCCCTCATGCGCTGAATGAAATCTTGAGACTATTGTCCTTTGCACCATTTAAACCTCTTTGGATATAATGGGCACTGGTGTTCAAAACAAACACTAAACTTTCACAACGCAGTATAAAGTCTTATGAAAATATCAATAGCATTGTTAATTACGCTACTTTCCACCAGGCGTATCGTCCCGGTGGTGGTGGAGGGCAGGTCTCGTGACTTGACTGCGTCAAGCGATAATATGATTGGCTACGTACTGACCGAAACACACGACGAGGAGACATTCAGCTGACCACACAAGTCGTGAATAGTATATAACTTCCAAGAGCAATAATCATAACAACAAATAAAAAACTGTTTCTACCCCATCAAAGTCTCATTTGTGACGATAGATCCCCGATGGAAACACCCCTTCACAGCTGGTCCCACTGGATGTGGAAAAACGGTTTTTGTGCAAAAGTTTCTACAGAATCTACACGAACTAGTTGACGCTGTATCGGAGGAAGTTATATGGTGTCACGGGGAATGGCAATCAATCTACGAGACATCGAGGTTTATGAGATTTATCGAGGGTCTACCAGACATCGATAAATTGGAATTGGGTAAGAAGAGAAGACTCATCGTCCTCGACGATTTGATGTCGGAGACGGATGAGATTGTAACAAAATTATTCACCAAAGGCAGTCATCACAGAGATATGAGCGTGATCTACATTGTTCAAAACCTTTTTTGAAAAAATAAGGAACATGGAACAATTAAGCCTCAATACCCATTATGTAGTCCTTTTCAAGAACCCCAGAGATGGAAGTCAAATTACCAATCAAGCTAAGCAAATAAACCCAGGCCAAGTGGCGTACCTCCAAGATAGTTTTAAGGACGCGACATCGTCTCCCCACTGTTATTTGTTGGTGGACCTATGACAGGAAACACCGGATCATCTGAGACTGAGAGCAAATATATTCCAAGGGGAGAGACAAATCGTCTACGTACCAAAGTAACAGAATGACAGATTCACCTAGACGACACGGTGAAATATTGAAATGTCTGCGCGCGGTCACGCTGTGTATTTTAAGAGCCATATTGAAAACGGCCTCTCCCGATCTCATTCGCTTTTTGTACGAGTGTTGTCATAACATATTAAAAGGTAATGTTAGACTCACTCAGCGACAGAAGTACGAGCTACGTCGACACAAGAACAAGTTGAGACTCTTGACTAAAATAAACCGACTCGCGGCGGAAAGCGATTCTACAAACTGGTGGGTTCATAGGCGCTTTGATCCGACCTATATTAAGTGTTCTCGGTGGAGTATTCTGTGCGTAACCATGGCCAAAAAATGATCTTTATAGATCCTCGGTTGCTCGAGGGTCTGAAACAGAGAACCGCGTATACCCCACCTGAGGAGTTCAGTGACAATTTGAGAGATTTAGATGATGAAATGCAACGTATCCTAGACCGCGATGATTTAGGACACGTTGATAAGGCCAGAGTAACGTGCTCTGCATCAGTATTTAACTAGGTTGGAGCAGTATAAACGACGTCAGTTGGGTGCGGTCGATCTCATTCAACACGTCAACAGAAAGAATACCTTCTCCACAACCACCACTAGTCAAGGTGCCAGCAGAGCAAGCCAAGCCACTAGAAACCCCAAGACAAGTAATTAAAACACTTCACAGGTAACCACGTATAAACTGAGGCCCAAAAGAAAAAAGAGTCGAATCCCAACACCGAAATGGGAAAGGTGGGGAAATTATTGAGACGTCATTTCTTTGACCCTAGCCGACCAGGAGCGTATAGTGGTGCAACGGCCTTGCATCGTAATACGAAACTAGGAATTAAATAGATCAATCGGTGGTTGAGTCACAAGTATACCTATACCCTTCACAAACGAATTCGTCGCAGATTTGAAAGGCGCCCCATTATAACGAGTGGACCCCAGCAGCAATATCAAGCAGACCTAAATGATTTGAGACATTTGAAAAAAACATAACGATGGATAATCCTATCTGGTTTCTTGTGTGGATCTTTCAGTAAATACGCATGGTCCGTACCAATACGAACAAAAACGGGAAAATCTTTCGTGGACGCCGTCAGTAAAATATTTGTTGATGAGAAACCTGCCACTTTTCAAACCGACAAGGGGTCAGAGTTTCTGAACAGATCATTTCAGAAATTCCTCGTTGACAACAACGTTCACTTTTTCACTACCCAGAACGAAGATATTACGGCTGCTGTTGTGGAACAGCACTCTAAACAACGGATGTGGCGATTTTTTACGAAATCCAACCGTCTACGCTATGTCCACGTGCTACTACACGAAGTTTAACACATGTTAAACCCTACTTCGAAGCTTTAACCATTCGTACCACAGAGATATAAAAATGGACCGGTCGACGTTATCAGAGACAATCAAGAATAGGCGTGGAACACGTTGTATAATAACAAACACAACTTCAACTTTGAAAGACACCTGTATAAGGCCGGTGATCGAGTTAGAATGGCCCTGGGCAGAGCCAACTTAAAAAAAAAATTATTGCCCCGGCTTGGACGGAGGAACTGTTTACCATCAGTCGCGTATATGAAACAAAACCCGTAACATATGTTCTGAAAGACGATAAGGGTGATGAAATATAGGGGTAATTCTACACGCCAGATATTCAAAACGTTGGAGACAAGCGCGACTACAGGATTGGGAGTGTTATAACCAAGCGTCGCACGTCTTTGGGACGAAAAGAGAGTTTAGTCAAGTGGCTTGGATATGATTCCTTATTCAACATTTGGATACCGACCAAGGACACTTTCAGATACAAAAACTAGAGATGGAAGCAGAAGAAGAAAAAAAGAGGAAGAAGAGGAAGGTAAAACTGAGAGAGAGAGAACCACGATCTCGCCGATATTTGGTCGGTATGGCCGGTATTTGGGAAACTATTTCCACGATTATTCAGACAAGGCTGTGTTCTATCGCCGGAGTTCTTTCCACTTTACAGCGAACATATTGTGAGATCAATAGTAGACAAAAAAGCAATTGAAGTCAACAGTCACAACATAAATAATTTGTTATATGCCAATCTTAAGATTGTGACACAATCTTAATAGCAGAAGCAGAGAATGAACTAAAAGAAATGATGGACATAATAGTAAAAGAAAGCAACAAAAAGGGTCTTAGTCTGAATAGTAAGAAAACAGAAGTAATGGTCATCTCAAATAAATAATCATCACTATGATGCAGCATAAAAAATAAACAGGACAAATCTGAAACAAGTGCAACGCGTCAAATACTTGGGCACAATAATAATATCAGACGGAAGATGCAACACAGAAATAAAAGGCAGAATAGCTCAGACCAGAATTACATTAAGAAAATGAAAAATACCTTATGCAACAAATCTATGTCAATAGAAGTGAGAAAGAGAGTTCATCGGTGCTATGTATAACCAATTCTGACATATGGAAGCAAATCATGGACAGTAGACAAACAAATGAAAAGACGATTAGAAGCCACAGAGATGGGATTTCTCAGAAGAGTGTTGAAAGTTCCCTGGACAGCTATAAAGACTAATGAAGAAATTCTCAAAGATGCCAACACAAAAAGGAACTCTTATAAACATCAGAAAGAAACAATCAACATTTTTCGGGCACATCATGAGAAGAGGATAGTTGGAATACTTGGTTACAACTGGCAAAATAAGAGGAAATAGAGATCGCGGACGACAAAGAGAGAAAATACTGGACAGCTTGGTGTCATGGCATGGAAAACAGTCAACAGAACTGATACGATGCACTGTAGATATAAAATTGTGGAAGGATATGATCGTCTATGCCAACCCGTATGGCACATGATGATGATTCCTACGATTAGAGATTTCTTTATGTTACAGTGGGATGGTGAGAATGTGTAACAATAACATGAGTGAGTGAGTTATGAAAACGTGGACATTTCACGGGGAGTGAGTGAAGGAATCAGCTCAGTAAGAGTAATGAATTCTCGGGATTTTGATAAGGTTCAGCTAGAGGGGAATAGGATGTAAGAAGGTCGGGGATTGGCTGAAGATGAAAAATATAGTCGAATCACAAGGTTAGGTACGGAGTTTTACTCATACGGTAGGCCTGGAAGCAGGGTCGCCGGAAGGTGGTAGCCATTTTTGGGTTACCAGCCTTCAAATGTGTCGTGTTAACTGTTAATTATGTGTGCACTAGGGTCAGCCATTGATTAGTAGTTAGTTGGACATTTTAAGTCTTAAGGTGAGGACGTATGAACAAGGAGCTCGCTAACTAATTCAGCTTTGTAGTATTCAATATGTGTGAGCAAGGAGATCGCTAACTGATTCAGCTTTAGTGGAAGAGCTGTATATTCCATGTTAATTATGTGTGAGCAGCCGAGGGCTGAGTACGTCGCTGGTTTTGTCTACTTTGTGGTGTTACTGGTCAGATGAACTGTGAATAAACTTAGTCCCTTTTTATGAGTAAACAGTTTTGGTCAGTCATTTCGTCATTGTTGTGGGTATGATCGTTATGGCGAAGAACGAACAGTGGGGTTGCGGAGAAGTCTGGGGTCTGAACGTCTGCATGGCCTTCTATAAGTGAAGCAGCGCGAAGTACCACTATACAGAGATCACAAGGCGAAGCTCAGCATTAGTTTCCTGGCCAATTTTGAGCGGCTGTTCCATCAAGTAAGGAGCAGTCAGACAGTGACGCAAATCACGAGTCCATCCTTCCAGCAAGGCTGTCAGGGAGGAGGCGACCAGCGTCAATGTCGACTTTGATTAGTGTCCAGTGGGGAGCATGGCTCGACACTAACAACGTTATCATTAGTTTATGTCATAAGTTTGTGTTGACAATTAAAAGACGCAAGGGTGGCGGTTAGTAAGGGGTTGTGCAGGATGGCAGTCGGATAGATTTATGTGTCAAATGGTGGTTATATATATCGTTGTCACTGTCTCCTTGTTCAATCTAACCACCGAAAAGCCAGACGCAAAGGACGGAAAACTGTGGATAGTCCTATTGAGCAGCTGTTTGGGTTACATGCTCCCGAATCCAAAGTTGAAGAGATGGTGAATAAAGGAACATGAGTTTTTATGCCACTCTACCCAGCAACGCCTCTACTGAGATTTTTAAGGATAATAACCCTGATCACTTTTTCGCCAAACTACAGCAGATTATTGACATTTCGACGCACTATGAGATTGGGCTGGTGGAGATACAGTTTCCACTTAATTTTTTCAATGTAATGGAGGTTGATGTCTGGATTCGTTACGAGCCTCTCAGTAACAACGAAAGGGGCTGTGTTAGATCTCCCTTCACCGTAACCTTAGCACCGGGGTACAAGATATCCGAAGCTTTCATTTGTGCGTTGAATGCGTTGATCGAAAGAAAAGAGTTGAATGTGGGTGTAAAAGCGGCCAAAATGAGATTGCTTTACGTGTAGGAGGCGAATAAAGCCATCTTTGAAACTGTAAGAGAAAGGAGTCAGCGTTACCATAAGCGAAACTTTGAAAAATATCTTAGCCTTCCCCACGACATGCATAACAGACACCGCTATCGATGTTCACAGTGTAAGGGAGATGGACTTGAAAAGCGTTGCGAAAAATGTCTACGTCTACTGCGATCTTATTTCACCCAGACTGGTCGGGGATGTGATGGTACCTCTCTTCAGAAGAGTACCTGTTCTCAACAGGAATCACACCGCGCGTTTCAAATCTACGACAAGCCTCACTACGTCCACCTGAGCCGATTTCCCTTCGACACTGTGGAAATCCTTTTAGTCAACGATCACGGAAAAACCATTCAAATCCCCAATCGGACGTCGGTGCTAACGGTACACTTTCGAGAGAGGAAACATCTTGATCTGTCATAATGGTGAGACACATACCCTTTGAACACAATGCCGGGTTATACGAAGACATTTACTGCTGTCAGGCGGGTGATGGGATGCCCGTAAGAGCTCGAAATCAGAGAGGTCGAGGAATTGATAGTTTCTTCGATGGAATCAGGAGGGCGATTTTACCCTGGTTAAAAACAGGGGATATAGCCTTACTCAGAGAAAGCGTGGGGACCGGTCTGCAGGTCGCGCAGGACGCATTAACCGGCAGAAATGTCGGCGAAGCTTTCAAAGAACGAGCTAAGGAGGCCGGCCAGCGATCGTGGACCACCTAACTGGCAACAACAACAACCAAACAGGAAGTGGTTTACGACGACGAAGCGGAAAGCGAGTCGTGAAGGCGGCACCACCCGGAGATCCCGTTACGAAGAGAGAATAAAACCAGCAGCTAGACTGCACGCATCAAGAAGACGAGAGTGTCGGTGCCAAAGGATATTTTCGATTAATAATGTTTCTCATTCACCCCAAGTCCTGTGAATGTCTTCACTCTGGTTTGGATTTATTTTGAGTTCCACCGACTCAGACGGCTGTAAATTCAGGCCGTTTTACTGAAATTCGTTCTCTCGCGTCCTTAGCGTATGGTGCACCCATCGAGTTTTTCATTTCTGGAAGCAACGAAGATTATCTAGATTTTTTCAACATATTTTTGCATCTGCGGGCTAGGATCACCCTCCCCAACGGGGATAGTTTACCACTGGATGCCGAGGTAGGGCCAGTCAACAATTATATTCACAGTCTATTTTCACAAGTCGACGTATCTCTGAACCACACGTTCGTTACACCATAGGAGAACACCTATCCTTTTAGAGCAGTGTTCGAGGCTACGCTAAACTATGGGGAGGATGCGAAAACCGGAAACTTGACGGCCGCATTGTTCTACAAAGACACACCAGGCCACCACGATGTTATGCATGACAACGAGCGATTTAAAATACGGTGTGCTTGGAATTCGGGTAGTAAAGAGGTTGAAATGATGGGTTTTTACACTCTAATATCTTTGTGCAGGATCGTCACATGTTAAACAGAGTCGATGTAAAGATAAAACTCACACCCTCTAAGGACGTATTCAACATCATGGCTCAGGATAAGTCTGTGGATTATAAGAGTGTGATCACTTACGCCGCCCTCGTGGTCAGGAGAGCTAAGCTAAACCCGGCGATATCTCTGGCCCATGAAAAGGTTCTTTTAAGTGGGAATGCTCGGCACCCAATCAAAAGGGTTACTATCAAAACATTTACCATTGTCAGAGGTATGTTCTCGCACAACCAAGACAATTATTTTGTCTCAAACGCCAACACGTATAGTGATAGGTCTGATTACCGCCAGTACCTTTAGTGGTGTTTATAACACTAACCCATTCAATTTGCAACACCTTGGTTTGAGATATAAACCTGACGGTCGACGGGAGATGTGTTTCCGGAAAACCCCTAGCTATGGACTTTGAACGCAATCACTACGCGCGAACCTTCCAAGGTACCAATTTGGCCATGGATCTGATTGGTAGAGACGCTGGTAATAACGTTAATTTTCAACAGTTGAAGGGCGGATTATGTCTCTTTGGTTTTGACCTCTCGCCCAGCCTGTTCGATGGATCCCAATTTGAACTAGCCACAAGCCGATAGTCGATAGAGCTCAAGTTCGCCGTCCCACAAAAACTCCCCTACATGTCATCGCCTACGCCGAGTTGGATTCAGTACTCGAGGTATCCAAGACACGACAGGTTCTAACAGACTACGCCGTTTGAGAAAATGAACACGGGGGATATTTACAACCTCTTGATGTCCGATGTTTTCGTTCGACGTTGTTCCCTTGTTAGTGTCCTCCCACGAAACCAATTACCGTCCATCATCGACCCTACCACGACTGCAGCCTTTGTCGTAAATATAGACCCTGCACAAAAACTGTGTCTACAATCCACGGGTGTTACTGTAGCCGCGAGTAGGGGGAGACCACAAGAAATGAGGGTGAGTAGGGGAAAGCGTGAGTCTCGGGACAGGTGATAAGGAAACAGGAAGTGGGAAGTTCACGACAAATTAGGAAAATATGTGAAGAGTGAATCTCGAGATAAGTGAAAGGTCTAGTAGACGAGTTAATAGACTAATCGGTTGAGTTGATTGGATGACAGCGGAGGAAGTAGTTTTTGATTGGGTGATACGAGGAGTGAGATGTCACACACCTAGGATTAGGTAGGGGCGGCCACGATGTGTGGTTAGCCCATAGGGGCTGACAATAGCCCAAACTAGTAAGTAGTGCTTACGTTTTAAGTTTAGACCTAGAGAGCTCTGACGAGAGAGATGTCAATCCCCTTGAATTAGATAGGGGCTGACAATGGTCCAAGGTAGCCAGTAGCGTTCAAGATAATTAGTCAAACGACACGAGTAGATATAATAGAGTAGAGATAGATTGGAAATTGTTCAGTGGGGAACAGTTCCCAAATATTAAGTTCGCATAGTTAAGTGTGTGATAGCCTAGGGCCCAGTGGCGAGTAATATTGCTACTGGGCAGTGTGATTGACCATACGGCACAGACAGCTGGTCATGTAAATTATTTGTACATATGTTGTAATAAGGCGCCCATGTGTTGGGTCAGCTGAATACTTGTTCGCCTCAAAATGGTCTGGTGTTGTGTGTTCTAACAGTCAGCTGATCACGCCAGACGGAGTGAGACTTGGAAAAAGAAAAAGTCGCTGGCACAACTCAGCGAAGTACTATACTTAACCACAGGACACGGGTATAGACGTGTCGATTCCCAAAGCAAGCGGTCTCGTGCATCACAGAGTATCAAGGTGTCACGAGGACAGGGCTACGGGCGACATTTGAGTGTGAGCCGCCATTCATCAAATTGCACTACCAGAGAACCTGGAAGTAAACAACATGTCCAGCGGTCCCATTCAGAAATAGCGCCACCACCAGTATAACGTTAACAGAAAGGGCGGGCTACCGTTCGCAACTGGTGATTGGTCAATCAGCTGATGACAGTGTTACCAGGGTAGTCATCCATAAACAAGTCGCGGTAACGATGTCGCCGTCTAAGAATTGAACCTGATTGAATGTGATCAAAATTAAACCACTCGGAAAGCAGGACGGTGTTAAGGCAGTCTTAGTATGTGTTTTTCGTAACAGACCATTGATAAACATAAGGACATATCGTGTTGAAAGTCATCTAAAGTTTCCTACCAGAACTGGGATAACCCTTTCGAGAGAATAATTTATCACACTAGTTGAGATGCGAAATTATATTTGATCAGCTTATGATAACCTCAACGACTCTGTGCCTTTTGATAACAACCCGAAAGATTCTAGAGTCATGAATGCCCCGGGTGATTCAACAGACTCATCAATTACCTATCTCGTCTTTGATCAAGGTTTTGTAAAAATGGAGGGTGGTTGTGTTTTGATCGCTAATCAACCTTCCTGTGCACCGGTGTTTGATAGGCATTTAACTGACAGCTCCATCAACACAAGGAAGCCCAGACGGCTAAAATTGATAAATTCTGCAGCCGGACAGTAACAATTGTAATATACACACATGACTATATTGTTATCAATTTTTCAGCTGTATTCCTCACATAATTGTTTAAACAAATACCTTCATTGTACATTTATAAATATCGCGTGTGTGTGTTCTCTGATGTATTAAAATAAATAAATCATTATTGTGAAAAAAAAGTAAAGTAAACATGATGCGTTCTTTTTCTTATAGAATGAATGTAAAGAGCGCCACTGTACGATTTTTGCGATGATCTCTCTGTCCATTTAAATCCTGAAAATTTAAACATCTCTCTCTCTCTCTCTCTCTTGAACATTTAAACATCTCTCTCTCTCTCTCTCTCTCTCTCTCTCTCACTCTCCATTTAAATCTTGAAAATTGTTTAACATCTCTATGTTCTGAAAATTTAAACATCTCTCTCTCTACATTTAAGTCCTGAAAATTTAAACATCTCTCTCTCTCTCTCTTTTGAACATTTAAACATCTCTCTCTCTCTCTCTCTCTCTCTCTCTCTCACTCTCCATTTAAATCTTGAAAATTGTTTAACATCTCTATGTTCTGAAAATTTAAACATCTCTCTCTCTACATTTAAGTCCTGAAAATTTAAACACGTGTACACTTAGCGTCAGTGTTAAGTATGATTTATTTTAGTTGTCTTAGCCTTGTTTTTGTGTGTGGAGTATAACTATATAAACCTATAGTTTATAATGTAACAAGTACATTTACTCTATTATATTTCCCTATGTTTGAGATTTCTACTCACAGTTTGCTGATCACACAATATAAAATGGTTTAATACACGAAGTGTCTGCGTTGGAAGTTGGTTTGTAAATGTACTCGTGGTCAGGTGAATGTGTCCAAGTCGTGTGTACTGTCAATACGTAGCCAATCATCATTTCGTTTGGTGCAGTCCAGTCACGAGACCTCCGCACCACCACTCATCATCATCATCAACATCAAGTACGAGGCCTGCTGGCGTAGGTGATCATGTCTCTCCACAACTTTCGATCTCGACAGTTATTTATCATTTCTGTTGTTGACCTTCTGGCAACCCATTCTCTTAAACTATCTAGTATCTTTTCTCTTTGCTTCCCTCTATCACATCGTCTCTGAATTTTCCTAGTTGTTACAATATTTTCCAGCTGTTCTCTTCTCATTACATGGCCAAAAAATGATGATTGTTTCTTCTAAATATCGAAAATTTGCTCTCTTTTTGCTTTGACTTCTTTCATAACGTTTTCATTACTCTTCTTAGCTGTCCATGATATTCTCAACATTCTTCTGTAAAACCACATTTCTACAGACTCCAGTGATTTTCTTGTCAGTTGTCCAATTGTCCATGATCCACATCCATATGTTAAGGCAGACACTGCATAACATTTAAGAACTCTTTTTCTTGTTTCTGGTGTCAAAAATGGATTACATAGTATCTTCCTCATTTTTTGGAAAGCTGTTTTTGCCTGAGCCATGTTGCATCTCACTTCTATTGTACATCTTCCGTCTAAGGTTAACAAAGTTCCCAAATAATTAAATTCATTTACCTGTTTTAATATTGTTCCACTTGTCTTTATTTTGCACTAAGATTATGTCTTTTTCTTTCTTGTTACCATTACTTCTTTCTTTCTGCTATTAAGGCTGAGGTCTTTATTTGTACTTTCTTTCACTGTTATGTCTAACATTTCTTGTAACTCATTTTCACTCTTAGCGATTAAGACTGTATCATCAGCATACCTTAGATTATTTATATTATGACATCCAATTGTTATTCCAGTCATGCCCCTTATGGATCTTAAAATAATCTCACTATAAATATTCAACAAATCTGGTGACAGTACACAACCTTGTCTAACACCCTGTTTTATTTGTACCATCACCACTACCGGAAGATAAGCAGGGTGGAATGTAGCGTAATTATCTATGTTATTGATATTTTCATAAGACTTTATACTGCGTTGTGAAAGTTTAGTGTTTGTTTTGAACACCAGTGCCCAGTATCTTCAAAGAAGTTTAAATGGCACAAAAGACAATAGTCTCAAGATTTCATTCAGCGCATGAGGGGTGTAGCATTAAGTATGATTGTTCCAAGCTCGGACAATAAGTCGCTCACGGGTCGAACAATCGTCTCGGGTCCATCAAGATTTCAATCAGCGCATGCGGGTAGCATTAAGTATGATTGTTCCAAGCCCGGACGATAAGCCCTGGTCACGAGACGCCTCAATATTTTATTCAGCGCATGAGGGATTGGTGGTGGTGGTGGCGGGGGGGCGGGGGGCGGGTAGCGTTAAGTATGGATTTTCCTGAATCACGCTTGTCCAGTAAACCCCTCCAATGCCGAGTCAGCTTTTCTCTATGAACCTCAACAACGAGTTTAGACATAATACATTTCCGACATAAAATTATGTAGAAAGCAAGATTTTTATCGTTTATTTTAGTCTATTTGCTGTATTAAAAACATAAACAATGTTGTATGCAATTTGTATAAGAATAAAATATTTGGACGGGATGGGCGGAGGGGGCAGCGGGCGAGCGGGCGGACGACACCGGGCGGAAGAGGCAGGCAGCGTCTATGTTTATTGTACCACTGAAGAAAGAGATGCTAATGAGGAGTACCATCCGATGAAGGAAACATAATATAAAATAAGTACCAATAAGAAAGTCATAATGGAACAGTCATAGTTTCACTGATTCCTCCATTTAAGAAAACATCTAAAATATAAAAACACGACAATACGGTATTTAAAATTTCAACCTTATTTACAACGTCACACCCCTCAGGTTAGCCGGTCACGAATAACAACAACAACAAAAATACTAATTAAAATTATCTATATAAAACAGTTTCCCAAAATCAGCCGATAAACTTGACGAAAAAATTCACTGGCACCATCCACATCACGTCACAATATTTAGGTCAGCGCGAAAATTCCCTAACTCTCACATATTTAAAAATTACATTTTATAAAATGAGGTTAGCAATTATATGTACTTCAAGAAGTCATCACACACCAGTGATTTCAGGTCACGACCCAAACTATAACCCCATTTTCCCTACACTGCAACCAAAAATGTGATGTTGCACTTGCACAAAATGTACTATAGAATATATATATATATATAGGCATAATTGCGCCAAAGTGACACAACGCATCGTTTGCCTAATATACTACTCATGGTAGACAGAAACAAATAGTAACATGTTGAAGAATATAAGACAAACTCCAGTATAGTTCAATGCATTTAATGCCAAATACTAAAACAGCTTTTGGAGCATCGCTGTTAAATTCATCTTTTGGTTATTGTGGTCTTAATTTGGTGGATCTTGTTTTAGTACTGTTATAGATGTCATCTGTTGACTGTTTACTTCCCAACAACTTGTATGAAGTATTCTCATGTTATCTAAACCTCTCTAAATGAGGTTCTGCATTTCTCACTTAGCCTTTATTTCTTCTGCAGTTATTTCTTCCCAGGCTGCTGGGTTTATGTTCATCAGTCTTCATGTCACATCTACACACGTCTAGAAATCGAAGTTTTTGACGTCTCCTAGAACTGCTGCTTCCCGTGTTGTGTCGATGCCAAAATGGCGAAGCTGGAGTGTCCTCTCAGATTGCGAGCTTGGGCAGAAAAAGAAAGAGACACGTTGTTGCCCATGCAACATGTTTCTTCTCTCCACGCAGCTCAGCTATCCAAAGTTCTAGCTGGGCAAGAACAGTTTGGTGACAACTGCGTCGCAGGAACTGCCAGAGCAATGCTGAAATCAACACTGAACTGCTTTAGGGGATCCATCTCTAGATCTTTCCTCAGGGTTTACTCCCAAAGTCTATTCTGTGAACAGGTGCCCACTAAACAGCAGGGGTTTATAATCGGAGTTGATCCTAGATGTATTTACATTTTTAGGCTAACGGGTCACATCTACCCTGGGAGAAGGTGCCTCGCCAGTGAAAACGTCATAGGCATATGTGGCATTTTATAGAACGAGCTACTCCACGCAACTAATTCACCCCTCCCTCTGTAATCACCACGTGACTTCGTTTTACGGAAGGCGGTTGGTTATTCTATATTCGCAGCACACCTCTATATCATCACAATTAATACCATTATTAAATGCCAGAACTATATAATGATACATTGTTTGTTCAATTTTTAATTCTGGCAACTACACAAAAGTATGAGTGGTGCTGTAAAGAACAAGAGTATTTCTGATTTCTAGGGTGCAAATCTTACTTTGCAGAGCACATATTAAAATAAG
This sequence comes from Megaustenia siamemsis, assembly GCA_032433765.1. Lineage (NCBI taxonomy): Eukaryota > Metazoa > Mollusca > Gastropoda > Stylommatophora > Ariophantidae > Megaustenia > Megaustenia siamemsis. Next base: position 48,146,099 of record JAVIAB010000059.1, on the reverse strand, counting down.
GGAAGGGCTGTTTTCGAACGTAATCTGTCACAGAGTAATTTGAAAGGCTTGTTAGGCCATCCATCGCCAAAACTGGTATATTTGAAACATTGTGGGGATCAGGGAATTTATAATGAATTGTCTGTGAGGCTGGGTCATACCATGGCAGCTTTACATGACATACAAAACAGTGCACTAAGTGCAGATAGTACCTGGTACAGTGGTTTCAAAAATATTTCTGATAAAGTGCTACATGAATTGGCAGACATCTACAATGGCAATGCTGAGTGTTTAATAATTATAGAAGATTGGCTACACAGCTAAATGTTACCCCTGTAGAAGCCTGGAAAAGACTGCGAACATTTAGGGTTATCAAATTATCAATGATGGGCAAGCTGCTGGAGAAGATAGCCTGTCACCTTGAAAGACGATGTCTTTTTTCATTCATGCTCGGAGGCTGCCTTCTTGGTAGTGAGACCTGCAGTAATGCTGCCGTTTTTTCCCACAGTGTCTATGAGCGATTTCACTTGGGCGTGCAGACAGGCACTGTTGCAAGCGATCTTGAGGACACATACAACAAAGTACCCGTTGATTTCTTGATGGCTCACCTGCATACACTAGTTATCAGTCAAGTCCTCTTTAAGTGGATAGCAGCTGCCCTTTTAAAGCAGAAGGTTGTTTTTAAGTGTGGTATATGGACTTTCAAATCTTCGAAAGTGCATTGTGGCCTTCCATTGGGCTCATCATTGTCTGTCGTGCTTTTCAATGCCAAAACTGAAAACAGGTGAGTTGATAACGGGTACATTTGTCTCTGTTCTGTACAAGGAACTCCTCATTGAGGGAGCCGATTCCTGCTGCTCTTGCCTCTCTGATCAATGTTCTTCTCAGTGCCTCTCTGGGTCGGCCTCTTTTCCTCTTATCTGTTATTTCCCACTTGAGGGCTTTCTTTGTTATTTGGTTATTATCGCTCATCATCACATGCCCATATGACCATCGTCTTTTCTTGATTACTGAAGATATTAATGGTTGATTGGCGATTTCTCTAATTTCCTCGTTTGTTTTGAATTCGTTCCACGCTGTACCAAGTATTTTCTTTAGACATTTATTTTCGAATGCGTTCAATTTTGTTTCTATGTCGCTTGTTGTTTTCCTGCTCTCATATACATACGTAAGGGTTGATAGTACGTTTGATTTGAATAGTCTAAGTTTTGTGCTTGTGCTGATGAGTTTTGATTTCCACAACTTTTCAAGGATTCTGAAAGACATTGCTGCTTTATCTATTCTGATTCTATTATCTTTACATGTATCACTTTTTCGATCAATGTGACTTCCAAGATAGATAAAGTGATCGATCTCTTCCACTAGTTGGTTTTAAATGTATATTCATTCTGTCATCTGTTGGAATTAAGCTTCACATTACTTTAATCTTTTCATGATTGATCTCAATCCAAATTTTGCTTGCTATTGATGATAGTTCATTTGTGTTTTCTTGCATTGTTTTTATCTGACTGCTAAGTTTAAGGATTGCTACATTTTATTCCGTACTTTGAAAGTGAATGATCCATAGGTTTTCTTAACAATAATCAAATGAACAATCTACCACATCAAATACATGTTACTAACCTGAAATAACAGTTCCTGGAGTGTGACACCTAAAGAAAATGGATTATTAAAGTTGGTGTATGTGTCTTCATATCTGATGTGTATGTTAGAGACCTTGATCTGAAGGTTCTTGATGACCTGTGTGGCAAGTTTCTCTATAAAACTGTCCTGTTTTGGATCTGTTGGATTATCTAATTAAAATGCAAAAAGAAACACACAAACAAACAATTATAATGTATGTGAATATTTCACTGGCAATACAATTAGTTGTCAACTTTTTCCTGAATTTCATCCCCATCATCTTAGACAAAGTAATGGTCAATGATCAAGTGAAATAATTTTATATTTCCACTCTTATACCATGTGATTTGATAGTGAAATGGAAAGATTATTTTTTTTCTTATTAACACTGATTTTAATATCTTTGTGTGATAATTTGCAGTTTCATCATTTTATGGACATATCATTAATGCCTACATCTAAATTCACAAGATCTGGACAATATTAGTAATGTTTAGCTCTAGATTATTACACCTTTATAAAATTTACAAACTCAAAATACATTTTTGTTTGAAATTCAGCAGTTTACTACTAGCAAACATTCCTCAAACACCCCCCCCCCCACCTCCGCCTCACCCCCTCCCCTTACCTTCCTAATTATTGTTTTGGGTGATCCCTGAGTGTTTGATTTGTTTCCTTTGATGTTGGATTTTTTGTTTAACACACCATGCTCTTCATAAAAATTATGAAAGTACCGTAAGAACACTGCTGTTCTTTTGTTATAAATTTCGCCAGTTTTCAAGAAATTCTTTTATATATTTTTTTTCCAATGACGGGAGTGGGGGGAAGGGGGGGGGAATCTCTTCGGCTGTCGACGAGACATCAAACAAACCTTTGTAAATGGGATCAGCAGTGAACAGCTGTAAGAGGAAGTCGAACATAAGGGCTAGACCGACGGCCCACATACGAATAGACAACGCAACACCTCCAGGGTATCAGGCCATAAACTGAACTTAAGCCAGGAAATGATTACTGCTTCTGATTCCAGTGTTTCTCCTTGTGTAAACACACAGCTGTGTAGCCAAAGTTCAAAGAAAATACTTTTTTCCAAACTTCAAATGTAACAGTTGGACGTAAATTTTATGAATGTCTCATAAAAACGTGACTTGCAGATTATCATCAAGTACCGGGCCTACTGGCGTAGGTGATCATGTCTCTCCACAACTTTCGATCTCGACAGTTCTTTATCATTTCTGTTGTTGACCTTCTGCCAAGCCATTCTCTTAGCTGTCTGGTATGTTTTCTCTTTGTTTCCCTCTATCTCTTGGTTCCTTAATTTTTCCATTTGTTACAATATATTCCAGTTGTTGTCCTCTCATTACATGGCCAAAAAATTATGATTGTTTCTTCCTAATATTGGAAATTAGCGCTCCTTTTGCTTTGACCTCTTTCAGAACATTTACATTACTCTTCTTAGATGTCCATGGTATTCTCAACATTCTTCTGTAAAACCACATTTCTACAGACTCAAGTGATTTTCTTGTTTATTATCCTATTGTCCAAGATTCACATCCATATGTTAAGACTGGCTCTACACAACATTTTAGAACTCTTTTTCTTGTTTCTATTGTCAAAAATGGATTGCATAGTATCTTCCTCATTTTCTGGAAAGCTGCTTTTGCCTGAGCCATTCTGCATCTCACCTCTTTTGTACATCTTCCGTCTGAGGTTAACAAAGTTTCCAAATATTTAAATTCCTTTACCTGTTTTAATATTGTTCCACTTGTCTTTATTTTGCACTGAGGTGATGTCTTTTTCTTTCTTGTTACCATTACTTCTGCCTTTTTGCTATTAAGGCTGAATACTTTATTTTTGATTTCTTTCACTATAATGTCCAACATTTCTTGTAACTCATTTTCACTCTTAGCGATTAATACTGCATCATCAGCATATCTTAGATTATTTATATTATGACATCCAATTGTTATTCCAGTCATGCCCCTTATGGATCTTAAAATAATCTCACTATAAATATTAAACAAATCTGGTGACAGCACACAACCTTGTCTAACACCATGTTTTATTTGTTGAAACATTCCCAATTGGTTTCCAGTTCTTATGGCCGCTGTTTGTTGCCAGTCATCATCATTGAGTGCCGTCTCCGCAACGAAGGTTGGCTACCATGGAGCGCCATTTTGCTCTATCTCTTGCTTTGATGGTGCAGGTTGTCATCGGTTGATTTGTCCATCTTTTGATGTTACTCGTCCATGTTAATCTTGGTCTGCCTCTGCCTCTTTTACCTTGTATTTTCCCCTCCAGGATCACTTTCAGTAGGCTGTTGTGTCTTTTAACATGGCCTAAGAATCGCATTTGTCTTGTTCTAATTGTTTGTTGCCAGTACATGTTCTTTATTATTCTTAGATCTTTGCTGTCTACGTTTACGCTTTCTAAAATTTTGATTATTTCTTGGTGCTTTACTTTGTCAAATGCCGTGGTGTAATCTATAAAACATAGGTATAGATCTGTTTCCACCTCTATAGCTCTGAAAATCTATAATTTGCAGATAGATATTGTAATTAAGGGTTAAAATGCTATTTCTTCCTCTTTTATTACTTACCTATAGTTTTTAAAACTTTCAAATTGTCAATATATATTTTTTAGTTTCGTTTTTACTAACATGAATTTACATCATTAATCAGTTTATTTATATCTTTAGTATTTTCACTATACATTTCACCTATCATACCAATAGAAATTATAGCAGCAGCAGGAGAAACAAGAATACAATGGCTGCACAGAATATTTAATGCAGCATGGCACCCACAACAAGCACCAGAAGACTGGCAACAGGCAATCATCATACCAATATGGAAAAATAAAAGTAGCAAAAGAGACTGCAATCAATATAGAGGTATATCTCTTCTCAGCCATGTAGGAAAGCTATACGCCAAAATCTTGGAAAAAAGGCTGAGACCAATAATATAACTACAGTTAAGCGATTCTCAAATGGGGTTCCGAAAAAAACAGAGGATGTACCGACGCACTATTCACATTAAAACAGCTTGCAGAAAAAACGACAGAACACAATCAAAACATATACATAGCCTTCATTGACCAGGAAAAAGTTATTCGACAGAGTAAACAGAGAACAACTGTGGGAGATTCTAACAACATACGGAGTAAGCCAACATATAACCAACCTTATTAAAAGTCTCTACGTCAACAGCAGCTGCAGGGTCAGAACAGCAGCAGGCTACACAGACCACTTCGAAGTTAGATCAGGTGTAAGACAGGGGTGCGTACTATCCCCCCTACTGTTTATTACATACAAGGACTATATAGCAAGCTAGCCAACCCATCAGAGACAGTGGAGATCATCGAGCTTTTATTTGCAAACGATCAGGCACTAATACATGAAACAATAGAAGACCTTCAAGAACACTTAAACAAACTCAACATCTCAGGCACAAAATACAACATGAAAATCAACATCAACAAAACAGAAATCATGAATGTCGCCAAAAATAAACAGAACATCAACATAACTATAGAAAGCAGACAACTAAAACAAGTAGAGGAATTCAAATACCTAGGAAGTCTAATGACAAACGATAATTCCCAAACAGCAGAGATAGAATCAAGATGCAACAAAGCTTGTCAAATCATCGGACAGTTACCACCACTATTGTCCAACAAGAAAATAACAGTGGAGGCAAAACGAGCACTATACAATACAATCTTCATCCCAACGTTGTGCTACCAATGCCAGACCTGGATCCTAGATGCAAGAACAATAAAAAAAATAACCTCTACAGAGATGAAATGTGTTAGACGAATGACAGGAAACAGTCTGAGAGATAGATCAGAAATGAAGAACTGAGAAAAAAGCTAGGGATAGCCCCCGCCATAGAATATATAAGGAAACAACAGATAAAATGGTTTGACCACGTGACAAGGCAGAAAGAACAAAACACAACACAACACAACGAGCCTTCAACAAACGTTGTTAGAACACCAGACCCAAGGGTCGACCACGAAAAAGATGGGTCGATGGAAAATTAGAAGCACTAGGAAACATAACAGCAGCAGAGGCGAACAGAAGAGCAAAAGACCGCAAATTATATCTCCCCTCGACGCTGAAAGGCAGACGAGGAAGGAAAGAAGAAGAAGAAGATTTCACCTATAAATTTTTTATTTCTGCAATATCAGTGTCTTTAGTTGTTCTTTAACATTACATTTTTATATGGTTTGAACCACTTCGTGCTAAATTTAGCTTACTATTTTTAAACATATCTTTGACTAAGTTTCATACATAAGAATATTTAACAGTAAATAATTAGTATTAAAATTTCTGCAGAATACAATGGCAAAGTGCTATACAGGGTTAATTTTTTAACAAGGCTACTTGTTTTAGTTGTCTGCCTTCTATAGTTATGTTGATGTTCTGGTTATTTTTGGCGACATTCATGACTTCTGTTTTGTTGATTTTCATGTTGTATTTTGTGCCTGAGCTGTTGAGTTTGTTTAAGTGTTCTTGTAGGTCTTCCATTGTTTCATGTATTAGTGCCTGATCGTCTACAAATAAAAGCTCGTTGATCTCCTCTGTCTCTGATGGGTTGGCTAGCTTGCATATATAGTCCATGTATGCAATAAACAGTAGGGGGGATAGTACGCACCCCTGTCCCACACCTGATCTAAGTTCGAAGTAGTCTGTGTAGCCTGCTGCTGTTCTGACCCTGCAGCTGCTGTTGATGTAGAGACTTTTAATAAGGTTGGTTAGATGTTGGCTTACTCCGTATATTGTTAGTATCTCCCACAGCTGTTCTCTGTTTACTCTGTTGAGTTCTGTCGTTTTTTCTGCATGCTGTTTTAATGTGAATAGTGCGTCAGTACATCCTCTGTAATTCTATTCTTCTAATCTAATAATTCTAATGTCTTTCTAATCTTAATTTTATTGTACTGCACAAAGTGTATCAACTTTTATACCTTTATCTTTTTCCCACTGTTTCTGTTTTTCAATCTGGGCTAGCCTGGCTTGTTTTTCATTTTGTTTAGCCTGCTTATCCAACTCTGCATCATATTTTATGGCTGGATGGTAAAAATAAGGAAACAGAACAAAAATAACAAAAAAGCATTAAGAGACATGAAAACTGCAGCAGTAGTAAGATAACAAATTAGTTTGGATTTCTGACTATGTGTCAGTAGAGCAAAGCAGTTCTCTCTTTCTCTGGAAATTATTATCATGTTTTTCTGTGTAAATTTTCACAAAAGGAATCTTTTTCTTCTTGTTTTCACCCGTTAAGTGGGCGTGAATGTGATGTGCTGTGTCTCTAGCTTACGACACAGTCGCGATATTTGCGCCTTTCGGCCCGACACATTCGTAGTCTTCAGCAGGGATGAGTAGATTTGTTTAATAATTTTTGCCCAGACAGCGGCCAATTTGTCCTGGTTTTTTAAAACTTTAAACTGCAAAGGGTTCTTTTTAATGTGCAGGTGTGCACATAAGGCCTGTTTTTCGAGAGGGAAATCATTGAATCTCACTAACCAGAGACCAGGAGAGGGTAAAGCCACGAAAAAAACACAGGTTTGAATTTTTTAAAATTTCCATCTCCAGTGATGGGATTCGAACCCAGGAACTTCCTGCCCATAGGCCGACGTATTATCTCTAGACCACCCAGTCCCCACAAAAGGAATAATACAGTGCATATGTTGTTTGTAATTCTCTTTGGATTTGGCAAACAATGTGCTCTATCATGCACATCCGTAAATGGTTATGGTTATGGAAGGCTCCTATTGATGCTTGCCTTGATTGGAACAGCCATCACTGCACTAAAATTATCCGCACACGACTTATGCCGCACACTCCTTTCTGATCATGAATTGGCACGTTCTGTAATTCATGGGGGTTTTCACTGCTCCACACAAGATTGTTCTGACTGTTGATGTAACCGGAGAGATGAAACCAATGCTTATCAATGAACAATGTCATGTCAAGGACTTCATTACCTTATTTAGAAATAAGGTTCTGAAACCACATGCAGTAGTTTATTCGGAATTATCGTCTCTTTTATGGAGTTGCGACGATTCGGTTAATCTGTAAGGACAAAAATGATACTTACTCTTCAGAACCTTGTGAACGGTTCTCATTGGTAAATTTACTTGTTGAGACAACCGCCTTAAATATTTATTGGGGATCATTGTAATTCTATTTTAGATATCGAGTACATTGAGTAGTGAGACATGTTGGAAACTATCCCAGATAATTAGTTGAACAAAGAGGAAGGATAAAGGATGAAGATTTTACTCTGGTAAGTACAAGAGTTGTATAATCAAATAACACCACTTTTCCATGGTGGAGAGTGGTGGAACCTGCCGCAATGATATATATGTATATATGTATAGGACTTAGAAGAAGTATGGTGGGTGTTAAGCTCATGAAGGGGGTAGTTTGGGAATAATTGAGTAGATTGGTTAATTAGTGATGGACATCAGTGTTTCGCGCCATTTTGAACTACTAATAGGAGCGAGTGTATGTTGTCCGGCTATAGACTACGCTTACTCCGGAAGCGAAACTATCATATTAGGGACTAGCGATACTTAGTTATTTCATAGATATTTATAATAGTAATAAATTAATATTTATTATATCCTTGCGGACGTAAAGGGACCATATTAAAGATAGATACGGACCATAACCAGGTATATATACATATATATAATGGCAAATCTTTCTGACGACATGAACGAACAGTCATATTATCCCAGGAGTAGGAATGGATCGATACTGTTCTCCTGTGAGGTTATAGATTTTTTTTTCCCGCGCGCCACCAACATCTAGGACAAGCGTATCATTGACCAGCCATAGTTTTCCTTTAACCACTCTGCAAGAGAGAGAGAGAGAGAGAGAGAGAGAGAGAGAAAGAGAGAGAAAATTATATATATACATATAAACCAAATAACTATAATAACTCAAATCAATATGTTAATTGGGAAGAGTGCTTTGGGCATTAGTGAACAGAGTATTTTACACACTAAAAAAAACCAACCGCAAGGTATGCATGACTGTTCTTCTCTCCAATGCTTATTTTTTAGGATATTGTTAAGATACTCTAACTTGTTAAAATTTCATATTACTTTAGGTGACGTTTGCCGAAGAGTTGGTGACAGTCCATCATTTGGATGATCTTACAGAGGATAGATGTTCAACGTGGATGCAGGTTGCCTGTGACAGGCACAGATTTGCGAGAATAATAGCAACCACGGCTCTAGTTATAGAGTCTGTTCTTTCAACGTTACACGGCGCAAAAAATTTACACACATCGCCGTGCTAACGTTAAAATCAGGATAAATGGCGTCTCTTCCAAAAATTGAGAAGGAAACGAGCGCCATACTTAGAGATGTAATAATTAAGTCCATGCTGTAATTGACAAACTACCCGTCATACACAGCGCGTTAAAAAATTTTTTTTTGATTTTTCGCTTAGCGAAAAACCTACGATACTCCCTTTACAATTCCTACGTGAACGCTAGACTCGCGATATAACAATTTTCAACTGATGCTTCCAACTGCATCGTAGAAAAAACTACAACATGGATATTCTCACAGGACGAATATTTTTCTATTAAAATGTTTGCAAAACATATATATTAAAATATAATTTTAAATATGTTTTTTAAAGAAAATAGTGTATGTTTATATATATATATATATATATATATATATATATATATATATATATATATATATATTATTCTTATCAGGTTAATAAACTTTGTGGGAATCCGTAGTGACTCAGCAACTTCCAAACCATTCCTCTGTCTAAACAATCAAATACCTATTCGTATAATCCTTGTTCAACTGTTATACGTAGAGTAGTTATTTGATCAGCACATGATCTGTTCTTCCTAAAACCGACGTGTGCGTCTCTCAAATGTTTCTCTATGGCCTCTTTTAGTCTCTCCAGAATACATCTACTTAATATTTGTTTTTCATCCTGGCACTGATAGCAGCATAATTCCCATATAATATGTGCACTCCTGTAAAATTCCTTTCAAATGGTAGTTGATTGCATAACCTTTTTCCGTCTCCCAAATTTTATCTAGTAGATTATGTAACATCATGGTAGAGGTGTTAATATCTGCTTTGATGACTTCCGAAGGAATTTCGTCTGGTCCTGTGGCATTACCATTTTTTTTAAAATAACTTCTGCTGGCAGTATATCTGGAGGGTTATTTGTGCCGGGTCTGTTCCAAAAGTTCTTCAAAGTGCTATTTCCATCTCTTCAGGTGTTCCCTTATAGTAGTGTTTTCATATTCCCTTTATTTGCTGCTTCCTCTGCCTCTTTAGCTAGATCATCTATATATTTCCGCTGGCCTCTTTTAGTCTCTCCAGAATGATTCTGCGTAATATATTTCTTGGCACTGATAACGGCTACCATGGAGCGCCATTCTGCTTTGTCTCTTTCTGTGATGGTGCAGGTTGACATAGTCTGACGTGTCCATCTTTTGATGTTACTCGTCCATGTTAGTCGCGGTCTACCTCTGCCTCTTTTACCTTGTATTTTCCCCTCCAAGATTACTTTTAGTATGCTGTTGTGTCTTTTAACATGGCCCAAAAATCGCATTTGTCTTGTATGAATTGTGTTTAGCAGTTCTCTATTCATTTTTTAAGTTGTTTTAAGACTTCATTGTTTGTTTTATTCTCTTTCTATCCAATTCTACCTATTCTTCTATATATCCACATATCAAAGGCTTCAGTTTTCTGTTCTATTCTCTTGTCCAATGTCCCTGTTTCTGCACCATATAGGAATGTTGAGAAGACAACATTTTGCTATTCTTAGTTTTGCCTTGATCTTATTTCCTTTGAGGTTAGTATATTTTTCATGGCATTAAAGTTATTTTTACCATTCATATTCTTTTGCTTATTTCAATTTTACATTTTCCATCACTGGTTATAGGATATCCATGGTAGTTGTAGTTCTGAACTGTTTCCAGGTCTATTCCTTCAATGTTGCTATCCAATTGCTGGTTTTGAATATTTTATTTGTTTATTGTCATAGTTTTACTTTTTCTTAAATTTATATTCATATCTAAACCATATTTTTTTTCTTGTTTTTTTTTTGCTTGTCATGTTTAATTCATTAAGTAATTGTTATAGATCTTTAGGATTTTCTGGTAGTAATACAGTATCATCAGCATATTTTAGGTTAATGATTATCTTTCCATTAATGTTTAGACCTGGCATTTATGTGATGTTTTAAAGACTTTCTCAGTGTATATATTGCAAAAGCATGGTGATAGGATGCATCCATATTTTACTCCTCTTTTTATGAAATAGGTATGGAGTTCTCTTTGTTATATTTTATTATTGCTGTTTGCTCCCAGTATAAATTACCTATATCAGTCATCCGTTAAAACTGGGAACTATTGATATGGTGATATGAGGAAGCAACAACAAAATATTTTTGACAGTGATAAACTCACCGACAGTGTTACGAGTGACCTCGATTTTTGTTTTTTTAGTGTGTGGAAAAGTTGAGATAGTTTAACACCTGTTGAACGGGCTCTTTTCAATATTGGATATACAAATGAGGCCAAAATCAAGGCAGAATCCATAATGACCGAAAGAGTCGAAACACTGGGATGTGCTGTTGGTGACACATGTGAAAAAGATGAAGGTGTTGTTGTTGTTGAAACACCATGACGGCTGAGTGAACATGTTGTTGAAATGACATATACAGTTTTCGTTATTTGTGCTGACAACATAGTTCTTTTTTTTGTAACGAATATGTGATGGTGTTGTCATGACAGACAGAGGTAGTTGAAACATGTTATCTCTGTGTAAGCCTACGGTGTGGTAATTAACTTGTAGCTGGTGGTTCTGGAGTAAGTAATGCAAAGTTTGTGGTAAGAGAGGTGTCACTGAAAATGTTGCTAGTGATGTGACTGGTGTCTGCATGGGACTGTTCCTATACACCATTGGAACTGTCTGTGTTTTGTGTAAGATATATCATCTGAACTTCAGTTTGGTTGTATCCTAGATGTTTTGAAGCGAAGAGATTTCCATCTTGCAGATACACCTGCAAATTATCATTTTTTCTAGCAAAGTTCCTACACAAGGGAGAAGGCTGGTGGGTCTGTAATAATTGGAGATCTTTTTTTAGTCAAGGTATGGTATGTAGAGATCTCCTCCCACGCAGATGATACTTGTCCTAAGTGTCAAATATTGTTAACGATCCTAAAAAACCAGTCATCGAGACGGCATTGTCGACAGGCTTGTCCTCCTGCGTGGGAGGAGATCTCTACATACCATACCTTGACTCAGAAAAGTCACACAAAAAAAAATCTTCAATTATTACAGACCCATCAGCCTTCTCCCTTGTATAGGCGCTTTGCTGGAAAAGATTATCATTTGCAGGTGTATCTGCAAGATGGAAATCTCTTCGCTTCAAAACATCTAGGATACAACCAAACTGAAGTTCAGATAATATATCTCACACAAAACACAGAGAGTTCCAATAGTGTATAGGAACAGTCCCATGCAGTCACCAGTCACATTACTAGCAACATTTTCAGTGACACCTCTCTTACCACAAACTTTACATTACTTACATCAGAACCACCAGCTACAAGTTAATTAACACACCGTAGGCTTACGCAGAGATACCATGTTTCAACTACCTCTGTCTGTCATGACATCACGATCTTTCATACGTTCATTACAAAAAAAAGAACTTTGTTGCACAAACAAACGAAAACAGTATCTATCATTTCAACAACATGTTCACCCAGCCATCATGGTGTTTCAACAACAACACCTTCATCTTTTTCACATGTGTCACCAACAGCACATCCCAGTGTTTCGACTCTTTCGGTCATTATGGATTCTGCCTTGATTTTGGCCTCATTTGAATATCCAATATTGAAAAGAGCCCGTTCAACAGGTGTTAAAATATCTCAACTTTTCCACACACTAAAAAAACAAAAATCGACGTCACTCGTAACGCTGTCGGTGAGTTTATCAGAGATTACGCTGTCAAAAAATATCTTGTTGTTCATCCCTCATATCACCATATCAATAGTTCCCAGTTTTAAAGGATGACTGAGATAGGTAATTTATACTGGGAGCAAACAGCAATAATAAAATATAACAAAGAGAACTCCATACCTATTTTATAAAAAGAGGAGTAAAATATGGATGCATCCTATCACTATGCTTTTGCATTATATATACTCTGAGAAAGTCTTTAAAACATCACATAAATGCTTAAAACCTAAAATATGCTGGTGATACTGTATTACTACTAGAAAATCCTAACGATCTACAACAATTACTTAATGAATTAAACATGAAAAGGAAAAAAAATAAAACAAAACAAAAAATAAGTAAATAAATCTGATTAGATATGAATATAAATTTAAGAAAAAGTAAACTATGGCAATAAACAAAGAAAATATTCAAAACCAGCAATTGGATATCAACATTGAAGGAATAGACCTGGAGAAAGTTCAGAACTACAACTACCATGGTCATACTATAACCAGTGATGGAAAATGTAAAACTTAAATAAGCAAAAGGATATGAATGGTAATGCCTTGAAAAATATACTAACATCAAAGCAAATAAGATCAGGGCTAAAACTAAGAATAGCAAAATGTTGTCTTCTCAACATTCCTATATTGTGCAGAAACAGGGGCATTGGACAAGAGAACAGAACAGAAAACTGAAGCCTTTGATATGTGGATATATAGAATAATAGGTAGAATTGGATGGAAAGAGGAGAAAACAAACATTGAAGTCTTAAAACAACTAAAAAATGAATAGAGAACTGCTAAACACAATTCATACAAGACAAATGCGATTTTTGGGCCATGTTAAAAGACACAACAGCATACTAAAAGTAATCTTGGAGGGGAAAATACAAGGTAAAAGAGGCAGAGGTAAACCACGACTAACATGGACGAGTAACATCAAAAGATGGACACGTCAGACTATGACAACCTGCACCATCACAGAAAGAGACAAAGCAGAATGGCGCTCCATGGTAGCCGTTATCAGTGCCAAGAAATATATTACGCAGAATCATTCTGGAGAGACTAAAAGAGTCCAGCGGAAATATATAGATGATCTAGCTAAAGAGGCAGAGGAAGCAGCAAATAAAGGGAATATGAAAACACTGTACAACCGTACACATAAAATTATGTGGAAAATACAAACAGATCACTGCCTTTATTAGAGATAAGACAGGAAATCTGCTTAGTACTATAAGGGAACTCCTGGAAAGATGGAAATAGCACTTTGAAGAACTTTTGGAACAGACCCGGCACAAATAACGCTCCAGATATACTACCAGCAGAAGTTATTTTAAAAAAAATGGTAATGCCACAGGACCATACGAAATTCCTTCAAAAGCCATCAAAGCAGATATTAACACCTCTACCATGATGTTACATAATCTACTAGATAAAATTTGGGAGACGGAAGAAGGTTATATGATCATCTACCATTAGAAAAGAAGTTTACAGGAGTGCACATATTATAAGGGCATTATGCTGCTATCAGTGCCAGGATAAAAACCAAATATTAAGTAGATTTATTCAGGAGAAACTAAAAGAGGCCATATATAATCATTTGAGAGACGCACACGTCGGTTTTAGGAAGAACAGATCATGTGCTGATCAAATAACTACTCTACGTATAACAGTTGAACAAGGATTACGAATAGGTATTTGATAGTTTAGACAGAGGAATGGTTTGGAAGTTGCTGAGTCACTACGGATTCCCACAGAGTTTATTAACCTGATAAGAACAATGCATATAAAAACATACACTCTTTTCTTTAAAAAGCATTAAAAATTATATTTTAATATATATGTTTTGCAAACACTTTAATATAAAAATATCAGTCCTGTGAGAATATCCATGTTGTAGTTTTTTCAACGATGCAGTTGGAAGCATCAGTTGAAAATTGTTATATCGCGAGTCTAGCGTTCACGTCGGAATCGTAAAGTGATTGTAGGTTTTTCGAAGTATCGTAGGCTTTTAGCTAAGCGAAAAAAAAATAATTTTTAAACGCGCTGTATATGACAGGTAGTTTGTCAATTACAGCATGGACTTGTTGGGTATTAGGTCTATCGTACGTTTGATAGTTTTAGAAGTTGCGGTTTTGTTCGTTTTAATTATTACATCTCTAAGTATGGCGCTCGTTTCCTTCTCAATTTTTGGAAGAGACGCCATTTATCCTGATTTTGACGTTAGCACGGCGATGTGTGTAAAGTTTTTGAGCTGTGCAATGGTGAAAGAACAGGCTCTATAACTAGAGCCGTGGTTGCTATTCTTCTCGCAAATCTGTAACTTGCATCCACATTGAACATCTATCCTCTGTAAGATCATCCAAATGATGAACTTCATCAACTCTTTTGCAAACGTCACCTAAAGTAATATGAAATTTTAACAAGTTAGAGTATCTTAACAATATCCTAAAAAATAAGCGCCGGAGAGAACAGTCATGCATACCTTGCGGTCGGTTTTTTTGTGTGTGTAAAACACTCTGTTCACTAATGCCCATACCGCTCTTCCCAATTAGCGCATTGCTTTGAGTTATTCCAGTTAGTTGGTTTGTATATATATATATATAGGAAAACTATGGCTGGTCAATGATACGCTTGTCCTAGATGTTGGTGGCGCGCGGGAAAAAAAATCTATAACCTCACAGGAGAACAGTATCGATCCCTTCCTACTCACGGAAGCCTGGGAGAATATGACTATTCGTTCATGTCGTCAGCAAGATTTGCCATTATATATATATGTATATATTCCTGGTTATGGTCCGTATCTATCTTAAATATGGTCCCTTTACGTCCGCAGGGATAGGATAAATATTAATGTATTACTATTATAAGTATATATGAACAATATATCTATGAAATAACTAAGTATCGCTAGTCACTAATATATTAGTTTCGCTTCTGGAGTGGGCGTTGTCTATAGCCGGACAACATACACTCGCTCCTATTGGTAGTTGAAAATGGCGCGAAACACTGATGTCCATCACTCATTAACCAATCTACTCAATTATTCCTCAACTACCCCCTTCATGAGCTTAACACCCATCATACTTCTTGTAAGTCGTATACATATATATCATTGCGGGAGGTTCCACCACTCTCCCTCATGGAAAAGTGGTGGTATCTGATTATATAACTCTTGTACTTACCAGAGTAAAATCCTCATCCTTCCTCTTTGTTTAACTAATTATCCAGGATCGTTTCCAACATGTCTCACTACTACTATTGTGTCTTCCGAAGTTGAGGCCTTCTAGATCGGTATGCATCTACCCGGAGCACAAAACTTGTAAATCAAATTCTTAACCACATTGCGGTGGGAGAATTTTGAGTCTGAAAATTTCAGCAGAAGTTGTCAAATTACTTCTTAAGTATATTTGCCACAATTACGGAATACATGTTTATCCAAAAACCCTGTTTTAAATGTTTAACACATTTCCTTTCATCAATGCAACCGTGAATATAACAACAGCTTGTTGTGTTATGCTGCAGACAGGATTGTGAACATAGAATCATCAGCATCAAGTACCGGCCTGCTGGCATAGGTGATCATGCCTCTCCACAACTTTCGATCTCGACATTATTTATCATTTCTGTTGTTGACCTCCTGCCAAGCCATTCTCTTAAGCTGTCTGTTATTTTTTCTCTTTGCTTCCCTCTATCTCTTCGTCCCTCAATTTTCACATTGTTACAGCATATTTAATTTGTTCTCTTCACATTACATGGCCAAAAAATATGATTGTTTCTTCCTAATATTGGAAATTAGCTTTTGTTTTGTCTTGACCTTTTTCAGAACGTTTTCATTACTCTTCTTAGTTGCCCATGGTATTCTCAACATTCTTCTGTAAAACCACATTTCTACAGACTCCAGTGATTTTCTTGTCTGTTGTCCTATTGTCCATAATTCACATCCATATGTTAAGACTGGCTCTACATAACATTTAAGAACTTTTTTTCTTGTTTCTATTGTCAAAAATGGATTGCATAGTATCTTCCTCATTTTTTGGAAAGCTGCTTTTGCCTGAGCCATTCTACATCTCACCTCTTTTGTACATCTTCCGTCTGAGGTTAACAAAGTTTCCAAATATTTAAATTCATTTATCTGTTTTAATATTGTTCCACTTGTCATTATTTTGCACTGAGGTGATGTCTTTTTTTTTATGTTACCATTACTTCTGTCTTTTTGCTATTAAGGCTGTATCCTTTATTTTTGCTTTCTTTCACTATAATGTCCAACATTTCGTGTAACTCATTTTCACTCTTAGCGATTAAGACTGTACCATCAGCATACCTTAGATTATTTATATTATGACCTCCAATTGTTATTCCAGGCATGCCCCTTATGGATCTTAAAATAAGCTCACTATAAATATTAAACAAATCTGGTGACAG
Organism: Megaustenia siamemsis; assembly: GCA_032433765.1. Classification (NCBI taxonomy): domain Eukaryota; kingdom Metazoa; phylum Mollusca; class Gastropoda; order Stylommatophora; family Ariophantidae; genus Megaustenia; species Megaustenia siamemsis. The sequence goes on along the minus strand of JAVIAB010000059.1, from coordinate 48,129,063 downwards.
CACACAACCTTGTCTAACACCCTGTTTTATTTGTTGTAACATTCCCAATTGGTTTTCATTTCTTATGGCCGCTGTTTGTTGCCAGTACATGTTCTTCAATATTCTTAGATCTTTGCTGTCTACGTTTATGCTTTCTAAAATTTTGTTTATTTCTTGGTGCTTTACTTTGTCAAATACCTTGGTGTAATCTATAAAACATAGGTATAGATCTGTTTTCACCTCTATGGCTCTTTCTACTAAGGATCTTATGATATATATGGCATTGCTCGTTCCTTTATCTCTAACAAAACCACACTGTTCATCGTTAATTTCTGGACTGACTTTGTTTCGCACTCTTCGCATGATGATTCTTGGTAATATCTTAGTCATGTGACTCATAAGGCTTATTGTGCGATGATCATCACATTAAATCGCTCTAGATTTCTTTGTTATGGCTATGAATATTAATTTGAGCAGATCGTCTGGTATATATCCACTGTTGTAGATATCATTAATTATTTTTGTTATTATTTATATTCCAAAATCACCCATGGCTTCAATCTCTTCTTTAGTTTTATCTGGTCCAGGAGCTTTTCCTGCTTTCATGTTGCTCAAGGCGTCTTCCACTTCTTATCTGGGTATTTCTAGTCCTTCTCCATTATCCTGAATAGTTACTTCTGTTCGTTCATCACTATAAAGATCTTTAATGTATTCTGTCCATCGTTCCCTTATGCTTTCTTGTTCAATCAACAGTTCTCCTTCCTTTGATCTTAAACATCCAGCTTTTATTGCGTTTTTCTTAATAGAACATAGAATATCATGACGTAAATTTCATCAATGGATGACGTAAATAAAAAAAAAATGTCGGCACAGCGACTTAATAAACACCCTGTATTAGATGTTTTAAAATACTAACCCTTTAAAAGATAAATATGCCAAATAAGGTTTTATTTACCATCACATAACTTTAGTGTCATCCATTATATAAAATGTGGGAAGAAAGATGTCTTATAACTGAGCTACAACAAACAGCAGATAGCATAAATTCAGTCTATTTTCAAACACTTCATTCTTCTTCACCTTCCCTTCCTAGTTTGCCTTTCAACATCGAGGGGAGATATAGTTTGCGATATTTTGCTCTTATGCTGGCCTCTCCTGCAGTTGGGTTTCTTAATGTTTCTAATATTCTATCAATCCATCTTTTTCAGGATCAGTCCTTGGGTCTGGTGTTCTTGTAGCATTTGCTGGAGGCTTGTTGAGTCATAATTTAATTGTTGTCTCATCACATGGTCAAACTATTTTATGTATTAGTTTTTTGTGTATTTAATGGTAGTTTTATTCTGAGCTTTTTTCCCAAGTTCTTCACTTCTATATCTTATCTGTCAGGCTTTTTCCTGTCCTGCGTCTAAAACATTCCATTTAATTGGTAGCTATTTTGCTTGTTCTTCTTGATCTTAGCGTCCAGACCTGGCATTGGTAGAATGTGTACATAGAATGACATTTTGTCAACCTCTTTCATCCTAATCTATTAAAACCAGATGCAAACAAAAGTCAAAGGCAACTAAATAAACAACCATATCATCTAAAGCAACAATACAATTTAAAGAATGTATTTTACCAATGTTAGGAACTGCCAGTGCATAAATATCTTCTATGTGTACAAGGACTGGTTCAGTATACAGCTTCTTCCAAGGGATCTTCAGGGTCAGCTTTCCTATGATGTAAGATAATACATCACAGTGAAGACTTTTTTTTTATAAACACTGTGACCTATGTTCACAAATAACAATTATCACCATCTTTTATTGCCTTATTTACTGTGCTGGCATATGTGACCTTGAATATATGCAACAATCTCACTTTCATCGTCAAATTATCAGGATGCTGAATATAAGTCTGTTATTCCCTTATTGCTCTGACTCGATGCATGATGCTTGCCTGCATTGGTCAAGTGTTAAAACGAAAATGGCTGCTTGCCTCTTTTAATTATAAGCTCTTGCAAATAATAATAATAAATTAATTTTCCAAGTGTATGATTTCAATAATTGCCTACTACTGGCAGGAATAGGAGAACGACAAACAAAAAAACAGTATGACTCGGGTAGAAAAACAAGCATTAATGGTGCAAGCTATATGAGCCATGAAAGAATATGTTGTTACGATTATCATCATTGCACAGGTGCTGCAATCTTATCCTCAAAATAACATAAGCAAGCAACATCTAAACATGCAAGTTCAGTGTTGGTTTACCATTCCTTTCATTCAGAATATCATTTTAAACCCAATCTTTGCGGTATGTCTGCTCTATCCAATGGCTATACACCTGTCAATCTCAGGTCTGTGACATGGGATAAACTTGAAGGAAACACTGCAAATCGTTGACTTATGTAATTGCTCTAGCCATTATCTGTGGATGCAACCTGTCTGAACTCTGTGGATCCAGTTCATTCAGGACACAGACATAAGTGTAATCGTGTGTCAACCACTATCTTCTTGAATAGTTTTGAGCAGTAAACATCCAAGCACTCCTTTGATGTTGCATTATAAAACCAATTGTGTACATCAGAGCGTCATCGTCACTGGAATTTTCACAGATAAGGGCATTAATCATGTAAGAATATATAATAATTAAAACACAATTTTTAGTCATCAAATACAATTGAGAACCCAAGCTATGCATTGCCATTTATTTTTATATTAGAATATACTATTTTAACTATTGCATTATGGTATTAGTCTGTCTAACTTACCTAAGTGACCTGCCTTTATCTTGACTGGAATATTCAAGGTTTCCTGTTAAAGATGATTGGAGATTATTATTAAAATTGGCAGACTTTTCAACAACATATTAATTATCAAAATATACTCACTTAAATATGAGATTATTAGGCCAGAAGTTCCGGAAACTAATAATACTGGCACCATTTTCCAACACTAATTGGCTCATCTATGCTTACATTTTTTTATTTTTATTTTTTAACTATTGTTACAACTTTCATCCCATTTCTAGGGTGTGCTGGGAGATTTCTATGGAGCTGGAGTATAAATATTGCATGTCCTGTGCAGTCAACAGTTTGTATTATGATCTCAACAGAATCTATAAATGGTTATGGTTATGGAAGGCCCCGGTATCACTGCAAACGAATTAAAATCCATAATTGCTCAACCGCTAGTGCCAGTAGAATCATCCGAATTACTAACTCATCTCCCAAACAAAGAAAGGTAGCTGCAGTACCCATCGTAGCAGTCTCAGCACACGCCAAAAGACATAAGGCGAAACCGCACAGAAAGTGAACACAGCCAACTGTTCCCTGTCATACGATATCATCATTCATCGTAAACAAGCGGGATATCGAAACAGGATCAAAACGGATGAGACACACAGCTCACGGTGTGCACAGAGCAGTTAACACAGTAGCTCCTGCAACAAGCAGGACTTGGAATATGAGGAAACTGCAAGAAGGAGCACTTTTCAGACATAGCCTTCAATGGTTCCTGCCGCCTATCCACCATATACCATGTAAGTTCGCGTCCTCTCGAAAATGATGATCGTCGTAGCACTTGATGATGTTAGGCCATCGTTGATGACTCCAATTCCAAACATATAGACACACAGTGGTGGTAAGTTATCATTCCAATCCAACAGAAGCCACCTGACCTGTAGTTAGTAAAACCACAGAGAGAATATGATTTTGTGACCTTCACTGATTCACTCTTGGATGTGAATGTGTAGTTTACACAAGAGAAGTTTTCAACTACAGTGATCCTATTTAAGGCAATTCTAGGATAGCAAGGCAAGTCTCCTTTATAGCAGCATAACTTGATGTTCTCTGCTCCCTTCTTGTAGCTGCTGCCACACGATTCTGATGTCTCATTAACTTGGACATCATTCAAGAACAATGTCAGATTAACATTCCATAGATCTGGCTCTGCTGATGAAGTGCTTGGTGCAACAGTTGTATCAATCATACAGGAGGCTCCTGGTTTGTGGTCATTAATATCACAGACGGCATATGATGTTGTTATATTCAGTATTTCTTTCTGGGGTGTAGATATGTGGCACACACATGGAGAGTGGTTTGTGGTCACAGTAATCCCATTAAAGGCAATTCTAGGGTAGCATGGCATAGCTGTTTCAGAACAGCACAATCCTATGATGTTTTCTGTGTTCGCTATAAAGCTGCTGCTGCTACACAATCCTGACCAATTATAGGTGTGGACATTATTCACTTGCAATGACAAAACTGCTTTGTTTACATCATAAACCTCTGGAAGCGAATCATTTATGGGACTAATAATACAATTTATTCTTCCATCGCAGATATCTTCGTTGAGTCACCCCAAAAAAGGTCTTTGGTTAAAAAGCACATATGCTTTTGAGTTAAACACAAAATGAGCCCACTTCATAGATTCAAAATGATCCTTGCCAATGCCATCCGTTTGCACAATTTAGGTCCTTAGCTACCAAGGTCACAAACTAAGCCATCAAATTAAAGACTTTATCTACAGCGAAGGTTAATGAACTGTGAACAAACATTTATGTTCAAACCCTTGAATACATTTTCAAAAATCTGCCAACTCGCTGCAATAACAGATATCGTGGTGTTCAAAGTAAACATTGCTTAGTCCATGGCTCGAATATAAAAATCAAATTTTCTGTATTCATGTTAGACAAACTATTGGAGCAATTCAATGAACGATTTTCTGACTTCAGTGGTATACGACCAGAACTGGCATTGTTTAACAACCCTATGAAGCGTGACATTTTCCAACAACATGACACTTTTCAGTTGGAGTTATGTAAGCTCCCAAGTGACCCCTTTTTCCAATCAAGGATGGAGATAGGAGTTGACTTTTGGAAACTTGTGCCATGGTTAAAAATATTCCGCATTGAGTGATTTCAGTTTGAAAATTACTTCCATGTTCTGAAGCACATATATATGTGAATGCGCTTTTTCAACAACGAAGGCGATTAAATCGTCACAAAGAAATCGACTCACTGATGGCCACCTTCAGGATTTATTATTTATTATCATCATCATCTTTACACATTGACTTTGATGCACATGAACATCCACATTGTTCTCATTAAGGTTTGTTACATGTCAACTTTAAAATGACCTAACTAAAACATGTTTGTTAAACAATATAAATAGCAACTTTTATTCATTTTTATAAATCATCTAGGCATTTTTTTAACTCTGTTGCAACAAAATGATTTATGTAAGCAAATAATGCCGATAAATAACAAAAATATTACCTTAAAACAAATGCCAAGTTTATTTGTATTGATGTTGTTATGTGTGTGGCCCGCCATTAAAATAAAAATGTGGCCCACCATTTGAAAGAAATTGGTCATCCCTGACCTAGTATATTATAGCCATGTAGTTAGATTTGTGTGCAGATCCTTTTATATATACTTTTACGCTGTTTGTTTGTTGTTCCAGCTAAAGGCCTACTAAACGTCGACTTTTGTTTTGTTAATTACCACGTAAAGCTGTTACCATATCACTTTTTTCTTCTTTTTTAAAAATAAAATTGCCATTATCATTAGCTTTACAACAGCTTCGCATCTCTATGCTCTTGGTGCATCTTGATGCCTTTACTCCTTTTATATTCGCAGAGTGCACATAGGAACTCCTGTTATTCTACCATTATCTGAGAGACTACACCAAATCTGATTACCAGGAGACTTGAAAATTAAAGCCACGAAGAAATCATTGATCTTAAGTGAACAAATTTCCACCACCGCTGGCAGGATATGAACCCAGGGTACTTTCTCCCCCCTCCAACAAAAAAATAGAGTGAACATTACCAGAATTGAAATTAAGTGCAATAAGCTGATAAGAGTATGAGAGACTCTATTTGGATACCACGGATATAAGGAAGCACGGGAGCATCAAATAGGACAACTAATGATATTAAATACAGAATAAATAAGGTCTGAAAAGCATTTTTTAAACTGTACAACATTTGGAGAGACGTAAAATTATATAATCCTTTTTTTCATCCTTACAGACATAGACAGCAGACTATTGCACATTTTCAAAAGTAAATGCTCGAAACAACTATACCAAGCAGCTTCTCTCATTGCTGATTCTGTCAGGATTTAAAAGTCAGATTTGGCAGTAGAATGAGCAAGGCAATCTTATATCACAGGGTCTCACATTTTTTTCTTTTGCGTTATTTATCTTCAAACTTTGATTTCATTTAAAGTTCAAATGCCACTTCTTAGATATGTTCTCCCCATACTTCAATCTTCTGCAAAATTATCTCAGTTTTTTTTCCACCAATGATGTCTCTCAGTTATATTACATAATTTTAATTTTAAAAAAGACAATCGTACGATAAGGCTGAGAAAATAAATATCAATATTTGATTTGCTTCACCTGTAGTGCTGTTTTTATTTAATTTCTACCTGTCCAATAAGAAAGCACCGTTTATTTGAATGTAAAAAAAATTGTCATATTACACACCAGAGCACTTTCTTTTAAATTCAAATTTGTTAGGACAACGTCACCTGTGAAAAATAAACATATACATATATGCATAATATATGTGCAAATAAATAAACACAAATCCACACACAAATATGTGTACACGTTCTGTTACGCACTGTGCTCATTAAATACAACAGTTGTTTTGATTTTTTTTTTTAAATTGTGCAAGATAGTTTTTTTTTATTGACATCTTTTATTATACTAAATTTTATTACTAACAACACTTCAAACTTCTCAAAAGTGATTGCAATTATAGGATACATACAATCAATTAATGGTAGCTCTTCATTTATGAAATGAACAATCATATATCTGTTCATTCACTGTCTTCAGACCATATGCAAAAATCTTTCTCACTTTTCAATTTTTGTCATTGTTTTTTTTTTCAACCGTAAATCTTGAAAACATCATACAACTTTAAGTAAAAACTGTAACTTAAAATGGAATGCAACAACTCTTCTTTTTTTTTTCCTTCCTCATTTCAAGTCATTTACCTTTCAATGTCGAGGGGAAATATCATTTGCGGTCTTTTGTTCTTCTGTTCACCTCTGCTGCTGTTATGTTTCCTAGTGCTTCTAATATTCCATCGATCCACCTTTTTCGTGGTCGACTTTTGGGGCTGGTATTCTCGCAGCGTTTATTGAGGACTTGTTGTGCTGTGTTTTTATCACTCTGCCTTGCCACGTGGCCAAACCATTTTATCTGTTGTTTCTTTATATATTCTATGGCGGGGGCTATTCATAGCTTTTTTTCTCAGTTCTTCATTTCTGATCTTATCTCTCAGACTGTTTCCTGTCATTTGTTTAACACATTTCATCTCAGTAGAGGTTATTTTCCTTATTGTTCTTGCATCTAGGGTCCAAGACTAGCATTGGTAGCACATCGACAATATTGGTGATAACTGTCCAATGATTTGACAAGCTTTGATGCATCTTGAGTCTATCTCTGCTGTTTGTAAATTGTCGCTTGTCACTAGACTTCCTAGGGATTTTAATTCCTTTACTTGATTTAATTGCCTGCCTTCTATAGTTATGTTGATGTTCTGTTTTTCTTTGGCAACAATCATGACTTCTGTTTTGTTGATGTTGATTTTCATGTTGTATTTTGCGCCTGTGTTGTTGCACAGTGCACAATGCAGCAATATAAATAAGAAATTGTAAGTGATGAGACATTTTAGTTTGTGAGCGTGTGATTAACAATGCACACCACTTCTTAAAAATGTCTTTAATTGTATGCAAAATCTAATCATTAGCCAATTTTTAAAAATCACTGAACTAAAATCTAATTAATAAATATTTGCAACTCAGTTTATTAATTTAAAAGTTTATTGATTTAAATTTTGTATTAACTTTTATAACCATCTTACTTCTGTGGCAGTGTATGTGTAATTCATGAAAGAGATAACACTAGGAAATGTTGAACTGACTGAAAGATTAATGTCAATTCTATCGCTTTTGGAAGAAAAGCCAATGCATTAGGCATGGATTATCTTCCTGCTCATACTATATATTCAAAACACGAGAACTGATTTTTTTAAAATAAACGTATGATTAATTTTCACTGATTTCTTTAGCCTGATCTAAGTAATCCTAATATCTTTGTTTTTACTAATACCACAACTACTGCTTGTTTATTAATTATCCATGATCTCCCTTCTACATAAAAGAACTGACTTTATGTAGCAATGAAAATATTTCTAGAAAGAAATAAAAAAAATTATTAGGGACAACTGTTATGGATTAAAATGTATCTTCAAAATAACAATACAAGTATTTCACAATGTAAAAAGTAAAGTAAAGTACCCCCGTCACGCCAAGTGGCGTATAGGGAATATGGTGTTAGTGACCATACATTTTACAGACCTTGGCACATGATTTTTGGGGTAATGTGGTCAGTATTACGCCCATGCCGCTTTATTTTCCCAGAAAAAAATCCGGTACCCATTAAAGGCTGGGTGAACCGGAAGTTGTCGGTTGGGATCGAACCCTACCCCTTGTGCTTTGTAGTCCAGTTCACTAAGCACTGAGCTATCGCGGCTCCCATTTCATAATGTGCCCACACACAAAATTAAAAAATATTTTGTGATTCATTGAAATCAATCTTCTATTTTGAGATAAAACTTTAACTAAAAGATGGATTATAAGGAGTGGGAATGTGCTAGAACAGAAAGAGCAGCAAAACCTTAACATGAATATGTGCAGTGATGTGTAAACAAAAATCTTTATATACAAATTTCTTAAGTTACCAACTTGGATCATGATGATGTTCTTTTTTTGTGCGATGCAACAGTATGAACACCAACCACTACATGACACTAGTGGTTTTCGTAAAATGTATAAACATTTCTCAAACACTTTTTCAAAATATTATTACTTAAATTATTTTTTATTATTGATTGAAATGAAAATTCATCAATTGGTAAACCACAACATTCAGGATTTATTAATCTTTTACTTTTAAAGTCTGCTGTAATTACAATGTGAAGTACCAGCATAAAAAAAAAACAATTACATTCTTCATAATCTTTCTTTTCTATTTCCAAATGAAAATGTAATCATCAATGGAATGAAAATAAATAATGCAAATGTAATTTAAAAGACATAAATATAGATAATTAAACAGATAAATGAAATGCTTTTATAAACAATTTATAAACTAAATTGTTTACAATAAGACAACTAGTTTATTTATAGTAATTTATAGCTGCCTTGCAGTGGGGTTATTTTTTATTAAGCTAACAAACTCATAGTGTATTTAAAAAAAAAAATATTATACCAATTACCACTTCATGCGTGGGAATGTTCAGGACACGAAAGAGTTATATTCAGGACACGAAAGAGTTATGTTCAGGACACGAAAGAGTTATGTTCAGGACACGAAAGAGTTATGTTCAGGACACGAAAGAGTTATGTTCAGGACACGAAAGAGTTATGTTCAGGACACAAAAGACGAATGTGGCTGACCACCGTGAAAGAGATTGGAGTCTCATCACGTACAAGTCCAGAGGAAGCCATGGAGAGGAATTCGAACTTATATCGGAGAAAAGATATTAAAATAAGTACTTGGAATGTTAGGACTCTATATCAAGAAGGGAAATTGGAAAATCTGATTCAAGAAGCAGAACTAATAAATATAGATATCTTAAGCATATCAAGACAAGATGGAAAGAATGTGGGTACATAGAGGATGAAAAATATACATTTTTATACTCAGGAAACACAACAGAACATCAAAGGGGGGTAGGAATACTGATAAAAAGAGAGCTATAAAATATATAAGTGCCCACTGGACATACAGTGATAGGATTATACTACTCAAGTTGAAAGCAAAACCATTCGACATAGCAATAATACAGACATATGCACCTACTCAAGACTACACAGATGAACAAATAGAGGCATACTATGAAGACCTAAATAAAGTTATGAAGCAAGTGAAATCTTCGGACATATTAATTGTAATGGGTGACATGAACGCTAAAGTAGGAAAAGGTAGATATAAGACAATTATAGGAAATCATGGTTTAGGAAAAAGAAATGACAGAGAAAGATTAATACAATTCTGTGAAGAAAACAGTCTGATAATATGTAACACCTACTTTGAGCAAGAGAAAAGGAAACTATACACATGGAAAAGCCCTGGGGACAAGAAGAGGAATCGAATAGATTACATAATGATAATACAAAGGTTCCGTAACAGCGTAAAGAAAGCCAAAACCTATCCAGCAGCAGACATTAATTCAGATCACAATCCTGTAATGATTAAAATGAAAATCAAATTAAAGAGAAACAAGCAAAAGTCTAATTCATCAACAAATCCACTAGATATAACAGCTTTAAATAAAATAGATATTAAAGATACCTATACAATACAAGTAAAGAACACATACCAGAAGCTGCTAGAAGAAGGAATTGAGCAATACAGAAGAGAAAATCCTGATGAAAAAGTAGCAACCAAATGGCAATGCATAAAGGAAAGCATACAAAGAAACTTGCGACACCTTACCCAAAAGAGAAAAGAACAAAAAACAAAAATGGATAACTAACACAATCTTAGAAAAAATGGAAGAAAGGAGACAAGCGAAGAACACTGCCCAATACAATAAAATAGATATTGAAATACGCAAAATGTGCAAAAAGGCAAAAGAAGACTGGCTCAGCCAAAAATGTATAGAATTAGAAACTATGGAAAACAAACAAGATTTAAGAGGAATGCACACAGAAATAAAGAGAATTACTAATAAAAATTAAAAAAGCCACAGAAGGTGGATGCATTGCAGACAAAAAAGGAAAAATGCTAACAGACAATAAAGATATTATAGATACATGGCAGGAATATATAACAGAACTATTTCATGATCAAAGGGACAAGAAACCAGTTATAAAATGTACATCAGGCTATAAAATCTTAAAATCTAAGGTGGAAAAAGCTATAAAAACAATGAAAAAGGGAAAAGCAGCAGGACCTGACAACATACATGATAGAGATGATACAGGCACTAGAAGATTTTGGTATTGAAGTGATTACAGACATATGCAACGACATATACCACACAGGATACATACCAAATGAACTACACACATCAACTTTCATTACATTGCCTAAAAAGAATGTTGCAATTGAATGCAGTGACTTTAGAACAATAAGTCTAATGAGCCATGTTACAAAAATCTTGCTAAAAGTTATACAAGGAAGGATTCAGATTAAAATTAATACTGAATTAGATGAGCAGCAATTTGAATTTAGGAAAAATAGCGGGACAAAAGAAGCCATATTCTGCATGAGAACATTAATCGAAAAGTACACAGAAGTAAACAAACCAATATATGCCAGCTTCATAGACTACACCAAAGTTTTTGATAGAGTACACCACAAACAACTTATAGAATGCCTAAAAGAGATACATCTAGATGACATGGACATACGACTAATAGGTAATCTATACTGGGAGCAAACAGCAATCATAAAATATAACAAAGAGAACTCTACACCCATTGATATAAAAAGAGAAGTAAGACAAGGATGCATCCTATCACCAAGCTTGTTCAATCTATACACACTGAGCAAATCTTTAAAAACATCATAGAGATGCCAGGCCTACAAATTAATGGAAAGATAATCAATAACCTAATATATGCTGATGATACTGTACTACTAGCAGAAAATCCTAAAGATCTACAACAATTACTTAATAAAATAAACATGACAAGCAAAAAATATGGACTAGATATGAATATCAAAAAGACTAAAACTATGATCATAAACAAAGGAAATACTCAAAACCCACAAATGTATATAAAAATTGAAGGAATAGACCTGCAGATAGTTCAGAGCTACAACTACCTTGGACTTACTATAACCAGTGATGGAAAATGTACAACTGAAATAAACAAAAGAATATGAATGGCAACAAGTAATTTTAATGCCATGAAGAACATACTAACATCAAAACAAATAACACCAGGACTAAAACTAAGAATAGCAAAATGTTACATCTTATCAATATTCCTATATGATGCAGAAACATGGACATGAGACAAGAAAACAGAACAGAGAATTGAAGCCTTTGAAATGTGGATATATAGAAGAATAGGTATAATTGGATGAAAGGAAAAGAAAACAAATGACGAAGTCTTAAAACAGCTAAAAAAAGAAAAGAGAACTACTAAACACAATTCAAACAAGACAAATGCGATTTTTGGGCCATGTTAAAAGACACAACAGCCTACTAAAAGTAATACTGGAAGGGAAAATACAAGGTAAAAGAGGTAGACCAAGACTAACATGGAGGAGTAACATCAAAAGATGGACAAATTCAGCCTATGACAACCTGCACCATCAAAGCAAGAGACAAAGCAGAATGGCGCTCTATTGTAGCCAACCTTCGCTGCAGAGACGGCACTCGATGATGATGATGATGATGATGATGACCACTTCATGAGTACTTCATGTGCATGCATAGAGATTTGTGAATAAGCCACATATATTGATGCTTCTGCTATATTTACCCAACTGCTTCTCATCACTTGTCTTTACAAGGCCATTAAAAGGAGTAGATGTTTTGTTTCGAATGACATTTTTGGCTGATGTGTTGCCTTCCCTCTTCAATCTCTACTTACTTTGGCAACTGGTTAGTCTGTCTCCAGAGGTATCACTTGGTGGAGTAAGGTGTAGGTGAACTCTGTTCTCTGATCCTGATGTATGTAGTTGTTGTTATGGAAGATCTATCGGCCTGTGGGCTGATGTCATATAATGATATTTGCAGCTATTTCTGGGTTCCTTTGCAGTTCCGTGAGAACATGCAGGGCTTTTGGTTTCGATGAACTCTATTTATATAGGTATTCAGTGGTACTAACCAGTTCTCAGTCTGAAGATGGTGATTTGATCTCTTCTTTTTAAGTTGTTAATGTTGTCATGGGGGTTTGGATCTGTCATTATGTATTAGAACAGTATTCTCTCTGTTTTTTCCCCATGGCCTGTCCATTCAGCCACACTTCTGTACTGTTGGAGCTCATAATTTGTTTGACTGTATTTAATGAGATGGAGGTGTGAACCTGTATCTGTCCTGATCCTCTTTTAAGCCGATGTATCTGCCTTATCATTTCCTGGTGTGTTGGAGTGTGCTGGAATCCTTGACATCACTAACCTTATATAGTGTAGTGACCTAAAAGATGTCTGACTGCTTTCAGTTCAGTTGCTGATGGGTATCATGGTCTCCATATTATTGTTCCAATGTTTTCGGCCATAAAAATAAAAATAATGTTAAGAACAGCATCCAAAATTGTTATATTCTATCACAGAAGCATGAAACTCAACAACAGAAATCAAACAAAAGATTAAAATAACATTAGCAATCAGATCAAGTTTCTTACCTTGTTGAGCTGTCAAGATAAAAGAATAAAAAATAAACGTGTTTGGTATGAGTATTTTTCTGAAAAAAACCTTTCTTAATCCTATATTACAATTCCTTCATAAAAATTACCACCTCAAAATACAAATTCTTGAAATCTGAAAGTTTGTTGCGGGCAAATATCACCCCCCCCCCCCCTTTTCCCCTTCTGTATACCTTCCTAATTACTACTTCAGGAGTCCCCTGAATGTAGATTTTGTGTTCTTTGTTGTCGGCAAGACATCAAAGAAGTCTTTATAACATGGGATAGCCAGCGAACGGCGCTTTGAGGAAGCCGAACATATACCTGGATTGACGGACTTATGGCGGCCATAAAAATATATAATGTAGCACAGGGATAGCCAATTAGGTGCCCGCGGGCCACAAGTGGCCCGCGATGTCCTTTTCGTGGCTCACGGCGGATAAAAAATAAAATCAGGTTGCATTGAGCAAAATGTCCTGGGTAAAATTGATTTAAAATTTGTTACATTAACTTCTACCGTGGAGAACGCTAACTCAAATATTCCCTAGTAGACCTATGTTTAAAATTCGGAACACTCTAGTAGTTAGTTTAACGTCGACTTCCCCGTCATTCCCGGCCCATTTTTTTTTCCTTTTGATCATCCTGCGACCGACTTAAACAAAGGAAGAAGCCAACGAATGGTTCTAGAGCCGACTCTCGGTTCGGCGAGTTCAAACAGTTTCCGATAAGAAATACTGTCAGTCACCCACCTCCTCCACCCCAACACATTCACCTCACAATTATTTTACTTTCAGTTTTTTTCTCTCCAAACCTCTTTTCATCAGTCAAAATAATATATCCGATCTGATCATTCTGATTTTGTCGAGTTACAGTGAACAGTTCTATTTTAACAGGAAACAGTGCTATTGTTGTAATCTGTGTTTTCATTGTCTGTTGCTTCGGTCGTGGTATAATATGAACAATAAACGTCAATTAAATGAAAAAATAAGATGTTTTCATGAGAAATGGGAACATGATTTTTATTTATCAACAATAAGGATAGCAAACCGCAGTGCCTTGTGTGTTTGCAAGTGTTGTCTGTAAATAAAGAGTATAATCTTAAACGGCATTACACACAGCATCACGCCACTAAATACAAGGACTACATTGGTACAATACGTTCTACACTTGTGTGCGATTTGAAGAAAAAGGTTAGTGCTCAGAAATCTGTTTTTACTACATTAACAACAAAACAAACAAGTTCCTTAATGGCATCGTTTGTTGTAAGCGCAGAGATAGCGAAATAAAAAAAATCATTATGTGATGGTGACTCCATTGCCCAGCATTACACTGCATTACATACACCAGGAGGCGCTGTGTGGCTAGATTCTAGACGTGGAGGATGTTATGAAAACTGTAATAAAGTGTGTGAATTTAATAAAAGGCGGGAATCGTTCTTTGACACACCGACAGTTTATAATTTTCTATAAGAAGTTGAGGCGGAATATGGCGATTTGGTGCTCTACACACACGTACGCTGGCTAAGCAAAGGGAATTGTTTGAGGCGGTGTTTTGCTTTGAGAAACGAGATAAAGCATCTTTTAGAGAAACATGATACCAACAAAGAACTGATCAGAAAAATGTCTGATCCACATTTTAACAGCGTATTGGCCTTTGTAACTGATATCACCCAGCACATGAATGAACTCAACGTGAAGCTACAGGGACGTTCCTAAACAGTCTCAGATTTGGTAGGACACCTAGATGGATTTGTAAGTCAACTAAAAGATTTTAGATTTACCATGGCCAAAGAAAACTTCATTCATTTTCCTTCGTGCAAAGAATTGTTTGAGGAGCGCAGTGACACTGATTTCAAATTTTCTGTATTAATGTTAGACAAACTATTGGAGCAATTCAATGAACGATTTTCTGACTTCAGTGGTATACGACCAGAACTGGCATTGTTTAACAACCCTATGAAGTGTGACATTTTCCAACAACATGACACTTTTCAGTTGGAGTTGTGTAACCTCCAAAGTGACCCCATTTTCCAATCAAGGGTGGAGATAGGAGTTGACTTTTGGAAACTTGTGCCACAGGAAAAATATCCCGCATTGAGTGATTTCAGTTTGAAAATTACTTTTATGTTCGGAAGCACATATAAATGTGAATGCGCTTTTTCAACAATGAAGGAGATTAAATCGTCACAAAGAAACCGACTCACTGATGGCCACCTTCAAGATTTATTACGAATATCATCATCATCTTTACACATTGACTTTGATGAACTTGTTGCTGCACATGAACGTCCACATTGTTCTCATTAAGGTTTGTTACATGTCAACTTTAAAATGACCTAACTAAACATGTTTGTTAAACAATATAAATAACAAATTTTATTCATTTTTATAAATCAACTAGGCATTTTTTAACTCTGTTGCAATAAAATGATTTAATTTATGTAAGCAGATAATGCCGATAAATAACAAAAATATTTCCTTAAAACAAATGCCAAGTTTATTTGTATTGATGTTGTTATGTGTGTGGCCTGCAACAAAAAAAATAATAAAAAAGTGGCCCGCCATTTGAAAGAAATTGGCCATCCCTGATGTAGCACATCGTTACAGCTTCCGATTCCTATGTGTCTGCTTGGGTAAACACACAGTTGTGTAGCAAAAGTTCAAAGTAAATACTAGTTTTAGAACCGAAATGTAAAATTTAAATGGTAGTAATTTTTATGATATATTATGAAAATGTCACCCGCAGATGGGTATCATAGGGTTGCATGACTATTTTCAACTCATTCTTTCAATAAATCGAGAATAATTGTTGATTAGTATATTATGTTGTTGATGAGAACCAGCAGACGGGTGACAATAATAACACATATTTATTATTGGGGGAACTCTAATCATGTGGGACTTTAAATATATATATATATATATATATATATATATATATATATATATATATATATATACATATATATATATATACTGTATATATATATATATATATATATATTTATATAGATAAAGTTAGTAGTGAAATATCTTATCCATTTGTACAATTTTATTCAAACACATCAATCTTCTTCATAAAGAGACCTTTAAAATACTTGTTCATAAATCTGAAGTAAGTTAAAAACAACTACTGTATGATTGTTATTCTGGAACTCATAGTATGTCAAAATGAAAAAAAAATATTCCATGCAACTTCTTTTGCTGAAAACAAATACATGTAATAATAAATGAATATTATTATGAATGGAAACTTCCGAGGCGAAAGATCAGCTAATGATTTCAGGGGGAGAGTTATGGTTACAACACTCGGAAACAAAATCAGAAATAATCAACCAAAAGCAGGTTCGATCTTCAGACATGACAGGGAAATATTTTCTAAATAATTCTCTTGGTCTTTGTATTTTTTTTTCTGTTGATTATTTGTGATTTTGTTCCCCGAGTGTTGTAAACAAACCTCTCCACCGAAATGATTCATTTGCTGAAACCTGCCTGATTTTGGCAAAGGATTTTTGAGCTCTCATAAATCTTTGTGAGATTGGTACACTTTATTGCAGCGTGTGTTGCGCTGAGCTGACAGTTAGTGTTAGTTAAGATGGCTTTAAGCAAGCATGGTTCATCAAAGAGAAAAAAAGTCAAAGTGAAGTGGGCTTCTGAGCATTTAATGAATATTGGGAAGAACAGTTTCTCTTTACAATGGAAATGTTTCAATTTGTTTGATCTGTTCAACGACCGTAGCAGTTCCTAAAAAATACATTGAAAGGCATTTCAAACACATGATGCATTCAACAAATCATATCCTCCTGTCTCTGCTTTAAGAACTGACTACATCTCAAAGTAAAAGAAAGGGCTTCATTGTTTGCAAAACTTATTTGTTAAAAAAGTGAAGAAATGAAAAACATGGTAAAGGTTTCTTACGAAATATCACGTCTACTCGCTAAGAAGAAAAAAAAAACGTTCTCAGACTGTGAGATTATTAAGGAAAGCATATCCATCTTTGCAAAATATCTCTTGTGATACCAATATCAAACGAATGGCAGAAAATATTTCCCTGTCATGAAATACAATTATAAGGCGCATTGAAGAAATGGTAGGTGATGTGTCAAAATAGATAAAATATGTAGATGCTGTTACCAAATACTTCTCTATTGCAATAGATGAGAGTGGCGACATGGCAGATAATACTCAGTTACTTGTGTTTGTGAGATGCATAAACGACTATTTTGATTGTTTCAGGAGCTTTTAGGACCTTGTGATCTATCGACAACAACTGCAGGAGATGTATTTGAAGCAGTGAAAAACTGTGTCGAAAATAGTGATGTTGGTGGCAATAAACTTGAATGGTGTAAACTTGAGAGCATTTGTACAGATGGTGCCCCATCAATGTTAGGGAAGAGCAATGACTGTGTATCTATGCTTCAGCAGTATTTAGATGGAAAGTTGCTTTCATATCACTGTATCAGGAGGCTTTGTGTGTTAAAGACATGAGCTTTCAACACGTCATTAATCCTGTTCTATGTTGCATTAATATGATTAGATCACGTGCCCTCAATCGAAGAGATTTTAGAGAACTTTTTGAAGAAGAAATAAATGAATATGGTGAACTCTTACTTCACAACTTCAAACTGCTGTTGCGTTTTTTTCAAATTAAAAGATCAAGTTCTTTCATTTTTTAAATCAAAAACATTTTTGCCGTTGGAATGTGGTTTACTTAAAAATCAAGAGTGGCTTTGTTATTTGTCATTTTTAGTTGATATGTCACTTTATTTGAGTATTCTTAACAAGAGGTTACAAGGAAAAGACCCTTTTGTTTCCATCCATGTTCAATGAAGTCAACGCTTTTAAATTGAAGCTTAAATTGTTTTGTAACAACTTAGCGCAGTGCAAACTTGATCATTTTCCAAGCATTCAGCACATGTTAAGCAAATGCAGTGACTTTATCGTGGATCATTTAAAATACAAAGCAGCAGTTACAGCTTTGAGCGAGGCATTCTCAACTAAATTTTTCTCTTTCGAATATGAAAAGAGTAAAATGGATTTATTCACAAATCCATTTTGTATTTCAGAGTCTGAGATTCATAAATATTCCCCATCCTTGCAAATGGAAGTAATAGAAATACAAAACCATTCAGGACTTTGTGCTAAATTTAAAGAACATTGTGGATCACCGACTTCTCCTAATTGACCACATTTTGGAAATATGTCTCTTTAGAGCGGTTTCCTGAAATTCACGATCTTACTTTAAGGTTCATGTGCAGATTTGGCTCCACATACATTTGTGAGCAAACTTTTTTCTGCCATGGATGTTATTAAGAATAAAATACATTCAACTATTACAGATGCACATATTACCTATATACTTGTTCTGTGCGCATAAAAAAATTACACATATTATTGAGTTATTGTTAAATGAAAAGCAAGTTCAAAATCACATTAAATTAACAATATAGGTCTTCAAAACTTCAAGACTAAGACTAGATTAACGAGTATTTCTATAATAATTCAATGTTTTCTTTATAATAATTTGTTTAAATGTATAAAATAAATTATATGATTATATGAATAACTGGATTACTTTTAAAACATTATGCATTATATATCGGTCTACAGCCCTGTACTTAACCTGAATACTTTACTAATATGCATATAATACTGTAGTTTATATTCAAAATAGTTATTATAGTCCGTTCAGAAATTCATAATCACACCTGAATTAGTTTTGCGTGATAACCGCTTGTTATTTTGGTTTCATATTTTGCATGGAATCTTAGAATATTGATGACGTTATAGAAATATTTTTTGCTCTGAGAAATTTGATCTAGTTTAAAAGTTTTCTTCTTTAGGGTATATTAAATTCACCCTGTTCGAATTTGACAAAATTTTAGGATATATACATTAATTTGGTGCGGTAGTTGACGTAAAATAGTTTGGCTGTTGCAGAAACACTAACTTCAGGAAAATCCCGTACACAAAACTGAATTGTTATTGAACGACATGACGCACCACGGCCTGGGCATTAATTACCGAAGGGAAGGCGTATCTTTATTAATTTTGTGAAGACTCAGTAGACAATTTGTTGACTTTAAATACCAACATTTATATCTAAATTACAATGAGTTTGAAATGTAAATTTGTAACTATGCAAAAGAAGTGTGTTGAACATGTGTTGCGGGTGGAAGATGAGTACTGGAAACGAGATGGATTACTATTTGTCCAGCCAGTAATGATTATCAACCTCTTGGAATCGTCAGATTCGGAATGATTAAAATTAAGATAAATTCAATTCCAGCTGTAGTTAGGACGTCCTGGGGTCTAATGGTGACCGAAGGACAATACTAATTGTAACCAATTGAATTCATGTTTGCAAATACACATAACGAACAACACCCACAATTAAGCACTATGTAGATACGCCTCTGACAAGAATTGCGGTAAACTGGACAATTTAACACGATTACTGTAAACTCTAAAATTGGAATCAACGTGTGTGATTTCGTCATAAAAGATCAAAGGAATTCGCTGATGTGCAAAATCTGTTGTGTTTGTGGAATAAAAAATACTAAAATCTTTGCGTCATCAATATTCTAAGATTGCATGCAAAATGTGAAACCAAAATAACAAGCGGTTATCACGCAAAACTAATTCAGGTGTGATTATGAATTTCTGAACGGACTATAGTATAAATTTAGTTAGATGGCCCTTCACATTTAAAAAAAATCAGTTTACTGCCCCAAGCTTAAAATTGTGGCCACGCCTACCTCTAGATGAACTTCTGAGTTTATTTGACATTTTGCTGGTTTTTAGAATGTGAACATAGGAGAATTCTTTATTTCTCCAAGTCATGTTGATTAGCTAGCCTAAGATTCTTTATCTTTTTAGTGGGCCATTACAAGATTTCAGTATTTTCAGACTTTTGGAATTCTTGCATTTAAATTCACTTTCCAATATGGAAACCATTGGGAGTCCTGACTTTCCTCCATTCCTGATGTTTTAAATGGTACATACTTCTGCATCAATCTAAAAATGCTTTCCTATCATTTTCACAGTGGCAAAGAGCAATGTAAGTTTTACAGTGAGACAACTTTTGTATTGGGAGCAATCACAAGAGAATGACATCAAACCAGAAATCTTGGAAAATGTTTGGCGAAGGCCTGTGCTTCACTGAGAGTTGAAAGGCAGAAGAAGGAAGAAAGTTATAGTTGTCGATGTACGCACAAAAATATATACATTGTAATAGTTGTAATATATTAAGGTTTTCATTACCTCAATGTGTATATATTCATTAACGTTCAGAAACCCTACTTACCCTATTGTAATTTAAATTAACATTATCCAATGTCAATGATGCTGTAAATGTGATAGATTAATATTCTCAGTCAGTGCAGAGAATTGTTCCAAATGAATGGCAATAAATTGTATTGTGAATGGATGACATATAATAAGACTTCAACACTGCAGGAACTAGTGTGGATTTATTGCTCCAGGCATGAGAGTGTTCAATGAAGATTATGAGCTGATGGGCTCATATAATGATATCAGAAGCACCAGTGGTGAGGACTCTGATCCTAAATAAGAGGGAGATACTCATACTCCATGCTTACTATCAGCTACGTGACAATTAATTAGTAGACCTATATACCAACCTTATAGTGGGGAATTTAAAACTACATGGAACATGAGAGAAAATATGCATAAGGAAGAAACAACACATAAGTACGATTACACAAGAGTAGTGTATTCCCAGTGAAATGACGGGTAACTCTTCGACTAGAGGCAGATTATTCCTTATATATTTAGTATATCCTCAGATTTTTTCTTCATATGAGAGTCTACTGGAAAATTTTTCTCTATATGAGAGTCATAGTGACCTTTCGTTGACCTCTCTGTTTACCTCTCATGACCTCTCGGGTGACCTCTCGGGGTGGGATAGAGTGGTGGGGTGTTGTTTCGTGAAGGAGTTGGTGACCTGTTGTGATCTCTCGTCGTTCTGGGGACTTATGAAATGTGTCGTGACATAACTTTGTACTTTCAAAACAGTTTTATTTAAGATAACTTTTGATATATATACCTAAAATTCCTTTGCATCTAATGGTAACATGTCGACAACAACTTAGTCAGTCCGTTACACCTGCCTAGGTATGTACACGAATGCGGGTTAATGAATTTAGTACTTGCCCACCAAACGCGAAACCTACAGAAACACAAGGGGGTCGCGTTAATGACTTTAGAAGGTACGCGATCAAAGACACGGATCTCTGTGAAAATTTTCGCTTGAGTGTTTGCTTGTGGTGAGACTGGTCGCTGAGGGTGCGTTAATGAGACATTACGACTCGTATTAGACATCAAGACAACTTTACGGTCTCGCTTATGTATTTAACACGTGGAAGCATCAGCGTCATCAGATTTATTAATATCCAAATTGACGAATTGCCCGTGATACTGACCACAGGGCCCGGGCGCGTTTGATAGGGGACATAAGTAGCTGTCATGAGTAGTAGAGTTGACCTATACTAGAATTCCCGCTATTGTAACTTGTAGTAGTAGCAGAAGTAGTAGTTGTAGTAGTGGTCGTAGTATTAGTTGTTGTAGTAGTAGCAGAAGTAGTAGTTGTAGTTGTGGTCGCAGTATTTGTTGTTGTTGTAGTAGTAGAAGTAGTAGTTGTAGTAGTGGAAGTTGTAGTAGTAGTAGTAGTAGTTGTAGTAATAGTAGTAGTAGTAGTAGTAGTAGTAGTAGTAGTAGTAGTAGTAGTAGTGGAAGATGTTAGAAGACGTGTTTGTTTTAGCAGATAACAACTTTCTAATTAGTAGATGACAACTTTTGAAATAGTAGAGGACAACTTTTGAATTACAGTGAGACAACTTTTATATTAGCAGATGACAACTTTTGAAATAGTAGATGACAACTTTTGAAATAGTAGATGACAACTTTTGAATTACAGTGAGACAACTTGTGTATTATTAGATGACAACTTGTGAAATAGTAGAGGGCAACTTTTGAAATAGTAGAGGACAACGTTTGAATTACAGTGAAACAACTTTTGTATTAGCAGATGACAACTTCTGAAATAGTAGATGACAATATTTGAAATAGTAGATGACAACTTTTGAATTACAGCGAGACAACTTTTGTATTAGCAGAGAACAACTTTTGAAATTGTAGCTGACAACTTTTGAATTACAGTGAGACAACTTTTGTATTAGCAGAGGACAACCTTTGAAATAGTAGATGACAACTTTGTGAAATAGTAGAGGACAACTTTTGAATACAGTGAGACAACTTTTGTATTAGCAGAGGAAGACTTTTATTGGACTGACATAACAAGCGCGTTGGAAATTTTTATTCTTGTACTTATCCTAACCTCTTTGGATTTCCATATCTTTGTCACTTTAACAAATGACAGACAATCGAGAAGCCATGTAGGTGAAATAAATAAAATCTTGGGGCGGGAAAGTTCTCCACTATCCACTTAGTATCGGGTCTGTTGAGCAGGGCAATGTCTACGCGCCCTGGATATGCTTCAGCATAGCTTGGTGACGTTTAAACTTATTTGGTCACAATGGACATCATGTCGTTGTAACAGCCATGTTGTTGTAACAGTCACATGTGTCATGTCGCTTTATCAGACACGTATGACATGTTGTTGTAGCAGACACGTATGTCATACATATGTCGTGTTGTTGTCTGAGTTGGTGTCTTAACCAGAGATCCCATGTATCGGGTATTGTGTCTTTTACCAGCCCTAAAATATGTCTTTTTGACATTCATTGTCAAATTCATTGTCTTCATTTGTCTTATTTGAAAGGTGATTATTAGTTCACTTTTCGTTTTAGATGATTTAAGACTTCATCATTTGTTTTCTTTCCAACCAATTCTTCCTATTCTTCTACACATCTGCATCTCGAAGCCTTCAATTTTATATTCATAGTTTGGCTACTGACCATACTTTGCTCCCATTGCTCAGAGTCGATTCTATATTCAACCACTGAACTCTTGATCTATTGTCTTCATGTCTCTCTCTCGCTCTCGCTCTCTCTCGCTCTCGCTCTCTCTCGCTCTCTCTCTCGCTCTCTCACCTTCTCTCTCTCGCTCTCTCTCGCTCTCTCGGTCTATCACTCGCTCTCTCTCTCGCTCTATCGTCTTGCTCTCTCTCTCGGTCTATCGTCTCGCTCTCTCTCGTCTCTCTCTCTCTCGCTCTCTGGGGAGTAAATTTATTGGTATAAGTGACCTCTCATCTAGATTACTTTATTTTTGTGTACGTAACCCAAACAACACCAGATTCGTTGTTTGTCATGTTTCACTCCCATTGGGTACAATTGGGTCTCTATAACCCTAATGAACACCTCTCTTCAAAGACCATATTACAGAGCATAAGATCATTTATAGACTTTAAAGGTCTAGAAGAAGTGAATGTATCACGAAAGGATGGCAGAAAAAACAAACAAGGTTTAAACAATGAAACTCGTAAACTAGCCAAAATGGTTTTAAATAACATATTTTATTAATAATAAAATTAAATTAATCGAGAACTATTGCATCCCACGGTTAAATGGCTTAATTCACTATGTGAAATATCATATAATAATAATCAAAACAGCTGGTGTCGAAGCTAGGTATTGAAATCTAAGTGACATGATAACTGAGTGACTAAGTGTATGCTGATTATGCCACTATATGTGTGTCAATATCAATGAAGAAACATTAAAGAAATCGTAATTAAGTTGTGAAATTTTGGTAGATGAGAGATAAATCTGAAGATAAGTATGCCAAACTATAACCACAAGGAAACAATACTATATTACATACACTTAGAGCCAGTGTTAAGTTAACACGTATTTATTTGTAGTTAAAATAGAACGTTATAAATTGAGTAGAGGTAAACTTATACCTTATGGCTCATCTACTTTTTCAAATAAACTCAAGTTCAGAAGACGAAGACACTGATGAAGGTAGTGGTTGGTCAATGAGTGAGCAAACCACGACAATATCCCATAGTGGTGATTTTAATAATGGTTTAACTTTAGACTCAATATCCAAATAGACAACTATTCATGAAAGGTTTTTAAACACTAGTGAAACCTATACCACCTGTTCTCAAATTCAGGGATCTGGAAAACTGGAGATTCCAACTGAAATAATTAACAACTACTCCTCGACTGTTAATAGAGATATACACATCTTTCAACAGGATATTGGTTTTGAACAAATTAATGCAACGTGGAACGAACAATACTCTACTCCTGATTTCCTCGCTTTCAGCCAGCAATGTGATGCACTAAAAGATAGGGATATAATAGTACTCAATTAATTTTATTTTATTATTAATAAAATATGGTATTTAAAACCATTTTGGCTAGTTTACGAGTTTCATTGTTTAAACCTTGTTTGTTTTTTCTGTCATCCTTTCGTGATACATTCACTTCTTCTAGACCCTTCAAATCTATCTTATGACCTTATGCTCTGTAATATGGTCTTTGAAGAGAGGTGTTCATTAGGGTTATAGATACCCAATTGTACCCAATGGGAGTGAAACATGACAAACAACGAATCTGGTGTTGTTTGGGTTACGTACACAAAAATAAAGTAATCTAGATGAGAGGTCACTTATACCAATAAATTTACTCCCCAGAGAGCGAGAGAGAGAGACGAGAGAGAGCGAGACGATAGACCGAGAGAGAGAGCAAGACGATAGAGCGAGAGAGAGAGAGCGAGTGATAGACCGAGAGAGAGAGAGAGCGAGAGAGAGACCGAGAGAGAGAGAGGGTGAGAGAGCGAGAGCGAGACAGAGAGAGAGAGAGAGAGAGACATGAAGACAATAGAAAGAGAGTTCAATGGTTGAATATAGAATCGACTCTGAGCAATGGGAGCAAAGTATGGTCAGTAGCCAAACTATGAATATAAAATTGAAGACTTCGAGATGCAGATGTGTGAAGAATAGGAAGTAATGGTTGGAAAGAAAACAAATGATGAAGTCTTAAATCATCTAAAACGAAACGTGAACTAGTAATCACCTTTCAAATAAGACAAATGCGATTTTTTTAGGGCTGGTAAAAGACACACCACCCGACACATCTCAGACAACAACATGACATATGTATGACATACGTGTCTGCTACAACAACATGTCATACGTGTCTGATAAAACGACATGACACCAGTGACTGTTACAACGACATGGCTGTTACAACGACATGATGTCCATTGTGTCCAAAGAAGTTTAAACGTCACCAAGCTATGCTGAAGCATATTCAGGGCGCGTAGACATTGCCCTGTTCAACAGACCCGATACTAAGTGGATAGTGGAGAACTTTCCCGCCCCAAGATTTTATTTATTTCAACTACATGG
Organism: Megaustenia siamemsis; assembly: GCA_032433765.1. Taxonomy (NCBI): domain Eukaryota; kingdom Metazoa; phylum Mollusca; class Gastropoda; order Stylommatophora; family Ariophantidae; genus Megaustenia; species Megaustenia siamemsis. The sequence goes on along the minus strand of JAVIAB010000059.1, from coordinate 48,103,370 downwards.
TTTCTCGGTTGTCTGTCATTTGTTAAAGTGACAAAGATATGGAAATCCAAAGAGGTTAGGATAAGTACAAGAATACAAAATTTCAACGCGCTTGTTAAGTCAGTCCAATAAAAGTCTTCCTCTGCTAATACAAAAGTTGTCTCACTGTAATTCGAAAGTTGTCATCTACTAATTTGAAAGTTTTTATCTCCTAAAACAAACACGTCTTCTAACATCTTCATTACTACTACTACTACTACTACTACTACTACTACTACTACTACAACTACTACTACTACAACTTCCACTACTACAACTATTACTTTTGCTAATACTACAACAACTAATACTACGACCATTACTACAACTACTACTTCTGCTACTACTACAACAACTAATACTACGACCACTACTACAACTACTACTTCTGCTACTACTACAAGTTACAATAGCGGGAATTCTAGTATAGGTCAACTCTACTACTCATGACAGCTACTTATGTCCCCTATCAAACGCGCCCGGGCCCTGTGGTCAGTATCACGGGCAATTTGTCAATTTGGATGTTAATAAATCTGATGACGCTGATGCTTCCACGTGTTAAATATATTAGCGAGACCGTAAAAATGTCTTGATGTCTAATACGAGTCTTGATGTTTCATTAACGCACCCTCAGCGACCAGTCTCACCACCAATAAACACTCATGCGAAAATTTTCACAGAGAACCGGGGTCTTTGATCGCGTACCTTCTAAAGTCATTAACGCGACCCCCTTGTGTTTCTGTAGGTTTTGCGTTTGGTGGGCAAGTACTAAATTCATTAACCCGCATTCGTGTACATACCTAGGCATGTGTAACGGACTGACTAAGTTGTTGTCGACATGTTACCATTAGATGCAAAATTTTTTTAGGTATATATATTAAAAGTTATCTTAAATAAAACTGTTTTGAAAGTACAAAGTTATGTCACGACACATTACATAAGTCCCCAGAACGACGAGAGATCACAGCAGGTCACCAACCCCTTCACGAAACAACACCCCACCACTCCATCCCACCCCTAGAGGTCACCCGAGAGGTCACGAGAGGTCAACCGAGAGGTCAACCGAGCGTCCAACGAAAGGTCACCCTGACTCTCATATAGAGAAAAATTTTCGAGTAGACTCTAATATAAAGAAAAAATCTGCCGATAGACTAAATATATAAGGAATAATCTGCGGCTAGGCATTGCTTTACCCGTCATTACACTGGGGAATACACTACTCACACGGAACCAGGGAAGTCATTAATCACTAATCATTTTACAGAGATTAGCAGTTTTGGACGTTGATCACTTCATTTATTGTGAGCTGATATTGATATTATTTAATTTATTTTTTTAATTTAATAGTTTATGCATTTGCCATCGTATTTGCTTAGCTTAGAATTTGGTATCTGTAGTAGACTGGGAGGACTCTAGACCGAGTGAGCAAAACTGATAATAGTTTGCCTAGTCCTGAAGTTACAGAATGCAGTGAATGATTGATTGAATCACTGAATACGTGATGAGTTGATTTGTCATCATTTTAATATGATCAATCAATCTCAATCTAATTACTACTGGCATGCAATTACCTTGCCGTGGCGTATATATGGTAGTATTATTATTAATTATACTTAATAACTTAATTACTTAATTTCAACTGTGTACGAAAAATATTGATTGTTTCTTTCTGATGTGTCTTATGAGCTCCCTTTTTGTGTTGGTCTCTTTGAGAATTTCCTTGTTGGTCTTTTCAGCTGTCCAGGGAACTTTCATCAACATTCTTCTGAGAAATCCCATCTCTGTGGCCTCTAATTGTCTTTTCATTTGTTTTTCTTCTGTTTTTCTTCTTTACCATAGGTCAGAATTGACTCTATTTAGCACAGATGAACTCTCTTTCTCACGTCTATTGAAATAGACTTGTTGCATAAGACAGTAGTATTATCGCGGCCAGAACAATTTTATTCCTGGAGTTAAGCTATATAAGAATTAACCTGGCTAATTACAAAGAAATATACGAATTAATTATGTTTCTGGAGGTGGCTAGTGTCCAGGGTAGTGTTTTGATTGTTAGCAGACTTCATAGTTGTAGTAAGGTAACGTCGAATGTGAGTTGGTTTATTAGTCCATATTGTTAAACTACCACCTAACACACCCCCCCATAATTAATGAGTAGATTGGGTAATGAGTAATGAAAACGGTCTCTCTCCAGATTTGAAAGGACTAATAAACACGTGTGCATGTTTTCCCGCTAAAACTCTATAGCCACGCCCACAAAATCACCGGAAGCATTTTGTCCATAAAAGAAGGAGAGGGTTAACAGACATTAATGTATGCTTTTTTTTTATATACTTTAATATATCCTTAAAGTTGTCAAGAGTCAATATTTACGATAGTTGTTACGGCCATATTCAAGGATTTAGTGGTTGCTCTCGCTGAAGTAAAAGGACCATATTTTACGATAGATACGGTCATATTCAGTAAACAATAAAAATAATTTGGCGAGCGCGATAGTTTTAAAACAATATACTTCTTTTTTTATAGAGCGAGACGATCGGTGGTCGATGAACGTACAGGCTTCGAGTAATTCTCCGCGCGGTCTCGTTGCTAGACAAGGCTGACTAGAATGATTGAATTATCTATCACATAGGTTTAAGAAATCTTAGGTCAAGCTAAGTCCACTATTCGACGAGATCGAGAGTTCATCCCAACGTTCTTAAGAAGAAAGATAGGTGCAGTGCATGCCAGTTGCCTCTCTGATACATTGTATTAGTTATTATCTATGTTTTAATATGTATTCACAGAGCCTGTATATGTATTAAAAGATTCCGTGAACGCTCTCAGCATGTCTATTTAGCGAGCTCAGCCGAGAGAATACGCGCCAACATTTAGGACAAGTGTATCGTTGACCAGCCATCGTTTTCCTTTAGGCTGCCTCTGCAAAAGAGAGAGTAGTTTACAAAAAATCGGCCGCAAGGTTAGCATATCCTTTCTTATTCTTCTCTCTAGCTCTTATCTCTTAGGATATCCTTAAGATACTCTAACTTTTTAAAATGTCATATTACTTTAGGTGACTTTTGACGAAGAGTTGGTAACAGTCGATCATTTGGATGATCTTACAGACGGTCAAGGGGGCTGCAGTTTGCCTGTGACAGGCACAGATTTGTGAGAAGAACAGCAACCTTGGCTTTAGTTATAGAACTTATTCTTTCACCATTGCACCGCGCAAAAAGTTTTATACGCATCACCGTGCTAACTTCAAAATCAGGACAGGTTATAAATGGCGTCTCTTCAAGAAATCTAGAAGGAAACGAGTGCCATGCTTAGATATGTAATATTTAAAACGAACAGCACCGCAACGTCTAAAACTATGAAACCTGCGATAGACCTAATACCCATCAATTCCATGCTGTAATTGACAAAATACCCGTCATACACAGCGCGTGGGTTTTTTACGCTTAGCGAAAAACCTACGACACTCCGTTTACGATTCTGATGTGAATGCTAGACTCGCGATAGAACAATTTGTAACCGAGGCTACCAACTGCATCATATAAAAAACTACACCAATGATATTTTCACAGGGCGGATATTTTTCTATTAAAATGTTTGCAAAACATATATTTTGAAAATAAAATTTAAAATGTTTTTTAAAGAAAGAGATTATCTGTTTTTAGTATACACTATTCTTATCAGAATAACAAACTTTGAGGGATTCCGTAGTGACTCAGCAACTTCCAAAGCATTCCTCTGTCTAAACTACCAAAAACCTTTTCGTAATCTATGAAGCCAATATAAAGTAGTGACTATATTTCTCCTGTGTGTTAGCGGGACCTCATTATGAGGGAAGTAAAGAATAGTGACACTGTGACCTTCCATGCATGTCGTAAGAGTCGACTAAGGAGTTTCATCGATGGCTTAACAAGTTGTCATTGTAAAAAGTATTGTTATGGAAAAAAGATTTTAGAAGCAGTGATCTCTGCAATATGTGCCACTTTGGCACGCATGGTTTTTGTTTTTGAGATTGTGGTTCTGCCCTATGTTCCGTCTTCGGCTCGTAAGGACAATAGATAGATAGATATTTCTAAACTTTGTTCAACTATTATACTTACGGTAGTTATTTGATCAGCACATGATCTGTTCATCCTAAAACCTGCGTGTGCGTCTCTCAAATGTTTCTCTATGGCCTCTTTTAGTCTCTCCAGAATAAATATGTTTAATATTTGTCCTGGCACTGATAACAGCATAATTCCCATATAAATTGCGCACTCCTGTAAACTTCCTTCCTGTGGTAGTTTGATCATATAACCTTCTTTCCAGTCTTTAGGTATTTCTTCCCTCTCCCAAAGTTTATCTAATGTATTATGTAACATCTTGGTAGAGGTGGTAATATCTGCCTTGATGGCTTCCGAAGGAATTTCATCTGGTCCTGTGGCTTTACCATTTAAAAAAATAACTTCATGGCTTTCATTATTTCTTCCTTTCTTGGTTTGTCCACAGTTAACATGTAACTCTTCTTGTGCTGGTAGTATATCTGGAGGGTTATTTGGGCCCTGTTTATTCAAAAGTTCGTCAAAGTGCTCTTTCCATTTCTCCATTTGTTCTCTTATATTACTAATAGCATTTCCATTCTTATCTTTAATAAAAAAGCATTGATCTGTTTGTATTTTGCACATAATTTATGTGTGCTGTTGTACAGTTCTTTCAAATTCCCATTATTTTCCTGCATCCTCTGACTCTTTAGCTAGTTCATATATATATTTCCTCTTATCCCTTTTCACGCACCTTCTCACTTCTTTGTTCACCTTTGTGTAAGCTTCATGTGTCGTGCTTTTATTTATATCTACCTTCTTATCCTTTCTTTCCTAAATTTTATCCAGGATCTCTGTCGTCATCCATGTTATATTCTGGCGTTCAGTTTTTTTTCCTAATGTTTCTTCGCATGTCTCTTTCCATATTTCCTTTACCTGTTTCCAATGATCTTCTATAGTTAATGTATTTTCTAGTTGTTGTGGGACATGGTATTTGTTTGATATTGTGACTGCATATGTATCTATAATTCCTTGTTATTTAAGAAAGTCTACATTGAAATACTTTCTATTCTTATTTGATGATGTATTCTTTTTAGTTTGAGTTTAAGTTTGGCTAGCAGAAGATGATATTGCTGCACTGGTAATAGAGACATCGAATGGATACAAGGAGACCATTTGGAGGACCTCGACTTTGCTGATGACATAGATCTCATCAGCAGTCAGATAAAAACGATGCAGGAAAATACAAATGAACTATCATCAATAGCCAGCGAAATTGGGCTTGAGATCAATCATGAAAAGACTAAAGTCATGAAAAGCTTAATTCCAACAGAGACAAAATATACATGGAAAACAAACCAGTGGAAGAGATCGATCACTTTATCGATCTTGGAAGTCACATTGATCAAGAAGGGGATACAAGCAAATAAATTAGAATCAGAATAGCTAAATCAGTAATGTCTTTCAGAATCCTTGAAAAGTTGTGGAAATCAAAACTCATCAGCACAAACACAAAACTTATTCAAATCAAATGTACTATAAAGACGATGGTCATATGTTGGACATGTGATGAGAAGAGATAATAATCGAATAGCAAAGCAAGCCCTCATATGGGAAACAACAGGTAAGAGAAAAAGAGGAAGACCCAGAGAGACACTGAGAAGAGCATTGATGAGAGAGGCAAGAGCAGCAGGAATCGGCTCCCTCAATGAGATAGAGCCGCTTGCACAGAACAGAGACAAATGGCGAGATTTGATAAAATATCTTTAAAAGAATTGAAAACTGATAGAACAGAAATTCAGATGAAGGAGTATCTTTGTCTACGCCCTATGGACCAGCTATGGCTCGAAAGGCCAATAGATAGAGCAGAAGATGAAGATCTGAAGCCACATCTGCTCCTCTATATAATTTTACATTCTGTATGGATGACTTAAACCTATTACTAATACATGTGTGGTCAATTTGATTCTCCGTTCTATGATCTCGTAACACCCATGTAGCTTTATGTATTCTTTTATGTTGGAATATTGTTCCTCCTATGCTCATTTGGCGTAATACCGACAACATTACCCCAAAAAATCATGTGCTGAAGGTCTGTAAAATATAGGGTCACTAACACCATATTTCCCTATACGCCACTTGGCGTGACGGGGGGTACTTTACTTTACTATGCTCATTTGATTAAGTGCACAGAAGTTCCCGAATATCTGTCCATTTTCATTTATATCTCCAAAGACTGAATCCATAATGACCGAGCTAGTCGAAACATTGTTATGTGCTGTTGGTGACACATGTGAAAAATATGACGGCGTTCTTGTCGAAACACCATGATGGCTGAGTGAACATGTTGTTGACATAACAGATACTGGTATCGTTATTGGTGCTGACAACAAAGTTTTTTTGGCGATGAGCATGTGAAGGATAGACATTGTATCTCTGCGTCGACTCGCGACGTGGTAAAAACTTGTAGCTGGTGGCTCTGGTGTACGACTCGTCATGGCAGTTGTTGACACACTCATAGAGTTTGTAGTGACGCATCAGAGATTGTAGGATTAGCACAGCTGACATGTTCGTGTGCTCCAACGCACACTCGATTGTGATTTCTCTGCTCCACATGTAATAACGTTGATACACATTAAAAAAATATGTTCTTGTGGTCGACACGCTGCTGTGGTGTGATCCTTCAAAATGTCGTAGATGTCGATACACTAGGCTGTAATGTCGGTGATACATGTGATATTGTTATTGATGTCGAGAGAATACAATTTGTAATGTCGACACCCCACATTCTCTCTACTTATCAACTAGTCAAGTCGCTTTTCATGATAAACGTGATCGGTGACGTCCACTTTGCGATGTTTCAACGGTGTCGAACAAACTGTAATATCAACATATCAAAAGCTCTCTAACTTTTTCTTGATGTTGCGGAATTTGTAGTCTTAGTCGCAACAGAATAACGAGTTCACCATTACTGAGACCGGTGTCGACACGCTCTCTGTTTTGTGTAAGATATGTTATCTGAACGTCTGTTTTGTTTCTACCCTAGCTGTGTTTGAGTAAGTTGGTTTTTGTGTAGCAGATCAGCCTTCTATTCATGATCTTCTCCAGCAGTTTTCCTACACGACAGAGGAGGATGATGAGCCCGTAAATCATGGGAGCCTTGTTGTTATTTCACGGGTCTAGGTATGGTATGTAGAGATCTCCTTCCAGGTAGATAATACCGGTCCTGAGTGTTAAATTTGGTTAATGATCCTGAAAAAAGACACGATTACGGAATCCTAAGGGTGTGAGGAATAGTGTGATAAAACCATGATTATCATGTATCATACCAACCGACGTAGGCAATCATCATGCCCGACCACATTTGTCAGTCAACAGTGCAACTTATAATTTCATTTGTTCAGTGTTTCTTCTCTCTTTATCGAACCCGAACTCATCTTCCTTATACTTTGTTAGTTGTACCCAAGTATTAAAAATTTATTTTTTTTCATGATGTGCCGGTAAATTGTCGATTGTGTCTTTCGACTGCTGATTAAGAGTTCTCTTTTTGTGTTGGACTCTTTTCAAACGCTCAGGGAACGCTCAAATTCTTCTGAGAAAGCCCACATCTGTGGCCTCTAATCGTCTTTTCATTTGGTTGTTTGCTGACCTTCGGTAAGACCACCAGCCCCTGTATACTTGAGCCTGACAGGCGATACGCGAAAAATAAGAGGGAAGCAAGTATCTATGGACGCCGTACGCAAACAAGACATGAGAATCTGTGAAAAAACCAATCTAGCCACGAGTCTGATGGTGACATCTGTCTAATAATTTTACATGAACCCGCCACTTTTCAACATCTACACTTTTAAAAGTAACAGGTGAGTCGACTAAGGGTATAGAAAGCATACTGCCCAACACTGACGCTTTTTTAGTCTACTGCGAAGGTAGAGATAGGGGACACAATGTACGCCAACACTAGACTGAACTTGCCCAAGTGTTCAGATGATACTATGAGAAGGGAGCAATGGCTTACCAGACGAAGACGACTGGAAATTTGTGTCTCTCTGAGCAAACATATTGTCAACACATCTACAATAGTTGTAAAAGTAGGTTCAGAAACTATCACGAGGACCCACAAAATACGGTGAGTCGAAAAAGCACGAGTCATGTTACGTTCACCAACCAATTCAACCGTTCCAACAAAACTAGCATCTGTAATTTTTCTGTTACAACCGATTGTCTAGTGACGAATCGCAAACAGATCTTTACAACACCTGTAGTCCAGCGCCATTACCGAGCAGCTAAGTGTCCTTCATCCTCACTGATAGCTGCAAGAAAAAATTTCTCCATGACCAACTTCCAACACGACAACCGGTCGTGTGGTGGTTACATGCGACATCAATATGGTCAATGGTCTGTGCTCTTAATCAAATAAGCCTAGGAGGAACAATATTCCAACATAAAAGAATACATAAAAGAATACATAAAGCTACAAGGGTGTCACAAGATCATAGAACGGAGAATCAAATTGACCACATATGTATTAGTAATAGGTTTAAGTCATCCTTACAGGAAGTAAAATGATATATGTGAGCAGATGTGGCTTCAGATCATCACTTCTGCTAGTCAAACTTAAACTCAAACTAAAAAGAATACTTCATGGAATAAGAATAGAAAGTACATGTATTTCAATGTAGGGTTTCTTAAATAACAAGGAATTATGGATACATTTGCAGTCACAATATCAAAACAAATACCATGTCCTCCAAAAACTAGAAAATACTATAGAAGATCATTGGAAACAGGTAAAGGAAATATGGAAAGAGACATGCGAAGAAATGCTGGGAAAAAAAGAGAATGCCAGAATAAGGGATGGATGACAACAGAGATCCTGGATAAAATTAAAGAAAGAAAGAATAAGAAAGTAGATATAAATAAAAGCACGACACATGAAGCTTACACAGAGGTGAATAAAGAAGTGAGAAGATGCATTTAAAGGGATAAGAGGAAATATATAGATGAAATAGCTAAAGAAGCAGAGTACGCAGCAAATAATGGGAATTTGAAAGAACTGTACAACAGCACACATAAATTATGTGGAGAATACAAACAGATCAAGGCCTTTATTAAAGATAAGAATGGAAATGCTATTAGTAATATAAGGGAGAAATTGAAAGAGCACTTTGACGAACTTTTGACCAGACCCGGCCCAAAGCACAAGCAGGTTTTTAGGAAGAACAGATAATGTGCTGATCTAATAACTACCCTATGTATAATAGCTGAACAATATAAAATTCAAGAAAGAAAAAAATAAGAAGGTAGACATAAATAAAAGCACACCGAGAGGATATAAAAGCCAAGACACAGGAAGATTACACGGGGGTGATCAAAGAAGTGAGAAGATGTATTGAAAGGGAAAAGAGGAATTATATAGATGAACTAGATAAAGAGTCAGAGGAAGCAGCAAATAAAGGGAATATGAAAAAACTGTACAACAGCACACACACAAATTATGTGGAAAATACAACCAGATCAATCCTTTTATTAAAAATGAGAAAGGAACAAATGGAGAGATAGAAATAGCACTTTGAAAAACTTTTGAACAAACCCGGCCCAAATAACCCTCCAAATATACTACCAGCACAAGAAGAGTTACATGTTAACTGTGGACAAACCAAGCAAGGAATAAATAATGAAAGCCATGAAGTTATTTTTTTTTAAATGGTAAAGCCACAGGACCAGATGAAATTCCTTCGGAAGCCATCAAGACAGATATTACCACCTCTACCAAGATGTTACATAATACATTAGATAAACTTTGGGAGAGGGAAGAAATACCTAAAGACTGAAAAGAAGGTTATATGATCAAGCTACCACAGGAAGGAAGTTTACAGGAGTGCACAATTTATATGGGAATTATGATGTTATCAGTGCCAGGAAAAATATTAAGCAGATTCATTCTGGAGAGACTAAAAGAGGCCATAGAGAAACATTTGAAAGACGCACACGCAGGTTTTAGGATGAACAGATCATGTGCTGATCAAATAACTACCGTAAGTATAATAGTTGAACAAAGTTTAGAAATATAGTCACTAATTTATATTGGCTTCATAGATTACGAAAAGGTATTTGGTAGTTTAGACAGAGGAATGCTTTGGAAGTTGCTGAGTCACTACGGAATCCCTCAAAGTGTGTTGTCCTGATAAGAAAACTGTATAACAAAAACAGATAATCTTTTCTTTAAAATAAAATATTTTAAATTTTATTTTCAAAATATATGTTTTGCAAACCTTTTAATAGAAAAATTTCCGCCCTGTGAAAATATCCATGGTGTAGTTTTTTTCTACGATGCAGTTGGTGGCCTCGGTTGCAAATTGTTCTACCGTGAGTCTAGCATTCACATCAGAATCGTAAACGGAGTCTCGTAGGTTTTTCGCTAAGCGTAAAAAACCCACGCGCTGTGTATGACGGGTAGTTTGTCAATTACAGCATGGAATTGATGGGTATTAGGTCTATCGCAAGTTTCATAGTTTTAGCAGTAACGTATACTGGTTTTGGGGTCTGGGCTACTGCTGACATAATAAATAAAAACATACATTATATTCAGTAGGCTAACATAAAGTAATATTTTCTAATGACTTCACTACATTTTAAATCACTTACTTATTTATATGTAAACTCTATCCGTCTTGTTTGGGACGAAAATGTCTTCATGACTTTGTCATTGAAAGTACTGTTTGGTTGGTTTATAAGTTTCTGAGGGAATGATTTCTCAATGGACAGTAATGCCAAACCAGATAAGCGTTCTTGTGTCTGAGTTGAGCGACAATAAGAATTGATTCTCTTGAGAGCAGAATAAGTTCTTTCAACAGATGCGGATGCACATAACGTAGTTATAAATAGCTAAAAAAGTTCCGGTAATCATACAGTTTCACTTTCACTTTGTGATTATTCTGATTGGCTAGAGCTAAAAATAACCCATGAAAACGCACACATCTAGCGGCAACAACCGGTACATTATTTTGACGGGAATATTTGAATGTCAAGGTCGTTAAACTAGATTCGGATAGAGAAAAAATGTACCGCTGGCTCCTAGAAGTCTCAATATAGATATAGTTTCGTTTCATTCACAAACGTTATATTGGCCTGTGGAAAACCTTGCTTTAATAAATGCAAATCAAAGCAAATAAATCTTATTGGACTACGAAAGGTGTATAGAATATTCGAAAATTTGTAATATAAATCCTTTTAAAAAATATAAATAAATTATCATTTCCTTTTGTATTTCGTTAATATGTTCAGGCTACCGTCGGTAGCTGCGGTAGCATAGAGAATACGCCACTGAGCTTTAGACGTTGCGGTGCTGTTTGCTTTAAATATTTCATCTTTAAGTATGGCGCTCGTTTCCTTTTCGAGTTCTTGAAGAGCCGCCATTTTAAAAAGTTAGAGTATCTTAAGGATATCCTAAGAGATAAGTGCTAGAGAGAAGAATAAGAAAGGATATGCTAACCTTGCGGCCGGTTTTTTTTTATAAAATACTCTGTTCACTAATGTTCATTGCGCTCTGCCCGGTTAGTGCATTGCTTTCATTTATTCCAGTTAGTTGCTATATATATATTTTTTTTTCTTTCTCTCTCTTTTGCAGAGGCAGCCTAAAGGAAAACGATGGCTGGTCAACGATACGCTTGTCCTAGATGTTGGCGCGTATTCTCCAGGCTCAGCTCGCTAAATACGCACGCTGAGGGTGTTCACAGAATCTGTTAATACATATACAGGCTCTGTGAATAAATATTAAAACATAGATAATAACTAATACAATGTATCAGAGAGGCAACTGGCATGCACTGCACCTATCTTTCTTCTTAAGAACGTTGGAGTGATTTCTCGATCTCGTCGAATAGTGGACTTAGCTTGACCTAAGATTTCTTAAACCTATGTGATAGATAATTCAATCATTCTAGTCAGCCTTGTCTAGGAACGAGACTGCGCGGAGAATTACTCGAAGCCCGTACGTTCATCGATCACCGATCGCCTCGCTCTATAAAAAAAAAGAGAATATTGTTTTAACACAATCGCGCTCGCCAAATTATTTTTATTGTTTACTGAATATGACCGTATCTATCGTAAAATATGGTCCTTTTACGTCAGCGAGAGTAACCACTAAATCCTTGAATATGGCTGTATCTATCGTAGATATTGACTCTTGACCCTTTAAGGATATATTAAAGTATAAAAATAGAAAGAAAAGCATACATTAATGTCTGTTAACCTTCTCCTTCATTTATGGAGAAAATACTTTCCGTGATTTTGTGGGCGTGGCTATAGAGTTTTAGCGGGAAAACATACACTCGCGTTTATTAGTCCTTTCAAATCTGGAGAGAGACCGTGTCCATTTCTCATTAACCACTCTACTCATTAATTATGGGGAAGGGGAGGGGTGTTATGTAGTCGTCTGACAACATGGACTAATAAACCAACTCACATTCGACGTTACCTTACTACAACCATGAAGTCTGCTAACAACCACAACACTACCCAGGACACTAGCCACCTCCAGAAACAAAATTAATTCGTATATTTCTTTGTAATTAGCCAGGTTAATTCTTATATAGCTCAACTCCAGGAATCTAATTGTTCGATAATACGACTCAGTTTGTGACAAAACTACAGGGACATTCCCAAACAATGGCAGTTGTCAGCACGAATATTTCGGACCCCAGTGTCAGTACTTGGATCTCGTGTACAAATACGCCCAAAAATCTGAACCTACTTTCCTGTTTGATAACAACGACACCACATGTAATCCGGACACAAATTATACATCAGTTGAGGCAACTCTCAATCAATCTTTGCCGTTCTCCTGGTTTAGGATTTATATGAATGACTTCACATATCCGGACAGTTTCACGGTAAAACTAAATGGTTCTGCCTCATGTAACAATGAATCAAGGTTTGTAGATAGTCAGCACGAGATTGATGTCTTTTGCTCCTGGGGCTGGTCTGATCAACAAGTTACGGATTGAAGGGGCGATAGTTGCAAATATCTGCTCCATCTACATCGGCGGGGGTCGAAATGTTGCTCTCAAACAGAACACAAACCAGACCGACACATTTAATGCTTGTTATACAGGAGACGGATGTGAACCAGAGGCCGCAGTTAAAGGCAAAACAAAGACCAATCTCTATGACAATGACTGCACACGCACAAAATTGAGAAGTGGAACCAATCCTGTTTACTGGTATCTGAACTTTGCCACGCCCCAAAAGATTCACACCATTCGAATCTATCATCGAGCTGGCACTATTATTCAGGTAAAGAATACCACTCTAAAGGCTTTCTCTGACAGTGGTGGCGTAGTGTTCCAGTATAATGATAAATCATACCCTAATGGTTCTGTGAACACTATTGTAGTCACCACACAAACGCCAATGGCACACATTAAGATTGAGTTCTCACCGTCCATTTCGAAGGCCGACAGTGCACTGACGGTGTGTGAGGTACAAACATTTACAGACACCTATTGTCTGGACGGGCATTCTGGGTCGTTTTGTGAAATGTGTAGTGGGTGTAGCAAAGGCTGCAACGTCATCATCGGTACGTGTCACGGCAACTGTTCATATGGGATCTATGGACACGACTGCTCCAGGTCTTGTCTCAGTGTCTGTCCTTTATGTGAGAAAAAAAATCCGGAAAATGCCTACAATGTAAATATCCTGGCTATACATGTAATGACACTTGTCCCGATGGTAATTTTGGGCTACAGTGCGAACAGACGTGTTCTGATGGCTGTGACATCATATGTGACCCGGAAAGTGCAGACTGTACGTGCAAGGAAACGTACTACGGGTCAGACTGCACTATCAAATGTCCGGACAACTGTTTCAACGACACCTGTGAACAGTCAACCGGGAACTGTACATGCAAGGGAACGTTCTACGGGTCAGACTGCACTCTCAAATCTCCGTACAACTGTTTGAACGGAACTTGTGAACAGTTAACCGGGGCCTGCATCTCGTATGTCGATGATTCCCACGTTAAGAAGAATCTGGCGACTACAACAAACCCAAGCATATGGATACCTATCGCGATCGCCGCGAGATTGAGCCATGGCTCAATTCTCAGTGTTTATCCGTGCTAGTCGTAGCTCATATCTTAGTGGATGTCTGCGATAGCCATGGCTGATATCTTAGTGGGTGTATGTGCTCGCCATGGTGTGTGTCTGGGCTGGCCATTATTCATAGCTTAGTGTGTGTCTGTGCTGGCCAGGGTTCATATCTTAGCGTGTGTCTGTGCTGGCCGTGGTTCATATCTTAATGTGTTTCTGTGCTAGCCATGGCTCATATCTTAGCTTGTGTGTGTGTGTGTGTGTGTGTGTGTGCTGGCCATGGCTCATATCTTGGTGTGTGTCATGTTAGTCATATCTTGGTGTGTCCGTGTTAATCATGTCTCATATCTTTATATGTGTCTGTGTTTAGTCATATCTCATATCTTAGTGTGTATCTGTGTTAGTCATGTTTCATATCTTTGTGTGTGCATATCTGGGTTAGTGATATCTCATATCTTTGTGTACATGATTATGTTAGTCATATCTCATATTCTTGTGTGTGCATGTCCATGTTAGTCTTATCTCACATCTTTGTGTGCATGTCTATTTTAGGCATGTGGCATATCTTTGTGTGTGCATGTCTATGTCAGTCATATCTCATATCTTTGTGCGCATGTCTATGTTAGTCATGTGTCATATCTTTGTGTGTGCATATCTATGTCAGTCATATCTCATATCTTTGTGCGCATGTCTATGTTAGGCATGTGTCCTATCTTTATGTGTGCACATCTATGTTAGTCATATCTCATGTCTTTGTGTGCATGTCTATGTTAGTCATGTGTCATATCTGTGTATGTCTGTGTTAGTCATATCTCATATCTTGATATGTGTCAGTGTTAGTCATGCCTCGTATCGCTGTGTGCATGTCTGTGTTAGTCACAGCTCATATCTTTGTGTGTGCATGTCTGTGTTAGTCACCTCTAGTGACTCGGGCAGATGGTGCTCGTAAACCTGGGAGGGCCGACCATCTAAGGGCAGAATCCCCCTACAGAAAAGACAATCTGCTGCCTTGCAGGAAGATTGGTGACAATCAAAGGCTAAGGAAAGCAAACCTGAATAAAATGCTGGCTGAAATCGAATGCACTGGGCCACTGGCGCAGAAAACAGTGCAACGTTTTAACGGGTGTTCAATCAGAGTGGATCTGGCAGACTCTAATTGTGATGTTTTGTCTGTGGGGGCGATCAACACACTTAACCTGACAGCTGACTTCATGTGAGAGTCTGGAACCCTACTCTGATGGAGTCCTGATCGCAGAAAGAGACAGAGAGAGAGAGAGAGAGATTTTCGGAATTGCTATTTTGGCCTGAACTATTCTGCTTTTTATTTCAGTGCTGCATCTTCCATCTGATGTTATTATAGTGCCCAAGTATTTGGCTCGTTGCACTTGTTTTCGATTTGTCCTGTTTATCGTTTATTGTTATGCTGCATGGTAGTGATGATTGTTTCTTCGATATGACCATTACTTCTGTTTTCTTAATATTCAGACTGAGACTTTTCTTGTTGCTTTCTTTTACTATTATGTCTATCATAATAAATTATTTTATAATAAAAATAATAATTAATAGCAATATAGTAAATTATTATAGTCGCCATAGTTTATTTCTAGGGGTTATTTCACCGTACGCTTAAAAATAAATTATTATCATTATCTTTAATTTTTATATATTAATATGAATGAATTTATTTTATTATATACTATTCAACATACATTATTCATTACACTGGGATTATCATGGATTATAAAATAATATATACTATACACTAGAATGCACACGTGTAGTCACGTAGTGTATACAGTACTTTGATAAGTATGATGACTTACCGGACCATATACCAATGCTCAACTGCGATTTATCCAAGTTTTCCACAAATGTTCCAAGATATCTGTTGATCATTTCAACAACAAACGACTCCAGCACCATTGTGATGTGTCTTTACCCACATTAAAAATTGAATATTTATATATGAAAATGCATAGGGCATTATCTATGTCAAATGCAAATGCAATCGTGCTCTTCTGCCCAGGGATAATGATTCCGTTCCCAGAAGACGTCATCAGTGGCAGATGTCTACGGTGACTTTTGGTGCTAAGAAATAAGGCGGGAAGGGATGGTCCATACAATTGGTGTCAATGAATTATATTAAGGCTGATACGGTAAAACTCCACTATAATGTTTACGTGCGGGAGAAAAAAAAAGGGGGGGGGGAGAGAGGGTAGAAATGATTTTGCCCACTTGCCAATGTGGAAGTTAAATACATTGTTGGTGAATGTTGAAGGTGTTAGATTGGTTCTAAAAACTAAAAGGGAATCCCAAAAGAATCCACACTGAAGGATGTCACCGCGAGGTGTAAAACACAGTGAAAACGCAATAAGATAATAAGTGAACAAGGTAGAAGACTATGAAAACACAGATTGATCCATTGTTTGTTGTTTCTATTGCACTGAAAGTATTGTGGCTCACTTGGTTTGAATATACATTCTGCCAAACTACTTTTTTTTGTCATTTCATTGTTTGCTGTTTCTCTCGTTTCTAAACAGTTATCTAGCTACCAGTAACAAATAATAATACATAAATATTATTATATGGGGAACTTCCGAGGCGATAATAGGGAATAATAGAACAAATAAGTATGTGTTAGCACTCGGAAAAATTAACAGACAAACAACAACAGAAAAAAACGAAGAACAATATATGGTCCGAAGTGGGATCGAACCCGTACTCACTGGCACCGCGCCTTGCCACGAGAGGCCGAACGCTTGGCACACTGCCACTCAGCCAACTAAAAAATTGGCTATTGTAGTAGTGTCTTCCACGAAAGGCGCTCTCAATGACTATAGCATAGGGTAACGATCTCAGACCGGAAATAAATTGTATATTTGTACTTTCCTATTAATGCAAGTATCTCCCAGTAGGGCTGAATACTTGTGTTGTAGACAAACATTTATAGGACGAAACAGCACGAATAGTAGTTTCCAGTGGTTATATACTGGTAACAAATAATAATACATAAATATTATTATATGGGGAACTTCCGAGGCGATAATAGGGAATAATAGAACAAATAAGTATGTGTTAGCACTCGGAAAAATTAACAGACAAACAACAACAGAAAAAAACGAAGAACAATATATGGTCCGAAGTGGGATCGAACCCGTACTCACTGGCACCGCGCCTTGCCACGAGAGGCCGAACGCTTGGCACACTGCCACTCAGCCAACTAAAAAATTGGCTATTGTAGTAGTGTCTTCCACGAAAGGCGCTCTCAATGACTATAGCATAGGGTAACGATCTCAGACCGGAAATAAATTGTATATTTGTACTTTCCTATTAATGCAAGTATCTCCCAGTAGGGCTGAATACTTGTGTTGTAGACAAACATTTATAGGACGAAACAGCACGAATAGTAGTTTCCAGTGGTTATATACTGGTAACAAATAATAATACATAAATATTATTATATGGGGAACTTCCGAGGCGATAATAGGGAATAATAGAACAAATAAGTATGTGTTAGCACTCGGAAAAATTAACAGACAAACAACAACAGAAAAAAACGAAGAACAATATATGGTCCGAAGTGGGATCGAACCCGTACTCACTGGCACCGCGCCTTGCCACGAGAGGCCGAACGCTTGGCACACTGCCACTCAGCCAACTAAAAAATTGGCTATTGTAGTAGTGTCTTCCACGAAAGGCGCTCTCAATGACTATAGCATAGGGTAACGATCTCAGACCGGAAATAAATTGTATATTTGTACTTTCCTATTAATGCAAGTATCTCCCAGTAGGGCTGAATACTTGTGTTGTAGACAAACATTTATAGGACGAAACAGCACGAATAGTAGTTTCCAGTGGTTATATACTGGTAACAAATAATAATACATAAATATTATTATATGGGGAACTTCCGAGGCGATAATAGGGAATAATAGAACAAATAAGTATGTGTTAGCACTCGGAAAAATTAACAGACAAACAACAACAGAAAAAAACGAAGAACAATATATGGTCCGAAGTGGGATCGAACCCGTACTCACTGGCACCGCGCCTTGCCACGAGAGGCCGAACGCTTGGCACACTGCCACTCAGCCAACTAAAAAATTGGCTATTGTAGTAGTGTCTTCCACGAAAGGCGCTCTCAATGACTATAGCATAGGGTAACGATCTCAGACCGGAAATAAATTGTATATTTGTACTTTCCTATTAATGCAAGTATCTCCCAGTAGGGCTGAATACTTGTGTTGTAGACAAACATTTATAGGACGAAACAGCACGAATAGTAGTTTCCAGTGGTTATATACTGGTAACAAATAATAATACATAAATATTATTATATGGGGAACTTCCGAGGCGATAATAGGGAATAATAGAACAAATAAGTATGTGTTAGCACTCGGAAAAATTAACAGACAAACAACAACAGAAAAAAACGAAGAACAATATATGGTCCGAAGTGGGATCGAACCCGTACTCACTGGCACCGCGCCTTGCCACGAGAGGCCGAACGCTTGGCACACTGCCACTCAGCCAACTAAAAAATTGGCTATTGTAGTAGTGTCTTCCACGAAAGGCGCTCTCAATGACTATAGCATAGGGTAACGATCTCAGACCGGAAATAAATACATAAAGGCGCGGTGCCAGTGAGTACGGGTTCGATCCCACTTCGGACCATATATTGTTCTTCGTTTTTTTCTGTTGTTGTTTGTCTGTTAATTTTTCCGAGTGCTAACACATACTTATTTGTTCTATTATTCCCTATTATCGCCTCGGAAGTTCCCCATATAATAATATTTATGTATTATTATTTGTTACCAGTATATAACCACTGGAAACTACTATTCGTGCTGTTTCGTCCTATAAATGTTTGTCTACAACACAAGTATTCAGCCCTACTGGGAGATACTTGCATTAATAGGAAAGTACAAATATACAATTTATTTCCGGTCTGAGATCGTTACCCTATGCTATAGTCATTGAGAGCGCCTTTCGTGGAAGACACTACTACAATAGCCAATTTTTTAGTTGGCTGAGTGGCAGTGTGCCAAGCGTTCGGCCTCTCGTGGCAAGGCGCGGTGCCAGTGAGTACGGGTTCGATCCCACTT
Organism: Megaustenia siamemsis; assembly: GCA_032433765.1. Taxonomy (NCBI): domain Eukaryota; kingdom Metazoa; phylum Mollusca; class Gastropoda; order Stylommatophora; family Ariophantidae; genus Megaustenia; species Megaustenia siamemsis. The sequence goes on along the minus strand of JAVIAB010000059.1, from coordinate 48,084,149 downwards.
CGGACCATATATTGTTCTTCGTTTTTTTCTGTTGTTGTTTGTCTGTTAATTTTTCCGAGTGCTAACACATACTTATTTGTTCTATTATTCCCTATTATCGCCTCGGAAGTTCCCCATATAATAATATTTATGTATTATTATTTGTTACCAGTATATAACCACTGGAAACTACTATTCGTGCTGTTTCGTCCTATAAATGTTTGTCTACAACACAAGTATTCAGCCCTACTGGGAGATACTTGCATTAATAGGAAAGTACAAATATACAATTTATTTCCGGTCTGAGATCGTTACCCTATGCTATAGTCATTGAGAGCGCCTTTCGTGGAAGACACTACTACAATAGCCAATTTTTTAGTTGGCTGAGTGGCAGTGTGCCAAGCGTTCGGCCTCTCGTGGCAAGGCGCGGTGCCAGTGAGTACGGGTTCGATCCCACTTCGGACCATATATTGTTCTTCGTTTTTTTCTGTTGTTGTTTGTCTGTTAATTTTTCCGAGTGCTAACACATACTTATTTGTTCTATTATTCCCTATTATCGCCTCGGAAGTTCCCCATATAATAATATTTATGTATTATTATTTGTTACCAGTATATAACCACTGGAAACTACTATTCGTGCTGTTTCGTCCTATAAATGTTTGTCTACAACACAAGTATTCAGCCCTACTGGGAGATACTTGCATTAATAGGAAAGTACAAATATACAATTTATTTCCGGTCTGAGATCGTTACCCTATGCTATAGTCATTGAGAGCGCCTTTCGTGGAAGACACTACTACAATAGCCAATTTTTTAGTTGGCTGAGTGGCAGTGTGCCAAGCGTTCGGTCTCTCGTGGCAAGGCGCGGTGCCAGTGAGTACGGGTTCGATCCCACTTCGGACCATATATTGTTCTTCGTTTTTTTCTGTTGTTGTTTGTCTGTTAATTTTTCCGAGTGCTAACACATACTTATTTGTTCTATTATTCCCTATTATCGCCTCGGAAGTTCCCCATATAATAATATTTATGTATTATTATTTGTTACCAGTATATAACCACTGGAAACTACTATTCGTGCTGTTTCGTCCTATAAATGTTTGTCTACAACACAAGTATTCAGCCCTACTGGGAGATACTTGCATTAATAGGAAAGTACAAATATACAATTTATTTCCGGTCTGAGATCGTTACCCTATGCTATAGTCATTGAGAGCGCCTTTCGTGGAAGACACTACTACAATAGCCAATTTTTTAGTTGGCTGAGTGGCAGTGTGCCAAGCGTTCGGCCTCTCGTGGCAAGGCGCGGTGCCAGTGAGTACGGGTTCGATCCCACTTCGGACCATATATTGTTCTTCGTTTTTTTCTGTTGTTGTTTGTCTGTTAATTTTTCCGAGTGCTAACACATACTTATTTGTTCTATTATTCCCTATTATCGCCTCGGAAGTTCCCCATATAATAATATTTATGTATTATTATTTGTTACCAGTATATAACCACTGGAAACTACTATTCGTGCTGTTTCGTCCTATAAATGTTTGTCTACAACACAAGTATTCAGCCCTACTGGGAGATACTTGCATTAATAGGAAAGTACAAATATACAATTTATTTCCGGTCTGAGATCGTTACCCTATGCTATAGTCATTGAGAGCGCCTTTCGTGGAAGACACTACTACAATAGCCAATTTTTTAGTTGGCTGAGTGGCAGTGTGCCAAGCGTTCGGCCTCTCGTGGCAAGGCGCGGTGCCAGTGAGTACGGGTTCGATCCCACTTCGGACCATATATTGTTCTTCGTTTTTTTCTGTTGTTGTTTGTCTGTTAATTTTTCCGAGTGCTAACACATACTTATTTGTTCTATTATTCCCTATTATCGCCTCGGAAGTTCCCCATATAATAATATTTATGTATTATTATTTGTTACCAGTATATAACCACTGGAAACTACTATTCGTGCTGTTTCGTCCTATAAATGTTTGTCTACAACACAAGTATTCAGCCCTACTGGGAGATACTTGCATTAATAGGAAAGTACAAATATACAATTTATTTCCGGTCTGAGATCGTTACCCTATGCTATAGTCATTGAGAGCGCCTTTCGTGGAAGACACTACTACAATAGCCAATTTTTTAGTTGGCTGAGTGGCAGTGTGCCAAGCGTTCGGCCTCTCGTGGCAAGGCGCGGTGCCAGTGAGTACGGGTTCGATCCCACTTCGGACCATATATTGTTCTTCGTTTTTTTCTGTTGTTGTTTGTCTGTTAATTTTTCCGAGTGCTAACACATACTTATTTGTTCTATTATTCCCTATTATCGCCTCGGAAGTTCCCCATATAATAATATTTATGTATTATTATTTGTTACCAGTATATAACCACTGGAAACTACTATTCGTGCTGTTTCATCCTATAAATGTTTGTCTACAACACAAGTATTCAGCCCTACTGGGAGATACTTGCATTAATAGGAAAGTACAAATATACAATTTATTTCCGGTCTGAGATCGTTACCCTATGCTATAGTCATTGAGAGCGCCTTTCGTGGAAGACACTACTACAATAGCCAATTTTTTAGTTGGCTGAGTGGCAGTGTGCCAAGCGTTCGGCCTCTCGTGGCAAGGCGCGGTGCCAGTGAGTACGGGTTCGATCCCACTTCGGACCATATATTGTTCTTCGTTTTTTTCTGTTGTTGTTTGTCTGTTATTTTTCCGAGTGCTAACACATACTTATTTGTTCTATTATTCCCTATTATCGCCTCGGAAGTTCCCCATATAATAATATTTATGTATTATTATTTGTTACCAGTATATAACCACTGGAAACTACTATTCGTGCTGTTTCGTCCTATAAATGTTTGTCTACAACACAAGTATTCAGCCCTACTGGGAGATACTTGCATTAATAGGAAAGTACAAATATACAATTTATTTCCGGTCTGAGATCGTTACCCTATGCTATAGTCATTGAGAGCGCCTTTCGTGGAAGACACTACTACAATAGCCAATTTTTTAGTTGGCTGAGTGGCAGTGTGCCAAGCGTTCGGCCTCTCGTGGCAAGGCGCGGTGCCAGTGAGTACGGGTTCGATCCCACTTCGGACCATATATTGTTCTTCGTTTTTTTCTGTTGTTGTTTGTCTGTTAATTTTTCCGAGTGCTAACACATACTTATTTGTTCTATTATTCCCTATCTAGCTACCATCAGCCTTGTCCTCTAACATGACCTGTACTAATCATTCTATGTACCAATTCTATTCTATTCATGGAATCAGTTTCATTGCAGTCAGGGCATTCCCATACCCACTCCACCATCCATCCCAGCATTTCTCGAAGCGTAAAGAGAAGGATTTTTTTTCTGTACAGTGTTGATTGTAGGGAAATCTGCTTTTCCCGCCAAGCACTCCTTATCGACCAGACCCCTTTTCCACCTTTAGACTCATCCGTCTCAGTCAGTGAGAAAGTCTACGTACCGAAAGTCTGAAACGATTTAATTGAATTAATCTTCGACTCTTCTATACTTTTTAGTTTTGCGTATGCTTATATCTATAATACTGTTTTAATTGTGCGAATTCCTCTCCATTGAATTGTATTCGAATGGTCTACATTCCAAGAACCTCAACTCTTTTCTCTGCCCGAGTCTGTGCATTATTCTTGATTCCTGATCGTTCCCGCGCCGTTAGACATCGCCTAGGGCTTGTAGTGTGTTTCGTCGTCCATCTCTATTATGGGCAAGATGTTCGATCTTATCTAATGAGTCTATGTCTGCCGACTTTGCTTCTCTTTTAAGTGTTCTTTTTTAGTGTCTCTTTAGGTCTTACTATTTTTCTGTATCCTGATGTTTTCCATAAAAGAGCCTGTTTTGGAATTGTCTTATTTTCTCTCCTCACGTCCGATATATGTCCATCTTCTTTCCTAAATTGTAGATAAGATCCTTGGTTTCATGGTCGTTTCTCTTATTTCAATATCGGTCTTGCATTCATTTCATTGTACATAGAGTATTTTTCTTAGGCATTTGTCTTCAAAAGAGTATATTTTTTTTTCTCAATCTCTATTGATGTTTTCCAGCTTTCATATGCGTAGGTAAGGGTTGATAATACGTTTGAGTTTAATATTCTAAATTTGGTTTTCTTGCTTAGTATTTTTGATTTCCATATTTTGTCCATATTTTAAAAATTCGTAGCTGCTTTTGCTATCCTGCTTCTAATCTCTTTTTTTTTTTTTGTTTCACGTTCTTGATCTATATTACTACCAGTGGCATATTCTCTATGATACCGTAACTACCGCCGGTAGCCTGAACATATTAACGAAATACAAAAGGAAATGATAATTTATTATATTTTTAAATATAATTATATTACAAATTTTCGAATATTCTATTACACATTTCGTAGGCCAATATTATTTATTTGTTTTGATTTGCATTTATTAAAGTAAGGTTTTCATCTGGCCACTAAAACGTTTGTGAATGAAGCCGAAACTATTATAAAAAATAGTACACGAAACCACTAATCAGCAGCGGTACATTTCTCTTCTCTCCGACTTAGAATTAATGACCTTGACATTCAAAAATTCCCGTCAAAATTATACGGACGAGAGCTACCTCTATACTAATGCGGTTTCATGGATTATTTTTAGCTCTAGCCAATCAGAATCATCACAAATTAAAAGTGAAACTATGTGATTACCGGAACTTCCTAACCCATTTGTAACTACGTTATGCACATCAGCATCTGTAGAAAGAACTTTTTCTGCTCTCAAGAGAATCAAATCTTATTGTCGCTCAACTCAGACACAAGAACGCACATCTGGTTTGGCAATAATGTCCATTGAGAAATCATTCATTCAGAAACTTAGAAACCAATCCAACAGTACTTTCAATGAGAAAGTCATCGAAACATTTTCGTCCCAAACAAGACGGATATAGTCTACATATAAATAAGTAAGTGATTTAAAATGTAGTGATGTCATTAGCAAATATTACTTCATGTTAGCCTACTGAATATAATGTATGTCTTTATTTATTATGTCAGCGGTAGCCCAGACTCCAAAACCAGAATACGCCACTGATTACTACCTAGATATATATAGTGGTCTACTCTTTCTAGTGCCTGGCGAGATATATATTGCCCTCTGGAGTGTTGTTAATTTTCATTATTTTTGTTTTATTTCATTTGATTTCAAAATCCTATTTTTTTCCGCCACGGATAATAGGGTATCTGTGATATTTTGCATTTTGATGATACCGTCACTTAGGAGCACAATATCATCTGCAAAATATAGATCTTCCAAGTCATTCTTGTCCAAACAATTAATGCCATTATTGGCTCTGCAACATTTACTCAATACGTAATCAATGGTAATCCCAAATAGCAATGGTGATAGTATACATCCCTGTTTGACTCCTGTTTCAACTCGAAACGAATCACTCATTCCCTCCACTGTGCGAACTTCTCAAGGACAGCCGTCATATACGTCTGTTATAATTGTTGGTGGTATTTCGTAATGTTTCAAGATATTCCACAAGGACAATCTATGCTGTCAAACAATTTTTAAAATCAATGAAATTACATATTAATGGTTGTTGTTTTTCTGTATGTTCTTCTAATATTATCCTTAGCGTGAATAGAAAGGGTCAAGACAGCTTCTCCCCTTTCTGAATCCTACTTGTTCTTCTCACATAATATTATCTACAACATCTTTTATTCTGTACAGCATGATTCTACATAAAACTTTGGAGGCAACTGATAAAAGCGTAATTCCTCTCCAGTTATTGTAATCTTTAAGATTGCTTTTATTTAGGTAATTTGATAATGATCCCTTTCTTCCGGTTTTGTAGGAACGTTTTCTTCATAAGACTGGCAACAGGCAATCACCATACCAATATGGAAAAAGAAAGGTAGCAAAAGAGACTGCAATCAATATAGAGGTATATCTCTTCTCAGCCATGTAGGAAAGCTATGCGCCAAAATCTTGGAAAAAAGGCTGAGACCAATAATAGAACTACAGTTAAGCGATTCTCAAATGGGGTTCCGAAAAAAACAGAGGATGTACCGACGCACTATTCACACTAAAACAGCTTGCAGAAAAAACGACAGAACACAATCAAAACATATACATAGCCTTCATTGACCAGGAAAAAGCATTTGACAGAGTAAACAGAGAACAACTACGGGAGATACTAATAACATACGGAGTAAGCCAACATCTAACCAACCTTATTAAAAGCCTCTTCGTCAACAGCAGCTGCAGGGTCAGAACAGCAGCAGGCTACACAGACCACTTCGAAGTTAGATCAGGCGTAAGACAGGGATGCGTACTATCCCCCCTACAGTTTATTACATACATGGACGATATATGCAAGCTAGTCAACCCATCAGAGATAGAGGAGATCAACGAGCTTCTATTTGCAGACGACCAGGCACTAATACATGAAACAATAGAAGACCTACAAGAACACTTAAACAAACTCAACATCTCAGGCACAAAATACAACATGAAAATCAACATCAACAAAACAGAAGTCATGAACATTGTCAAAAATAAACAGAACATCAACATAACTATAGAAGGCAGATAACTAAAACAAGTAGAGGAATTCAAATACCTAGGAAGTCTCATGACAAACGATAATTCTCAAACGGCAGAGATAGAATCAAGATGCAACAAAGCTTGTAAAATCATCGGACAGTTATCACCACTATTGTCCAACAAGGAAATAACTCTGGAGGCAAAACGAGCACTATACAATACAATCTTCATCCCAACGTTGTGCTACCAATGCCAGACCTGGACCCTAGATGCAAGAACAATAAGAAAAATAACCTCTACAGAGATGAAATGTGTTAGACGAATGACAGGATACAGTCTGAGAGATAAGATCAGAAATGAAGAACTGAGAAAAAATCTAGGAATAGCCTCCGCCATAGAACATATAAGGAAACAACAGATAAAATGGTTTGGCCACGTGACAAGGCAGAAAGAACAAAACACAACACAACGAGCTTTCAACAAACGTTGTTAGAACACCAGACCCAAGGGTCGACCACGAACAAGATGGGTCGATGGAATATTAGAAGCACTAGGAAACATAACAGCAGCAGAGGCGAACAGAAGAGCAAAAGACCGAAGATTATATCTCCCATCGACGCTGAAAGGCAGATGAGGAAGAAAAGAAAAAGAAGAAGACGTTTCTTCATCCCAAATGTAAACTGTCTTAGGTGGTATAGATTTTGATTATTGATTGTTTTCAGCATCTCTGATTAATGTCTAGATGTGGAGTTTTTCCAAGTTTCAAACTGTATCAGATGACGGATACAGACGGTTAACAGAGAATACAGGAAATGTTCAGCCTATCAGGCTTTTTTGTTAGCACTAGAAGTTAGTAAGGTGCTATCTTTAACAGGAACAGGTCCGCCATTTGATGTAAAGGAACCTTTTGTTGTTTCTGTAAATTATATAATACCTTGCTATTTCCAGTTTTAGTCTGTTGTTTGATGTGTGATGGTGATGGTCTAATCACCAACTAATTACTACATCAAGCTTGGCAGATAGTGCTCGTAAGCCTGGGAGGGCCGACCATCTAAGGGCAGAATCCTTCCACAGAAAAGACAATCTGCTGCCTTGCAGGAAGATTGGGGACAATCAAAGGCTAAGGAAAGCAAACCTGAATAAAATGCTGACTGAAATCGGATGCACTGGGCCACTGGCGAACACAGTGCAACGTTTTAACAAGTAATCAATCAGAATGGATCTAAACGACTCTAATTATGATAGAAACCACCGCTGACCGGAAAGGCTTCAAGAAACAGCTGAATATAATACACTGGAATGCGGAGGGCACATACCACAAAAAAAGCTCTAACAATCAGACTAGCAGAGGAGGAGATAGACGTTGCCTGCATCCAGGAAACTCATCTTAATCCTCGGCACAGATTTATGATCAGGGGCTACCAAACATTTAGACAAGACAGGGAAGGTCACAAGTGTGGAATTCTTATACTTATTAAAAAGTCAATCCCAGCAAAACTGATAGATGTAGTCACAAACGGAGAGGCAGAGATAATTGGTACAGACCTATACATTAACTCCGCTAGTATAAGGATATGTAATATATACTGTCCAAATGACAAATTACCGAAGCTGGAGTTAATGGAAATAACACCATCAAAGTGTCTGGTAGTAGGAGACTTTAACAGCCACACTGAAATGAAAGATGGGGATATAAGGAGTCCAATGTTCGAGGTGAAGAAGTGGAAGAATGGGAAATAGACAACAACCTATTCCTCATAAACTCTAGGGAGGACACCCCCCCCCCAACCTTCTCCTCAAGTAGATGGAAAACAACTTCCACTCCCGACCTAGCATTTGCAACTGTAGACATATCTATCAAAATAACCAGAAAAGTGCTGAACCAACTTGGAGATTGTGACCATAGACCAGTCAAACTTTCAGTGGCTCTTGCTCACAAACAGGAGTTGCAAATACCTCTTCCCCACTGGAACTATAAGAGAACAGATTGGGCAAAGTTTGCAAGGCTCACTGATGCATATACTGCGCCTATCAACACCCATGAAAAGAAGGTCAATAATATGATAGAGCGGTTAACAAATGGAATCCTGAGAGCTGCTAAAGATTCCATTCCTAGAGGAGCAAGAACAAACTACAAGCCATACAAGGAAATACAAAGACTAGAAGAGGAACTGGACTCTGCCAGAGAACTAGCGGAAACATCACACAGCACTGAGAGCAACATTGCCTACAAAGCAGCCTCGGCCAAATACAGACGTGAGGTCATGATATCAGCAAGACAGAGCTGGATAGACAAAACAGAGAGCCTTAATCTAGACAAAAATGGTCATAAACTATGGAAACTTGCGAAAGCTTTGAGCGACGAAAACAACTGCCGACCTCCAATATCATTAACACACAATCAGAACATCCTCACAGGCAAAAGGGCAGCAAATCTACTGATAGAGACTTACAAAAACATTAGTACAATAAACATTCCAATAGACAAACAGGAAGCTGCAAGACGGGAAAACCAAGATGCAAAACACATGCCTTTAGCACCAGAAAAGCATCAGACGACCATCTTTACCCCAACTGAATTAGATGTTCCTCTCAAAGGATTGAAGCTCAAAAGTTCCCCTGGTAAAGATGGAATCTCCAACGAAATGCTCCTAAACCTGGGACAGAAAGCCAAGAGCCAGCTTCTAAGGATAATAAATGCTAGCTGGAAGAGAGGTCATGTGCCAGCAATCTGGAAAGAAGCTATTAAGGTGCCCATCCTCAAGCGTGGAAAATACCCACTAGACCCAAGTAGCTATAGACCAATTAGCCTACTGAGCTGCCTGAGTAAACTCATGGAAAGGCTGGTTAACAGAAGACTTATGTGGCATTTGGAGACAAAACAACAAATCGTACCACAACAAAGTGGCTTCCGTCAGCACAGATCAACTGACGACCTGGCCACCTACATTGCACAGGAAATAGAGGATGCTCTACAAGAAAAGAAACACACACTGGCAGTGTGGGTCGACATGGAGAAGGCTTTTGATAGGGTTTGGCGAGAGGGTTTAAAGAACAAGCTTTTGAGACTTGGCATCCAGGGTCGTTTATTCAATTGGGTCTCTCAATACCTTCAGGATAGAACGGCCAGAGTACAAGTTCAAGGTCAACTAAGTAAGAAGGTCTCTATCGAACAAGGTGTCCCACAAGGCGGAGTTTGTCCTCAACACTTTTTAATTTTCATAAATGACATCGTAATGGACATTCCACCCAGAATACACTCAGGTATCTGGCTTTATGGGCTCGCGAGGAAAGTATGTCGGTGGCTGGACCCAGGATGCAAAATGCCCTAGGTGAACTTGAAAAATGGACGAACACCTGGTTCTCAATGAAATCAACGAAAAAAAAAAACTGCATATACAATTTTCAGCCTATCAAGAAACACACTCTCTGCAAAATTGAAGATAAAAGACCATACACTCCCTATTGACCAAAACACAACATATCTTGGCATCACCATGAATCGCAGAATGACTTGGAAAAATCAGATAGACAAAGCAAGGGAAAAAGCCAGAAAAGGAAAAAAATATTATGAAGAAATTGGCAGGAACGGGCTGAGCGGGGGGGGGGGGGGGGGGGGGGGAGAGCAATATTTTGAAAAGACTATACGTAGGAAGAGTCAAACCAGTTCTAGAGTATGGAGTCACAGCCTGGGCTATGGCTTCCAAATCACACCTTAGCAAAATTAACAGAACACAGAACCAAGCTGTCCGTATCATCACTGGTGCTATGATATCTACACCTATCAAGACTCTAGAAACAGTAACAGGTTACAATCCTTAGATGACAGACGGGTCATTAAAGTATTGCAACAAGCGGAGAAATATAGAAGGCTCCTTAGCCACCCCATGCACCAAAGAATAACTGGTTCCGTAATTGTACGACTAAAGAGGAGCAACTTTGCTGCAATTGCCAATGAACTAACTACTGGAGACCCAGTACTTTCACAAACAATATCGAAACCCTTGGGCCCATTTGATATGTCTGCTCATGGAAAACATAAAATACCAGAACTTAAGGAAAATATAAAAGGAATCATGAAAAAAGGCACCCAATCAGACACAGAAAGAAAACACGTAGCAGAAAAACACATACACGATACCTACCCACAGGACTCTTGGTCACACATATACACAGATGGCTCTGCTACAAATGCCACCAGAAATGGATGGGGAGGTGTGTTCTTGACGTTGAATGATCAGGACGAGATCACCAAGTCAATAGTTACTGGAAAATTCTCAAACAACTATAAAGCAGAAACTGAGGCCATTAGAGATGCTGCAACACTGGCTACTCAACACAAAAATAACATGCACAATAAATTGGTGATTCTGACTGATGCACTGTCAGTATTATCAGCTCTTAAAAGCCTCAAGAACAATGAACTAGATGGCTTGAGAACAACCCTGGACCAACTATGCAATAACTTCCAGAGAGTAGTCATTCAGTGGATACCATCACACTGTAATATACATGGGAATGAACGTGCAGACAAATTAGCTAAAGAGGGAGGGAGATTACCACAAGAGAACCATCTTCTCAGTTATGATGAAGCCAAATCCATCCTCAAGGGTCAGTTTCATGAAAAATGGAAACTCTCTCTCTCTGCGATCAGGACTCAATCAGAGTAGGATTCCAGACTCTCACATGAAGTCAGCTGTCAGGCTAAGGGTGTTGATTGCCCCCACAGACAGAACATCACAATTAGAGTCTGCCAGATCCACACTGATTGAACACCCGTTAAAACGTTGCACTGTGTTCTGCGCCAGTGGCGCAGTGCATCCGATTTCAGCCAGCATTTTATTCAGGTTTGCTTTCCTTAGCCTTTGATTGTCCCCAATATTCCTGCAAGGCAGCAGATTGTCTTTTCTGTAGGGGGATTCTGCCCTTAGATGGTCGGCCCTCCCAGGTTGACGAGCACCATCTGCCCGAGTCACTAGAAGTGACTAACACAGACATGCACACACAAAGACACGAGATGTGACCAACACAGACATGCACACACAAAGACACTAGATATGACTAACATAAACATGCACACAAAGATATGAGACATCACTAACCCATACATGCACACACAAAGATATGACACATGACCAACACAGATACACACTAAGATGATAGCTGCATCAAAAATGGAAACGAGAACACCCAAAGCATAACGAGAGTGACGGATACCACCAACTATCAAGGAGGGATTAAGTCATCATACTTCGCCTACGCACTGGCCACAATAGAATGAGAAATCACATGTTCATCAAATTCAAAATAGGAACTACCAGCCAATGCCACTGTACACTAGACAATATGACTACAAATCATGTTCTACAGGATTGCCGACAGTACACATTCCTGAGAAGAGCAATGTGGTCCACGCCCACCTCCCTGGAAGAGAAACTATATGGGGCAATCGATTCGCCTAAACAGACAGCTGACTTCATGAGAGAGTCTGGAATCCTACTCTGATTGAGTCTTGATCGCAGAAAGAGAGAGAGAGAGAGAGAGAGAGAGAGATTTCCAGTTTTGGGGCTACTTCTGCTTCTACTGCCAGATTATCGATATAAGTTCTTTTATTTTATCACGTCTTGCGGAGTCTTTCATCATCAAGATCCTTTTATGTTGGTTTGGCTAGTATTTTACCAAAGTCAGTCTTGACATTTAACAAGGCTGGTTTGGCTACACGCCTATCTTGGATATGCTTCCATGTGATGACTGATTTCCATGCTTTTTTTTTCAGTTTCTTTAAATCCAACACTTAATTCGGCTGATGTTAATATTGCTGTGTTGTGAATATCTCAAAGTTCATATGTGCCTCTGGGTTTTCGATTAACCATAGTGGACGTGGTGGTATTAAGAGTCACATAAATAAAGCGAAACATACGAGAGCCGTCGCTACAGCTGCATCAAGCTCGTCGTTAACAATATTTTTTTCGAGCTGAACAGATCTAATAAAATATTACTAACACAACTATTCTTTCAATACTATGCATTGTCACAAATATGAACCACTTTTATGAAAGTATCAGTTTGAACAATGATAAGAATATAGAAAACTCACTCATCTTCACACCCATAAATATTGACATTCTAGAAGTGAAGATTTCAAACAAGTAACCGTGAGGGGACATAGTGTTCCAGCTTTGTTTGTAACAACAACCCTCCCAAAAAAAAATCTAGTGTATATAATTAAAGAAACAAATATTTCTGTTTTTTGTCACTCCTGTTCACTTTTGTTTCTTAATTAATTATTTGAGTTGTCATGACCCTGAAGTTGACAGAATTGATGCTATCCTTTGTGTTATTTTGGTTCATGTGTATGAATTTATTCTTATAACTTGAACAAGATATTTTTTATTTTAAAAATCATTTATTAAAGTAAATATGACCAATATAGAAATTCTATCATATGTGTCATTGTTTTCTTTCTTCATATTAGTTCCTTATGAATGTTGTCCTGTATCAGCTGTCAATCAGACTCAGCAAATGAAAAGAAGGCTGACGCCAATTGTGTTGCAGCATCACTAGTATTTTATTGAAATATGTTATCTTGAAACTTATATAGCTGAATGACATACAAGATGTGTCTAAAAGGTTCTGTGAATGGTCCAGCATCTCACTGGTAAAATGGACCAGATGCGCATGAATGCACATGGCCATTCAGAGACACTCCTAGGTTCTGTCAAGAACACAGCACCATGAGCTTTGACAAAGTGAGACTTTGAAAAGGACTTTTTCAAGCTTGCCAACAGCCTATGCTTCGAAAAGCGACAACATCTTAATATTACTCACAGTAACTATCTGTTAGCACCTAAGGTGATGACCATCCTAGAGCTTTGGCTAAATGAGTCCCAGAAAACACTTTTGAACGAGCTGGAGTTTAAGTACACTAAATTAGTCCCAAACCACTACAACATCGTCCACTATCTTAACCTCAAGCTCTATAACAGTCCTGGCCATGTGGGTCACTAGATCCAGAGAGCAAAGAAGTTAGCACAAGAAGCCTGGACATGCAGGACATGATTCTGTATGTGTCTAAGGCTACCAAGGGTGTTATTACACTTCCCCCGATTTTTTTCAAATTGAACATTGTTCTGCAATCTTTGGCAGACTTTAAAAAGCAACTCAAATTTTCACAACTGTCTGCTAGCATCTGAGCCGATGACAATCCAAGAGTTGGTGTTGTGTGATAATCAGCAAACAGTCTTGAATGATCAGGAGGAAAGTTCATGCAGTTCTCAAACTTAAAAGAAACGGTACCTGGCCCACTATCACAAACTTCAAGCTCTATCATAGTCTTGACTTGCATGTCATGAAGATTCACAGGACGGTGAAGTTCAGCGTGCAAAACTTCTTTGAAGCTGTACATCAAGATTGAACTACCTCAGCTATGGTCAAAGTCAGACATCTAGCTTGCCAACAACACAGTCTTTGATAAGTGACTTACATCTTCACAATTCTCACAGCAACTACCCACTAGTATCTGAAATGATGATAACCCTCTCCATGTTGCAGATGTTTGGGACTAACTCAGTGAAATTACCCCCACCAGTTCATTTAAGATTGTTCGCTGGTAGTCACAGAGATGGTCATTGTTCCAGGTGCTAGTGGGTAGTTGCTGTGAGCATTTTAAAGATGTGAGTTGCTTACCATAGAATAAGTTGTTGGTATACTTGAAGAATTCTTTTTGAAATCTGACTTTGCCAAAGCCTGCAGCATGGTGGTTCAATCTTAATATAGGTCTTCATTTGAGCTATATAAAGATATGTCGAACTTCAGTGCCCTGTGGATCTTCATGGCCTACATGTCCGTTCTATGATAGAGCTTGAGATAGTTGACGATGCACAGTTTTTCTTACAGAGGTTTGAGACTAATTTTATGAACTTTACCCTCCCAGCTTGTTGAAGATTGTTAGCTTGTAGTTACTTAGCCACGGCTCGGGACAGTCAGGTGATAGTGCGTAACCGTTGTTAGGGCTGTGAAGATGTGAGTTTCCTTCTAAAGACTGCATTCTGGCAAAGTTAAAGGAGTCCCTTTTCGATATCTGACTGCTAAAGCTTGCAATGCTGTTTTCAAACTCAACAGAACCTGTAAGAGTATCATAAAACCATCTTCTTCTACCTTTCAGCTCCCTGTGGAGTATAGGTCTTCAACAAACACTTTGCAAGTCGCTCTGTTTCTTGCCATTCTTTTAAAATCAGTCCATGTCTTCCCCATCATCTTCATCTCTGCTTCTGTCTGTCTTCTCCAAGAATTTTTGGTCTTCCTCTTTGTCCTGGAACCTGGGGATTCCAAAAAAAGGGCCCGTTGTGTAATACTCTCAGTTGGCTTCCGCAGTGTGTGTCCTATCCAGCGCCATCGTCCTCGCTGTACCTCTTTATCTACTGGTATTTGACTGGTACATTTCCATAATTCTATGTTAGTGATTTTGTCCTGCCATTCCCATCCTTCTATTCTGCGTAAGCATCCATTAATGAAAGTCTGTATCTTCATGATTGTCAATTTTGTTGTTCTCCATGTTCACAGCCATATAATAGGACTGACTTAACACTGGAGTTGAACATTTTTGTTTTTGTATCATAACACCATAGATAGCATTAAGCACGTACATAATCATGACGAGCATTCCCAGATATTCAATATCGCTGTACGGTTTCATCAAGTTTCCTGCACTAAACTTCCCCACATTTGGATCTACATGAACCGCATGACCAGACTATGATAAAGCTAGATGTTGCGATAATGGACGATGTACCACTACTAGTTGCACAGGTTTGGGACTAAACTGGTGAACTTATCCCCCATTTTGTTCAAGAGCGTTCGCTGGTATAGTCCGTTCAAAAATTCATAATCACACCTGAATTAGTTTTGCGTGATAACCGTTTGTTATTTTGCTATCAAATTTTGCGTGCAATCTTAGAATATTGATGACGTTATAGAAATATTTTTTGCTCTGAGAAATTTGATCTAGTTTAAAAGTTTTTTTCTTTAGGCTATATTAAATTCACCCTGTTCGAATTTGACACCATTTTAGGATATATACATTAATTTGGTGCGGTCGTTCACGTAAAATAGTTTGGCTATTGCAGAAACACTAACTTCAGGAAAATCCCGTGCACAAAACTGAATTGTTATTGAACAACATGACGCACCACGGCCTTGGCATTAATTACCGATCGGAAGGCGTTTCTTTATTAATTGTGTGAAGACTCAGTAGACAATTTGTTGACTTTAAATACCAACATTTATATCTAAATTACAATGAGTTTGAAATGCAAATTTATAACTATGCAAAAGGTTACTTTTTTACTATATCAGCACTTCCTTAGGGAATCCAAGATGGGGCATTTATATTGTGATATTCATGACCCAGAGAGACGAACGCTACTCGCGCTTGGTCTTAATAGATAGTCATTTTCTCGTTGGATTAAACAAGACTCAGAGTGCACTCATGTCAATCAAGGAAGGAAAAGGAAAGTCGACAGCTTTGACATGGATGTCATAAAACGTGAGATATTGAAAATGTTTGCTAATAATGTAATTGTTACTCTCAGGAATTTGAAATTAAAATTGCATGCAGACTGCAATATTGACATTTCTAAAAGTACTCTTTGGAAGATTGTGCGAGGAGCCGGCTTCACTTTCAGAAAAACTGTTGGGGCAGGAATATTATTTGTGAAAAACCACACTTGGTCATTGCTCGAAGCAAATACCTGAGACAGATCCGTGAGCGGCGGAGTGAACGGTATGATATTGTATATTTGGACGAATCATGGGTCAACGCACACCACACCTATGCTAAAGAATGGCAGTCAGTAAATGGCAAACTCAAAAGAATAATTCCGAGCAGCAAAGGCAAGCGCATTATATTAACGCACGCTGGAAGCACTGAAAACGGCCTTGTCCATGATGCGGGACTTATTTTCCAATCAAAAAGTACCGACGGTAGGGACTACCATACTGAAATGAATGGAAACATTTTCAGGCACTGGTTGGAGAACGATCTTTTACCAATCCTGGAGAGACCTTCATGCATAGTCATGGAAAATACATCATACCACAATGTCGTATCAGAGGAAGACAAAGTGCCTACTGCATCAAATACAAAGAGCAAATTAGGACATGGCTTGCGATTGAAAATGTCAAATTTGACGACACATATATAAAACCCGAATTGTTACAACTTGTGAAGAATACGAATAAGAAAAAGGTGTACCATGTTGACAAAATCATTGAGAAATACGGCCACACCTCTCTTCGACTCCCTGCATATCATGCGCACTTTAATCCAATCGAACTTGTCTGGGCTCACGTCGAAGGATAAGTTACAGAACAGAACAGGACGTTTAAAATGTGTGATGTTGAAGTTCTGACACGCGAATCTCTTTCAAAAATAGACATTTAGTTCTGGAAGAAGTGTGTTGAACATGTGCTGTGGGTGGAAGATGCGCACTGGAAACGAGATGGATTACTATTTGTCCAGCCCGTAATGATTATCAACCTCTTGGAATCGTCAGATTCGGAATGATTAAAATTAAGATGAATTCAATTCCAGCTGTAGTTAGGACGTCCTGGGTGACCGAAGGACAAGACTAATTGTAACCAATTGAATTCATGTTTGCAAATACACATAACGAACAACACCCACAATTAAGCACTATGTAGATACGCCTCTGACAAGAATTGCAGTAAACTGGAAAATTTAACACGATTACTGTAAACTCTAAAATTGGAATCAACTTGTGTGATATCGTCATAAAAGATCAAAGGAATTCGCTGATGTGCAAAATCTGTTGTGTTTGTGGAATAAAAAAACACCAAAATCTTTGCGTCATCAATATTCTAAGATTGCATGCACAATTTGAAACCAAAATAACAAGCGGTTATCACGCATAACTAATTCAGGTGTGATTATGAATTTCTGAACGGACTATAGTCACTTAGCTACAACATAGGGACGGTCATAACCTCAGTTGCTATCGGATGATTGTTGTGAACATTGTGAAGATGTGAGTTACTTTCAGAAGACCGTGTGGTTGGCAAGAATGAAGAAGTCTTTTTGAAGTCTGACTTTGTCAAAGCTTGCAGATTGGTGTTCAATCTCAATGGAACCTGGGAGAGAGTCATAAAACTTGCGGTAACCTTAGATATATATATATTTATAATATATATAGAGTCGTTATTTGCAAAGAGCTTGGGGTTTCGATAGTTGACTACATACAACACCTTGATGCCGATATTTGGGAAACGAGCAAATAAATTCAGTGTTGCTATAAAGTTGGTAACAAGAAGCCAGTAGTGGTGTGGTGACAGTTAATAGAAAATGAACACAACAGAATACTGACGTTCAGAAAACGAGAACAATGACAACACATGATATTACGACATCTAAGATGATTGGGACAAGTAAGTTAAGGAGAAGTGAGGGATAAGAAATGAGAGAGAGAGAGATATGTGCTACATGTTGGAGGAAAGGTGAAATGTAGAAATATTTAAGTATAAGTATATATATATATATATATATATATATATATATATATATATATATATATATATATATATATATATATATACAGATAGAAAGACCAATGAGGAAGTTCTCAAAGAGGCCAACACAAAAAGGGAGCTCTTAAAAAACATCAGAAAAAAGCAATCAACATTTCGGGCACATCATGAGAAGAGGTAAGTTGGAATACTTGGTTACAACTGGCAAAATAAAAGGAAGGAGAGATCGCGGACGACAAAGAGAGAAAATACTGGATAGCTTGGTATCATGGATTGGAAAACAGTCAACAACAGAACTGATACGATGCACTGTAGATAGAAGATTGTGGAGGGACATGATCGCCAACGGCAGGGTACATGATGAGGATATATATATATATATATATATATATATATATATATATATATATATTATATATATATATAAATGAGACTTTGCATGTAGGCCGAATCAGATCGATCGCTGCAGAAAGTGCATACGGGGTTTGATTAATTTCGGTTCTACATTGCACTTCTCTGCGTTAAAGTCAAAATTATGATCTACTTATTACATCTGCGTCGATAAAGCGGCGTCGAACGCCGACAATATTCCATTTTCGACAAATCAAGTGTTGTGAATGCGACCTTCTGCCGTCTAAACTTGTTGTTCGCTTTACGTCACATTCGTGCTGTTCATGACCGTTGTTGGAACTCCTTGACGCAAATTATTTATATGTTACTCATTAATGTGAAATGCTTCGTCAGCCGCAGTTTTATCTCTTTAGGTAATTTGCCCAGTGTTTTGTTCTTGTTCGTCGTAGGCTGCATTCACTAGAGTAATAAAGAATCTAAAGGGCGCGTCATTGCTGTGCGTGCGACATTGTTATGTGCGCTACGTCATCGTAATGACTCATCGTAAATCCCTAGATCGGCCTTACGCTAATCTTACGGTCAGTTGTTTGATATGCGACGGGGATAATCTGACGACTAACTGTGTGTTTATATGTTCGGAATTGGAGTCAACAACACTGGTCTAACATCATCAAGCGCTATACATTTTTAAAAAATATGACGATCATCACTTTCGGGAGGACGTGAACTTCTGGTATATGGTGGATAGGCGGCAGGAACCATTCCAGGCTATGCATGAAAAGTGTTCCTTGTTGCAGTTTCCTTATATTCCCAATCCATGGATGACTTGTTGGTCACGAGGCAAGACACCGGCCTCGAGACAGAGAGGTTGCAGGTTCAAATCTCGTTACACCGGTTGGGATTTTTATTTAAGATTTCTCTCTGAGGCAACCACCACTGGTCTCAGCAGCGAGACCCGGCTTGAAACGTCAATTACTCATCGACGTAAAAAAACAAAGGTACCTTCGAAGTCGGGGTTATGTACATGTGCGGCGAGGGACCCCTGTGCACACGGCTGGCAGGGAAAAGGGATTAACACGCAAAATTCAGTTCCTAATCTCTAGGGACTTCGTCAGAGTTGAAAGCTGGCGAACACAACAACAACAATATACCGTGCTGTTGCTGGGAAAAGGTGGACGTGAGCGGAAGTGATCTCGGTGACTGGGGAAATCCCTCGCTGACCTTTATATGCTTGTACAGGGTGGTCGTGACTTAGGTGTCGTATTTTGGGGAAATCTGCTGACCTTGATGTTTATATGATTTAGTGGGAAAATGTATTTCTGTGTCGCGGGGGGTACCGGGAGTAGTGAATTAAGGTATAAATAATGGATACCACCATTCTGGTGCCACCGTCTTATATATAATACTAATACATGATAGTGTTAAATGGATAAAGGGGAGGTGACTACGTTATCAGAATGGACCTGTCGCTCGATGTAGAAAAAAGAAAATGAGTTTCAGTGTTGCGTGTATGTGTATTTTGAACCCCGTGTGTTTTAAACCCCATATTTTTAGCACCCTGGCCTGCTTTTTTGGTTAGGACCTCTGTGAAAGTATCTTTATCTAACTTGTTGCGGTGTTTATTAAGACCCTTGGTGCTAACTCTCGCATAATCCCCAAAGCAGTAATAGGTCTTGCTGTACAAGGATATCATCCCATCACCAGAATATTCCAACTTGAACAGACAAGGAGACCGTTTGTCATGAATAGTCGTGTTATTGAGGGATACGTGGAAGAAGCGTAATACCCAGTGCTTCTGTGTCTGATAACAAGATGGTGGCCATAATTAATTTTAAAACGGGTTGTTTGACTATCAAACACATCCCTTAGAACACCAGACCAGTCTGTGGTGAATGGTCGTGCTGGAGAGTGGAAGAAAGTATGTGTGGAAATTGACTTGTTGATACTAGCGTGAGTGTTTATAACTGACCAGTTTTGTTGATATACGTCGCGTACATCAGCCGGCAGTGTTGCTAAAGGGTCATCATTCTTGTGTTTTTTACTCTCAGGTGATTGTTCTTCGTCTATCTTTCGTTTGGTCGATGATGAAGGGGCCAATGGGGCAGTGTGTGATGTTATAGAAGATGTTAACGAGGAAGCTGATTTTGAAGAAGGTTAAATTTAGTCCCAATGTCAAAAAAGTACCTCTCATACTCCAAGAGTTAGACTCAAAACCCAAAAAGTTAGTCTCATAGTCAAAAAGTTAGACTGAAAACATTTTGTCCCAAAGTCAAAAAATTTAGTCCTAATGTCTAAAAAGTTCGTCTCATACTCCAGGAGTTAGACTCAAAACCCAAATGTTTAGTATCATAGTCAAAAAGTTACACTCAAAACCCAAAATATTTAGTCCCAAAGTATAAAAAAAATTAGTCCCAAAACACAAAATATTAGAACCAAATAAAAAAAAAAAAAACTTAGATGCATACTCAAAAAAAAATTAGTCCCAATATCAAAAATGTTCGGCTCATACTCCAAGAGTTAGACTCAAAACTCAAAAACGTTAAACCCAAAGTCAAAAATATTAGATGCAAAATCAAAAACAAATTTAGTCCCAATGTCAAAATAGTTCGTTTCATACTCCAAAAGTTAGACTCAAAACCCAAACTATACCAGGATCGAACACGTTTCTTTCTTTCCGTTAAGGTTATTGTTATCTCTCCATGCTCTTTGTGTCGTTACGTTGTTTGCTTGCTTGCGCCTCTTCGAAAGTCGTCCTTACCAATATTCACCAAGGGTGCTTCCGCACGATGATGGACGATTCTCGATATGACTGACGCCTAACTTGACAATTTCTCGCACCAGCGGTGTACTGCTGTATAGTGCGACTGTGCCCACCAATGGCGTCGCTCACCTTGACTGTTGCCTGGCTAAATGACTTGCCGCAAAACTGATAACAAGGCCGCCATGATAATAACCAGACAGCAATGCCCCCCCCCCCCCCCAGTGGCGTCGCTCACCTTGATAATCAACTTGATTGCCCCGTGCTGAGAACAATGGCCAATGGATCGTATAGTGTAGTCTCCGCGTTAGTGCATGACAATTTTTCACAGCGTTTGCTACGACCGGGACAGACGATTATAGATATTGCTATAAAACATCAAGGAACAATTCAGAAACACATTCCTGGGTATTTATTCATCTTCGGAAATCATTTTACAGTTGACAGTTGTAATTACACTTGGGCCAACAATTCCGCCACTATCACACACACTCTGCAGCCTGGCTGCGACACCCACAATAGTTTGACGACCAGGGTTCAACTCCCCTAGCCACTAAAGTAACTTGATAATTATGCAGACGATCAGGGTACACTTCCCTCTCGTTGATATCATAATTGACTAATTTGTTGGACGCTCAGGGTACACTCCCCCTCGCCAACCTGATAATTCACTGGAGAATAATACTCCTGCTCGCCCTGTCCTAGCTCCAGGACCAGTGCGAGCTCTTGCGATACTTATTGCTAATTCTGGTGTGCTACGATACCCTCCAAGGAATCTGCCCTTGAAGTTAACAGGGGATTGCTCCCTCCTTGAAATATTAGACTGTTCGTCGCACCTGGGCGCAACTACATTTCATGGGGACTTCATCTGAAATCCACTCAGTGTTTAATCACGTCTGGATCACACTGTGCGTGTTCTACGACACGTTGACCGAGCCTTCCCTCTCTGAAAAGACTCATACCGCAATACAAATAGGTCGTGTGCCACACGTTATATCAGCCTTTCCTCTCTGAAAAGACTCCTCTCTAAATGCTTAGTGTTAGTGTACTACGACACTTTATATTAATGAAACACCATTACTGTCTCTAACTCTGTCTCTACTAGCGAACTCATAATCGTTCACTCCTCTCTGGGAATTAACTTCATAACTAGTCACTAATTAGTTAACACGGTCCCTCTTACTAAGAACCACTTGTGTGTGTCCGTCCTTTAATGAAACACTGCATTACAACACTTCTATTCTATTCTATCACTGACACTAACTCATTACTTGAGTCTACCGTTCCTACTCTATCCTGTTACTGAATAACTCAAACATGATCACAGTACCAGCTGTAACAAACTAACACAAAGCTGTCTGCATATGATCCTCGCCAGGTCTCAACTCTAACTAAAACTCAAACTATCCTTTTTACTGACTTAACACCCCTCGATCTCGTTTTTGTATCTCTCCTAATTCCGTGTTGCATGACCTATTCACCGTCATAATTTCCACGTGGGCCTTCTGAGCTCTTTTAACTCCCCTTCCATTTAACATACTCGCAATTTATCACTGCTATCTCCTAGAGTACTTTCAACCCATTACTGCTCTCCCCTACCTTATTATTACTGCCCTCCGCCTGCTTTATTGCCTCCTATCTCCTCCTAGTTATTTTTTCAATCATAATAACTACCACGTACCATCAATCCCAAGTACTACTCCCCTATTTGTGTCTCTTTCCATATATCTCCATGGTCCTCTCCTTAGTTCCGTTACTGAATCTATTTTTACTTGTATTTGGAACCACCTCCATCTTCTCTTACTATCATCCCCTCTACTTCTACCTTTCCTTTCCTTTCCCCTCATACTTTGTCTCCGTCAGTCAATGTCGTCGCCTTGTCTCCAGATTCCACCTATGGGTCCTATGGAACCCCCAGACCAGACCTATGTCCCTTGTTTATTTCCAATATGATATTTTCACGTCACTAAATTAGTCTCGTCCTGTATACTCCTCCTTCTAACCTATCCCCCCATCTTCTATACTTCTTCTTACCTTCTCCTATCCATTTCTATTCTGTCTACCTACCCATCTCCTACATTGCATTCCGCAATATCTCCTATTGTCTATTCAATAGATTCCTTGTGTAGCCTTTTCATTCCGGATACACTCCCGGGACTACACCATTCTACTTTCCTCATTACTCACAGACCTTTCCCCAATTCGCTTAATTGGTTCTTGCCTGCTTACTCTGTGTAGCCCAATCATCCCAGATTAGTACTTCGCTACAACACCTTAACCTCCCTGTGAAGCCTAATCATTCCAGATTAGTCCTTCGCTACCACTTCAATTTCCTCCGATCTTCTACTGTTCGTCACTCCTACTCCTTTTTCTTTCAATGTTCTATTTAATTACCCTTATTTCTTATTACTTCCCTTATCTGTTACCCCCCCCCCCCCCTTTTCCCGCTGCTATTACTCACTTAGGCTTTCTTTTCTTCCTATGTTTTATTCCCCTTAGATCCTTAAGTGCAATGTAGAACAAAAATTAATCAGACCCTGTATGCACTTTCTGCAGCAATCGAGAGATATTGGACTAGATCCGCCATCTTGAATTCAATAAAATGAAAATATAAGGAAGAAAAGTATCTTTCAAGAAACTTTCGGATGGTATTTTGCTGACTCTATACTACTTTCGCCCCACTCATCGCTAAGGTACTAAGGGCTTTGTTATCTCAATGTGCTTACTTTTACACCCTCATGGACCCTCAGTCTTTACCTGTCTCACGCTTGAATGCGTCATAACCCACCTGACATCTGTTCTAACCACGTGACTGCCCAGCATGGAAAGCCTTTCCTCCGGTATTTGAGAGAAATCTCTCACAGTGAGCAGATTGATTCGGCCTACATACTAAGTCTAATTTTTATATACTATATATATTATATATATATATATATATATATATATTTTATATATTTATATATATATATATATATATATATATATATATATATATACTTATACTTTAATATTTCTACATTTCACCTTTCCTCCAACATGTAGCACATATCTCTCTCTCTCTCTCATCTCTTATCCCTCACTTCTCCTTAACTTACTTGTCCCAATCATCATATATGTAGTAATATCATGTGTTGTCATTGTTCTCGTTTTCTGAACGTCAGTATTCTGTTGGGTTCATTTTCTATTAACTGTCACCACACCACTACTGGCTTCTTGTTACCAACTTTATAGCAACACTGAATTTATTTGCTCCTTTCCCAAATATCGGCATCAAGTTGTTGTATGTAGTCAACTATCGAAACCTCAAGCTCTTTGCAAATCACGACTCTATATATATTACATATATATGTATAGGGTTACCGCAAGTTTTATGACTCTCTCCCAGGTTCCGTTGAGATTGAACACCAATCTTCAAACTTTGACAAAGTCAGACTTCAAAAAGACATTCTTCATTCTTGCCAACCACACGGTCTTCTGAAAGTAACTCACATCTTCACAATGTTCACAACAACCATCCGATAGCATCTGAGGCTATGACCGTCCCTATGTTGTAGCTAAGTGACTACCAGCAAACACTCTTGAACAAAAGGAGGGGGGGGGGGATAAGTTCACCAGTTTAGTCCCAAACCTGTGCAACTAGTAGTGGTACATCGTCCATTATCGCAACATCTAGCTTTATCATAGTCTGGTCATGCGGTTCATGTAGATCCAAATGTGGGGAAGTTCAGTGCAGGAAACTTGATGAAACCGTACAACGATATTAAATATCTGGGAATGCTGGTCATGATTCTGTACGTGTTTAATGCTATCTATGGTGTTATGATACAAAAACAAAAATGTTCAACTCCAGTGTTAAGTCAGTCCTATTATATGGCTGTGAAACATGGAGAACAACAAAATTGACAATCATTAAGATACAGACTTTCATTAATGGATGTTTACGCAGAATAGAAGGATGGGAATGGCAGGACAAAATCACTAACATAGAATTATGGAAATGTATTAGTCAAATACCAGTGGATAAAGAGGTACAGCGAAGACGATGGCGCTGGATAGGACACACACTGCGGAAGCCAACTGAGAGTATTACACAACGGGCCCTTTTTTTGGAATCCCCAGGTGAACAGACAAAGAGGAAGACCAAGAAATTCTTGGAGAAGACAGACAGAAACAGAGATGAAGATGATGGGGAAGACATGGAATGATTTTAAAAGAATGGCAAGAAACAGAGCGACTTGCAAAGTGTTTGTTGAAGACCTATGCTCCACAGGGAGCTGAAAGGTAGAAGAAGATGGTTTTATGATACTCTTACAGGTTCTGTTGAGTTTGAAAACAGCATTGCAAGCTTTAGCAGTCAGATATCGAAAAGGGACTCCTTTAACTTTGCCAGAATGCAGTCTTTAGAAGGAAACTCACATCTTCACAGCCCTAACAACGGTTACGCACTATCACCTGACTGTCCCGAGCCGTGGCTAAGTAACTACAAGCTAACAATCTTCAACAAGCTGGGAGGGTAAAGTTCATAAAATTAGTCTCAAACCTCTGTAAGAAAAGCTGTGCATCGTCAACTATCTCAAGCTCTATCATAGAACGGACATGTAGGCCATGAAGATCCACAGGGCACTGAAGTTCGACATATCTTTATATAGCTCAAATGAAGACCTATATTGAGATTGAACCACCATGCTGCAGGCTTTGGCAAAGTCAGATTTCAAAAAGAATTCTTCAAGTATACCAACAACTTATTCTATGGTAAGCAACTCACATCTTTAAAATGCTCACAGCAACTACCCACTAGCACCTGGAACAATGACCATCTCTGTGACTACCAGCGAACAATCTTAAATGAACTGGTGGGGGTAATTTCACTGAGTTAGTCCCAAACATCTGCAACATGGAGAAGGTTATCATCATTTCAGATACTAGTGGGTAGTTGCTGTGAGAATTGTGAAGATGTAAGTCACTTATCAAAGACTGTGTTGTTGGCAAGCTAGATGTCTGACTTTGACAATACCTGAGGTAGTTCAATCTTGATGTACAGCTTCAAAGAAGTTTTGCACGCTGAACTTCACCGTCCTGTGAATCTTCATGACATGCAAGTCAAGACTATGATAGAGCTTGAAGTTTGTGATAGTGGGCCAGGTACCGCTTCTTTTAAGTTTGAGAACTGCATGAACTTTCCTCCTGATCATTCAAGACTGTTTGCTGATTATCACACAGCAGGAAAAATATTTAAAAAATGGTATGTAAGAAGCTTTATGTGATAAGTGGACGACACAGACTAAACGACGTTTCGGCCCAATAGGCCTTCAGCAGGAACAAACAAAAAACACACACACACACAAAACTAATAACGAAACAACCAAAACAAAAAACAATCGAAATGTGTTAAAGACAACAAAATTGTCTATCCTGTGTGTAAACAGAGGTCAAAACGAAAAGAAAATAGCAACCAAGTGCGGCTGTCGTGAACGTACAGAAACGTGCAGAAATGTGCGCAAATGCGCACAGAACCAGAGGAGTTCACACAGGGGTCAGTGTGCAAACACAAAGGAGAAAGAAAAGAACAGCAGACCAACAGGTGGTCAAAAGGCAGCAGGAGTGAGATGTTCGAGAGTGGAGTACAATAAAAACAAATAAGGGGTAAGGAGCACAGAAAAAAGGTATAGAGGAGAACACCGAAGTGTCTCATTGGGGACTCGAGGAGGAGAACTATAAATAGCATGGCATAGTAAGTAGGCCAAAGAACCCAAATATGTGCAGTAGAGAAGGCTATGCAAAAGGGAAGGAGCAACCTAAAGGAAACTATGTGTATGAGTGTGATACATTCAAACCTCGTGGGGTCAGCGAACCATACTGGACTATGAGGCGATTTTCCAAATTATAGCGGCTGCGGTCGCCAGAGTGACAAAGGACAATACCAGTGACACGGATGTCGTCTTTGCCCTTGTGATCAGGGGAGTTGAAGTGGGAAGACACCGGAGTACCAGTACTCTGTTGGACATCACGTAGATGTTCACAAAATCTTTCCGCTAATCTTCTCCCAGACTCACCAATATAGGTCATGTGGCATCGTTGGCATATGATGGCATAAATGATGTTGCGGGACACACAAGTGAAGCTATGCTTGATCTCGAACCGTCCATTAGGGAACAAGACAGACTCAGTAGGGAGCACATAGGCACAGGTGATACAGTTACGACCACAAGGGACCGTACCGAAGTGTTGAGGGTGGGAACAAGGGAGATAACTCCTAACCAAAATATCTCTCAGATTCCTGTCGCGATTAAAAGCGATCATCGGGGGATCACTAAAAAGTAGACAGGTAGTGGGATCAGAGAGGAGAATGGACCGGTAGCGGTTGAGTATCCTCACAGCAGCTAAGTTGTGAGGATGATATGTGAGGGTGAGTATAGTTCTCTCAGAAGGGGGGGGGCGGTTGGAAGGAGTAAGTGCCTCGGGACGGGAGATAAGGAGGACCCGCTTGAGGGCAGACTGGAGGATCGAGTCTGGATAAAGCCGGCGGCTGAAGAAACCTAACATGAGGTGAGCCTGTAGGAGGAAATCTTGGTCATCCTGGCAGATGCGACGGATACGCAATAACTGGGAGAACGGAATAGAATCACGACAAGAAGGTGAATGGGATGAAGTGTAGAGAAGATAACAATGGGCGTCTGTGGGTTTATAGAAAACCGAGGTATGGAGGCCAGAAGTACCCAAAGAAACGATAAAATCTAGGAAGGTGACAGAGGAAGTGGATATACAAGATGTGAACTTGATAGCTTTGTGATAGCCACCAATGTGGTCGATAAACCTGGAGAGGTCATCCTCAGGTAGATCGGTGAGTCCGAAGCAGTCATCAGTGTACCGAAGGTATATGATGGGAACGGGACCTTGATATGAATTGAGAATTTGGTACTCAAGGTAACCCATAAACAAGCAAGCATAGCTGGGGCCCATCTTGGTGCCCATGGCTACTCCACTAACCTGGTCATAAAAGTTACCATCGAACTCAAAGCTGTTGAGGTTGAGTACAAGCTCAGTAAGGCGGAGAAGGGTGGCAGGATCGAGGGGTGTTGTCTCTGGTCAAGAAAGAAACGTAGAGCTAAGAGGCTGTCGGAGTGAGGAATAGAGGTGTAGAGGGAGCAAACAGCAAGGGTAAAACGTCGGTATGAGCGACCATGGGAGAGAGAGATAGAAGAGAAGATATTAAGTGCATGGTTTGTGTCCTTGACATATGAGGTAAGACTGGCAACCATGGGCTGGAAGACACTGTCTAGATAGTCAGATATGTGTTCAGTCGGGCAAGCACACGCAGACACGATGGGGCGTCCTGGATAGTCGATTTTCTGAATTTTGGGGAGCATATAGAAAGATGGTTTCCCAAGACCACTATTCGGGATAATAAGGCGAGACGCGCTAGGGGGAAGGAGGTGGTCACGGATCAGTTCCTTGATGGTAGATTGGACCTGCTTATTGTGGAGGACAGTAGCGTCGTCAGGACGGGGTTTATAAAACATGGTATTGGATAGTTGTTTATTACCCTCTGAAATGTATAAGTCTTTGCGCCAAACTACCACCGCTCCCCCTTTATCGGCCGGTTTGATGACAATGTCTTCTCGGCGGCGGAGATTAGAGAGGGCCCGAAGCTCAGAGGGAGATAAATGAGAGCGGTGAAGTTTTCTAGGGCACAGTTGTTGTATCTCACGTGAGGTGACATCTATGTAGTGATCCAAGGCCTGGGATGCGCCGGGTTGAGGGGTCCAATCCGATTTACTGGAGTGGAAGCGAGAAAACTCGTCTACAAGGCTGGGTAGGGAGGAAGTAGCTGTAGTGCCAGAGTAACGGAGCTTCAAGCGCATACGTCTATGGAAATCATGGACATCCTTACAAAGATGATAATGGTCACTAGAAGGACAAAGGGGAATAAATTTTAAACTTTTAGAGAGAACAGACCTCTCAATATGTGAGAGATGGAGGTCGGGGGGTATACAAAAAACTAAAGAATCGGTAGCTAACGTAGCAGGTATAGAGGAGGGTGGGACGGGGCGGAGGAAGGAGATCTTCTTGTGCTGGGAGGACATAAAAATATAGAGTTGCCTATTAAAGTCGTGGATGATCTGTCGGATAAAATGGTCTGAGCCGGTCATAAAACACCTGAGTCTCGACACCAGCCATAGACGCTGAGTGTGCAGGTGGGAGACTAGCCTAGTGTGGTTGGCTAGAACGAGCCTCATACGATGGAAACCAAGGCGTCTTTCAATACTATCAAATCGCCTAATTTCACTAAGGTTAGGCTGGTGGACAAAAGGGGGGTGAACTTAGACCGGAACCCAAAAGGGAGAATCTTTAATCGTATACAATTTTTGAGGAAATTGACGTGGCAACTAAATCTAGTAAGCTTATAAGTAGTAAAGGCGAGTTCAGTGGATATAGAAGAGATGTCTGTAGGTAAATACTGGAAGGCTAAAAGAGTACCTCGGCGTATGGAGTTCGAAAACTGTTTAAGTGTGGGCATGCTGTCAGAGAAAAGAGCAAGAGAAAGGACTAGGCTGACACGGGCGAAGAAGAACTGAAACTAAAACAAGGTATGAGTGATGATGGTGATCACAACAATGATAACAACGTTATAGGTGGCAAACGTACAGAAACTAAAGGATGATAAAAATGGCAGTCTAGTAAAAGGACTAAACTAAGATATAAATACTAAAGTAAACACTAAGGACGAAATACAAACATTAAGTAGCAGCGGTATTGTACTAGTAAAGGGTTAAGGCATAAAAATGTGAAGCTGCAGTAAAGCTGAATGTGAGGAAAAATTAAAAAATAGAAAAAAAATGGTATGTAAGAAGCTTAACGTGATAAGTGGACGACACAGACTAAACGACGTTTCGGCCCAATAAGCCTTCAGCAGGAACAAAAAAAACACACACAAAACTAATAACGAAACAACCAAAACTTTTGCACTTGTATATCTCACTCATATATCTTGAGTTATAATAAAAACGTGATTCTATTCCGTTCTCCCAGTTATTGCGTCTCCGTCGCATCTGCCAGGATGACCAAGATTTCCTCCTACAGGCTCACCTCAAGTTAGATTTCTTCAGCCGCCGGCTTTATCCAGACTCGATCCTCCAGTCTGCCCTCAAGCGGGTCCTGCTTAGCTCCCGTCCCGAGGCACTCACTCCTTCCAACCGTCCCCCTTCTGATAGAACTATACTCACCCTCACATATCATCATCACAACTTAGCTGCTGTGAGGATACTCAACCGCTACCGTTCCATTCTCCTCTCTGATCCCACAACCTGTCTACTTTTTAGTGATCCTCCGATGATCGCTTTTAATCGCGACAGGAATCTGAGAGATATTTTGGTTAGGAGTTATCTCCCTTGTTCCCACCCCCAACACTTCGGTACGGTCCCTTGTGGTCGTAACTGTATCACCTGTGCCTATGTGCTCCCTACTGACTCGGTCTTGTTCCCTAATGGACGGTTCAAGATCAAGCATAGCTTCACATGTGTGTCCAGCAACATCATTTATGCCATCATATGTCAACGATGCCACATGACCTATATTGGTCAGTCTGGGAGAAGATTTGCGGAAAGATTTTGTGAACATCTACGTGATGTCCAACAGAGTACTGGTACTCCGGTGTCTTCCCACTTCAACTCCCCTGATCACAAGGGCAAAGACGACATCCGTGTCACTGGTATTGTCCTTTGTCACTCTGGCGACCGCAGCCGCTATACTTTGGAAAATCGCCTCATAGTCCAGTATGGTTCGCTGACCCCACGAGGTTTGAATGTATCACACTCATACACATAGTTTCCTTTAGGTTGCTCCTTCCCTTTTGCATAGCCTTCTCTACTGCACATATTTGGGTTCTTTGGTCTACTTACTATGCCATGCTATTTATAGTTCTATTTACTATTTATTTTTAATTTTTCATCACATTCAGCTTTACTGCAGCTTCGCATTTTTATGCCTTAACCCCTTATCACACAGCACCAACTCTTGGATGGTCATCGGCTCAGATGCTAGCAGACAGTTGTGAAAGTTTGAGTTGCTTTTTAAAGTCTGCCAAAGATTGCAGAACAATGTTCAATTTGAAGAAAATCGGGGGAAGTGTAATAACACCTGTGGTAGCCTTAGACACATACAGAATTATGTCCTGCATGTCCAGGCTTCTTGTGCTAACTTCATTGCTCTCTGGATCTAGTGACCCACATGGCCAGGACTGTTATAGAGCTTGAGGTTAAGATAGTGGACGATGTTGTAGTGGTTTGGGACTAATTTAGTGTACTTAAACTCCAGCTCGTTCAAAAGTGTTTTCTGGGACTCATTTAGCCAAAGCTCTAGGATGGTCATCACCTTAGGTGCTAACAGATAGTTACTGTGAGTAATATTAAGATGTTGTCGCTTTTCGAAGCATAGGCTGTTGGCAAGCTTGAAAAAGTCCTTTTCAAAGTCTCACTTTGTCAAAGCTCATGGTGCTGTGTTCTTGACAGAACCTAGGAGTGTCTCTGAATGGCCATGTGCATTCATGCGCATCTGGTCCATTTTACCAGTGAGATGCTGGACCATTCACAGAACCTTTTAGACACATCTTGTATGTCATTCAGCTATATAAGTTTCAAGATAACATATTTCAATAAAATACTAGTGATGCTGCAACACAATTGGCGTCAGCCTTCTTTTCATTTGCTGAGTCTGATTGACAGCTGATACAGGACAACATTCATAAGGAACTAATATGAAGAAAGAAAACAATGACACATATGATAGAATTTCTATATTGGTCATATTTACTTTAATAAATGATTTTTAAAATAAAAAATATCTTGTTCAAGTTATAAGAATAAATTCATACACATGAACCAAAATAACACAAAAGATAACATCAATTCTGTCAACTTCAGGGTCATGACAACTCAAATAATTAATTAAGAAACAAAAGTGAACAGGAGTGACAAAAAACAGAAATATTTGTTCCTTTAATGATATACACTAGATTTTTTTTTTGGGAGGCTTGTTGTTACAAACAAAGCTGGAACACTATGTCCCCTCACGGTTACTTGTTTGAAGTCTTCACTTCTAGAATGTCAATATTTATGGGTGTGAAGATGAGTGAGTTTTCTATATTCTTATCATTGTTCAAACTGATACTTTCATAAAAGTGGTTCATATTTGTGACAATGCATAGTATTGAAAGAATAGTTGTGTTAGTAATATTTTATTAGATCTGTTCAGAATGGGTGCACACACTTTCTGTAATACTCAACTGGTATCACCTCCATCATGCCAAAATGTTGCCATGTACACATACAATAACTTTGGGTATGTGGTTTTGGACCATTAAAACTCATAGTACATGTGTTAGGGTCAGGAACAACCAAGTAGCCATGATCTCTTGACATACACTCTGGAAACTGCTAGTACAAACTGACCTATGAGAGAAGTCTTGTCAACTAATTCTGATGCATTAAGACTAATTTCATATCAATGTTGATGAGGGACATCAATGATGATTACTTAAACAACATGTCTTTGTTTCCTGATTTGTTATACTAGTAATAGAGTTCAGACTGAACTAACAAAAGTTCTCAAAATACAATAACAAAACAAACAACTATCACAGATAAGTTTCAATCAAACACACAACATATTTTTCAAAGTTCACACAGAAATAGAACAGAAAACACTTGTCACATTACATATTTAACATATTTATTTACACTGTGCATCTCTGATCGTTGGGCTCAATGTAAAAAAAAAACAAAAAAAAAAAAACATTTTAAAAATAATTTCCTATTATATAATTTATCCACATTCAAAATTGAATGACTTTCTTTCATGTAAACTGTGCATTTTTTCATTACCTCTTATAGGAACTATGCACATCTATGTCTATCTCATGATTTTATAACGATATACGCAAGTCTGTATCTATCTTATTTTATAATCATGCATGTCTGTGTCTTGCCCGTGTGCTGCCGGGGTCTGAAAGGGGAGTAAAGAATAGCGGCGCTGTACCCTACCAGGCATATTCGTAAGAGGCGAGAAAGCAGGGTTGAGCATGGGACTGGCTATCCCATGCTGTAAAAAAATAAGCCGAAAAAACTTCACAAACATGAACAAGTCAAAGAGAGAAAAAGTAAATCCGCCTTCCAGGAAAGATAAGGGCTCTCTGTCTAAGAGACGTATGACACAAGCCGGAGAAAGCCGTAAGGAGTCCAGGTTGCCGACTCACACTTTGTCTACCAGGAAATCTTCCAGAATTGGCACCTGGAATGTACGTACCCTAAACGAACAGGGAAAAGCTGCACAGGTAGCAAAAGAAATGACAAACTACAAGATAGATAATATGGGAATGTGTGAAACAAGATGGCTAGGAACGGAAAGAATAAAACTAAATACAGGAGACATGATTTTATGGGCACCAGGAACCTGGAGCACAACATAGTGAAGGGGTAGCTATAATGCTATCAAGGAATGCACAGCAAAACACTAATAGAATGGGAAGCAGTAGGACCTAGACTAATGAGAGCAACATTTAAAACAGCCAAAAACAAAATAAAATTACACATTATCCAATGCTATGCACCAACCAATGATAAGGATGATTTCTATAAACAGCTACAATGTCAGATGGATGCAAGACGAGCCAAGGATATTATAATATTGATGGGAGACCTAAATGCTAAAGTAGGATCAAACAGAGGCTTCGAAGAGATTATGGAAAAACATGGACTTGGGGATATAAACGAGAATGGAGAGATATTTGTGAATTTCTGCGCCCTTAATCAAGTGAGCTTAGGAGGAACAATATTCCAACATAAAAGAATACACAAAGCTACATGGGTATCACCAGATCATAGAACGGAGAATAAAATTGACCACATATGTATTAATAATAAGTTTAAGTCATCCTTACAGGATGTAAAAGTATATAGAGGGGCAGATGTAGCTTCTGATCATCATCTTCTGTTAGCCAAACTTAAAATTAAACTAAAAAGGTATACTACAACGAATAAGGGTAGAAAGTATTTCAATGTAGGGTTTCTTAAAGAACAAGGAATTAAAGATAAATTTGCAGTCACAATATCAAACAAATACCAAGTCCTCCAACAACTAGAAAATACAATAAATATAGAAGATCATTGGAAACAGGTAAAAGATATATGGAAAGATATAAGGGAACAAATGGAGAGATGGAAAGAACACTTTAAAGAACTTTTGAACAGACCCGGCTCAAATAATCCTCCAGATATACTACCAGCAGAAGAAGAGTTACACGTTAACTGCGGAAAACCAAGCAAAGAAGAAATAATGAAAGCCATCAAGCTATTAAAAAATGGTAAAGCCACAGGACCAGATGAAATTCCTTCGGAAGCCATCAAAGCAGATATCAACACCTCTACCAAGATGTTACATAATCTATTAGATAAAATTTGGGAGAGGGAAGAAATACCTAAAGACTGGAAAGAAGGTTATATGATCAAACTACCAAAGAAAAGAAGTTTACAGGAATGCACAAACTATAGGGGAATTATGCTACTATCAGTGCCAGAAAAAATATTAGGCAGAATCATTCTGGAGAGACTAAAAGAGGCTATAGAGAAACATTTGAGAGATGAACAAGCAGGTTTTAGGAAGAACAGATCATGTGATGATCAAATAACTACTTTACGAATAATAGTTGAACATAGTTTAGAACTAAAATCCCCACTTTATATTGGATTCATAGACTACGAAAAGGCATTTGATAGTTTAGACAGAAGAATGCTTTGGAAGTTGCGGAGTCATTACGGAATCCCCATAAAGTTTATTAACCTGATAAAAATAATGTATGAAGGAACAAAATGTAGTGTGGTGCATGAAGGGCAGCTTACAGAAGCATTTGAAATAAGAACAGGAGTAAGGCAGGGATGCCTTCTGTCTCCATTTCTCTTTCTACTGGCCATAGATTGGATTATGAAAATAACTCAAAACAACAGAAATGGGATCCAGTGGTCACTGACCAAACAACTTGATGATTTAGACTTTGCTGATTACATAGCTCTCCTATCACACATCCATCAACAGATGCAGGATAAAATGAGCATACTTGATGAGAGATCACAACAGCGGGGACTGAAGATTAATAGAGATAAGAACAACATTATGAGAATTAATACAGCTGGCAATAACCAAATAAAACTAGGAGAAATACCTCTACTAGACGTACAATCTTATATATATCTGGGCAGTAATATAGATAAAGAGGGAGGAACAGAAAATGATACCAAAATAAGGATATCAAAAGCAAGAGGAGCTTTCACTACACTGGGAAACATATGGAAATCCAAAGAAATTAGGTTAAATACAAAAATAAAAATTTTCAACTCAAATGTTAAGTCGGTCCTATTATATGGCTGTGAAACATGGAGAACAACAAAATTGACAATCCTGAAGATACAGACTTTCATTAATGGATGCTTACGCAGAATAAAAGGATGGAAATGGCAGGACAAAATCACTAACATAGAATTATGGAAATGTACCAGTCAAATACCAGTGGATAAAGAGATACAGCGAAGATGGCATGGCGCTGGATAGGACACACACTACGGAAGCCAACTGAGAGTATTACACAACAGGCCCTTTTTTGGAATCCCCAAGGGAAAACACAAAAAGGGAGACCAAGGAATTCTTGGAGAAGACAGATAGAAGCAGAGATGAAGATGATGGGGAAGACATGGAATGATCTTAAAAGAATGGCAAAAAACAGAACGATTTGGAAAGTGTTTGTTGAAGACCTGTGCTCGACTGGGAGCTAAAAAAGGTAGAAAACAGGTCTGTGCCTATATTATGATTTTATAACGAGATATGCAAGTCTGTGTCTATCTTATTTTATAATGAAATATGCATGGCTATCTTTTGATTTTATATTGAGATTTGCATTTCTATGTCTATCTTATGGAAGATGTACAAAAGAGGTGAGATGCAGAATGGCTCAGGCAAAAGCAGCTTTCCAAAAAATGGGGAAGATACTATGCAATCCATTTTTGACAATAGAAACAAGAAAAAGAGTTTTAGATGTTATGTAGATCCAGTCTTGACATACGGATGTCAATCATGGACATTTGGACTACAGACAAGAAAATCACTGGAGTCTGTAGAAATGTGGTTTTACAGAAGAATGTTGAGAATACCATGGACAGCTAAGAAGAGTAATGAAAATGTTCTGAAAGAGGCCAAAGCAAAAAGAGAGCTAATTTCCAATATTAGGAAGAAACAATCATCATTTTTTGGCCATGTAATAAAGAGAATAATTGGAATATACTGTAACAACTGGAAAAATTGAGGGACGAAGAGGAAGAGGGAAGCAAAGAGAAAAAATACCAGACAGCTTAAGAGAATGGCTTGGCAGAAGGTCAACAACAGAAATGATAAATAACTGTCGAGATCAAAAGTTGTGGAGAGACATGATCACCTACGCCAGCAGGCCCAGTACTTGATGATGATGGTCTATCTTATGATTTTATATTGAGATTTGCATGTCTGTCTCTATATTATGACTTTATATTAGTTTACTGTCAACCTTCAAATTTTATGTGACTGCAGTAACATTCTAAATGGCTTATATATATACCTTAAGGTTAATAGTTAAAGAAGAGACTGCTATGATGGGGACTACAGCTACCTTTCTTTGTTTGGGAGATGAGTTAGTAATTTGGATGATTTCATTGGCACGGGCCGTTGAGCAATTATGGATTTTAATTTGTTCGCAGTGATACCGGGGCCTTCCATAACCAAAGAACCAAAAGTTAAAGAAGGTTACTCAGCTATCAAGTTTGTTATATAGAATGACCTGGAGCTAAAGATAATGTCAGGAAGTGAACCTAGGGGTCTTTTTTTTCATCCATGATCAGATGATATTGGAACTTTGATGAATTGTTTGTCTGTTTCAGGTAATTCACATCTTGTTAGAAATGAGATCAATGTTGTCTTGTTATGTTATGAGAGCAATGTTGTTATTTTAGGCCAAAACTGACTTTTGTGTTAACTACAGTACTGACATTGTTAAAGAAGGTCTTCTGTAGTCCTAGGCACCGGCCTCAAAGGTCTACTGATACAATTTAACTGTTTGCTTTGTGAAGAACAAATTTAGTATAAAAATGTGGATGACTGTATTGTGGTGAAGCATAAATATCTCAGACAATGCAAATACATAACCACCATATAAAACAAAAATGAAACTTTCACTTATCACAGGTGGCTTCGCAAGACTAATTCTATAAATCACAGGCTTTCATAATATAATGGTGAATGAAGGGAGAGCAGAAAGTAGTGTCAGAACAACTTGAATAAGTCATAAGCATACAGAACAACTAAGAATTAAACTATGTGGTTTCAGATGTTCCACAACAACAAACTCCTGGATAAAAGAAATGTACAAAAACTACAGTGAACATACTAGAATGCTTTGACTCAGCATTCACAGGGTCCCACCAATTTGTTCATGGCTTTTATGAAATTTGAACATCAAGACATAAAAAAATATACAACATATCAACATCACAACTCAAAAAGCTGCTCTGATAAAAAATTGTTGAATATAGACAAAACAAGTTATAAATGAACTAACATAACAACTTGAGTATTCCTTACAGCATAAAACATGCAATTTGTGCCCAAGCCATCAATTTAAAAAAAATACTCTTTTCAGTAACATTCTACCATGGAATAAAACTTCTAAAAGGAGAAGTTAGATATTTGATGTCATTCATGACCTGCCAAAGAATTGGTGCAATGTATTGTGGACAAGATGAAACATGTGAAATAAGGACATTAATTTCATTAATAGATCCCACAAAAAATGATAACAAAGAAAAGTTTAATCAAATTGTAACTTTAAATGGTAAAGAATATACTTTAAAAAATAATATCAATTTCAATAATAAAGACTTTTTTTTCTGAAAAGAAACTGTAAACAAGTACTGAATTGTGGACCACCATTTTGAGTACTGCTGCTTGGGATGCATAAACATTGACTGACAACAAAAAAATGGATCATTAATGAGAAAATAATGAACTCTCAATGACTCAACAATTCAAGGTCTTTTTGTGCAATAATTTCCAGCTGCTCTGGTCTCATTCTGACCAAATTAACACAATTTGTACAGGACATGAAACAAATAAGTGTTTGCATAAAGCAAATTTGAACCAATAAAGAATTTTAACATCTGAATGTAGCTGTCGACTTAGTTTAAGAAATGTATTCAACACACTACAAACCCACCTCTGAGTCAGACTGACTGCTAACAATTTAATGTTAGTGATGACCACCCCATTAAATCATGTCAAGTAACTACAGTATACAGTATATGTCTGTTTTGTGCAACTCTACGCCAATCGTTGATCTGTTGC
This sequence comes from Megaustenia siamemsis, assembly GCA_032433765.1. Lineage (NCBI taxonomy): Eukaryota > Metazoa > Mollusca > Gastropoda > Stylommatophora > Ariophantidae > Megaustenia > Megaustenia siamemsis. Next base: position 48,045,590 of record JAVIAB010000059.1, on the reverse strand, counting down.
CACTCAATACATTTCAGTAGTTGTGTTTTTGTTTTCTAAATGATTTTACTGCAGTCAAGTTGGTGTGGATTCAATCAAAAAAACTATTGAAATCAAGAGAAATAATTGTTGCACTATTTAAACAATATTAATCATGAAAACAATATGAACGACAAGACAGTCTCCACACACACACACACACTTACACCAACATAATTCATTCTGAGTAGGGTCCAGTATCTTAGGTTATAACAATTTTAGCTCTCACTTCACAAACATATCTACTAACCACAAAGTAAAGACATATTTGTGTTTGTTTGCATTTGTCATTATTTCTTTTATAATTAAATATATTATATATATATTATACGAGTAGCAATAGCTAAGTGGTTAGTCAACTGGACTACAAAGGACAAGGGTAGGGTTCGATCCCAACCGACAGCTTCCAGGTTCACCCAGCCTTTAATGGGTACAGGATTTTTTTCTGGGAAATTAAAGCGGCACAGGAGTAATACCGACTGCATTACTCCAAAAATCATGTGCTGAAGGTCTGTAAAATTTATGGTCACTAACACCATATTCCCTATACGCCACTTGGCGTGACGGGGGCACTTTACTTTTTTAATATATAATATAATATAATATAATATAATATAATATAATATAATATAATATAATATAATGTAATATAATATAATATAATATAATATAATATAATATAATATAATATAATATAATATAATATAATATAATATAATATAATATAATATAATATAAGTTAAGTGCCCCCGTCATGCCAAGTGGCGTATAGGGAATATGGTGTTAGTGACCATATATTTTACAGACCTTCGTCACATGATTTTTGGAGTCTTGTGGTCGGTATTACACCCGTGCCGCTTTACTTTCCCAGAAAAAAATCCGGTACTCATTAAAGGCTGGGTGTACCTGGAAGCTGTTGGTTGGGATTGAATCCTATCTCTTGTCTCTTGTAGTCCAAGTTCACTAACCACTGAGCTATCGCAGCTATAATATAATATAATATATTTTATATATATATTCCTATCCAAACATTCTCTTTACAATGATGGAGCAAAATACTATCTAAAATTTATGTTCTAAAATTCCAACACGATTAGCATGTGATCCTATTCAGATAACTTTTAGAAATATGTTTTCAACCAATCCATAATTACCTTGGCTTATTCTAAATTATAAAATGCAAGCACGTATTATACACAGAATGCTACGGGATGTATTTTTCTCTTGATTTCATCATCATCATCAATTTCCATGTCTGCTGTTGTAGTGATCATGTCTCTCCACTACTTTTGGTCTTAACAGTTATTTATCATTTCTGTTGTTGACCTTCTGCCAAGCCATTCTCTTAAGCTGTCTGGTATCTTTTCTCTTTGCCCCTCAATTTTCTCAGTTGTCACAATATTCCAACTGTTCCCTTCTCATTGCATAGCTAAAAAAATGATGACTGTTTCTTCCTAATATTGGAAATTAGCTCTCTTTTTGCTTTGGCCGCTTTCCGAACATTTTCATTTCAATCTCTTGATTTAGATTTCTATAAATTGTATTATTCCATTTCTTTTGAACTAGATACTTACAGGATTTTGTTGTTTTGATTTAGATTCTTACAAGATGCATTTCTCTTGAATAGGATTATTACAGATGTATTTTTCATGAACTAGACAGTATATAAAACACAGTATTTAATCTTTTTGACTAAATTCATAAAGAATGTATTTCTCTTGAACACAGATATTCACAGGATTTATTTTGTCAGTCTTTCTCTTGAATTAGATATTTACAGTAAATATATCTTTTGAGTTAGATTCTTGTAGGATGTATTTTCCTTGAATTAAATCTTGACATTATATATTAAATAGTATTGCTGGTTAAATTATGGACCACAATTGTAAGGTTTAAGATAATGACCAACATTATAAGGTTAAAAATACGGTATAAAAATGATGTATGACTTTAACATTGTATGGTAGAAATGTATGATGGTGATGATAATGTGCATCAGTGCATGGTAGAAATTGTTGTAAATGAGATTAATATACTTTCCACATAATAGCTCTGAAAAAAATAAAATCTATACACAATAGAAGAATAATAAACATATAAAAGTACATATAACTGAAAGAATCATGTGTGTGTGTGTGTTTGTGATATGATGTACAAATAGTGGGGAATTTAGAGCTTTACAAGAAAGGTAATTGAATTACTCAATGATTGTTTCTTAGAAAGTGAAATGATTGATGGATGTAGATGTAAGACTCTGAGAATGAAGATTTGAGCTAAATATAAGTAAGATGGATAAATTGAAAGGACGGATAAAAAATGTATATAACCAGCGAGCTGCAGTAAACTATGAGCATGCACAGTTTGTGTTATGAGTTGGAAAGAACTAAGCTCATACTGGCATGCCATGATAGTGGGTGAGGTCAATTCTTAATTCAATCTCAGTTCAGAGCTTAACAATTTTCTGTAACTTGAAACTTAGATACATATCTCATTATAAACTGTTACGATATTCTTACATCATTTCACTCTCTTTATTCAGAGGACTCACAACTATCACACTTTGAACAACACATTATAAACAACAAAACTGATGATCACAGTGCAGTACTAAACACATCAAAACTAAATTTTACAAGAATAAGTTATGTATAGCTAACAACAGCACAACCATCTTTACATGCCATTTTGGCTTTCTGTAGTGCATAAAAAAAAGTTTGGACAAGTAAAGTGTTTGAGTACTGGCTTCAATCAATTTGATCAACTTTATCTACAATCTGAAGTTCTCCAACTGACACAATAGTAGAAAAAAACATGGCTCTCAGAATTATGAAAGGTAAACATGGGGCAAAGAGAAATGGACCATTTCCTCCTTGTGTCTGAGATGAAGTTGTGGTGGTAAAACCACTACAGCATGATGCTAACTTGACCTTAAGTACATAGGAGGCTCAACATTTTCTTGGCTCAACCTTTGAACTTTGCTCTTCTGTTTTGTTGGTTAATTTTTTTCACAGGTGCTAATGTTTCTCGAATGAGGCCATTAATGACAAATATTATTTTTCTTTTTCTGCAATCTACCACCGAAACTAGCTGCTCATTCGGGGAAAGATTTTTCTCAAGAACGACTGACATAATCTGATGTCAAACCATTTTATTTATTATCTCTAGTGCTGTTATTGTTCTGGTGTTGTGTCCTTTTATCCATTATTGTTTGGTTAGATGTAGGAAGAAGAAAGGTGTTGGACCTAAAGTAAAGAGACAGATTTGGTTCTAGCACTATAGGGCAACAGTGAGATTAGTTATGGCTGTGAGTAACTAGCCAGCTAGAAGTACTATCAGCATGCATGTTTTTTACCATATGGTGAGAGGGTTATAGAGTACCTATGAGGTTTAGTGTGCATCATTCAGTGAAATAGATTCTCTCAGTTAGTATTATGTACTTACTTCTCACTGAACTCATAAATACTTATTGTGTACATTTTTTTTCAGTAAAACAATAACTTCTCAATATGTACTTTTCTCTCACTGTACCAATAACTTTCTAATGTATACTTTTCATTGTTTTCATACTCTATAAGTACTTCCTTGTCATTGTAACCATGCTATCTTTGTATTGCACAGTCTCATGAGCCAATAATTTGCATAAGTGTAAGCACTTATCTTACCAGCTTGCATTCTTTGTATTGTGGGTATTTGGTGACTAATGATCACAGAACAAACACAAAGATCATGAACTGCTAGTGTCTGAGGTCATATAAGGATCCAAAAATAGATGTACAATATGATACTACAATGCTGCCCCTAATAGTCATCTGTAGATTCATCTGTAGATGTGAGGTATTGCAAGAAATATATATGGCGTTTGGCGTCTTGACAGATGGTTGGTAGTAAGCAATCATGATAAGTCAATAGTTTGGTAAAGCATTAGTGTCTCATACTGGGTGCTGCTTTACTGAACATCTTTTATCGTGGCTGAATTTGCCAATCCTGGACAGACAGATCCATCCACAGAACGAGCAAGGTGTACCCGCGGTGCCCGGCCTAGTCTCCTTTCTATTGCCTTTTGTCTTCTGAATCTGACATCAGCACTGTCTTGAAAGTTGCTGTGCTATTTTTTATGTTTGCTCTCGATGTGCTATGATCCGCAGCCACATTTTCCCAGTTCCTTTCACTTATAGAAAATTCCCTCAAGGAAGCCATGCAAACATTCTTATATCTCAGCACTGGTCTGTCCTTTGGTCTCTTTCCGTCCTTAAGTTCACCATATGATATTTGTTTGGGAATACGATTGTTTGCCATTCTTTTTACATGGCCCAGCCACCTTAGTCTACGAATCCTAAGTGTTGCCATGCTCGATGGGAGTTTGGCTTGTTGTATGACATTAGGGTTAGTTACTTTGTCCTGCCATTTGATGTTCATAATCTTGCAAAGGCAACGTACATGAAAGTTGTTTAACCTTTATCTTTTAGTCTTTTCTCCTGCCATGCATAGGTAGTCCAAGTTTCCATATAGGATCCGCATAGAAGTGTACTTAGCACACAACTTTGGTAAATTTGAATCTTAGTCCTGAGTGTTAAATTGGTGTTGGTCCATGCTCTATCTTTAAGTTAGCCAAATGTGGAAGCTGCCTTTCTGATTCGGGAATTTATTTCTTCTTCAAGGGAGACATTGGTTGTGACCATAGAACCGAGATAGGTGAATTTTCTCACAGGTTCATAGTGATAATGCAGTAATAAAAGTCACTACATCTCCAGATTAAAAAGGCCACCAATAGTAATCAGTAAAATGCTAAAACTCTTATAGCAACTATGTCTATCATGTTAATCATGAACTGAGTTTTTAAAAATGATTTTAAAATGTTAATTTTAAAAACTTTTGATTGGTTGCAGGTTTCTGTTATCTCCTCTTGTGGTGAATGCTGTTTGATGCATATTCAGTCAATATCTAGATTACAATTTGCAATAAAGGTGAGATGATCAAATTATGTACAGTATATGGTTTTATCTTAGCTGACAAAGATAACAAACTTGGTACAGCAAATGTTCAACTCTCACACAGAAAGATGACCTCACAAATAAATTTGTACACATTTTGAGACCCATTGTTATGTCTGGTCTACTGCATCTTATGTCTAGAGCCCTTTAAATTAGGGATAACGGTCTAAAAGGTTGACAGTCAAGAGAGTTGACAATCTAAATCACCTAATTAGGAATGAAAGTTAAAGCCCATACTTGAAAGTTAAAGCCCATACTTGAAAGTTAAAGCCCATACTTGAAAGTCTAGAGCCTATTATTAAGGATAACAGTCTAGAGCTTTTTATTAGAGATGGGAGTTGAGAGTCCATTATAAGGTATAAAATCCTATCCTATAAGATCCTATTATAAGGGATGAAAGTCTAGATCTTATTATAAGGGATAAAAGCCTAGATCATATTATAAGGGATGAAAGTCTAGATCTTATTATAAGGGATGAAAGTCTAGATCTTATTATAAGGGATGAAAGTCTAGATCTTATTATAAGGGATAAAAGTCTAGATCTTATTATAAGGGATAAAAGTCTAGATCTTATTATAAGGGATAAAAGTCTAGATCTTATTATAAGGGATGAAAGTCTAGATCTTATTATAAGGGATGAAAGTCTAGATCTTATTATAAGGGATAAAAGTCTAGATCTTATTATAAGGGATAAAAGTCTAGATCCCTTTATATGGGATAAAAGTCTAGATCATATTATAAGGGATGAAAGTCTAGATCTTATTATAAGGGATGAAAGTCTAGATCTTATTATAAGGGATGAAAGTCTAGATCTTATTATAAGGGATGAAAGTCTAGATACTATTATAAAAGATAAAAGTCTAGATCTTATTATAAGGGATGAAAGTCTAGATCTTATTATAAGGGATGAAAGTCTAGATCTTATTATAAGGGATAAAAGTCTAGATCATATTATAAGGGATGAAAGTCTAGATCTTATTATAAGGGATGAAAGTCTAGATCTTATTATAAGGGATGAAAGTCTAGATCTTATTATAAGGGATGAAAGTCTAGATACTATTATAAAAGATAAAAGTCTAGATCTTATTATAAGGGATACAAGTCTAGATCCTGTTAGAAGGGATGAAAGTCTAGATCCCTTTATATGGGATGAAAGTCTAGATCTTATTATAAGGGATGAAAGTCTAGATCTTATTATACGGGATGAAAGTCTAGATCTTATTATAAGGGATGACAGTTTAGATGTTTAGATAAGGGATGAAAATCTAGATTTAAGGGATGAGAGTATAGATGTCATTATATTGGATGAAAGTCTAGATATCACTATAAGGGATGAAAGTCTAAATGTCAATATAGGGATGAAAGTCTAGATGTTGTTATTATAAGGGATGAAACTATAAATGTCATTATAAGGAATAATAATTGTCATAAGAGTTATACATCTATGGTCCCTTTATAACTATAAAGTTCCTTATTAGGTAAAAAATGTATAGAATCAACTGTTAAGGATGGGGGACTGGTTGGTTTCTAGGCAATCTTGAGACAGAGAGGTTGTGAGTTGAAATCCCAGCTGCACCAGTTGGGATTTTTATTTGAGATTTCTCACTGCATAACCACCTGTGATCTCAGCAGCAAGGCCCGGCTTGAAACATCAATTACTCATTGATGAATAAAATATTAGTACCTCTGAAGATGGAGTTATCTATCTGTGCAGCGAGGGACCCCTGTGCCAGGGAAAAAGTGGATTAACGTGCAAAATTAAGTTCTTAGTCTCTAGGGTCTTCGCCAGAGGTTAAAGCTGGCAAGCGTGGTGAAAAATAAAGTATAAAGGATTTTTTAAAAATCCATAATATCTTTTTTTGGAACAGTCAAGAAATTCTTGCAAGAAAAAATACAAGAGATTACAAAGAAAGAATATGATTTGTGTTCCCAAGCAAGCATGCGGTAAGAAAAGAACCTTAGAAGTTTGCACAAAGGGCTAGCAACCTTATAAAATCAAATTAACAGTCATAAAAACCATCAAAGAAAATACCAATGCTGTTGCACAGGTTTGCATGTCATTTAAGCAATGCTCACAGTCCGCTCCATACTTTGTTGCTTAAGGTGATGATCTTGCAAACAGTAGCAAATGCTTGTACAGCCAGATCTACCTTTATCCATAATGCTTCAAATATAAGTGTCGTGTTAGCAAAACCAAACCATCCATATCATACATAAACAATAGTCACACTATTCACAAATGATAGTTTCATCACTGACTGGCTTCATATTCCAATGGTCATTGGTTTTTTCCAGGTGGACACTCCCAAGTCCATCAAACTGAAAGAAAAACCTGATGTCTGCAATGTTTCCTCCAAGCTGTCTGGATGGAGAGAAGCTATGCCATTCTATTGGTGCTGTTTACATCAACTCCTTTTAATTTACAAAATACAATTGTTTTGGCAACCATTTGCTTTGAAATAATAATTTGTTGCTCGAAGCGTTTAGTTCAATAGATGGGAAAAATTAGAGGAAATAGATAACTGGCTTGTGGATATGGAAATAATACTTAACAGCCAGGAATAATGTTTTAAAAAACACATTAGTAACTAGAAGCTTGATCAGACTTTTGTAATTACACATTTATTTTGAAGGTTATTGCATTTCTGGGAAATAACTATTAAAACATGGCTGTTTCTTGCAATTTGTGTGATGTTTAAATATATGAACTAACCACACACTGAACTGCTGGATTTGTTTATCAGCACATCTCTAGAGATACTTTTGGCATAAAGTTCAAGTTCTTGAAAAAAAAACTGAGAACATGTCAAAATGTAATATTGTCAATGAACAAAGCACTAAGCCAAGATATTACATCTCTTTACAGCGAGATACAGTTACAAAAGTGTTATCAATTGATTTTTACATATATGGTCAAGACAACCGCCTGTCTTGGAGGCCAAAGATTTTATGTTTTGATTCTCTATAACAGTTTCTGTGTCTCTTGGTGATCTCACATGTAAGATGACAGACTTACATGTCAGGATGGCAGCGTGAGTCAGAGATACAGATATCTCTAGATAAAAAGTTCATGTGTCAAGATTTTGTTGAAGAATGATCAGCATAAGCATAAAAAATAATGACAGCATCAGCAATAATGATATCCTAGGCTGGTATTGTTGGTTCCATAATGAAGATGTCCTGTCTGCTGTTTTACAAAGATTACCTCAGTGCCATGGTCCCATCCTTTTGAACTAACAACTGCAGCCCTGAAGCTGTAAAAAAAATGAATATTCTCTTTTTAAAGAGAACTGATAAACAAAAGTACAAGCTCAACATCTGTGAACAAAGCAACATCTACTTTCACTTGATTATTATTATTATTTTTTTTTATTTTGGAAATAATTTGTGTATAATTTTGTTGCTGCAAGGTTTGTACATTTCTCTAAAACCACCAGATGTGCATTTCACAGTCGTTTGTCACTGATATTATCATTCTTCGTCTTCTTCTTTCCTTCCTCATCTGCCTTTCAGCGTTGACGGGAGATATAATTTGCGGTCTTTTGCTCTTCTGTTTGCCTCTGCTGCTGTTATGTTTCCTAGTGCTTCTAATATTTCATCGACCCATCTTTTTCGTGGTCGACCCTTGGGTCTGGTGTTCTCACAACGTTTGTTGAAGGCTCGTTGTGTTGTGTTTTGTTCTTTCTGCCTTGTCACGTGGCCAAACCATTTTATCTGTTGTTTCCTTATATATTCTATGGCGGGGGCTATTCATAGCTTTTTTCTCAGTTCTTCATTTCTGATCTTATTTCTCAGACTGTTTCCTGTCATTCGTCTAACACATTTAATCTCTGTAGAGGTTATTTTTCTTATTGTTCTTGTATCTCAGGTCCAGGTCTGGCATTGATAGCACAACGTTGGGATGAAGATTGTATTGTATAGTGCTCGTTTTGCCTCCAGAGTTATTTCCTTGTTGGACAATGGTGGTGATAACTGTCCGATGATTTGACAAGCTTTGTTGCATCTTGATTCTATCTCTGCTGTTTGAGAATTATCGTTTGTCATTAGACTTCCTAGGTATTTGAATTCCTCTACTTGTTTTAGTTGTCTGCCTTCTATAGTTATGTTGATGTTCTGTTTATTTTTGGCGACATTCATGACTTCTGTTTTGTTGATGTTGATTTTCATGTTGTATTTTGTGCCTGAGATGTTGAGTTTGTTTAAGTGTTCTTGTAGGTCTTCTATTGTCTCATGTATTAGTGCCTGATCGTCTGCGAATAGAAGCTCGTTGATCTCCTCTGTCTCTGATGGGTTGGCTAGCTTGCATATATGGTCCATGTATGTAATAAACAGCAGGGAGGATAGTACGTACCCCTGTCTTACGCCTGATCTAATTTCAAAGTGGTCTGTGTAACCTGCTGCTGTTCTGACCCTGCAGCTGCTGTTGACGTAGAGGCTTTTAATAAGGTTAGTTATATGTTGGCTTACTCCGTGCGTTGTTAGTATCTCCCACAGTTGTTCTCTGTTTACTCTGTCGAATGCTTTTTCCTGGTCAATGAAGGCTATGTATAAGTTTTGATTTTGTTCTGTCGTTTTTTCTGCAAGCTGTTTTAGTGTGAATAGTGCATCGATACATCCTCTGTTTTTTCAGAACCCCATAAAATAATTATCTTGACTGACTATTTTGATGGTACAAACAAACTGCGCAATAATTTCATCATAATCATGTCAAAAACTGGATGGTGTACTTGAGATCTTGGCTGGGTGTCCACAATTTGTGGTAACTCCTCTAGGCATGTTTTGAGCAGCCCAATCTAGTAGGACATTTTGTTCTGTAGCACAGGGCTGCACAGACACAGATAATAACCTCTGTGACATATTTTGGGCTACGAGGACCCTGTTCTAATCACAAGAATAGAAGTCTGACCATATCTACTGAGCTTTTATAATGTCTTGTTTTAATTCATATACATCACAATCAACTTTAAGTAAAGATTTGTATGTTCTTCGTCTCATTATAATCTACATTTTAACTTGATTCATTATGGTCTATAGATTCTCTTATCTCATGATTAATATGTTCACTGAACTCACCAACACAAGAACAATCAGAAAAACAACCACCATCAAAATTAAATGTGTCAGATGCATGGCAGGAAACAGACATAAGATCAGAAACGAGAACTAAGAAAAAAGCTAAGTATAATCTCAACCATTGAATACATTAACAGAAAAAGTGGTTTGGACAAAAAACATGACAAGACAGAAAGATCAATGCCAGGCCTTCAACAAATACTTTGACAATATCAGATCCAAGAGCTAACCACAAAAAAGATGGATTGATAGAAAATTAGGGGACAAAAACGCCATGAAAAATATTGAGTTATTAGCGGGTCATCATCATTGCACTCCGAACATGTCCATAGGCGCTCAGATCCCCTCCTCAGCAAGTCCCGCAGTGTCCAGCGACTGACGACTCCAGTTCTATGTTGGTTGATAAGTCTTCTTACACGGCCACTAAGTTCCTTATTTCTGGCTGTGCCCATCTTAACTCCCATCTCTTTCATCCGAAGGAGCGACGTAGATTTGTGGTTGTCGAAGTCTTGCTCTTCCCACATCTCGGAGGGCACTGATGATGTCTGTCTGATCCATTGGTTGACCATCCTCAACGACAGCGCAGCTAGCCATGAAAAATATACTAACATCAAAACAAATAACACCAGGGCTAAAACTAAGAATAGCAAAATGTTATGTCTTCTCAACATTCCTATATGGTGCAGAAACATGGACATTAGAACAGAGAATTAAAACCTTTGAAATGTGGATTTATAGAAGAATAGGTAGAATTGGATAGAAAGAAAAGAAAACATATGATGAAGTCTTGAAACAACTAAAAATGAAAAGAGAAATATCTATCTATTTATCTATCTATTATACTTTCGAGCCGAAGACAGCACATAGGGCAGAAAACCACAATCTCAAAAACAGAAACCTTGCGTGCCAAAGTGGCACATATTGCAATGATATAGATCACTGCTATAAAATATATGGCGCTGTTTCCATAACAATACTTTTTACAATGACAGCTTGTCAAGCCATCGATCAACCTGGAAGGTCACAGTGTCACTATTCTTTACTTCCCTCATAATGAGGCCCCGGTAACACACAGGAATACAATTTAGACAAGACAAATGAGATTTTTGGGGCATGTTAAAAGACAAAACATCCTACTAAAAGTAATCTTGGAAGGGAAAATATAAGGTAAAAGAGGCAGAGACAGACCAAGACTAACAGGAACAAGTAACATCAAAAGATGGGCAAGTCAGCCTATGACAACCTGCACCATCAAAGCAAGATACAGAATGGAATAGTGAAGCAGGGTATAGCAGTGATAAGTTGTAGGAAGACAAGTGTGGAGTGGTGTAATAAACAAAGGGAGATAAGGAGAGGTGAGTAGCATGGAATTAGGGAAGTCCACGTAGAAGTTGAGAGGGAGAACAGATCGTGGAGCACGAGGAATGAGGGACAATCGAAAACGAGGCGGGGTGAGTTAAGTTAGAAAAAGGATAGGTGAATAGAGATTCATTCGAGATAGTGTGATGGTGCAATCCAGACGGCTGTGTATTTTGGGTTACCGCTGGGACTGGGAACAAGGAGGGTCGATTTCGGACATTGGATGGCAGGTTAGTCTGATGTGTGGCCGTCAAGATAGTGCGATGTATTTCAGGAGAAGGATAGAATAGATAGTGGAATGTAGCACTAGAATAAAGGGCCATGGTAGCGCCTGGTAGGAATTCGGAAGAATAGTTAGCACATTGTTGCTGTAGTAACTGCAGTTCTTTGAAGAGACTTTGTAGAATGTGGGTATTCTCACAATTAGTAGGCTTAGAGTAAGCCATAAAGTGACATTATTGTGAAATTAGTAATTGCAGTTCTTTGAAGAGACTTTGTAGAATGTGGGTGTTCTCACAAGTAGTAGGCTTAGAGTAAGCCATAAAGTGACATTATTGTGAAATTACTAATTGCAATCATTGAAGAGACTTTGTAGAATGTGACCATCATGTGCTTCGTATGAGTCATGAGGCGACATTATTGATGTGGTGGATGAATGAACTTTTGCTGTTGTGATTTTGGACTGGCAATCAGAGTTGGTCCTTGTGTTGAATAAACTCAGGAGTGTGAACTTTTCACTGGTGTTTAGTACATGCTTTATCAATTGTTAGCTGTGTTGTCTGTCCCTATCGATGAACGGACGCTGGGGTGCCATAATCAACAGTAGTAACAACACGGAGGCTACCTGGAATCGGGAATCGATCGCAGGCCGAAGGCGGAATCCGAGAGCAGAGAACCCAGAGCGGCCACTGTCCGGGGCAGTCACCTGATATGCCCGGCAGGTAGGCTGATATCCATGGCATCTTGTCAGGGCCACAGAAAGGCTCAGATCTGAATGAGCCTCCCGCGTGACATAGTTCCAGCTTCAAATATAGTGAAGGGTTCAAAGGTGTTAACGGGGAGAAATAGCTCGTTACAATAGCTCGTTACAGTGGCACTTAGTGATAGCCAACTTTCAATGTGGAGACGGCTCTAAATGAATGAATTATACTATAGCTGTTAGAAAACAGTATCTATTAAGGTTTAGTGAAATTAGAAGCCATTGATTAGGACTGACTCAGCCTTTTGTCTTCAGCATTCCAGTTTACTAACACCTTCTCTACCACACCTCCCCCTCAAAAAACCCAATCACTCCATTTGGGATTTGATTTGGCCACTTATGAACTTGATATGAGCACTTTAATCTTAACGCTAAGGTGTCCTTCAAATTCCCTTTACTCACCGTCAACATCTGTTGGATAAAGATCTGTGCTTTCTATAAGCTCATTGACTAGAGTTTCGGCATCCACACGTGTTGCTCCTACAACAACTTCCTTGCCAGACTCTTCAATTTTCTGAAATAATATTGTACATCCACATACAATGTTGCTATAGTGTACACACAACTGTTAAATTATCACAAACTTAGACATATATGATATTACAGTGGACTTACTAATGCAAGGTATCTAAAATAAAAGTAATCTTAAGCAATCATACTTAAAACACTTAATCAAAACAACCAAGTCATTTCAGATATTCTAATTAGGAAAAACAATTGTAAAAATCCACTGAGAACAGTTACTTGTCCCTTTTGCACCTTTATTTGCGAAACAAAGATTTCTTTTTTTCAAATAAAGAGTTTCTTTTTGTAAAACAAAGATATTTAAAATAAAAAGCAATTTTCTCTCAAAGACTAATAAGTTCTAAGGCTAATATGATTTCAATGTTGGTTTGTATGCATTAAGCTTTTCTTAAAACTATTTGAGGAGGTCAAGAGAAATTTCTTCTAAACATTAGTCACAATTATCACATTGTCATTTTGTAGAAAGATGCATGATTGCAATTATGCACATCATTCAATGCATTTGTTGACTTGTTCTTATGTATAAACAATTTTGTTTCAGTAAATTTAATAAATTTAATGGAAACATATCCAAAATAAGCGTGAACAAACTAGCCATATTAAATGTCAAGATTGAGCTATGTAAAAAATTAGCAAAAGCAACATATAAAGTCCTTGAAAATCTTGTGAAAAATTAAGCAAGAAGAGATAATAAAACAACATATATAGATAATTTAGCAAATGAAGCAGATTTTGCCTCCAAGGCATAAAATGCTAGGTATTGTATAATATACAGAAACAACTAACAAAAACTTTACATCAAATGTTGGCCCTGTTATGAGTAAGGATGACACCTTACTCATTTCCAGTGATAACAAAAAAGCCAGGTGGGTTGAACGTCTCACAGAAATTCTTAACCTCCCACATCCCAGTCAACTAATGCAGTTTGAAACAGATGAACCAATCCCACAATTAGACATCAATACAGAAGAAATCACCATAACAGAAACTGAATTAGTACTGAAGGATATTCTGTTTACAGTGGAATGAATTCAAGACTAATAAGGAGATAAGAGAAATGGCCATGTAATCAGTGATCTCATCTACAATTAGGAAGAGAAGGTGGACATATGTCAGACATGCATTGAGAAGAGACAATAAAATAATTTGAACCCTACATTACTGTTCCGTTGTAAAAATTACTGCTTCAAAATACAAATTCTTGAGATTTGACAGTTTGCTGTGGGCAAACATTCCCCTCTTCCTATACCTTCTTCATTACTACTTCTGATGATCCCTGAGCATTGAATTTGTTTCCTTTAATGTTGGATTTTTTTTCCATGTGCATCGTAATTGTAGAAAGGGGGCTATTTTTTTTTTTTATTTCGCCAATTTCAAGAAATTCATTTCTTCTTTCTCCTCAATATATTTGAATATTTTGTTTAGTTTTCTTGCTTAGTATTTTTTATTTACATATTTAAGCTCTTTTATCTTATCTTGCTGAGTTTTCACCTTTTAATCAAGGTCTTTATTTGTTGCTTTGGCTGGGGTTTTACCTAGCTAGGTCATTACATTTAACAATACTAGTCTCGCTTCATTTTAAAAAACACCAGAAAGAAGCAATCAACATTTTTCAGGCACATGAAAAGAAGAAAGTTGGAATACTTGGTTTCAACTGGTGAAATACAGGGAAAGAGAGATTGGGGACGACAAAGAGAGAAGATACTAGATAGCTAGGTATCATAGCATAGAAAACAGTCAACAACAGAATTGGTACAATGCACTGTGGATAGAAGATTGTTGAAGGACATGATAACCTATGCCAATATGTATGGCACATGATGATGAGCTTTGTTTCAAACCCACTATTTTGGATATGTTTCCATATGATGTCTGAGTTTCATGTTTTTCTTTCAGTTTCTTTAAATCCAGCACTTAATTCAGCTGATGTCAATATTGCTGTGCTGTAAATATCTCACAGTTCATACATATTCAATTCATCTATTTCACCCAAAGCTTGAAATTGACTGCTGAGTTCTAGATTAAATTACTCTTTGATATTTTCATCTTTTAATTTGTTACTGTCTATCTTCTTCAAGGTGTGTTTTTTGTGGTGACTTCTCAGTTAAGTTTAATCTTCACAATACATAGATTATGATCACTCTTGACGTCAGCTCCTCTATAAGCCTTCATATCAATAAATGAATTTGTGAAACATCCTCTGATATATAGGTGGTCAATTTGGTTTCCAGTTTTATCATCTGGAGACATCCATGTTGTCCTGTGTATTTCCTTGTGTAGAAAAAGTGTTCTACCTATAACTAGGTTATCCGTTAAACATAGTTATATTAACTTTTCTCTGTTTTGATTGACAGTGTCTACTCATTCTTTCTCCATTGCCATCATTACTCCATTGTTGTCAGTTCCCACTTTGGCATTAAATTCACTCATCACTATTAATATATCATTGCTTAGGAACTTTATTTATTAGATGTTGCAGCTGATAGTAAAATTCATCCTTAATTTCATCACACAGCATTGAATAATTGTTAATCTTTCATACTTGGTGTGATAACATGCCTTTATTAATCTAAGGTCACTGGCTCCCATTTGGTTAGATTGTCAGCAGTTGAGATGTCATTTACACAAAATATGAATTTAGGAAGGTATTATAATATATACAGAAACAACCAAGCTCCTTTACATCCAATGGTGGACCTGTTCTGAGTGAAGATGGCACCATACTAACTACGAGTGATAACAAAAAAAAAACCAGTTGGGCTGAAAATTTCCAAGATATTCTTAACTATCTGCATCCCATACATTTAATGCAGTTTGAATATATTGAATAGTTCTGTAATAATATGCATGAAAACAAGCAGGAATTAGAAGGTAGAAGCTGTCTTGATCAAATATTCACTCTAAGAATTACACTAGAAGAACATACTAGAAGAACATACTGAAAAACAACAACCATTAATCTGTAATTTCACTGATTAAAAAAAAAAAGTTTGACAGTATCTTGAAACATTATGGAATACCACCAACAATTATCAATGTTATAAAAGATATATAAAGGCTATACTTGCACAGTTCACACAGAGGAGGAAATAAGTGACTGGTTTTAGATTGAAACAGGAGTAAAACAGGAATGCCTACTATCACCATTGCTATTTGGAATTACTTTAATTGTGTAAATAAGCAAATGTTGCAAAAGCAATTTTTCTTCTTCTTCTTCTATCCTTCCTCTATTGCCTTTGCGTCGAGGAGAATTACAATCTGTGATTCTTTGCTCTTCTGTTGGCCTCTTCTGATGTTATTCCTCCTAGTGATTCTAGTATTCCCTTTATCCATCTCTTTCTTGGTCTTCCTCTTAATCTGGCGTTTTCGTAGCATTTGTTTATGGCTCTTTGAGTCATTGTTAGTTCTTTTTTGTCTTGTTATGTGGCCGAACCAATTTATCTGTTGTTTCTTTATGTATTCGATGGCTGGTTCAATTTCGAGTTTTTTCCTCAGGTCGGTGTTTCTTGCTATGTCCCTTAAGCTGTTTCCTGTCATTCTTCTGACACATTTAATTTCAGTGGATGTTATCTTTTTTATTGTTCTAGAGTCCAGCGTGAAACCATTTGGAGGACCTCGACTTTGCTCATGACATAGTTCTCATCAGCAGTCAGATAAAAACGATGCAGGAAAACACAAATGTGTATCATCAATAGCCAGCAAAATTGGGCTTGAGATCAATCATGAAAAGACTAAAGTCATGAAAAGCTTAATCCCAACAGAGACAAAATATACATGGAAAACAAACCAGTGGAAGAGATCGATCACTTTATCTATCTTGGAAGTCACATTGATCGAGAAGGGGATACAAGTAAAGAAATTAGAATCAGAATAGCTAAAGCAGCAATGTCTTTCAGAAGCCTTGAAAAGTTGTGGAAATCAAAACTCATCAGCACAAACACAAAACTTAGACTATTAAAATCAAATGTACTATCAACCCTTATGTACGCATATGAAAGCTGGAAAACAAAAAGAGATATAGAAACAAAGTTGAACGCATTCGAAAATAAATGTCTAAGGAAAATACTTGGTATAGTGTGGAACGAATTAAAAACAAACGAGGAAATTAGAGAAATCGCCAATCAACCACTAATATCTTCAGTAATAAAGAAAAGATGATGGTCATATGTTGGACGTGTGATGAGAAGAGATAATAACCGAATAGCAAAGTAAGCCCTCATGTGGGAAACAACAGGTAAGAGAAAAAGAGGAAGACCCAGAGAGACACTGAGAAGAACATTGCTGAGAGAGGCAAAAGCAGCAGGAATCGGCTCCCTCAATGAAATAGAGCTGCTTGCACAGAACAGAGACAAATGGCGAGATTTGATAAAATATCTTTAAAAGAATTGAAAACTGCTAGAACAAAAATTCAGATGGAGTATCTTGGTCTACGCCCTATGGGCCGGCTACGGCTCGAAAGGTCAATAGAATAGAATAGAGTCCAGCGTCCAATTCTGGCACTGATAACACAGAGTTGGTAGAAAAATGGATTTGTTTATTGCCCTTTTTGCTTCCGTAGTTATTGCTTTGTTTTTCAATAGTGTTGATACTTGGCCTATAACTTGGCATATTGCAAAATCAATAACGCCATTAAATGGCACAACAAGAATTAACTGGAAAATCTAAATTTTGCAGATGATATAGTGCTCTTAAGTGACAATATCAACAAGATGAAAAATATCACAGGTAGCCTATGGCAGAGAGATTAGGATTTGAAATTAACGGGGATAAAACAAAAACAATGAAAAAAAATACACCTGTGGGCACTATATATCTAAATCGTCAGACGTTGGAAAGAGTAGACCATCATGTATATCTTGGTAGTAATACTGATCAAGAAGTGAAACAAAGAAAGAGATCAGAAGCAGGATAGCAAATGCAGCAATGAATTTTAAAAACCTGGATAAAATATGTAAATAAAAAAATACTAAGCAAGAAAACTAAACAGAATATTCAACTCAAATATATTATCAACACTTACCTATGCTTGAGAATGCTACAAAACAACAAAAGAGATTGAGAGAAAACAAAACACTTTTGAAGACAAATACTTAAGAATACTCTGTGTACAATGGAAGAAATTCAAGACTAATATAGAGATAAGAGAAATGGCCATGCAACCAAGAATCTCATCTATAATTAGGAAGAGATGATGGACATGGGAGGGGTTCAAGATGGCAGATGACGTTCGTATGTAGACAGTGTTTTCCGTTACAGCACATGTTGTTTCGAAACACGCTGGTTACACGCGGTGTGCTTCTTGGATTTAATATTCTGCTCGTGCCTGTTGTGGTTTTTTAACTTCTGACAGGCTGGTGGACGGTGGAAATTCTCGTTGTTAAGTGGGTATTTATCTTCTTTTCATTCAAGATAGACCTATCGGTTATAGGTCATTGTTTTTCACTGTCGCGCCAGGCAGATGGAAATGTCCATTCCGAATTGTACAAAGTCTGTGACGGTGGATAGGGCGGAAGAGTCAGCAATGACCAACGGTCCAGAAAGCGAAACCAGCAAAGTGTGTACACAAGACGCATGTTCAGGACATGAAAGATGAATGTGGCGAACCACCGTGAAAGAGATTGGAGCCTCATCATGTACTAGTCCAGAGGAAGCCATGGAGAGAAACTCGAACTTATGTCGGTGGAAAGATCTTAAAATAAGTACATGAAATGTTAGGACTCTATATCAAGAAGGGAAGTTGGAAAATCTGATTCAAGAAGTAGAAGGGATAAACATAGATAAAGGTAAAGGTAAAGGTAAAGTACGAGACTTGAACCGGCGTCTTAGCACGCGAGTTTACACCCATATGTGCTCGGCCGCCTATCCAGAAATGTTCGGATATTTCTGTATAGTGTAGCCTCAAGCATCGAAACTCAGATGCGAAGCGACATTCCTCACCTTGCCAGGATAATATACCCTGGTACCCATTTCTGCCAACGGCTGGGTCGACCATAGGGGTATTTTTTTTCCAACCACGAGTACAATTCACACTGCTCCCAGCGGGAATCGAACACGGGTTGTCCGAACGTCGGTAGTCCAGTCGGGTGGTTTTCCCAACTAGGCTACCGAGGCCCCCAAACATAGATATTTTAGGCATATCAGAGACAAGATGGAAAGAATGTGGGTACATAGAGGCCGAAAAATATATATTTATATACTCAGGAAACACAACAGAACATCATAAAGGGGTAGGAATACTAATAAAAAGAGAGATACAAAAATATATAAGTACCCACTGGACATACAATGATAGGATTATACTACTCAAGATGAAAGCAAAACCATTCAACATAGCAATAATACAGACATATGCACCTACTCAAGACTACACAGATGAACAAATAGAGGCATACTATGAAGACCTAAATAAAGTTATGAAGCAAGTGAAATCTTCGGACATCTTGATTGTAATGGGTGACATGAACGCTGAAGTAGGAAAAGGTAAATATACGACCATTATAGGAAATCATGGTTTAGGAAAAAGAAATGACAGAGGAGAAAGATTAATACAATTCTGTGAAGAAAACAGGCTAATAATATGTAACACCTACTTTGAGCAAGAGAAAAGGAAACTATACACATGGAAAAGCCCTGGGGATAAGAAGAGGAATCAAATAGATTACATAATGATAAAAGAAAAGTTCCGCAACAGCGTAAAGAAAACAAAAACCTATCCAGGAACAGACATTAATTCAGATCACAATCCTGTAATGATTAAAATGAAAATCAAACTAAAGAGAAACAAGCAAAAGTCTAATTCATCAACAATACCACTAGATATCATCATCATCATCATCATCATGTGCCTTACCGGTTGGCGTAGGTGATCATGTCCCTCCACAATCTTCTATCTACAGTGCATCGTATCAGTTCTGTTGTTGACTGTTTTCCATGCCATGACACCAAGCTATCCAGTATTTTCTCTCTTTGTCGCCCGCGATCTCTCTTTCCTTTTATTTTGCCAGTTGCAACCAAGTATTCCAACTTTCCTCTTCTCATGATGTATCCGAAAAATGTTGATTGCTTCTTTCTGATGTTTTTTAAGAGCTCCCTTTTTGTGTTGGCCTCTTTGAGAACTTCCTCATTGGTCTTTTCAGCTGTCCAGGGAACGTTCAACATGATATTGTACTACTAGCAGAAAATCCTAAAGATCTACAATTACTTAATGAAATAAACATGACAAGCCAAAAATATGGACTATAGTCCGTTTCATAAGTCGTGCCCAACTTTAAAAATCTATATCTTTTTAACCGCTTTTTGTAAGTAGTTCAAAATTGGCATGTAAAGTTATAATGATTAGAACCCAACAGGGAATTAATTTCATTTAAAAAAAACATTTGGTTATTATTGTTGCTTATTTGATCTATATAAATTTATAACGACCCATTGATGTAGTCAAAACTTAATGTTTACAGTATTTTAAGTTAAAAATAGCGATAAAGATCCATACACGGTCAAATTGACGTGTTTGCACGCCTTCAACGTGGGTTTTCTGACACAATTAGACACTTGTAAAAAACGCGAGACATTGTGTGTTCCATTTCCGTTCATTCAGCGGCGGAGACGTGAAACAATAACATTTATCATGAGTCTTAAAATGAAATTCTGCAGTTTACAAAACATCGCAATAAAAATGTATGACTATTTTTGCAAAGAAGCTAAACGAGGAAGATTATTTCATTCTTTAGAAAACCCTGAGAATAGGACAAGACACATTTTGGATTTATCTAAACGGTCATTTAATCGCTTGATTCAAGCACGTGACTTCGACAGTGAACTTATTAGAAGTGAAATTCACAAAATGTTGGGTATGAATGAAACTGTTACAATAAGAAAATTAAAAGTATCGCTGAAAAAGAACAACAGTATTGAAATATCAAAGTCTACATTGTGGAGGAATGTGAGAGCTGCAGACTTTACATTCAGAAAGTATTCCAATGGACGAAACATCATCTGTGAGAAGCCACATATAGTAGTCATGAGAAGCAAGTACTTACGTGAAGTAAAAGAGGTGCGCAAGCAAGGTTATGATATTGTGTACTTGGATGAAACATGGATCAATGCTCACCACACTAACCAAAGGGAATGGCAGTCATCAGATGGAAAGATTAATGATAATTGTGCATGCAGGTAGTCGACAACATGGACTAATACAGAATGCAGAGCTCATTATTCTTTCAAAATCCATAGACAATCGGGATTATCACTCTGAGATGAATGGTCACATATTTAGACATTGGATTGAAAATTCTGCTCTCCCATCACTAGATCGACCATCTTGCCTAATAATGGACAATGCAGCGTACCACAATATTGTTGCACTTGAAGATAAAGTCCCGACGTCATCCAGTACAAAAGATGCTATTAAGATATGGCTCACAAAGGAGCACATACAATTTAATAACATGTACTTAAAACCTGAATTACTATCTCTAGTAAAGCAAAAACAAAGGACAAAGATTTTTCAAATAGATAAGATTATCCAAGAGCACGGTCATATAAGTTTGAGGCTGCCACCTTACCATGCTCATTTAAATCCAATAGAACTAATCTGGGCAAAATTAAAAGGACAAGTGGCAGATGAAAATACAACATTCAAAATATGCGATGTAAAGACTCTTGCTAATCTCGCTTTATTAAATATAGACAAAGATTATTGGGCTAAATGTGAAGACCACGTCTTAAAACAGGAAGAGGAATATTGGAAAAATGATGGCTTGTGGAATGTTCAACCCCAAACAGTTATTAATCTTTTAGACTCGTCTGATTCAGAATGAAAGTATATAGCCCCCACAATGTTGGCCCCTATATTACCTTAAATTAGTTCAACAAACGGTCCTTTTCAGGACCACACAACTATGAAAATTGGACATACAGGTATACCTTGATATTATCGTCCGTCCTCGAACTGAGAAGACAATAATTCTCCTGGTGTTTTGTCTTATCCAGTTATTTCCCCATTACAGCCATGCCTTTACCTAGTGAAAATTAATCACAGACCAGCAACTACGGTAATTTCTAGTCTTTAGGGGTTCACAATTTACAATTTTGACAAACATCAAAGAAATTCGCCGCTTTAAGAAAACTGCAGCTGCAAGATATTTGTTAAATATACATTTAAAGGGTCTTTTGCATTCTAATAACATTTGGAAAATTTCAACAGTTTTTAACAAATGGTTACTGAGTAATAGCGCTTTGAAGTTGAGCACATGATTTGAAACGAGCTATAGATATGAATATCAAAAAGACTAAAACTATAATCATAAACAAAGAAGATACTCAAAACCCAGAACTGGATATAAAAATTTAAGGAATAGACCTGGAGCCAGTTCAGAACTACAACTACCTTGGATATACTATAACCAATGATGGAAAAAGTACAACTGAAATAAACAAAAGAATAGGAATGGCAAAAAGTAATTTTAATGCCATGAAGAACATATGATGAATTTGAAATGTGGATTTATAGAAGAATGGGTAGAATTGGATGGAAGGAAAAGAAAAGAAACGATGATGTCTTAAAACAACTAAAAATGAAAAGAGAACTACTAAACACAATTCAAACAAGACAAATGCGATTTTTGGGCCATATTAAAAGACACAAATAGTGACACTGTGACCTTCCAGGCATGTCGTAAGAGGCGACTAAGATCGATGGCTTGACAAGCTGTTATTGTAAAAAGTATTGTTATGGAAACAGCACCATAGATTTTAGAGCAGTGATCTCTGCAATACGTGCCATTTTGGCACGCCAGGTTTCTGTTTTTGAGATTGTGGTTCTGCCCTATGTGTCGTCTTCGGCTCGAAAGGACAATAGATAGATAGATAGAAAAGACACTACAGCTGACTAAAAGTAATCCTGGATGGGAAAATACAAGGTAAAAGAGGCAGAGGCAGAAAAAGACTAACATGGACGAGTAACATTAAAAGATGGACAAATCAGCCTATAACAACCTGCACCACCAAAGCAAGAGACAGAGCAGAATGGCGCTCCATGGTAGCCAACCTTTGATGAGGAGATGGCACTCGATGATGATGATGGACATATGTCGGACATGTGCTAAGAAGAGACAACAGAAGAATTTCAAGAAAGGCTTTTCTATGAGAAACATGAGGATACGGAAAACAGGAAGACCATGAGAAACACTAAAAAGAACACTTATAAGAAAAGTAAAGTTGGCAGGCATTGACTCATTTGATAAGATCAAACATGTTGCCAAGAATAGAGATGGGTGGCAAAAAATATGAGTCCTATGTGAGGTCTAGCAGTGCTGGAAAAAAACAAAAATGCCAGTTTCAACACATTTTTTCATGGACATCCATGAATATAATGCATTCTACTAAAGCAGAGCAACTTAACTCATTCATTACAACACTGCAGGCTAGGGTTTGGACAAACTAATTTTATTTAATTTTCTCATCCTGACAGTGTTTTACAAATACATCTACAGTATAGTAATTATTGATAAATCTTGTTAGCTTGTCCATGATTTCTATAGGCTGTTGTTGTTGGATAAGTTAATGACCAATTAAACCAATCAGAGAAGTTTGTCTGTCAAAATTATGCTGGTGATAAATCAATGCTCAAAGGCTTCTTCATCTGCATTCAAAATCTTGTCACGTAAATGAGATCTGCAGAACTGCCATGAAGACCAGAATTATTTCCAGAAATGGCTGGCCCATGGCTTCTACCCAGATCTGTAACTACTGCCAAATTGTGGTGTCATGTGTCCTTGTAGGCTAGGAATGATCTGATGATCTGAATACTATTACAACACAGATCTACCTTAAGGAGCATATTTCGATGACATTGAGTAATGAAGTAAACCATTTAAGATACTTCAAGTAGTTAAAAGCAATCAGATGTAGTTTAACTTTCTGTGCATTTCAACACACTGTGCGTCATACAGATCTCAGTCGCGTACATTTAGCTATCGAGTGCATCACTCTCAATTTGATTCATGCAAACTATCATTAAACCATATTCTTTTTACATGTCTTGTATCATCTTGGTATTGATTAAATCTTATTCCTTGTTCAATTATCCTAAATTCATATATAATATGTTGTGTTAGATAAATATGTAGATTGACTTTTAAAACCATGAAAAATTTTGTCTCTGAAATCTCTTCCGCTGCACTGATAAAAAAACTTCCTAAATAAAAAAATTAACTCTAAAAGAGTTAATTAAAAATAATAATTTGATTAAAAATTATAAGCTGTAATTCATAAAATGTAAACCATAATGATTTGAAGTAGCCCATTCAAATAAAAAGATCTACAATAATTTGAGGTAGTCAATTTAACCTAGATTACGATCATCATCATTATCATGTGCCATACCAGTTGGCGTAGGCGATCATATCCTTCTATAAACTTCTATCTACCGTGCATTGTATCAGTTCTGTTGTTGACTGTTTTCCGTGCCATGATAGCAGACAGCAAGGAGCTCCATTTTTGTGTTGGCCTCTTTGAGAATTTCCTTGTTGGTCTTTTTAGCTGTCCAGGGAACTTTCAACATTCTTCTGAGAAATCCTATCTCTGTGACCTCTAATCGTCTTTTCATTTGTTTGTTCATGGTAAATAATTTGCTTCCATATGTCAGAATTGGCTCTCAATGGTAACGATGAACTCTCATTCTCATTTCTATTGACATAGATTTGTTGCATAAGATGTTTTTCATTTTCTGAATTGCTATTTTGGCCTGAGATATTCTGCTTTTTATTTCTGTGGTGCATCTTCCATCTGATGTTATTATTGTGCCCAAGTAGTTGAAGTGTTGCATTTCTTTCAGATTTGTCCTGTTTATTTTTATGCTGCATGTTGGTGATAATTGTTTCTTTGATATGACCATTAATTCTGTTTTCTTACTATTCATCCATAGACCTTTCTTGTTGCTTTCTTTTATTATTATGTCCATCATTTCCTGTAGTTCATTCTCTGTCTCTGTTATTAAGACTGTGTCATCCGCATATCGCAAGTTGTTTATGTTGTGACCGTTGACTTAAATTCCTTTATTTATCTATTATTGATATAGCATTTTTCGCAGATTACAATACTGCAGTAAAATTTACCGCATCAAAACACAAATTCCTCAAAATTGGACATATTTCTGTGTCCAAACATTACCCCTCCCCACCACCTCTGTGTACCTTCCTAATTACCACTTCTGATGACCCCTGAGAGTTTAATTTGAATTTGTTTCAATTGTTGTTGGATTTTTTTTTTTTTTGTTCAGATCATGAGATACATCATTTAATACCAGAAAAAAATAGCGTTTTTTTTTTTTTTTGCTGTGACCAGTGAAATTTCCTGGTCATCTGCAGACATCAAACAACCCTTTGTGACTTGGGAAACAAATTGAATAACACTATGTTGTCACCATCATTGAACATACTGACAGACTTATGCAACCACACCAATAGACATTGTAACACACCAAGTCCATGAGGTGAAACTCAGGTCATAAATCAACCTGAGGCAGGAATTTTGAGTTCCCATTTTTTCTCAGAGTCACTGTGTCAAGAGTTCAGAGAATGACTATTTTTAGAGCACCTAATGTTACATTTAAGTGATAGTAATTTTTACTGCAGTATCATAACTGATACATATTATAGGTAGGTATCATAATCTAGGGTCAAGTTAAGTGAAATAATATGAAGGACCATCCAAGTATAATATTGTAAAGTAATTTAAGCTAGTTAGTCTACTGAGGTAAAATATTGTAAACTAAAAGCAATTTGAGGTAGCCAGTTTATGTAAAATAATATAAAATAACCTAAAATGTTACTTATGTAAAATAATTTGAAGCAATAGAAGTAATTTAATAATTTAATGGTAAATTGAAGAACACAATAATGTAAAACAACCAAAAGTAACCTATCGAAGTTAAATAATGATGTTGAATCTGATGTAAAGGTAAAGAAAAACTAGTGTCTAAAATAGTCACTTGAGTAAAATAATGTAAAACAAACAGAGGTAACCCACATAAGTAAAATAGTAACCTTAGCTAATAAACAAGGCTAATAACAACAGTATAAAATTAAATTACAATCTTTATCCTCTTATTGCTTAATTTTAGGACATTAATTTCCTTGTTACTTTTTTCACATAATTTTTTTTAGCACACTTAAAAAACATTTTCAACAATGTGAACGTGTGGGCAATATATCACTGAATTATGATACAATGATTTTTAAAATGGTGAAATCATAGTTAATACATATAAAGTAATGTAATTTTGGAACAATCTCAAGATATGATAAGAATTACAATAAAATATATTAATTTAATCTAACCAAAGCTCTTATCATCATCATCAAGTACCGGGCCTAGTGGCGTAGGTGATCATGTCTCTCCACAACTTTCGATCTCGGCAGCTATTTATCATTTCTGTTGTTGACCTTCTGCCAAGCCATTCTCTTAAGCTGTCTGTTATTTTTTCTCTTTGCTTCCCTCTATCTCTTCGTCCCTCAATTTTTCCAGTTGTTACAATATATTCAAGTTGTTCTCTTCTCATTACATGGCCAAAAAATGATGATTGTTTCTTCCTAACATTGGAAATTAGCTCTCTTTTTGCTTTGACCTCTCTCAGAACCTCTTCATTACTCTTCTTAGCTGTCCATGGTATTCTCAACATTCTTCTGTAAAACCCCATTTCTACAGACTCCATTGATTTTCTTGTCTGTTGTCCTATTGTCCATGACTCGCATTCATATGTTAAGACTGGCTCTACGTAACATTTAAGAACTCTTTTTCTTGTTTCTATTGTCAAAAATGGATCGCATAGTATTTTCTTCATTTTTTGGAAAGCTGCTTTTGCCAGAGCCATTCTGCATCTCACCTCTTTTGTATATCTTCCGTCTGAGGTTAACAAAGTTCAAAGAGTTCAAAGCTCTTATAATAAATTGTAAAGTGTATCACATGAGAATGAAGTAACTTAAAATTAAGCAAAGTATAAACCAAAGTAACCAATTCAAAGTAACATGAATTATCAGCAACCATTTCAGATTGGAAAGATTCCAATGATCTTAATGCTTCAGAAGGTGAACACTAAAACAGAATAGGTCTACAGTCTACAAACAAGTCTACAGTTACAGTGTCTTCAATGATGCTGTCAATGGTCTGAACTGGTGTGCTCATCTGAAGAAACAAAACACAACAAAGCAGTGGCTTTCTGATGCTCTCAGAGATGATACAATCATTATTGACCTTGAAGAAAAAGATGATTACTTTGTTCATGACTAATCTATCTATTGTCCTTTTCAGCCGAAGACTGCACATAGAGCAGAAATTAAAAACTCTGTGTATGTCCAATATTATCAAGCATCAGACCTTGTACAAGACCCACATTGTATCTCACCACATGACTCTGTTCTGGGTGAGTTGTTCAATCTCGGCAAGGGAGATGATGCCTGCTGTTGTTGCCTCTTGCGCCTCAGTGTTCTTTTTAGTATTTCTCTAGGTCTGCCACTTTCTCTTTACCCTCTGGTTCCCATCTGAGAGCCTGCTTTGAGATTCTGTTGTTGTCTCTCCTCATCACATGACCAACATACGACCACCACCTTATATTGACTTTAGTTCATATTTTTGGATGCTATGTTATTTCTCTTATTTCTGCACTAGTCTTGAATTCATTCCATGGTATCCAAAGTATTTTCCTCACGCATTTGTTTTCAAATGCATCCAGTTTATTTTCTATTTCTTTAGTTTTTTCCAGTTCTCTCATGCATAAGTAAGGGTGGATATTTTGATTTGAAAATCCTGAGCATTGTTTTTTTATCAATACTGTATAAATATTTAATTAAATGGAACAAATATGAAAGACATAAACCATGATGGTAAAACTATCACATAAATATTTTAACTTCACAGAACCACCAAATTAAAACATTTGAACAAATTTAGGAAAAACACACAAGTATGGCTATGATTAGTCGAAGGTCCCGGTATAACTGCAAATTAATTATAATTTCTAATTGCTCGACTGTCTGTGCCAGTGGAATCATGCGAATTAAAACTCATCTCACTGAAGGATCCAAACAAAGAAAGGGAGGTGTAGTCCCCATCATAGCAGCTACAGCACACGCCAAAAGATATAAGGCCAAGAGGCACTGAAAGTGATCACAGCTGAACTCTCCTTTGTCGTATGATGATATCATTAACCGTAAGCAATCGGAATATCGAAACACGATCCGGATGAAAAACACGGCTCACGGCACAGAGCACTAAACTCAGTATCTCTGGCAGCAAGCTGGACTTGGAATATGAGGAAGCTGCAACAAGAAACACTTTTCAGACTAAGCTTCAATGGTTACTGCCACCTATCCGTTATATTGACCGGAAGTAAAAAAAAAAAACCAAAAAACACACAAATAATTGGTGATAAACATTCTGGAAAAGCTACAAACAATAACAGAAAACAACATGAAATATTAATAGGACATGACCCAGACCAGCAGTCAACTGACCAAGACCCAACTCCACCTCATTGTCTCCAAAATGAAGTTAACAATGTAGCGATCAAAAAGAGAAGGCAATTCTGGCATTGAAAAAATGACTTACTAATATCAGATGTCTTAAGGCTGAAGAGTGTATACACAACAGATTGTTGTTACCACAGCATAAAGTAACTTATGTACCTTTATATCAGAGCAGATGAGGAGGTGCAATATTTATCAGGTAAATACCAAAAATAATTTAATCCTGTGAGTTAGGTACTCATTTTTTGGTTTTCTAGCTGAGCAAACAAAAGAATGTTGGTCAGAGAGAAAACTGAAACATGAATTATGAGACTGTCAAGCAAGCTACATCCATTCTCTCCTAAACTGATCACTAACAATGTGTACACTTAGCTCAGCTCTATCCCTGATTTACTTTTGACACATATCACTCTCTAGTAGACCTCTTTCTAAATCATTATTATAAATCTTCCTTTCTTATTTACCTCATTTCAACCTAATTTCGCTATTCAAACTTACATCCTTTTTTTAACTCTTGGAATTTTGTATCACTATCTCACATTCTTTTATCACTCTATATTATGCTTTATTATCACACTCTATCAATCACACTACCTTACACTCTTTAATCACACTATCTTACACTCGTTAATCACACTATCTTACACTCTTTTATCACACTAATTACACTCTTTTATAGCACTATCTTACATTCTTTTATCACACTAACTCACACTCTTTTATCATACTATCTCACACTCTTTTAACACACTCTTTTATCACACTATATTACACTCTTTAATCACACTATCTCACACTCTTTTATCACACAATCTTACACTTTTTCACATTCTTTTATCACACTATATTACACTCATTAATCATACTATCTTAAACTTTTATAACACAATCTCACACTCTTTTACTACACAATCTCACACTCTTTTATCACACTATATTACACTTTTTAATCTAACAATCTTACACTTTTTAATCATACTATCTTAAACTTCCATAACACTATCTTACACTCTTTTACCACTATTTTTACACTTTTAGCACTATCTTACATTACTAATCACACTATCCTATGCTTTTTTTATCACATTATCTTGTGCTTTTTTATCACAATCTTACCTTCTTTTATCACACTATCTTAACTCTTTCGTAAGCTTTTTATCAATGCAACAGAAAAGATTTCATAGACCAATTTTTTTCATGGCTTTAAGAATCAATCTACATATTTATATTTATCTGAGTTATAACATACTATATATAAATATTTAGATAATTGAACAAGGTGTTAGATTTCACCAATACTAAGATGATATAAGACATGTAAAAAAGAATATGGTTTGATGACAGTTCACACTAATCAAATTGATCACACTAATTAAATTGAGAGTGGTGCACTATGCAGCGAAGCATACACGACTGAAATCGGCATGGTGCACAGTGCGGTGAAATGTATGGAAAGAGTTAAAATCATTTATCCCAATCTTTTCATTCTTTACCAACTCACCACAATCATTCAACTATATCTCAACCAGTAGGTTCCAAAGTGAACAATATAAATCCTACTCCCTCCTGACTTCCATCTCAAAAAATTTAAGGTAAACTACTTGTTGCAGGTGAAGCTTAGTGAGTTGTAGAAAAAAAGGTGAAACTGAGATGAGAACATTGAAAGGTAATGTGATAACATGACCGCTGTTCACACTCAACAAGAGAGTAGCACATGGCATTTCAAAATGTAGACACCACACACATTCTGCTCTAACTTAAGTCACAAACCTTTGCTGATTTTCAAGTCTCTTTTTGTTCATAAAAATACATGATCTATATTTGATAAGTAATGGCATTTCAGCATTTGCAATAGAGCCTCCTTCCTAAAAGAGGAATTCAACTTGAAATCCCTGAATCACCAGCCACCTCTATAGCTAAAGTAGACCATGAGCATAAATTTTAAAGAGAATAGGAAAAAAAACATCGAAAAATGGATTGGTTAGTTTTATTATGATAAAAGATTACACAAATCTTCCAAAATTGTGCTGATTGAAAACCGAGTGGGAGTGATTGAGACT
Source organism: Megaustenia siamemsis (assembly GCA_032433765.1). Classification (NCBI taxonomy): domain Eukaryota; kingdom Metazoa; phylum Mollusca; class Gastropoda; order Stylommatophora; family Ariophantidae; genus Megaustenia; species Megaustenia siamemsis. Next base: position 48,015,064 of record JAVIAB010000059.1, on the reverse strand, counting down.
GAGGCAATGGTTCATTCATTGAGTGCCGTCTCCACATCGAAGTTTGGCTACCATGGAGCACCATTCTGCGCTGTCTCTTGCTTTGATGGTGCAGATTGTCATAGGCTGACTTGTCCATCTTTTAATGTTACTCGTCCATTTTAGTCTTGGTCTGCCTCTGCCTCTTTTACCCTGTATTTTCCCTTCCAAGATTGCTTTTAGTAGGCTGTTGTCTTTTAAAATGCCCCAAAGATCTCATTTGTCTTGTTTGAATTGTGTTTAGTAGTTCTCTTTTCACTTTTAGTTGTTTTAGACTACATCGTTTTTCTTTTCTTTTTTTTTCCCCATCCAATTCTCCCTATTCTTCTATAAATCCACATTTCAAAGGCTTCAGTTCTCTGTTCTGTTTCTTGTCTAATGTCCATATTTCTGCACCATATAGGAATGTTGAGAAGATACAGCATTTTGCTATTCTTAGTTTTAGCTCTAGTGTTACTTGTTTTGATGTTAGTATATTTTTCATGGCATTACAATTACTTTTTGCCATTCCTATTCTTTTGTTTATTTCAATTTTACATTTTCTATCACTGGTTATCTTTGTTTATGATCATAGTTTTAGTCTTTTCTGATATTCATATCTCATCCATATTTTTTGCTTGTCATGTACAAAAAGAGTTCTGGGGGTGGGTGATGTAGAGACAAAAATAAAAGATTATCTGAGAGAAGACATCATAGAGAGCAAGAAGAGTAGAAGAAGAAAGTTACAATTGTGAAAAAGAAAGTGTAGACATAACCAATCCATAATTTGGGATCATTTTGTATAATCTGTTAGCACAATAAAGTTTTAACCATTTATTTTAAATTTTTTAATTATTTGTTTAGTCACATTTCTCTCTCTCTCTCTCTGCAATCAGGACTCAATCAGAGTAGGATTCCAGACTCTCACATGAAGTCAGCTGTCAGGTTAAGTGTGTTGATTGCCCCCACAGACAGAACATCACAATTAGAGTCTGCCAGATCCACTCTGATTGAACACCCATTAAAACATTGCACTGTGTTCTGCGCCAGTGGCCCAGTGCATCCGATTTCAGCCAGCATTTTATTCAGGTTTGCATTCCTTAACCTTTGATTGTTCCCAATCTTCCTGCAAGGCAGCAGATGATCTTTTCTGTAGGGGGATTCTGCCCTTAGATGGTCGGCTCTCCCAGGTTTACGAGCATCATCTGCCCGAGTCACTAGAGGTGACTAACACAGACATGCACACACAAAGATATGAGATGTGACTAACACAGACATGTACACAGCGATTTGAGGCATGACTAACACTGACACACATCAAGATATATGACACATGACTAACATAAACATGCACATAAAGATATGAGATATGACTGACATAGACATGCACACACAAAGATATGACACATGCCTAACATAGACATGCACACAAAGATATGAGATATGACTAACATAGACATGCACACACAAAGATATGAGATGTGACTAACATAACCATGCACACACAAGGATATGAGATGTGACATACACATACATGCACACACAAAGATATGAGATATGACTAACATAAACATGCACACAAAGATATGAGATATCACTAACCCAAACATGTACACACAAAAATATGACACATGACTAACACAGATACACACTAAGATATGAGATATGACTAAACACATACACACATAAAGATATGAGACATGATTAACATGAACACACCAAGATATGAGATATGACTAACATGACACACACACACACAAGCTAAGATATGAGCCATGGCTTCATGGAAAAACACCAAGAAATGAACCATGTCCAGCACAGAAACACATTAAGGTGTCCATATGCTTGGGTTTGTTGTAGTCGGCAGACTCTTCTTAATGTGGGAATCATTGACATACGAAACACAGGCCCCGATTTACTGTTCACAGGTTTCGTACAAACAGTTGTCCGAAGATTTGAGTGTGCAGTCTGACCCGTATAACGTTCCCTTGCATGTACAGTTCCTGGTTGACTGTTCATAGATGTAGTTGAAACAGTTGTCCGGACATTTGAGAGTGCAGTCCGTTTCCTTGCACGTACAGTCTGTACTTTCTGATTCACATATGATGTCACAGCCTTCAGAACACGTCTGTTTGCACTGTAGCCCAAAATTACCACCGGGACATTAGTCACATTTTACCAGTTTTATAACATTATCATGATATCCCCTCCATAAGTTTCTTAAGAAATTATTTTTATTGAACAGATTGGGATTTGAGGGGGGGTGATGAGTTGAAGATGTAGTTATAGAAATGCAGTGGTGCATAAGGTTGTGGAAACAAATGAGAGAGGAAGATAAATTCATTGATTTGGCACCTACTATATCCTAAACTATGATATTTGATTCAAGACGGCGTCCATGTGTGGACAGTATTTTCCGTTACAGCGTGTGTTGTTTCAAAATACGCCGGTTACACGTGGTGTGATTCTTAGATTTAATTTTCTGCTCATGCCTGTTGTGGTTGTTTAGCTTCTGACAGGCTGGTGGATGGTGGAAATTCTTGTTGTTAAGTGGGTAGATCTTTTCATTCGAGATTGACCTATCATTAATGACCTATCATTAGGGTAATTGTTTTTCACTGTCGCGCCAGGCAGACGGAAATGTCCATTCCAAATTGTACAAAGTCTGTGATGGTGGATGGGGCGGAAGAGTCAGAAATGACCATCGGCCCAGAAGGCGAAAACAGCAAAGTGTGTGGTACACAAGAGGCATGTTCAGGACATGAAAGACGAATGTGGCTGACCACCGTGAAAGAGATTGGAGCCTCATCACATACTAGTCCAGAGGAAGCCATGGAGAGGAATTCGAACTTATGTCGGAGGAAAGATCATAAAATAAGTACTTGAAATGTTAGGACTCTTATGTTGAAATGTTGGAAAATATGATTCAAGAAGCAGAACGGATAAATATAGATATTTTAGGCATATCAGAGACAATATGGAAAAAATGTGGGTACATAGAGGACGAAAAATATACATTTATATACTCAGGAATACTATGTATAATAGTTGAACAAAATTTAGAACTAAAATCCCCACTTTATATTGGATTCATAGATTACGAAAAGGCATTTGATAGTTTAGACAGAAGAATGCTTTGGAAGTTGCTGAGTCATTACGGAATCCCCATAAAGTTTATTAACCTGATAAAAACAATGTATGAAGGAATGAAATGTAGTGTGGTGCATGAAAGACAGCTTACAGAAGCATTTGAAATAAGAACAGGAGTAAGGCAGGGATGCCTTCTATCTCCATTTCTCTTTCTACTGGCCATAGATTGGATTATGAAAATAACTCAAAACAACAGATATGGGATCCAGTGGTCACTGACCAAACAACTTAATGATTTCGACTTTGCTGATGACATAACTCTCCTATCACACAGCCATCAATAGAAGCAGGATAAAATGAGCATACTTGATGAGAGATCACAACAGCTAGGACTGAAGATTAATAGAGATAAGACCAACATTATGAGAATTAATACAATTGGCAATAACCAAATAAAACTAGGAGAAATACCTCTATTAGATGTACAATCTAACATATACCTGGGCAGTAATATAGATAAAGAGGGAGGAACAGAAAATGATAGCAAAATAAGGATATCAAAAGCAAGAGGAGCTTTCATTGTACTGGGAAACATATGGAAATCCAAAGAAATTAGGTTAAATACAAAAATAAAAATTTTCAACTCTTAAGGCGGCCCTATTATATGGCTGTGAAACATGGAGAACAACAAAATTGACAATCACGAAGATACAGACTTTCATTAATGGATGCTTACGCAGAATAAAAGGATGGAAATGGCAGGACAAAATCACTAACACAGAATTATGGAAATGTACCAGTCAAACACCAGTGGATAAAGAGATACAGCGAAGACGATGGCACTGGATAGGACACACACTACGGAAGCCAACTGAGAGTATTACACAACAGGCCCTTTTTTGGAATCCCCAGGGGAAAAGACAAATAGGAAGACCAAGGTATTCTTGGATAAGACAGATAGAAGCAGAGATGAAGATGATGGGGAAGACATGGAATGATCTTAAAAGAATGGCAAAAAACAGAACGACTTGGAAAGTGTTTGTTGAAGACCTATGCTCCACTGGGAGCTAAAAAGGTAGGAGAAGAAGAAGAAGAAGAAGAATATTTTAGTCATATGACTCATGAGACTAATAGTGCGATGGTCTTCACAATCAGTGGCGCCTGACTTCTTCGGTCTCAGCACAAGCCAAAAGACATAAGGTGAAACCGAACAGAAAGTGAACACAGCCAACTGTTCCCTGTCATACGATATCATCATTCATCGTAAACAAGCGGGATATCGAAACAGGATCAAAACGGATGAGACACACAGCTCACGGTGTGCACAGAGCACTTAACTCAGTAGCTCCTGCAACAAGCTGGACTTGGAATATGAGGAAACTGCAAGAAGGAACACTTTTCAGACATAGCCTTCAATGGTTCCTGCCGCCTATCCACCATATACCACGGAAGTTCGCGTCCTCCCGAAAATGATGATCGTCGTAGCACTTGATGATGTTAGGCCATCGTTGATGACTCCAATTCCAAACATATAGACACACAGTGGTGGTAAGTTATCATTTCCAATCCAACAGAAGCCGCCTGACCTGTAGTTAGTAAAACCACAGAGAGAATATGATTTTGTGACCTTCACTGATTCACTCTTGGATGTGAATGTGTAGTTTACACAAGAGGAGAAGTTTTCAACTACAGTGATCCGAATTAAGGCAATTCTGTGATAGTCTCCTTTATAGCAGCAGAACTTGATGTTCTCTGCTCCCTTCTTGTAGCTGCTGCCACACGATTCTGATGTCTCATTAACTTCGGGTATGTGTCCAGTGTTATATATGTCACTGAGTAATTTTGTTATGACTAGTACTCCCAGCTCTCCTAATGCATTTATCTCTTCGATTGTTATATTGTCAGGACCTGGAGCTTTGCCTCTTTTCATGTGTTCAATCTATACACTGAGCAAATTTTTAAAAACATCATAGAGATGCCAGGTCTACAAATTAATGGAAAGATAATCAATAACCTAAGATATGCTGATGATACTGTACTACTAGCAGAAAATCCTAAAGATCTACAACAATTACTTAATGAAATAAACATGACAAGCCAAAAATATGGACTAGATATGAATATCAAAAAGACAAAATAAATTTGTTTATTATTAGAAATACCCATTTAAATTTGTTGTTGGGGTTTTTTATTTATGATTTCTCTCTGCGACAACCGCCCCTGGTCTCAGCTGCGAGGCCCGGCTTTGAAACATCAGTTACTCATTGACGGAAAAAACATGAGTACCTCCGAAGTCGGAGTTATCTGCCTGTGCGGCGAGGGACCCCTGTGCACACGACTGCCAGGAAAAAATGGATTAACACGCAAAATTCAGTTCCTAGTGCTAGGGACTTCGTCAGAGTTGAAAGCTGGCGAACGCAACAACAACAAAAAGACTAAAACTATGATCATAACCAAAGAAAATACTCAAAACCCACAAGTGGATATCAAAATTGAAGGAATAGACTTGGAGACAGACAGTTTAGAACTATAACTACCTTGGACATACTATAACCAGTGATGGAAAATGTACAACTGAAATAAACAAAAGAATAAGAATGGCAAAAAGTAATGTTAATGTCATGAAGAACATACTAACATCAAAACAAATAACACCAGGACTAAAACTAAGAATAGCAAAATGTTACATCTTATCAATATTCCTATACGGTGCAGAAACATGGACATTAGACAAGAAAACAGAACAGAGAATTGAAGCCTTTGAAATGTGGATATATAGAAGAATAATAAGAATTGAATGGAAGGAAAAGAAAACAAATGAAGTTTTAAAACAACTAAAAATGAAAAGAGAATTACTAAATACAATTCAAACAAGACAAATGCAATTTTTGGGCCATGTTAAAAGATACAACAGCATACTAAAGGTAATCCCGGAGGGGAAAATACAAGGTAAAAGAGGCAGAACAAGACTAACATGGACAAGTAACATCAAAAGATGGACAAATCAGCCTATGACAACCTGCACTATCAAAGCAAGAGACAGAGCAGAATGGCGCTCCATGGTAGCCAACCTTCGTTGCGGCGACAGCATTCGATGATGATGATATCCTAAACATACACAAAGAAATTCATAACCACTTTTCTCATCAATCTCAAACTTAACCTCCTTTATTACCTTCCACTCAAATTTCACATTTCCATCACATCTCACTAACTCCTTCATCAATTTTCTCTCTCTTAATGTCCACTTTATTAACATAATTTCTCTCCCTATCTCAGCAGCTATACTTTCTCCCATTTCACAAAAGTCATTAACATAATTTTCTCTTTCAATGTCTACATGAAGTTATCCAATTTCTAAACCTTGCTGCTCATTTCTCTGGAATACATTTTCTATTCAATAAGTGTACACACGCACACTCTCTAAATCCAAACTCTATTTTATAATCTCTCCTTCATTAACTCACAACAGGACTGTCTTTGCTTCACTCTCAATCATACAACACTACCACAGTATCTTGCCTCAGAATATTCATAAATCATTGGTAGTTCATAAAGTAGCTTCTGTTGATGATTTGCAAGAGATAGACAGCACTGGTAGAAGTGATTGAAAGTCAACATTGTCATTAAAAGCTAACAATACCAAAAGGGTGTTTTCATGGACATGTTTATTACACTATTCTCAAAGAAGTTATGTATAGAAGGGAGGGTCTGAGCTGGATATATGAAACTTGGTAACTAATGTCACAAGGAAAATAGGGTGACAAGACAAGAAAGAATTAAACTGATGAGCACATTTAAATGTTGTGGAGATTCATGATGATGATAAAAATAAACATTAACTTACCCTTCTTCTCTCCAATGTTGAGGACACACTGCTGGCAGTCCTAATTACAAAAAACATAAGATCAATGTTATCTTGTTGATTAAAAAAAGGAATTTAAAAACTACAAACTGTTTCTTCTTCTCAGCATTCACCTGTTAAGTGGGCATTGTGTCACTAGTTTATGGCATAGCAGACATATCTGCACCTTTCAGCAAGATACATTCATCTCTGACATGGGTAGATTTGCTTAACAATTTGTACCCACGCAGCTATTTTTTTGCCTACTCTTTTCTACTTTAAACTGCCAAGGCTTATTTAATGTAGCACACTAGACCTCCTGTTTTTTGCCATTTCCTAAAGGGCTAGGCACTGGACCTCACCACTGGACGACTGAAGAACGGTGAAGCCATGAGACACCATGGGTTTGATTTTTTTTTAAAATGCCACTGCCTTTGGTGGGAATCAAACCTGGGACCTTCCTGTCCAGAAGTAGATATCTTACCTCTAGACTGCCAGTTCCCTCCAAACTGTTTAAATCTTGGTGACTTTTAATTGTTTTAATTTTTTTTAGTTTGTGTTATTTTTAAAGGTATCATCTCCAATTGCATTAACCAAATTGTTTGAAACAAAGAATGATTGTGCTAACTAAAATATGATTGTGCTAACTAAAATATGATTGTGCTAACTAAAATATTTTAAACTAAGCACTTTTGTATAGAAACTTAAAAACTTCATCAGAATTTAAGTGGTGGTTAAGCACACAGCAATGGAAACATTCAGAAAAGCTGAATGTGACACATCAATTCTAACAAACTTACAATTTAAATTATGACTGTTATTACTTTAAACATGACAACATTGTCAACAATCACATATTTGATAACGCTGATGTATATGACTAAACATTTCTAATAGACTTTAACAGATCATTTATTTTTCATGCCAGTAAATTAGCAGGAAAGCTGGTGGCGATAATACAGATAGTTACACAAATTAACACTTGTTATTTGTCAGTAGAGGAATAAACATGTTCACATGAGGGCCTAAATTATCCAAAGTATTTTTCAAGTAAAAGATACTGAGTGTTGAAGTACCTTACTTGAATAAATTACATTTAGTCCCAGCTTAATTTCTTAAAGCATGTCAGGTTTAATTTATTTTTTGTTTCCCATGACTATTGTTATTTGTCATTAAATAAATGTAATAAAATATATTACAATATTTACAATAATGGCAGAAATATTGAAACAAATATTTTACAAATAAACCATATTCTATAAACCTCTAACATAATCCCAATGCCACCCAATGATTTCATTTATGCATGTTAAAATAAGTCCTAGAGTTAGTTATCAGCAATCATAAACATGACTGTCTATCTGACCACTTCCATCTAATTTGGATTCAAATGACAGCACAAAATGTGGATAATCAATAGATTCAATCATTTATTTAAACTTCTTTTAAAGCAGCAAATAGCAGACTTTATTAATTAAAGTGTCATCTTCTACATTACATTAATAGCATTAGACAACAATAAAAATGATTATAACAAAAGGACAAAACAGTCAACAAATAAAGCTTTGGATATTTCAACAAAACAAAATGGAGCATTATTCATTCTTGGTTATTTAGTTGCATAAGCTAATGTTTAATAAAAGCTGGATATTAACTGTAAATTAAATTTTAAAAAACAATTTCTTGTTCTTCCGCGATCATGGCTCATTCAGACTAGGATTCCAGACTCTCTTATGAAGGCAGCTGTCTGTTTAAGTGATTCAGTTGCCCCGTATAGTTTCTCTTCCAGGGAGGTGGGTGTGGACCACATTGTCCTTCTCACGTCTGTGTACTGGGGGCAATCCTGTAGAATATGTTTTGTTGTCATGTTATCCAGTGTACAGTGGCATTGGCTAGTAGTTACTATTTTGAGTTTGGTGAACATGTGGTTTCTCATTCTGTTGTGGCCAGTGCGTAGGCAAAATATGATGACTTGATCCCTCCTTGATAGTTGGAGGTATCCATCGCTCTCGTTATACTTTGGGTGTTCTTGTTTTCAATTTTCATGGTACTGGCCTTTGATGATGGATTTGGCTTCATTGTAGCTGACCAGATGGTTCTCTTATAGTAATCCCCTTCCCTCTTTAGCTAATGTGTCTGTGTATTCGTTTCCGTGTATATTACAGTGTGATGGTATCCACTGGATGACCACTCTCTGGAAGTTATTGCACAGTTGGTCTAGGGTTGTTCTCAAGTCATCTAGCTCACTGTTCCGGGGTGGTTTTTAGAGCTGTTAGGACTGCATCAGTCAGTATAACCAATTTCTTGTGCATGTTATTTTTGTGTTGGATAGCCAGTTTTGCAGCGTCTTTGAGGGCTTCAGTTTCTGCTTTATAGTTGTTTGAGAATTTCCCAGTAGCTATTGACTTGGTGATCTTTTCCTGGTTATTCAGCCTCAAGAACACACCTCCTCCTCCATTTCTGGTGGCATTTGTAGCAGAGCTATATGTGTGACCAGGAGTCCTGTGGGTAATTGTCATTTGTGTATTTTTCTGCTATGTAGAAAAAACAATTTGAAACAAATGTTTCTTGAACACTGCTTTGTGTATGGGCCCAGAAAGTGTTGATAGATTACTGCACTCGCCTGCTGACCTGAAGGTTCAGGATTCAAATGTCAACTGAGGCAAACATTTGTCATATGGCTTTTGGGGGTCTCCCAGCCACTTTAAACAGGTAACAGAGATATTCTCTGGGAAAAGGAAAGGTAACGAGGAAGAAAATATGGCCACCCTAACCTCATGAAGCTGAGAGTTTCACTGAAGTCACTAACACTTCATTACCCAGCAACAATTGCATTGGGACTATCTTTACTTTACACTCAGGTAATATAATTATCTATAATAAATGTTCACTACCCCTTAGATGATATTATAAAAGTACCAATGTTATAAGTTTGATCTTTCTGTGTATTTGAAGAAAATGTTCAAAAGTGCAATAAGATAACTTTAACAGATCCAATGAAACATTAAGAAAATATTTATAAAGTAAAATGATTAAAGCAAATGGTAAAGTGAAAATATTTATGAGGTTCACTCAAATGCAGCTTGACAATCTGCAGTCAACCCTTGCTGGAAAAGGAATGGGTACATGACTTACTGAGTTGAGAAAAACAACAAAGAAGAAAACCAATGAGCTCTCTCTCACCTCCAAATGCTGTCCAAGTACAATGAAGTTGCATATTTCACTTGCTTTGAAATATATATGCTTTCTGCATATGTAAAAAAAATAATAAAAATAAAGAACCCCATCAGAGGTGTTAGTGACCATGATTTTTGGGCTAATGTGGTCAGTATTATGCCTGTGCTGCTTTACTTTCCCAGAAACAAATCCAGTACCCATTTAACGCTGGGTGAACCCGGAAGCAGTCGATCAGGATTGAACCCGACCTCTTTTCCTTTGTAGTCCAGTTCACTAACCACTGAGCTATCATTGCTCCCTTTCTGCATATGAACATCATAGAAAGTAGACGTTGCTGCCATTGGAAAATACATTTTAATAATTCTGTATGTGTGTGTCTGTGCGTAAGAATGGAGATGGGGAGGCTGAGGAAGGCTGTCTTCTTTGTCCAAGAGGATGATTTCTTTCAATTAATATTCTCCTCAAGGTGCTTTTTTGGTTTCTCATTACTTTTTTTCCTTTCTGGGTTTTAATCAACAGTTATAGTATAATGTTTTTTACTGAGAATGTACTAGATTCATTTCCCATTTCTTAATTTAAAGTAAGGCTGTACCAGGTTACAGTCTTTTTCTCATTACAAATTCATTGATATTACCTTTGATCAACAGAATAACAAATTATTCTATTTATTTTTCTAGACTGCATTGGTGACATAGCATTAAAAGGTGTACAGTCTGTTTCTTTCTAACAATATCTTCTCACAATCTTAAATCCAAAATCTAATTTAAAAGCAACATTTCAGACTATTAAAAATGTACAGCGTGTAATAAAAGGCCTCATTACTGATCAAAAGTATAGACTCTGTATTAGATAAAGCACAACAATGGTGAATGTTACAGTTCATGTATTAGCAAGCACAATAAACAATGTCAACAAATGAAGAATAGAGAATAAATACAGTTGTTAAAACTAGTCAGCTACTGCACAATTCTACTATAAAGCCAAATTGTTTTATTGACTTGTTTCCTAAATATATTCAGAGGTGGCAGCTACAGCGCCAGCAGCTGACAGGTCCTAATAGAGAACAAATCCATGCCCACAAACTACAAGCAAGCTAGAGCAGTGTCAGTGATATTCTACCTCACTAATTGGTGACTGCTTCTTATGGGTAAAGAAACAGAAACAATTTATGGAGGTGCTTGGGTGGCTTTGGAGAGGGGGGAAGGAGGGAGAGAATATTTTCAATATCCACCATATTGTTTAAACTATTATTTAAGATGGATTGTGACAAGTATGATTGTCACTAGGGCTTGGATTTTTAAGATGTCATCTTTTTTCCTGACATGTATTTTTTTCAAATCCAAGTTAATTTCAACATGTTTCGTGCCCTTCTGAACACTCTGATGCTGCTTTTATTGGTCATATAAATGCATATTTTGACCATAATTTAGATTTAGGTCATATTTTGACCAATATGGGGACATATTTTTGGTTACATTTGGTCATATTAGTCATCATGTTAAGTACAATAAAACTTTCATTTAGATGATCCTTTTTTATTAAGCGAAAACAATTGGGCTTTGTAATTTTATTTGCTAAGAAACATGTAAACTTGCCTGAATAAATATGATGTGTCTATAACTTAGACAATGTAATTCAAAATAAAAATTTAGATGGAAAATTAAAGACCACTTTTACTTGATTTATCATATGTCAGTATAAATGTTTGAAGTTCAAATATAAAAGAGACCTTTGGCCAAAACACTGCACTGTGTAGCAGTGTACAGGAGTGACAGTACTGTCAAGAAAGTTTGTTCTGAAGTGAGACTTTGAACAGGAATACTATCACAAGCAGCTTCACTGTTTGAAGAGGAGACAATGCAGTCAGACACTCCTTTGGTGTGAAAATAATTGCAGACACTGTGGGAGAATTAATGGCTAAAAAAATTGAAAAAAAAAAGTTAAGGTCAGAGAGATGTGCAGCCTCAGAAATTGCTCATCATCAAAAACAAAGACATGAAAGCAGAGCCAGACTTGAAAAATGTAGATCCCTTAGCAGATAATTTAACATCATTTTAATATCTATCTATTGCCGTTTTGAACCAATGATGGCACATAGGGGAGAAATTCTAGACTCTTGTGTCCAACAATCATTCAAGTGTCAGACTTTGCACACAACCTGCATTGTGTTTCATCACATGGTTTAGTTCTAGTGAGTTGCTCAATCTCGGCAAGGGAGATGATTCCTGCTGTTGTTATTTCTCACTTTAATGTTCTTTTTAGTATTTCTCTAGGTCAGCCTCTTTTTCTTTTACCCTTTTGGTTCCCATCCGAAGTCCTGCTTTGGATTCTCTTGTTGTCTCTTCTCATCACATGGCCAACATATGACCATCTTCTCTTGATTATAGTTGATATTTTTGGATGCTTTGTTACTCCTCTTATCTCTGCACTAGTCTTGAACTCACTCCATGGTACATGAAGTATTTTTCTCAGGCGTTTGTTTTCAAATTGATCCAGTTTTTTTTTCTTCTATTTCTTTAGTTGTTTTCCATTTCTCACAAGCATAAGTAAGGGTGGGTAATACATTTGATTTGAAAATTCTGAGCTTTGTTTCTGTGCTTAGCAAATGTTGATATTTCCATATTTTATCAAGGTTTCTGAAAGTCATTGCTGCCTTTGCTATTCTGATTTTAATTTCTTCCTTTCTTCATTTTTAATAGCAAATGAGTAATAGGTCAATTTATGTCATATTTCAGTCTATTTTTCATTTTTAGATCATATTTTGCATTTATTTAGGCTATAAACACAAGCATATATAGATGATTTTTTTAGGTCATAATTGACATTTTTTAGATCATAAAAATTCAAGCCTTAATTATCATATTTAATTTGTTCCATTATAAGTAGCTATCATTAGCAGATTAAATTTGAATGAATCTACACAAAAGATTAAAGGGTGTATATTTAGACATTATTACTTGTAAGCACACGAGGCTGAGTAGTAAAAACTGTTCTACTTTGTGCAGTCTTAATTTAAAAAAATAATTACATATTTTAATTGAGTTTATTCCTGAATTGCATGCAGAGCACTGTCAAGACACTTCATTCTACTTCTAGGCCATTTGATTAAATATACCCACAATGTAACCAGCTCTCCTTAATATAAACATTAAATGAATGACTTTCAATGTCTGTCTTAGAAGCTGCAGTAGCTCATTAGTTACTGAACTGGACTACTAAGGACAAGAGATTGGGTCAGATTCTGATCAATGGCTCCAAAGTTCACCAAGCGGGTGAATAGGTACTGGACTTTATGGATAAATTAGGGTGACTTGGTATGATACCAAACAAAACATCCATAAATCTGTGCCATTGAAAATATGGGCACCATATTCCTCATACATCCTAGAGCATGGAGGAAGTCTTTACTTTCTTTTACATGTTTGTCTGCTTGTACCTGACACTGTTCTTCTTGCTTCGTATAAATGACATACTGAAGGCAATTGATCCATGTAACACAATTCAGACCTAGCTTCATCCAACAATTTGTAGAGAAATATATTTCTTTAAATTAAAACTTCTTACACAATTATTTAGAAATATTATATAATAAATTTATTAAATGTTTATATATTACAGTGGGTTTTAATTGCATAATTTGAGTGCTTTCCTCAGAAACTATTATTAATAGGCCAGCTAAAGGAATTATGTATTAATAACTTTAACAGTGCATAGATACTAAAGATAAAACTGTATCCTGGGGGTTATAACAGACTGAATTGGGCTAAAGGAAGTGAATTCATTTAACCTGAACATAGTACATTATGTGACTGCCATCTTGTCTATGAGTTAGTCACCTCTGAATACATAATAACAGGGTAGTCTGACACACACAATACAGCTGAATAAAGAATTAAAGCAAGATCAAGGTTAAGAGGCTAATGAAGGTGAAGGATAGTTATGTACACACAGAATTTCAGCTGGTAAAAGCAAAGACTTATCAAAGTGGTGTATCAGGTCATGTTGATTTTCTCTTTATTTACTGTAAAATTGTACTCTTTTATGAATTAAAACATACAATTCCTTGCATTGTTTTCTCTTATTTATGGGAAGGGGGTATATAAGGCAAGTTATTGTTAATGATTTCCATTTCTTCTTTATTCTCACCTTTTTTAATAGTTAGTAGGATATAATCTGGGGAATCTGATGTGTTCATTCTTGTGACACTAATGTACAATAAGAGTAGTAATGTCAAATTTTGTTGACAATACTACTTTCTTTAGTCAACTTTTACTTTTTCTTAGTCACGCTGTATTGAGAGCTTTCTTGTTAGTTTGTTATGTCTGACCATGGACTTCTGGCAGCTTTAAACATTCTCAATTAATGTTGTTGGTACATGTTACGATGGGCCTGCCACTTGCTCTTCTCCCTTCTTCTCTTTAATATGTGCATTGTATGATAAGAAATTGCATGCCACTCTTTCTAGATGGGTAAATCATTTTATTTGTTGTTTTTGTAAGTAATTGGTTCAATGACCATCATTTCTCTTATAACATCATTTCTGATTCTGTCTTTTCTGGTCACTCTAAGTGCTTTTCTCAGACATACCATCTTACAAAAATATGGACACTAACACTATATTCCTCATATGCTACCAGACACATTTATTTTTCAGTCATTATTTAGTTTCACAGACTGATCTTTCAACTTTACTTAAGCTTCTCATAAGATAATGGTGAGGTTCTTAAATGATTGGAAATTGTATCAAATAATCAGCTAAAGGACAGCTTGCCCTTTGTTCCTCTCAGTCGTTGCAGCCTCTGACAGAAAATCACATGTCAACATGTTTGTTAGTGATTTAAGTTTGTGGTCTTTTTATGTAATGCACCACTGTATTGTTGGGAATTCCTGTCCATCAAGGTTTCTTTTCCTGACACAGAGGATGCATTTTGTAAACATTTAATTATAGAAAACTAAGTTGGATTTTTTATTTCATTTTTTAACAAACATTTTGGCTGTGTAGGGGTAACAAATACTCTCTTTTTTTACATTTTAAACTGCAGATGGTTTCTTTATGCTATCAACTTGAAAATGGGATCTACATTTTATCATCCAAAGAACTCTCAATCTCACATGCGATTAGGAATCACTGGAGGAAAAACAAAATTAATTACATGCAGAATTCAAACCAGGTGTTTTATGATGAGCTTGAGGTCAATGACGCAACCTCACTTCTCAATGGTTCCCAAAAAGCTGACCCTTCAATATCCTATTGAAAGTCAAAAGTTTCCAGAGACTGAAACAGTTGGATTCAGGAGTCATATCCGATACAAGTAAAATGAAGCAGATTATAGAATAGATGTCTCAGTTTATCAGTGTGTAACCAGCTGTAAAATGTTCTGTAATACCTTCCAAATGATTTGCTACAAGATTTTGGAGAGTGCTCAAACACAACAAAAAAAAGAACATATTTTTATCATCTTGGTCTTTCCTGTGCTGTTAGACATTTCATAGGACTTATAGTGTTTTTCACCATCCATCTCTATTCTGACCGAGATGTTAGATATATCTAATGAGTTTATGACTCTTAACTTTGCTTCTCTTATAAGTGTTCCTTTCAGTGTTTCTCTAGGTCTTCCTCTTTTTCAGTATCCTGATGTTTCCCATAGAAGAGCGTGTTTTGGAATTTTCTAGTTGTCTATTCTCAGAACATGAATGACATATGTCCCATCATCTCTTCCTAATTGTAGATGAGATCTTCAGTTGCATGGCCATTTCTCTCATCTCTGTACTAGTATTTAATTCATTTCACAGAGTATTCTTTTCAAGTATTTGTCCTCAAAAGCATTTAGTTTTCTCTCAATCACTTTTGTTGTTTTCCAGCATAGGTAAGTGTTGATCTATCTTTTGTTCGTCTGAAGTATTATCTATATCTGCATTGTCGTTTTCTGTATAAATTTTACTGTCTTTTATAATTCTTGTAGTGGCACATATAGTTTTTTTCTGTAGTGTTGCATCTATGGGCCAATGGATTTTCCTCAGTCTACTATATTCAGTGCAGTCTTGAAGTATGTGTTTGGCCAGTAGCTCTATTCTCTCGCCCCTGACTCCAAAGAGTGGTTGAGAAGGACATCCAGTAATAGTGGTTGGACCCTTTCAAGGCTGAGGGCCCGGCGCTGCACCTGCCTTAGTGTCCATCACAGGGCGAGTGCCATATCAATTTGCAGTTATAGATATACTTCCCATTGGCGTGCGTGCATGGCATCCAGATTGTTGTAGTGTGCCTTTTTGGCTGATTGCCTCCAACTTCAGCACTTAAACTTGCTAGAGCAGACTGTGGTCTTACTCGGTTGTAGGAAGGCCTAGCCAGTCTTTGTTTTCAGTCCCTGGTTGATAATACATTTGAGTTAAATATTCTAAGTTTAGTTTTCTTGCTCTGTATTTTTTATTTCCAAATTCTGTCCAGGTTTTTAAAATTCACTGCTGTTTTTGCTATCCTGCTTCTGATCTCTCTCTTTGTTTTACATTCTTGATCTATATTACTACCAAGATATACACAATGGGTCTACTCTTTTCAATGCCTGACAATTGAGATATATATTGCCCACTGGAGTATTGTTATTTTGTATTTTATATTTTATAAATGTATTATTTTTGTTGTATCCCTGTTGTATTGTTACCATAGGCTGCTTGAAATGTATTTTATTCTATTTTGGGTATGTAGAGGCAAGTCTAACAAGAAATTGTAAGTCTTAGCTCTTACCTTATAGATCAAAGGCCAAACAGAGTAAAACAGAAAACGTAGGAAAAGAAAAAAATTAGCTGTGAAAAAATGTATACAAATCTAAGTGCTTGCAGATAATTATAAGCCAAAGGGTTATAGATTGTGTTACATTGATTGAATGTTTCTTGTTGCATGTCCTTCCATTGGAAAGAACAAACAAACAGCTTCACATAATTTAATCTGGAAATGACCTGGCTTTATATATTTAAAAAAAAAAAAGAAGAATGTTCAATACATATAGAATCCAAGTCTCAAATAAGGGCAGTGGTTTACAAAGTTACAATCAATTATCTACCTGGCCATTACTTTGCTTTTGAAAATTCTGTCATTTTTAATAACACTAAGTGACATTTTTCTAGCTGTTATGTTAATTCTCTTGATATTTTCTTTCTTCTTGTTCAAAATATGTTTTGTACCATAGATACTGTATGTTTCTCCATTTGGTAGAAAATTTGAGTTGGCAATGATGGCAATTCTGGTTTCACAGGGAAACCATAAACCAACTCCACCATAAATTTCTTTAGCTGCATTTTCGCATGTCATGTCAATGTTTAGAACTCCCAAGGGGGAGGTTGTCCCTTATTACTTTGATTCCACAATTGTCTGTAGTTATGTCCCATTTTTTTATTGCTAAAAGCCCATGACACAAACTTATCCATCTTAAATGAGAACCACAGTAATTTCACTGTCACTTCCAAATATACACTTTGCAGGTGCTATTATGCTTATGTAAATATACTGTCCAGGAAGATGTAATAAAGTATAGCAGTGAGTTGCATTCATTTTACTTAATGTGAATCTCATGGCATCCCAAGTTTCCCCTATAAAGATCTCAGACCACAATTGCAGATACTGTGTTACCTTCTGTCTGCTCACTAATTCTTTGAAAGATATTAGACTACATTTTTTTGTTTAGTGACCGTAAATGCAGTGTTGCTGTTAATTTTCTTTCTCTTTCTATTATCTGGTTATGGAAGGCCCCGGTATCACTGCAAATGAATTAAAATCCATAATTGCTCAACCACCTGTGCCAGCAGAATCATCCAAATTAATATCTCATCTCCCAAACAAAGAAAGGTAACTGTAGTCCCCATCGTAGCAGTCTCAGCACACGCCAAAAGACGAAACTGCACAGAAAGTGAACACAGCCAACTGTTCCCTGTCATACGATATCATCATTCATCGTAAACAATTGGAATATCAAAATATTATCAAAACGGATGAGACACACAGCTCACGGTGTGCAGAGAGCACTTAACTCAGTAGCTCCTGCAACAAGCCGGACTTGGAATATGAGGAAACTGCAACAATGAACACTTTTCATGCATAGCCTTCAATTGTTCCCACTGCCTATCCACCATATATCGAAAGTTCACGTCCTCTTGAAAATGACGGATCGTCGTATTTTTTAAAAATGTATAGCGCTTGATGATGTTAGGCCATCGTTGACTCCAATTCCGAACATATAGACAAACAGTTAGTCGTCAGATTATTCCCGTCGCACATCAAACAACAGACCGTAAGATTAGTGTACGGCTGTTCTAGGGATGTACCACTCTTTCTATTAGCTTCTAGCAACTCTTTGTCAGTACAGAAGCTTTCTCCCAAGTGAACAAGATCAAACTGTTCAACATAATTTAATAATTCTCCTCATTCTAAGTCTTACAGACATGGCATGGATTATCACATCTAATCTACTCCACATGTATCTGCAGTTATCTATCTCCATTCTACAATGGAAGGATAAGTTCAAATTCAACTTCATGGGAAATCAAACAATGTAACCAGATCAGCAGTTGACAGGAACCAACTAGTCAAAAAGGATAGTTATAAAAAAAGGTTATTGTATTCAACAATTTTACTCCCACTGAGGATTGGGATGTTGGGTTTCTATTTCTTTGGGCACACCTTTTGGGAGAACAGAGCTGTGTGCTTCGATGTCTTCCTCACTAAAGCCCAGGCAGCTTTATTTTACTTTCTTAAGTTAAGTCAAAGGGAGAAAAACAAATAGCCCAAAAAACCTAGATAAGGAGAACACAAAACGTAGTAGCCTGAGCTGTTGAAAGAATTGTAAATAAAAAAAGAGATAATGAGATGAAGCCAATCTTGTGGAAAAATTGAGGGTCAGGAAAGCCAGACTCATAGACAGCCCCAAATTCTGGTAACCACAAGTAATATCATAGTCTGTATCATAGCCAAGTCTGTAATCAAAAACACTTCAGCAATGAATTCAGAGAGAGAGAGACGGAAGAGAGAGAGAGACAAGAGAGATAGGAGAGAGAGAGACAAGAGAGATAGGAGAGAGAGAGAGAGTGAGAGGCATGAGAAATAAATGAGAAATGGCTTAAAGAATAAAACCCAGAAACATCCCAAATCAGAGTTATTGAAGCACATAAGAAAATAAAAGAATGGAGAGTTAGCTTAAGAAACATTTTTGAAGAATACATGGAAACCTAGTCACATGGGTAAGACTAACGATAGTTTAAGAGATTATAACTTTGCAGCTTTATATTTCATATAGAACTTGAGAGACTGAATGATCCTAATTATTTGTAACGAAAATTGAGAATGAGGATTTCTTAACTGAATGAGCCAATGGGATTTTCTTAATTGTACAAGCCATTCTAGATAGGCAAATGCTTCACTTTAAAAGAATGCATGTGTGTGAACTTCAAGAGTATTCCCAACATCTCTACTTTAGATCACAGTTTAACTTGTCTGTAATATCGGTAATAATGTTTGTGTGTTTTTATTAAACAGGAAAATTTCTTGTCTTTTAATTAGTTTTTGAGAACATGAAAAATAATCAATATTTTCCTACTAAAATTATGCATTAAAGAGAATGCTGTAATCAGTTTTATCACTACCTTCTGCATTTGTGTGAAGTCCAGAGTATTATTCATAATCAACAGTAAGGATAAATAAGACATTATAAACATCGCTATAGCAATTATCTCCTCCAAGTTTCTCAATCATTGGGAATGTTGGTAGTTTTGGGGCAGAATTATTGAACAGGAAAGCCACTAAGAAACAGCTTTTAATCAGACCATTAATTAATGGTATAAGTTTCCAAAACATAAATCTAACCTCAATAAATAATAAAAAGTTTAATCTGTGGTTTTGTGTGCGGAGTGATGGAAGAAGCAATGTTAAAGAAAGAAACAAATAAAGCATTAAAAGCTGTACACATCACCTAGCGTGACCAAGAGAAAATTCACTGCCAGTACTGGACTGACGACTGTGAGTTAAAGATCCATACCCCGACCCACGGGAATGTTGTGATGCATAGCTAGCACTGCGTGAGTGACCTGACCCATCAACTGGTACCTCCATATCAACACCGTCTGAAAAAAGTTGTCAGCAAAATCACAACAAGGAACCACATCACAATGATCATTACTCAACAAAACATCAATAATTAATAGCTACCTCAAAATTGTTTTAAATCTCACTTTCTTACAGAAAGAAACATTATACAAGACAATGAAATTAAAAACAAAATGTATTTCATTTATACTAACTGTTCAATAATCAAAATATATTTACACCATAGCTTTCTCAACTAAGAAAGCAAATAAATTTACATTCAGCATTTCCTTCAAGGGGAGCCGCTATAACTCAGTAGTTAGTGAGCTGGACTACAAAGGACAAGAGGTCGGGTTCGATCCTGATCATCGGCTTCCGGGTTCACCCAGCCTTTAATGGGTACCGGATTTTTTCGATGAAAGTAAAGCGGCACGGGCGTAATACCGACCACATTACCCCAACAATCATGTGCCAAAGATCTATAAAAAATATGCTCACTAACACCATATTCCCTATATGCCACTTGGCATGACTTTACTTTACTTACTTCATTTCCTTCAAGCTAATTCTCATCAAGTAAAATCACTATTTCATTTACTGTGGTTTCACTTCCACAGTCAGAAAAGACATCAATTCTAGAATACATTAAACACTTATAATTTAAAATATGTGCTCAGCAGACTAAGATCTTGGAACAAGCCACCATGGCCTTTGTGTATCTTAGCTATATAATCTACATGCACCTCATCTTTGGTGATGTTGGAATAACCTGATTATGGAAGTTTAAGCAACTGATACTGTAACAGTCACATGTTAGAATTCAAAGTTCATAACTAAAACATTATAATGAAAGGTGACCCACTTGACATGAAGGTCTCCATCTTCATTCTTCTTCTATCTTTCCTCCATTGCCGTTGGCATTGAGGGGAGAAACAATCTGCAATTCTTTGCTCTTCTGTTGGCCTCTTCTGGTGTTATCCCTCCTAGTGACTCTAGTATTCCCTTTATCCATCTCTTTCTCGGTCTTCCACTTAATCTGACATTTTTGTAGTGATTGTTTATGGCTCTTTGAGTCATTGTTAGTTCTTTTTGTCTTGTTATGTGGCTGAACCAATTTATCTGTTGTTTCTTTATGTATTCGATGGCTGGTTCAATTTCAAGTTTCTTCCTCAGGTCGGGGTTTCTTACTCTGTCCCTTAAGCTGTTTCCTGTCATTCTTCTGACACATTTCATTTCGGTGGTCGTTATCTTTCTTATTGTTCTAGAGTCCAGCATCCAATTCTGGCACTGGTAGCACAGAGTTGGTAGAAACATTGATTTGTATATTGCTCTTTTTGCTTCCGTAGTTATTGCTTTGTTTTTCAATAGTGTTGATACTTGGCCTATAACTTGGCATGCTTTGTTACACCTTATATCTATCTCTGTCTCTTGGTTAGTATCTTGTGTTAACGTGCTGCCTAGATATTTAAAATTGTCTACTTGCTTCAGAACCGTATTATCTATTATGATGTTTAGTTTTTCTTTCTTTCTCGCTATTGCCATTACTTCGATTTTGTTTATGTTGATCTTCATGTTGTATTGTTTACAAGTGTTGTTTAGCCTGTTGATATGTTCTTGCTGGTCCTCAGTTGTTTCATGTATCAGAACTTGATCGTCTGCAAATAGTATTTCATTTATTTCTTCCTCTCTTCTGCTTCCATCTTCATTACTAACAATTACTCACCTGACATGAGGGATCCCATCTTTCCCCTGCGTGTGAGACTACTAAAGCCACTGCTACTGGAAGCTAGACTGTCCTCACTGCGGTTGTCCATGGGTCGCAGATCAATGGGGTCACTGGAATGACCAATCACTGAAGAACTCTGGGTTGCAGAGTGATTTGAAGGCCTGAAACAAAAATAAATGTATCATTTGTTTCTGGCACAGCATGTACTCATTACAAATCTATCAATTTTGCATAGTCTGTCTTTTTTTATGAATCTAGCACTTTGGCATATGTTATTCTGAATGCGAATGTTAACATTCTTAGAGTCTCACACCAGCATGTCTCACTCATCTTAGTTTCAATAACCTTGGTCTGAAGATTCCATGGTGGACATATAGACCTGAACTACTTTTATGAAAGTCACCTACACATATGTTCACTAAGAAAATTTTGTGTCAGATTTATTAATGTTGCCCTGACCCACTTTCAGATTTATTAATTCTGCTGCTATCAAACAATTGAATGTTTATGGTGGAGTGATCATCTTAACATGCAGATAAATTAATATTAGTGCTCAAATCTACTGCGACATTTTTTCACTGTTGCTTTTGGTGATTCATGCAAAATTGCTTAAATATTAATAACATGCCTGGCCCAAATTTTGTGTTATTAGAAGCCTGCACTTAAGCCTTGCTGAGATTACTGTCAGTGACAGTGGTTCTGTGCAGAACACAACATCCTATGACACTTCTCATACACTGTCATTGATTGTACTGCCTCAACATCATCTTTAATGCTAAAGTCACAAATAAAAAATATGTCACTTTTGTGAACACAATATTAGTTTATTATTCTTCATCTTTCTCTTGTGGTTAATGTTCCTCCATCACAAAATTCTACATAAATTGTTTATGAATGGAACTTTCGATAATGTGCCCCATTTTCAACAAACCTGCAAAAAAAAAAACCACATGCCAACCTAAAAGACCTTATATCCTATGAACACAAACTGTACATAACTTTTAATATTGTAATTGTTTAACATACTCATGGACCGATATTACTTTGGTTACCATTTGTTCTAACCTTCAATGACTTGAAAAGGGTTACAAGAGTATACATAGGGATTCATTGTGGAATATACTGAAACAATATTGAATACCATAAAAAAAAAACCAACAAGACCATCAAAGATTTCTTCTCATGTGCAATTCACATGGAGGCAGGACTGAAACTTGGGTGAAACAAGGAAGTATGTTATATTCCTTGTTACTTGGAATTGCCATCGACTTCATAATGCAAATATTCTGTAGAGGTGACAAAGACGTTGGAGGGACACTTGGATCTCAATTGGAGGACCTTGGGTTTGTGGATGACTTAGCTTCTATCAATTGTAATGCAAACATCATGCAAGAAAAAACAAATACCCTGTCATCAATAGCTAACAGAGTAGGACTTGAGATCAAACAACAAAAAAAAAGACAAAAAAATTGAAGAATCAAATCCATCCAAAGAAAAAAATATACCTGGAAGAAAAAGTAGTGAAAGAAGTAGATCACTTCATATATCTTGGAAGTCCATATATCTTGGAAGTCTTTCAAAAAAGAAATACAAATAAAGAAATTAGAATCAGAATAGCAAAAGCAGCAATGACTTTCAGAAACCTTGATAAAATATGGAAAAAAATTACTATGCACAAAAACAAAGCTTAGGATTTTCTAATAAAATGTATTATTCACCCTAACTAATTCATGTGGCAGCTGGAAAACAACTTTAGATATGGAAAATAAATTAGACGCATTTGAAAATAAATGCTTCAGGAAAATACTTCATATACCAGAGAACCAAACAATAACATCTATAACCAAGAGAAGAAAGTGGACACATGTTATGAAAAGAGACAACAATAGAATCTCAAAGTAAACTCTTATAGGGCAGAATGAAAAGGGGCTGACTAAGAGAAACATTAAGAAAAGTATAGAGAGGTAACAAGAGTAGGCATCAGCCTTGCTCTATACTTACACAATTTTAGAGGCTACCTACTTCAACTTACATCTTGCACAATCTACAGACACCATGCTATTATCATCAACTGACTTTATGATGAATGTTTGCTATTAACATTACCTGACATATGGACTGAAACAATTGATAATATCTCACCCTGACATACCGGCCAACAATGTGTTGAATTGTTTATATAAGTTTACCTATTTGCAAACATTATCTGAGGTTTCCGTGTTTGATGGTCTTTTATTTACTTAGTAAACAGATTTAATCAATATTTGTTTTTAATATTTGTACACAGTTGCTTTGAGAAACGTAGACGGTGTCAGTCCTATTTTTCCTTCCATGTCTGGTTACTTTCAGTTGTTATTTCTCAGTCATCATATTTTTACATCAAACAAGTCTATTTGTGTTCAAATTTATTTTTAAGTTTATTCATCAACTGTTATCTACTAACAAGGCTGTTTATTTCATAATATCAAGTGAAAATGTTCTACTTTATAGTGCGACCTTCCTTTTTTCTAACATGGGTAGAAAGAGATTTTGCCTTTATAAAGAACTGATGGAGTATATTTCCAAGAGTGATAGTGAAAACAAACTTCAAAAAGTAAAGTTTTGACAGCAAACAAGATGAATTAAGTGTCTCTATTCAGCCATCAACATCAACTGGAAAGAAAACTGTAACTAGTAAAATGCTGTTTAAATGTTGTACATCGTCAGAATCAGAGTTGAACAGTGATGATACATAATACACGATAAATACAACAAAAACTGCAGAAATTAGAGTCGATCCATGGTCAACAAATTATTTTAGGCCATTTGTTCATTCTTGAAAGCTCAGGTTTAGGCTGCTGTACAGATGTGGATAAAAACAGTTCAGCATTTGATTTTTTCAGCTGTTTATTACGGAATTGTTGATGACATTTATATCTGATGAATGCAACAGATTCTACAAGGACATTGTTGAGAATGCTTCTGACATCATGAGTGCTCATCTTTCTCCTTGGACAGATACTACTAACTCAGACAAACTATTTTGTTTTCTGGCCATGTGTTTGCTTATGGCAAGAGCAAAAAAAAAACAAAACAAAGATTAATTAATACTGGTCAAAACACACTTTACTGAGAACATCAGTGTTAGCAAAAAGTAATGTCTCAGGACAGATTTTTATTACTTTTGAAAATGTAGCACTTTTCAAACAACAGTGTTGATGCTGGTAATGAACGACTTTTCAAAATTAGAAGTTTGATTGAAAGACTGTGTTTTGCTTTATAAGGCATTCTCACCTTACCAAAATGTGTGTATTGATAAGTTACTTCTACTTTCAAAAGGAAGGTTATCATTCAAGCATTACATTTCATCAAAGCATAGCAGATTTGGTGTGAAAACATTTGTTATGAATGACTGCAAAACTGGTTACATTTTAGATTTTATAGTTTATACTGGAGTCAACAGCGGCTAGTACAAAGGCATTTTCTGTCAAGAATTGTATGAACAACATCAAAGAAGAAGAACCCATGCAGAAAATGTGTTGTATGCTCGAAAAACAAAAAAAATGTCAAGAATCAAAATACTTGTGCAAAGAATGTGATGTTTCTTTGTGCATTACTTCTTGATTTGAAATATTTCACACACATAAATATTCATCATCATCATGTGCCATATCGGTTGGCATAGGCGATCATGTCCTTGCACAATCTTCTATCTACATTGACATAAATATTACTGAAATAAAATTAAATATTAGGCTACCTTTTCATTTTTTTTTGTTCATTTTCTTTTACAACTTGTAAACAATTTTGTAAAGAAACGTTAATTAGTATCAACTTGTATACATCGCTAAGCACAATGTTAAGTAAAACTAAACGTTACGTCTCTACATTTTCGGAGGTTTAAAATTAATGACTTCACTGTAAAGTTTTTGTGGCCGCAATGGGCAGAAAAAAATATGCTTAGCGAAGAGGGGTACATGAGTGGTCATAGCTCATGGGAACACATCAGCACCACAAACCGGTAGCCACGAAAAGGTTAATCACCGGGTCCTCAGAAATAAGTGATAGCTCAACTATCTATCTATCTATTGACCTTTCGAGCCGTAGCCGGCCCATAGGGCGTAGACCAAAATACACCTTCTCCTATCTGAATTTCTGTTCTAGCAGTTTTCTTTTAAAGATATTTTATCAAATCTCGCCATCTGTCTCTGTTCTGTGCAAGCAGCTCTATCTCATTGAGGGAGCCGAATCCTGCTGCTCTTGTCTCTCGCATCAATGTTCTTCTCAGTGTCTCCCTGGGTCTTCCTCTTTTTTTCTTACCTGTTGTTTCCCATATGAAGGCTTGCTTTGCTATTCGGTTATTATCTCTTCTCATCACATGTCCAACATATGACCATCGTCTTTTCTTTATTACTGAAGATATTAGTGGTTGATTGGCGATTTCTCTAATTTCTTCGTTTGTTTTGAAATCGTTCCACGCTATACCAAGTATTTTCCTTAGACATTTATTTTCGAATGCGTTCAACTTTGTTTCTATATCTCTTGTTGTTTTCCAGCTTTCACACGCATACGTAAGGGTTGATAGTACATTTGATTTGAATAGCCTAAGTTTTGTGTTTGTGCTGATTAGCTCAACACTTACGCTTTAATCACTGGGTCTCCAGAAATAAGTGACAGCTCAACACTTACGCTTTAATCACTGAGTCTCCAGAAATAAGTGATAGCTCAACACTTACACTTTAAACACTGGGTCTCCAGAAATAAGTGATAGCTCAACACTTACACTTTAAACACTGGGTCTCCAGAAATAAGTGATAGCTCAACACTTACACTTTAAACACTAGGTCTCCAGAAATAAGTGATAGCTCAACACTTACACTTTAAACACTGGGTCTCCAGAAATAAGTGATAGCTCAACACTTACACTTTAAACACTGGGTCTCCAGAAATAAGTGATAGCTCAACACTTACGCTTTAATCACTGGGTCTCCAGAAATAAGTGATAGCTCAACACTTACACTTTAAACATGGGGTCCTCAGAAATAAGTGACAGCTTAACACTTACACTTTAAACATGGGGTCCTCAGAAATAAGTGACAGCTCAACACTTACGCTTTAATCACTGAGTCTCCAGAAATAAGTGACAGCTCAACACTTATGCTTTAATCACTGGGTCTCCAGAAATAAGTGACAGCTCAACACTTACGCTTTAAACATGGGGTCCTCAGAAATAAGTGACAGCTTAACACTTACACTTTAAACACTGGGTCTCCAGAAATAAGTGATAGCTCAACAGTAATTTTGATTGTGGAGTTATCCTGGCGGTGCTTGGTGTCATAGCCTTCCAGAAGGTATCGCTTGGTCAACCTTCCACCTCCTGCAAATTGGGCCAAATTAAGGTCTACATAGCCAAGCTTCTGGTGGGATCTGCCTCCCTTTAGCTCCTTTAAGAACAGAAAGAGAACAAATAAAACAGTGTAAGCACTCTGCATAAACATGATTTGTCATTACATTTCTCATTATACATCCTAATTTACATATCAAGGTGACAGAGGATAAAACTATTTGCTACACCCTAATTTACTTATCAAGGTCACAGAGGATAAAACCACTTGCTACATCCTATATTACATAACAAGATAACCAAGGATAAAACTATTTGCTACATCCTATATTTCATATCAAGATAACAGAGGGAAAAAAACCACTTGCTACATCCTATATTACATATCAAAATGAGAAAGGATAAAACCACTTGCTACATCCTATATTACATATCAAAATGAGAAAGGATAAAACTACTTGCCACATCCTATATTTCATATCAAGATAACAGAGGGAAAAAAACTACTTGCTACATCCTATATTACATATCAAAATGAGAAAGGATAAAACTACTTGCTACATCCTATATTACATATCAAGATAACCAAGGATAAAACTACTTGCTACATCCTATATTACATATCAAGATAACCAAGGATAAAACTACTTGCTACATCCTATATTACATATCAAAATGAGAAAGGATAAAACTACTTGCTACATCCTATATTACATATCAAGATAACCAAGGATAAAACTACTTGCTACATCCTATATTACATATCAAAATGAGAAAGGATAAAACTACTTGCTACATCCTACATCACATATCAATATGAGAGGATAGAACTACTTGCTACATCCTAATTTACATATCAAGATGAGAGAGGATAGAACAACTTGCTACATCCTAATTTACATATCAAGATGACAATTACATATCAAGATAATTGAGGATCTTTATTTCATTGTCCATTTGTGGTGTTCTCATTTTCCGAAAGCCACATATAGGCTGAAACGTCAGTATTTTGTCGTGTTCCTTTTTTGTAAAGCTGTCACCATACCTTATAGAAGTGTACTATTGAGTTATTTGCGGGTCATCATCACTGCACTCCGAACATGTCCATAGGTGCTCAGATCTCCTCTTCACCAAGTCTCACAGTATCCAGCGACTGACGACTCCAGTTCTGTGTTGGATGAAAAGTCTTCTTACACACCCACTAAATTTCTCGTTTCTGGCTGTGCCCATCAACTCCCATCTCTTTCATCCGAAGGAGTAATGGGAACTCATGGATATCGAAGTCCTGTGCCCTTCTTACATCTCGGAGGGCATTGATAATGTCCACCCGATCCACTGGTTAACATCCTGAACTAAAGTGCAGCTAGCCAACCTGTCCGCTCTTTCATTTCCTCGTACTCCCACATGTCCTGGGACGTAGACAAAGGTGACCCTACAAATTTTGTTACTTCTGCAATGACTCTACCCACTGCATGCATACAAAGCCTGCCCCCACTATTTTTATCACGATCATCAAATCACTCAGTATGCAGGCATGGGTGTAGTCTTGTGACTGTAACCAGAAGAATGCCATGGTCACTGCCATCACCTCCATCGTCATGCTACTCATGGTCATAACATATGCACCACTGTCTTCCTTGACTATTCTGCCAGCAGAGCATGCTGTAAATGCCTATGCACTCCTTTGGTGGTGTCATATTACTGATCTGTCTGTATAGATGACTGCATCTTTCTCATTGGTGTTACCGCAGATGAGATTGTTGACCTCCACAATGACCACGACTGAGTTCTGTTCCCTACATTTCCTATCGAGTGTGATAAATCATGAGAATGTCCTTCTGAATGATGTAGGCACCGGTATCCACTCCTCGCCAGTGTTGATATTGGTAAGCCCACAGACCTGTTTGATGACATCTTCTGCTTGGCCCACCCATGATTTGCCTCTTTTCAGTCTGACACTTTTCGCTGCATTGAGATCATGGTGAAATGGATGCTCTTTATCTGCACTTATCTTCAGGTATGCTCGTGCTCTCCAGATCTTGATTCTGTCATCCATGGTTGGAAAGTCAAGAAGATACCTCATTGCTATACAGGGAATATCCATTCATACACCCCAAGATAATGCGCCTAGTTGCATTCTGTATTTTCTCCAGCATGTCAATTTGTGTTGTACTGACAGTAAGAATTGCCAGGGCATATTTAATTGGTGTGAGGACTAGTCCCTGGAACAGAAGGGTAAGTAACTTCTGCTCGATGTTGACAGCTGCCATGACCTTCAAGGCTGCTAATCCTTTGTGGGATTTTATTATCACATGGTCAACGTGGTCCTAAAAACACAGGCTGTGATCAAACTTAACTCCTATGTATGTCATTAATCTGTCCCTGATCATTGTTAAGGGAGAACCATGCAATTGATGCTCTATTATGATTGTTAAGGGAGAACCATGCAACTGATGCTCTATTATGATTAACCAAGGCACATGATACCCCACACCAGGAATAAATGCGATCGAGTTCATTTTGCATGGTGGAGGTGACTTCCCTTCTGTCTCTTTCCTGTCTATATACAAGAATATCATCAGCAAAAGTCATAGTTCTTCCCCTCCCATCCAGCTGTTGTTCCGTGATCTTTATTGTGTACACGTTAAATAGAACCGGTGACAATGGTGAGCCTTGGAGCAGCCCTGGACAAATTGATGTTGGCTCGGATGACCAACTTCCACATCTGAGTATCACCTTCCTCTAAAACAGTGCTGTAGCGATCCATCTAATGAGGAAGGGGTGCACTGCCAGTTTGAGGAGCATGTGCAAGAGGTATTCAAATGGTACTCTGTTGTATGCATCCTCCAGATTTATAGCAGCAGCACATGTCTCCTCTCGTCTGTGAAAGCCTTCAAAGACGCCATAGGCGAAGACTGCCACATTGAGCCATGTCTCTTTGTTATATCTATAACCTCTGAGTGTGGGTGTGAATGTGCGCATCTGTTCAAGGTCACAGGTGAGTACACGGGCAACTATTTTCTCCAGTAGCTTGCTCGCAGTGTTCTGCATCGTGATGATTCTGTTGGCACTGATCTGAGAATAATACTTGTTTGGCCTTGGTAACAGTAGTAAGTAGCTATGTAGCCACTCCTCTTAATCTGGCCACTCTAAATGCTGGGATTAAACTCTTTGGCCAGCTTTTTCAAGTTGTCGTCAGCTAAATCGCCTATGCCGTCGTACCGAACACCATCTGAACCAGGAGCAGTGTTGTGTGACCTTTTAAGTGTTGTGTGAATAGTATCAGTTGTGATTGTGAGATCTTCTCCAAGTACTACATCCTCACACAATTCTGAGAGTAACCACTTTATCCTCATTTTTTTGGTCATTTGCTCAATGTAGTGGCAAGCAGGGCCTTCACTTTGCTCTCATCAGATTTATGCCATATCTGGCCTTTGCTCTGGAAGTCCGGTATGCCTTTGTGTCGAGTTGTGTCATTCATGCTCTGATGAAGGTGCCAGAATATGGCTAGCAATTTTTCTGAGCACACTTTTTTTTTTTACAGAAATACTTCCACTTTGCATCCTTAGCTTGTTTAGCGCATAGTTTAAAATGCATCATTTTTTTGGTTGACTTCTTCTTTCAGACGCTTCAAGAGCTTAGGTTGTGTTCTTTCATTCTTTCTAGCTTTCTGCCATGTCTTGGCCATTTGTCCACCAAGCTTCCTCGACTTCTACATTCCACCAGGGTGGCTGTGTCCATCTTTCCTGCCTCCTGCGAGTGGTGCCCTCTTCCCTATGTCTGATTTTGCTAATGATGTCCTGGTCTGTTTTCTCATAGTGGAATGTGTGGAGCTTTCTTTTCTGATTTCTATTTCTGCCTTTCTCAATTAGGCAGACACATGGATAGTAATCACTTCCATGGAATCCCAGTACACTCCACCTGCAAACCGGTGCAAAGATGGAAGACACCAGTGCCAGGTCTATGAAGACACCAATGCCAGGTCTATGACACTATTAGAGTCCCCTGTTTGAGTAGTCATTCTGGTTGCCCTTCCATCATACAAGCACTCAATTTGACCAACACCTGTGCATTCTCGAGGTCTTCTCCCTGCTTGTTGGTTATGACATTACCCTATTGGTTGCCTCTAATATTAAAATCTCCACAGAAAATTATGTTCTCCTCATCGAACAAAAAGAGATTCTGCCATTGTTGTGTGTCCACCTTCCCATTACAGGCATAACACAGTTACAACCATGAAAGGAACTGCGGTCTGCATCCTATGGTATAGACTCATGTGCACTCACTCAATCGCATGGTCCAGAGCCCGTTTCCACATTATAGACTGGCCAACTCTAGTCAATCAGTTCTCTGGCACATGATACACTGTGAGCTTTTTATACATAAATCAAATTACGCATCCTTGACAAAAATCTGGCGAAAACAGACTGCCATCTTGAGACGCACCAAAAAACATTATTGTAGGAGTGTACATTACACCTCACTACTTACTCCTATATCCTATATTACATTTCAAGATGACATAGAATAAAACTACTTGCTCAGAGAAATAAAAATGGTGACAGCTGACCTCCCTGGAAAGAGAACTCTAGGAAAACATGTTTAATAATTAAACTTTCATACCTTCCTGACTGAGATCCTGACATAACAAGGGTCAAGAACAGCAGTAGACATACTAGCAGTCATCTTGCAGGGAAACTCAAAATGACTTCTCCATTTGACACAGTTGTTGTGCACCTCCTCCCTTCATGGCAACAAATAAGTTAAAATATGGCAATAAAGATTAGCACTATGGGTAAACAAATATCATGAGATATTCTACCAAAGATCAATCACAAAACTAATGATGGACAAATTAACATTGAAAAGGAACAATACTTTTAATATAATAATTTTCGTTTTTATTTCAACCAATACTTGATTTCCAGAAGTAGGAGAGTCCTCACTTTCACTTTCTGCCGATATCCACGTGGTCTGAGTTTCGAACGTTGGAAAATTTTTTAACTTATATTCATTGTTTATTTCTCAAATTTTTGTCATATAATGGTCATGCCCACTGCTGATACTTCTTGCAGTCGACCAAAATGATATAGTGCAGAACAAGCTAGATCAATATTCGAAACCTTATTGAGTGATTCAGAAATAGAGTATTCATGGTATTTAGACTTGGGCAATAATTTTGTTGTGATGATGGGTCGGAATATTGGTAAAAGTTATGATAAAAAGGTAAGACGATCTGGCTTAGGTTTAGCTAGTGGATGCTGTCTATTCCAGCACTATCAGTGCCTCAGAGGAATCGAGTGGTAGTGATTCTGATAACGAAACTAGTACTTTAGGGACATATCACACAAAATAAGTCCATATGAGTAAAAAAAATAATAAACTTGACTTGTAAATAATATTGTTGTGACGTCACATAAATTTGTCATATTTTTTCATTCTGGGATCATTTACAAAAAATGCGAATAATTTCGTTATTTGTGGACATAAATTAATCAAATAAACTGTATTTTGGAGGAATTTGGATTATGTTGTGTAATATTTCAAGACAAATGGATAGCAACACATATAAACATGGAAAAGGATAAGTGAATTAGAATATTTTAAATTAAAAATGATCTACCTTGAATATTTTATATTTTAAAAAATATATTTATTCCTTTAAATAATCACATATCATAAATATATTGCTATTTTCATTTTCTGTATCCATTTCCCATTCCAATGATGTATAACACATGCCACATTTATCTAAATTATTGTGTGAAGTAGTCAAATGAAAAAGGTATATGGTGAAATTTCTGGAAACAGGAAAATTAACCTGGTCCAAATCTGAAAATTCCTGTTTTCTGTTCTGGTCCTGAAAGAGTTAAACAGAATACAGTTTTTATTCATCCAGTAAAACTAAGTAATGTACTATCAACCCTTACGTATGCGTGTGAAAGCTGGAAAACAACAAGAGATATAGAAACAAAGTTGAACGCATTCGAAAATAAATGTCTAAGGAAAATACTTGGTATAGAATGGAACGAATTCAAAACAAACGAGGAAATTAGAGAAATCGCCAATCAACCACTAATATCTTCAGTAATAAAGAAAAGACGATGGTCATACGTTGGACATGTGATGAGAAGAGATAATAATCGAATAGCAAAGCAAGCCCTCATATGGGAAACAACAGGTAAAAGAAAAAGAGGAAGACCCAGGGAGACACTGAGAAGAACATTGATGAGAGAGGCAAGAGCAGCAGGAATCGGCTCCCTCAATGAGATAGAACTGCTTGCACAGAACAGAGACAGATGGCGAGATTTGATAAAATATCTTTAAAAGAAAACTGCTAGAACAAAAATTCATATAGGAGAAGGTGTATCTTGGTCTACGCCCTATGGGCCGGTTACGGCTCGAAAGGTCAATAGATAGATAGATAGAAAACTAAGAGACTTGTAAAAAACACTACAATGCTGCCCTACTACTACTTTTTCTTATGCATTTGACCAACTACTATTCTTCACTGTTTATAGAAACACCCTCCTTTTTTCCTTCCTGATTTGGTTTTCAGTGTCGATGGGAGATATAATTTTCTGCCGTTTGCTCTTCTGTTGACCTCTACTCTGTTGTTTCCTAGTGTTTCTAATATTCCATCAATCCATCTTTTTCATGGTCGCCCCTTGAGTCTAGTGTTTTCATAAAGTTTATTAAAGGCTTGATGATGTATTTTGGTCTTTCTGTACTTATCATGTGGCCAAACCATTTTATCTTTTGTTTCTTTATGTATTTTATTTCTAGCTTTCTTCTCAGCTCTTACAAGTTGTGATCAAAATTCACTCACATACATAATGTTGGTTCTACTCACCTCCTCACCACAAGCTCTTACAATTGGTAGGTCTGTGTTAATAATATGATTGTTAAGAGAGAACCATGTTACAGTTGTTTTACTTGGATTGATATATGCTTTGGAACTGTTACACCATGATGTGATGTGATAAATTTTTGATTTGCAGAGACTTCTTGATCTTATTTTTGTCTCTGCCCTGTCGATACGTCAAAATATCATCTGTGAAGAATAGATAGTGTTCTCCCTGTTCCATCCAGTTGTTGAGCAGTAACTGTCACAGTGTACACATTAAAAAGGACTGGTGATAGTGGAGAGCTTGAGGTAGTCATGGGCAAATGTCTATCAGCTCGGATGACCAGCTACAGCATCTGAGAACCACCTTGATTTGCAATAATGATGCCATTTGAAATAATGTTGAGGCAATCCATCATATAATCAGAAAATGTACCTACCTCAAAAGTAAATTGAGGTATATGCCCCCGTCATGTCAAGTGGCGTATAGGGAATATTGTGTTAGTGACCCTATATTTTACAGACCTTCAGCACATGATTTTTGGGGTAATGTGGTCGGTATTATGCCCGTGCTACTTTACTTTCCCAGAAAAAGTCTGGTACCCATTTAAGGCTGGGTGAACCTGGAAATCGTCGGTTGGGATCGAACCCTACCTCTTGTCCTTTGTAGTCCAATTCACTAACCACTGAGCTATCACAGCTCCCTAATGTACCTCAAGTTCCACTAGTATGTGCATGAGATAGTCAAAGTTGTGGAATGTATGCAACAAAGAAACAAGTATTTTTAAGGAGATCTTATGGGTTTCAAGACAATTGAAGAAGATAGTTTCCTGTTCCTTTCCTCCTTGGCAGAGATTATACTATTTGGTATTCACAGCCGTGGTCTCTACATTTGAGACCATCTGCCTACCATTATTAATAGAGTATAGAAATTGATATCATAGTAGAAAAAAGTCACAATAGTATCAATCTGGAACTACATTCAGGGACAATAGATTAAATCATTTGCACATCTAAGAATGCCTTGCAAATTTATACTATAAAAGTGAAACCTAAAAAGAAGAACAGGCAATGTTTTAATAATTATGCTCAAGACCAATCCAAAGCAAGAAGGACTAACAACATTAAGCAACTCTACAACACCAACATGGCAATGGATGAGGCTGCCAGAAGCAAAAGAGCTAAGACTTTTGCATCTTCTTTAAAAATAAAGGGAGGAAGTAAGATGGTATTAGAAGGTAATAGGAAGGAGAAAGAAAGGAAAAATGA
The DNA here is from genome assembly GCA_032433765.1 of Megaustenia siamemsis. Lineage (NCBI taxonomy): Eukaryota > Metazoa > Mollusca > Gastropoda > Stylommatophora > Ariophantidae > Megaustenia > Megaustenia siamemsis. The sequence continues at coordinate 47,979,722 of JAVIAB010000059.1, read as the reverse complement.
AGGCAACAAATGCAAAAAGAAACTTCTAATTCCCTCAATCTCTTTGTGTCTATAAAACATAAGTAACTTGCTTAGAGCAGACAAAACTAATGATTAAATTTTACCTGGATGATAAATCTGTGAAATTACCCCCATCATTGAGCCTGACCTTAGCAAAAAGGATGCCTGTTACAAATGGCACAGATGCCAGTTCTTCCAGTCCAAGATGTACCTGACAAATACAAGCTACAGATTTGTACTCTGATAAAATAACCAAAAATGTGTACATTCAAATTTGTTCTTTTAACTTTTCAAGCAAACATGCAGTAGGGGGAACATTTTTTTTTTACAGAAAAAAGGTATGGTTACAGCTTTATGTAAGTGAAGGACAACACAATCGAACGAAGTTTCAGATCAACAGGCCATCAGCGGAAACAGTGACAACACAAATTGTCAATGTTTTAATGTCCTCTACAACATTTTGATAAAAAACTTGTGCAAAGCATACAATTTACAAACTAGTGTCATAACATTGTGTAAAATTCATCATATTTGTTCACTCTGTAAATTTCTGTACCAAAAGTAAAATATTCAAGATCTGAAATAAATTCCACCTACATAAACCTCACTAAATGTATCAGTTGTCCACAGTTGGCTGAATATTTGAGAATGGCAACAGTCAAACATCAAAATTGTCTTCTAATTCTTCAGCGTCCAAGTCTTGTGATCATGCAAACTTGACTCTTGTCCCTGTTTCATGATGGAGGAGTAAGGACAACATGACACGTGATGAGCTGGTCACATAATCAGTATTCGTGTATGAGTCCTGATTTTTCCCCTAAACCTGTGCAGTGGCGGACACACTCCATCTTAATCTGGCTTGATCTAGGTTTAACATAGGAGTTTTTCTTCAAATAGGGTGGATTCTGTCCAGGTCTGTTGGACCCACCCTGCCTGTGTTTTCTGTCTGGGTGTTCTCCCATAGCCTTTCCTTCTCCTGATGGTAACTGCTGGGGACCAGTGGTTCATTTTCCGGCATGTCCTTCCCCATGGATAGAACTTTGGATGTGGGTCTTATTTGCATGACCTGTCCTGTTGTTGGACATATGGGGTGTTTTTTTTAGTTGGTGCAACAGTTCCACTTGTTGCCCCCACCCCGTCCTAGTAGAAGAGGCCTTCTATCTGGTCTTTGGTTCATGAGGTCAGATCTGCAGTCCTGTTTCCATGATGAAGCTGACAGTTCTCTCCAGGTTATGATGGCCCCATAGTTTCTGCCTTAGTTCAGCACCCTCAGGCCAGATTTGACACCGTGGCTCCTTGTGGGTTAGACACAGAGGGAGGAGATACTCTGAGTCCTGGATACCAGTTCCACATGGGCATTCATTTGTGTGGGACACTTTGAGATGGTATAGGTGACTTATGAGTCTACAGTGACCGATTCTCAGGCGGAAGATGGCGGTTTGCTGTAATCTCTGAAATTGGTGTTTAGAGCCATCGTAGTTGTTGATGTCCAATTTTCTTTTCCACTCTGAGTGAAATTTGTTGTATGTTATAGTTTTGGCTTCTCTGTAGGTCACATGGTGGGGGAACTGTAAGGCTCTCATAATTTTATACAATCTGTTATGAAAACTCAAGATTACAGGCTACAAAAAACAGGTGTACAGTGAAAACAGAGAGATAATTAGAAGAGATTCAGAAGCTATAGTGAGACAGCACTGAAGTTGGATATATCATGTATTTATAAGCAATCCAGAAACTAAAGAGTGACAGCACTGAAGCTGCATAATCAGGTTTCTAGAACTATAACAAAAACTGCTATACAGAATACTCAGGAAGATATGCAAATAAATAAATAAACAAAATTTAAAATAAAGCAGCAGACCATTATGAAATCAATGATAAAAAAAGATGGTGCACAGTTTATTATTAGAAGCAGAACATTAGAAAGCAGAAAACAATTCTAAATGTCCATGCTGGAGATCATGCCTCAAGTACAAAGTCTATCATTTCAATAAAACACAAGTTTTACACTTAGTTAAACACCTGTCATTTCAGTAATCACATTTTGTTTTACCTACACCTGAACTATGAGTTAGCTCACCTGGAACTTGAACTTTTTCTTTTTGGACATGAATGACATCATAACTGTGACCATAGGTCACTGCCTGGCATGTTCCTCCTGTCCTGATCAGACCGCTTGTGAAGACCAATGTGATTTTAGATAATTCTTTTAGTGAGGTCCTAAGTGGCAAATTAACTTATTCAAAATGGATGATACTTGTACTTGACTTGCCCCTGAATCTGGACAAACTACCTTGTTGGTAGTTACTTTAATGATGATTTTATTCTATAACAATACAAGTGACAGTAGATTGGAGACTATTTGGTTTTCATGAAGATTTGTAAAGTATTTGGTAAACTCACAGATCAAACTCACATAACGGCAACTTCAAGCGATGAAGCTTATTATTATTGCAGTAGATAGACAATGTGAAATATTGCTGGCAGTGGTTTAGGAATGTTGAGTAGTAATCCAAGAGTCAATGGTTGGTAATCCTTGACACGCAACAGGAAATGTAGTATTGTGTCATATGGTTTAATGAAATATCATTATTCCAGATAATAATAGTGAATTCTGATGTTTGTGAGTCAGGTGTAGGTTAAAGATGTATCTTGTTCTGAAGTAATGCAGAAATAAACATTCAGACAGAATCAGTAGTAAACAATGGTTTGAGTTTATCATTGACTTCTGAAAGTGTGTAGTCCTGTTTGATTTATGGGTATCTGTTCATGGCAAATTCTGAGGCTTGTTGTCATCCTTCTACATGTACTCCAGGTCAGTCAGTCACATCTGGAAGGAAACAGGAAAATGGCATTAAGTATGCAGATTATGGTAGGTTTCAGTCATGTACATTTATTGAGAATGTATGTTGAAGCTTCAGCAGTGTGTAGTTACTAGTTACTAAAAATGTATTTGAAGCTTCAGTCATGAGAAAAGTGTGTTATCAACTGATGTGTAAATCAGAATCAATGACAGTGAAATGAATTAGAGACATACATACTTCTTTTCTTATCCATTCTCCATTTTTATGGGGTGTTCTCATCTGTTGTTTATATGGCTAAAATACTAGCATTGTTCTCATTATTACAAAAAGAGGTAAGGCAGGGAGAGATGCATCCTCTCTCCATACCAGTTCAACATCTATGCTGAGAAATGTAAGAAATGATGACATTTGTGAAGTTCGACTCTTTCACAAAAAATGACAACATTTCTTCTCTTCCAGAGCTCAGATGCGCTGATGACACAGTCCTCCTCTCAAACATTGCAAAAGGAAGAGATATTTAAGTGTGTTAAAAATCACAGTGAAAAGCAAAACCTCTATGTAAATATACAGAAAACCATAATATGTCCTTTGACAAAACAAAAAACCAACCCAAAATCAGTATCAACAGTGAAGAACTTGAAATTTATCTGTAATAAATAATAATGGAGCTTTCAAAATTTCAGCTAAGTTGGACAATATAAAGAATATATTTTTTCCCCGCAAACATCCATTAGCCATGTGTAAATTCCATGTGTAATATTCCCTTACCGAACTGGTAATGCCCACCTAAGGAAGGAGATTGACCTTATATCTGATTGTCAAATATGTTGGTTAGCACAATAGCAATGCTGTCTATACTGATACACGTTATCCTACAGAAGCAAATATTTTTGTACTTACAGGTTGGCAACTATATTAAATCCTTGACAATCAACAATTCACGACTAGAGATAGTTAAACAAAATATTGTATTTATTTAGAGACAAAACACACAAAAAAAAAAAGAGTAAGAAAACTGACGGACAATCTGTGTCAACAGAAGAGAGAAATTCCATCAGTGTTACTTGGAATCGTATAAGAAGACACAAGACTTATGAGCATGTATATTATGCTGCAGTTAAACTGGAAAACAGAAATTGTATTTGCAACGTCTTAATGTAATGTATACTGGAGCACATTAATAACGCACTACTTTAAAGATCCAGAAACAGAGTGTCAAATGTAATTATAAGTGTGGGAATAGATTTCCCCCGTGTTTGTCATGAGGTAGGGAGCTAATGGCTGCTGCAATGGAAAGTGCACGATTCAAGCTATGGATTTTTGTACAGACTACATAAAAACAATGAATGTTACACGTGCAACACGATTCCCAATAGCTATGTCTCTGAATATGTAAACACGTTGTGGGTGTATAAAAAAAAAGTAAAGTACCCCCCGTCACGCCAAGTGGCGTATAGGGAAATATGGTGTTAGTGACCCTATATTTTACAGACCTTCAGCACATGATTTTTGGGGTAATGTGGTCGGTATTACGCCCGTGCTGCTTTTACTTTCCCAGAAAAAATCCGGTACCCATTTAAGGCTGGGTGAACCCGGAGCCGTTGGTTGGGATCGAACCCTACCCCTTGTCCGTAGTAGTCCAGTTCACTAACCACTGAGCTATCGCGGCTCCTACTAATTTTTAGGGAATTAGTAAAACCCAGGTGTCCTCGCCAGGATTACGAACCCCGGCTGTTGCCGTGGTAAGTACATGTGGTTGACATGCCACGGTTATTATCTGAAAATGACCGCTATCGAGCCATTGGTGTGTTGGAGATCGGAATGAGCTTGCGGGATCCATATTGCCAGATGGATGAATTGCTATCACAGCACTATTGTACGTCTGAATGATCGTCACCGAACCACTGTTAGTACCCGTGATAGACTTCGGAGTGGCCAACCACGAGTAACTACTGCGCAAGATCGTCATACGCCGTCATAGTGTGCTGAGTCACATAAGGAATCCTTCTCTCACGGCGAGTCAAACAGCAAGAACAATAGTGGGTAGATGCGGGCAAGTCTCACGAATGACAGTCATAAGACGACTCGGAGATAGAGGCCTTACTGCAAGACGACCTTATGTTGGGGCAAACTTCCTTACTGCAAGACGACCTTATGTTGGGGCAAACTTCCTTACTGCAAGATGACCTTATGTTGGGGCAAACTTCCTTACTGCAAGATGACCTTATGTTGGGGCAAACTTCCTTACTGCAAGACGACCTTATGTTGGGGCAAACTTCCTTACTGCAAGATGACCTTATGTTGGGGCAAACTTCCTTACTGCAAGACGACCTTATGTTGGGGCAAACTTCCTTACTGCAAGACGACCTTATGTTGGGGCAAACTTCCTTACTGCAAGACGACCTTATGTGGGGGCAAACTTGACTCAAAGGCATCGTCAGCACCGTCTACAATGGGTAGAACAACATGTCAAATGGTCTGGATTGCAGTGGAATGCTGTCCTATTTACAGGCGAGAGCATATTCAACATATTCTTTGTTGATGGACATATGCGGATTTAGCGACGCTGTAAACACTTATGTTTACATTTGACACTGTTCCTAGCTGTGTTAAGTGCTGCGTTATTAATGTGCTTCAGTATATAACCACATTAAAAACTCGTCTAGTTCCGTGACATGTCTGACAAGAATTTAATTCAAAGATATTTTTTAAAAATTTCTTTCTTTATTTGGAATCGACAGCCGTCATAGTTGTAGGACAATGGTTCGGTAACCCAGGAGGACAAGGGATAATGTTCGATCTATCTTGATTCAACCCGACTGGTGTGGATACCAGATTTTATTTGGATGTTCATAAAACGAGGTAGAGGTGAAGACGGAACAGATTGCAAAATGTGTAAATGTTACATTTCTATTGCCCGTGGTGGGGTGGGGGGTGGGGGGTTTGTGTGTGTGAGAGAGAGAGAGAGAGAGAGAAGCGGACATAACACATCATATAGGAAGTGTAAAACATAAATCAAATATGTATTCTGCAAGCACTTCAAACAAAAGAATTGACAGTTATATGTATCTAAATCATCAGAGCAAGATAAATTAGTCAAAGCGGCACAATTAACTATGTGTTATATCATAAAACATGTCTTTCAAGACTGCACTACGAAACTAAACTTTAAATTTTTTATGGATCTCAAACCGAAAATAAATATGGCTTTAGAGAGAACTAAAACAACAGCAAAAGAACAGTCAAAATTTAGCGCCTTACATGACTAAACAATTATACAATGATTTTGCTGCTCTCCACTACTTATTGCTACCAGCATCAACAATCATAATGGTGAAAAAATATCACAATTATTTGTATGATAAAGTATGATTTGTCTTATTCAACTTTACAATAATAATAATAACGTAATTAATGAGAACATTAAATTGTGAAGTATCTCTGAGTTTTCTTACAAGATATGTTCCAGTTCTGCCCCTAAAAAAAACAAAAACCTTTTTTTCCCTCGGTTTCAGCTCTGAAGATTATGGCAACACTACTTTCTTCTTCTTTTTTTTATTTTTATTTTACTTAGAATCAATTTAGACATAGATAAGCATACATATTTGGTTTTCTAGCACATTGCTCAGAGCAAAGCAGTGACGGCTGATCTGCAGATGTCTTATTAAACGTTGCGCAGATAGGAAAGAAAATGTGACGCATTTCTCTTCATTTCCATTAAGACAGTAGCAAATGCAACATAAAAGACTGCTCGGCGTCCATCCTTCTATCGCTATTGTTGGGGTGAGAAAGGGAGTCCCGGAGCTCTGAGATAGACAATTGCAACAGTTAAGTTCTTATAAATATCTGGCACGTCCAATAAACAGTTTCAACTACTTGAAGATTTCAGTCAATTTTCCATTTGCTGTCATGCCCGAGGCCTGAATTTACCAGCCACGTACAAACTGTTTTGCTCTCGGTTAAATGTCAAGAATGTATGTAGAAACAACTTACTGCCAGGAAACAATCAAATACTGTTGTGAAGTGATGTGGGGCACAAATAAAGATAGGATATATATAGATATATATACTTTCAGACATATATATATTGTCTGTCCATGATTGGCAAATTCAGCCTTGAGAAAAGATGTTCAGTAAAGCAGCACCCAGTATGAGACACTAATGCTTTACCAAATTACTTACTTATGATGATTGCTTGTTACCAGCCGTCTGTCAAGACACCAAATACCGTCATATATATATATATATATATATATATATATATATATATAGAGAGAGAGAGAGAGAGAGAGAGAGAGAGAGAGAGAGACCGAGACCGACAGAGAAAGAATGAGTGACCAAGAATTATGATGAAGAGTGACATAAAGAGAGTGAGAGAAAGTGAAAAGAAGTGACAAAGAAAAAGAAAGGGTGAGATAGAAAGAGCTGATAATGATCTGGTTGTTTGTGAATGTGAAACTACAAGAAAATAAAGAAAACTGAAAGCTCAAGTAAAGGATTGTAGACTCTTAGACTTACTAAATGAATGTGGATAGAATGCCTGAGCTCCACTAAAGAAATGTGCATAGAAAGGCTGAACTCTATTAAAGAAATGTGGATAGAATGTCTGAAATCTACTAAAGGAATGTGGACAGAATATCTGAACTCTACCATAGGAATGTGGTTAGAATGTATAAGGTCTACTAAAGAAATGTAAACTGAATGTATAAACTTTAAGTATAGGAATGTGGATAGAATGTCTGAACTCTACTAAAGGAATGTGGATAGAATGTCTGAACTGTAAGTAAAAGAATTTGGATAGAATGTCTGAACTGGACCAAAGGAATGTGGATAGAATGTATGAGGTCTACTAAAGGAATGTGGATAGAATGCCTAAACTGTAAGTAAAAGAATGTGGATAGAATGTCTGAACTCTACTAAAAGAATAACCAGATGCACCGGTTACATACGATCATAAGAAACAGATAATCAATTCAATCTGAGGACCACAAGCCTCAAATAAGGATGCCTTTCATAATATGAATATATGTGAACAAGTTATTATACGCCTCAGAGCAGGACACAATGGACTACACAATCACATGTATACAAAATTCTAGATTGTCACCTCAACTACATGTACATGTGGACAGGCACCTTAGACTGCTGAACACATACTTCAAGACTGCACTAAGTATAGTAGACTGAGGGAAATTCATTGGCCTATAGATTCAAAACTACAGACAAAACTATATGGGCCACTGCAAGAATTACAAAAGACAGTAAAATTTATACAGGAAACGACATTGCAGATATAGACAATACTTCAGGCGAAAGAAAGAAAGAAAGAAAGAAAGAAAGAAAGAAAGATAAAGATAAAAGAAAAAAGTTAAACGATCAAAATAAAAGATAAAAAAAGTTAAAAGATAAAAGATAGATAAATATTGAGATTAAGGTAAGGTAAGGGTAAGGCAGGGCGGGGCGGATCGAGGCAGGAGCAGGACGGACGGACGGATGACAGATAGGTTCTAAATGAATGTCTTAGCTCCACTAAAGGAATGTGGACAGAATGTCTGAACTGTAAGTAAAAGAATGTGGATAGAATGTCTGAACTCTACTAAAGGAATATGGATAGAATGTCTGTCTGAACTCTACCAAAGGAATAACCAGATGCACCGGTTACATACTATCATAAAAAACGGATAACCAATCAAACATCAGAAAAGGGAATGTGAACAGAATGTCTGAACTCTACTAAAGGAATGTGGACAGAATGTCTGAACTGTAAGTAAAAGAATGTGGATAGACTGTCTGAACTTTACTTTAGGAATGTGGATAGAATATCTGAACTCTATTAAAGGAATGTGGACAGAATGTCTAAATTCTACCAAAAGAATGTGGACAGAATGTCTGAACTCAACCAAAGGAATATGGATAGAATGTATGAGGTTTTCAGTTTCTGATATCTGGGATGAATTGCTCTCTCCTCCTCTCTGGCTTTGAAGTTGACAGTAAAAATATCAAGACCAAGCAGAAAGGCGGCTTGGAGTAGTGTTGACTATATGACAATAACATAAATGTACCAACTATCACAGACTTATATTGGCACGTACACCATTTGTCAAATGTATAAAAAAGTAAATAAGAATATATGTAGATTACTATTTTTCTGAGGGAGTCGCGATAGCTCAGTGGTTAGTGAACTGGACTACAAAGGACAAGAGGTAGTGTTCGATCCCAACCAACGGCTTCCGGTTTACCCAGCCTTCAATGGGTACCGGATTTTTTTCTGGGAAAGTAAAGCGTAATACCGATCACATAACCCCAAAAATCATGTGCCGAAGGTCTGTAAAATGTATGGTCACTAACACCATAATCCCTACACGCCACTTGGCGTGACGTGGGTACTATACTTTTTTTTTTTTCCTCTCTCCTGATTGTTTTAAGAGATTACATTTACATGAGACGACAGCAGTGCACAATAATCCCGCCAGCTGTTAGGAGCAAAATGGAGCAGCTGATGACATACAACTCACTAAAGATAAATACATACCACAGAATGACATATGACAAGCGAATAGAAAAATTTAAAAAGACAATAATAATAGAATCATTATAAGACATTAAGGAGGTCCTTGGAAGTGAATAAATATAAGACGCACGAACGGATGGACGAACGGAAAAAAACACTGACTACAAACAACTACTGACTTGCAAGGAGGGTGAGAAAAACCAAAGGCCAGTTTAGCAATTCTATATAAATACGATGTACTGACGATTCATGCACAGGATCGCAAGTTACAAAACACAGTGTGATATTATTGGAATGCAAGTTACAAAACACAGTGCGATATTACTGGACGCAAGTTACAAAACACAGTGCGATATTACTAGACCACAAGTTACAAAACACAGTGTGATATTACTGGACCGCAAGTTAAAAAACACAGTGCGATATTACTGGACCACAAGGTACAAAACACAGTGCGATATTACTGGACCGAAAGTTACAAAACATAGTGCGATATTACTGGACCGCAAGGTACAAAACACAGTGCGATCTTACTGGACCGAAAGTTACAAAACACAGTGCGATCTTACTGGACCGCAAGTTACAAAACACAGTGTGATATTACTGGACCGCAAGTTACAAATAATAGTGCGCTACTACTGGACACAAGGTACAAAACACAGTGCAATATTACTGGACCGCAAGTTACAAAACACAGTGTGATATTACTGGACTGCAAGTTACAAAACACAGTGTGATATTACTGGACCGCACGTTACAAAACATAGTGCGATAATACTGGACGCAAGTTACAAAACACACTGCGATATTCCGCAAGTTACAAAAAAACAGTACGATATTACATGACCGCAACTTACAAAACACAGAGTTATATTACTGGACCACAAGTTACAAAACACAGTTTGATATTACTGGACCACACCTTACAAAACATAGTGCGATATTACTGGACGCAAGTTACAAAACACAGTACGATATTACTGGACCACAAGTTACAAAACACACTGCGATATTACTGGACCGCAAGTTACAAAACACAGTGTGACATTACTGGACACAAGTTACAAAATACAGTGCGATATTACTGGACGTAAGTTACAAAACAGTACTAAATTACTGGACGCAAGTTACAAAACACAGTGCGATATTACTGGAACACAAGGTACAAAACACGTGCGATATTACTGGACCGCAAGTTACAAAACACAGTACGATATTACTGGACCGCTAGTTACAAAAAACAGTGCGATATTACTGGAACGCAAGTTACAAAACACAATGCGATATTACTGGATGCAAGTTACAAAAAACAGTGTGATATTACTTGACCGCAACTTACAAAAATAAGTGTGATATTACTGGACCGCAAGTTACAAATCACAGTGCGATCATACTGGACCGTAAGTTACAAAACACAGTGCGATATTACTGGACCGCAAGTTACAAAACACTGTGTGATATTACTGGACTGCAAGTTACAAAACACAGTGTGATATTACTGGACCGCAAGTTACAAAACACAGTACGATATTACTGGACAGCAAGTTACAAAACACAGTGCGATATTACAGGACGCAAGTTACAAAACACAGTGCGATATTACTGGACACAAGTTACAAAACACAGTGCGATATTACTGGACGTAAGTTACAAAACAGTACGATATTACAGGACGCAAGTTACAAAACACAGTGCGCTATTACTGGACACAAGTTACAAAACACACTGCGATATTCCGCAAGTTACAAAAAAACAGTACGATATTACATGACCGCAACTTACAAAACACAGAGTTATATTACTGGACCACAAGTTACAAAACACAGTTTGATATTACTGGACCACACCTTACAAAACATAGTGCGATATTACTGGACGCAAGTTACAAAACACAGTACGATATTACTGGACCACAAGTTACAAAACACACTGCGATATTACTGGACCGCAAGTTACAAAACACAGTGCGATATTACAGGACGCAAGTTACAAAACACAGTGCGCTATTACTGGACACAAGGTACAAAACACAGTGTGATATTACTGGACCGCAAGGTACAAAATACAGTGCGATCTTACTGGACCGCAATTTACAAAACACAGTGCGATATTACTGTACCGCAAGGTACAAAATACAGTGCGATCTTACTGAACCGCAATTTACAAAACACAGTGCGATATTACTGGACCGCAAGTTACAAAACACAGTGCGATATTACTGGACACAAGTTACAAAACACAGTGCGATATTACAGGAACGCAAGGAACAAAACATAGTGCGATATTACTGGCCCGCAAGTTACAAAACACAGTACTATATTACTGGACCGCATGTTACAAAACACAGTGCGCTATTACTGGACCGCAAGTTACAAAACACAGTGCGACATTACTGGACAACAAGGTACAAATCACAGTGCGATCTTACTGGACCGCAAGTTACAAAACACAGTGCAATATTACTGGACCGCAAGTTACAAAACACAGTACGACATTACTGGACAAAAGTTACCAAATACAGTGCGATATTACTGGACGTAATTTACAAAACAGTGCAATATTACTGGAACGCAAGTTACAAAACACAGTGCGATATTACTGGACCGCAAGTTACAAAACAGTATGATATCACTGGCCGCAAGTTACAAAACAGTCCGATATTACTGGAACGCAAGGTACAAAACACAGTACGATATTACTGGACTGCACATTACAAAAACAGTGCGATATTACTGGACCGCAACTTACAAAACACAGTGTGATATTACTGGACCGCAAGTTACAAAACGCAGTGCGATATTACTCGACCGCAAGTTACAAAACACAGTGCGACATTACTGGACACAAGGTACAAAACACAGTGAGATATTACTGGACCGCAAGTTACAAAACACAGTGCGATATTACTGGACCGCAAGTTACAAAACACAGTGTGATATTACTGGAACGCAAGTTATAAAACACAGTGCGATATTACTGGACGCAAGTTACAAAACACAGTGCGATATTACTGGAAACAAGGTACAAAACACAGTGCGATATTACTGGACACAAGTTACAAAATACAGTGCGATATTACTGGACGTAAATTACAAAACAGTACGATATTACTGGACGCAAGTTACAAAATAGTGCGATATTACTGGAACGAAAGTTACAAAACACAGTACGATATTACTGGACCTCAAGTTACAAAACACAGTGCGCTATTACTGGACCGCAAGTTACAAAACACAGTGCGACATTACTGGACCACAAGTTACAAAACACAGTGTGATATTACTGGACCACAATTTACAAAACACAGTGCGCTATTACTGGACACAAGGTACAAAACACAGTGAGATATTACTGGACTGCAACTTACAAAACACAGTGTGATATTACTGGACCGCAAGTTACAAAACGCAGTGCGATATTACTGGACCGCAAGTTACAAAACACAGTGCGACATTACTGGACACAAGGTACAAAACACAGTGAGATATTACTGGACCGCAAGTTACAAAACACAGTGCGATATTACTGGACCGCAAGTTACAAAACACAGTGTGATATTACTGGAACGCAAGTTATAAAACACAGTGCGATATTACTGGACGCAAGTTACAAAACACAGTGCGATATTACTGGAAACAAGGTACAAAACACAGTGCGATATTACTGGACACAAGTTACAAAATACAGTGCGATATTACTGGACGTAAATTACAAAACAGTACGATATTACTGGACGCAAGTTACAAAATAGTGCGATATTACTGGAACGAAAGTTACAAAACACAGTACGATATTACTGGACCTCAAGTTACAAAACACAGTGCGCTATTACTGGACCGCAAGTTACAAAACACAGTGCGACATTACTGGACCACAAGTTACAAAACACAGTGTGATATTACTGGACCACAATTTACAAAACACAGTGCGCTATTACTGGACACAAGGTACAAAACACAGTGAGATATTACTGGACTGCAAGTTACAAAACACAGTGCGATATTACTGGACCGCAAGTTACAAAACACAGTGCGAAATTACTGGACGCAAGTTACAAAATACAGTGCAATATTACTGGACACAAGTTACAAAATACAGCGCGATATTACTGGACGTAAGTTACAAAACAGTACGATATTACTGGACGGAAGTTACAAAATACAGTGCGATATTACTGGACGTAAGTTACAAAATAGTGAGATATTACTGGAACGCAAGTTACAAAACACAGTGCGATATTACTGGACCAAAAGTTACAAAACACAGTGCGATATTACTGGACCGCAAGTTACAAAACACAGTGTAATATTACTGGACCGCAAGTTACAAAACACAGTGTGATATTACTGGACCGCAAGTTACAAAACACAGTGTGATATTACTGGACCGCAAGTTACAAATCACAGTGCGATATTACTGGACCGCAAGTTACAAAACACAGTGCAATATTACTGGACCACAAGTTACAAAACACACTGCGATATTACTGGACCGCAAGTTACAAAACACAGTGTGACATTACTGGACACAAGTTACAAAACACACTGCGATATTCCGCAAGTTACAAAAAAACAGTACGATATTACATGACCGCAACTTACAAAACACAGAGTTATATTACTGGACCACAAGTTACAAAACACAGTTTGATATTACTGGACCACACCTTACAAAACATAGTGCGATATTACTGGACGCAAGTTACAAAACACAGTACGATATTACTGGACCACAAGTTACAAAACACACTGCGATATTACTGGACCGCAAGTTACAAAACACAGTGTGACATTACTGGACACAAGTTACAAAATACAGTGCGATATTACTGGACGTAAGTTACAAAACAGTACTAAATTACTGGACCGCAAGTTACAAAACACAGTGCGATATTACTGGAACACAAGGTACAAAACACGTGCGATATTACTGGACCGCAAGTTACAAAACACAGTACGATATTACTGGACCGCTAGTTACAAAAAACAGTGCGATATTACTGGAACGCAAGTTACAAAACACAATGCGATATTACTGGATGCAAGTTACAAAAAACAGTGTGATATTACTTGACCGCAACTTACAAAAATAAGTGTGATATTACTGGACCGCAAGTTACAAAATGCAGTGCGATATTACTGGACCACAAGTTACAAAACACAGTGTGATATTACTGGACCGCAAGTTACAAATCACAGTGCGATATTACTGGACCGCAAGTTACAAAACACAGTGCAATATTACTGGACCGAAAGTTACAAAACACAGTGCGATATTACTGGACCGCAAGTTACAAAACACAGTGTGATATTACTGGACACAAGGTACAAAACAGTGCGATCTTACTGGAACGCAAGTTACAAAATACAGTGTGATATTACTGGACCGCAAGTTACAAATCACAGTGCGATATTACTGGACCGCAAGTTACAAAACACAATGCGCTATTACTGGACCGCAAGTTACAAATCACAGTGCGATCATACTGGACCGTAAGTTACAAAACACAGTGCGATATTACTGGACCGCAAGTTACAAAACACTGTGTGATATTACTGGACTGCAAGTTACAAAACACAGTGTGATATTACTGGACCGCAAGTTACAAAACACAGTACGATATTACTGGACAGCAAGTTACAAAACACAGTGCGATATTACAGGACGCAAGTTACAAAACACAGTGCGATATTACTGGACACAAGTTACAAAACACAGTGCGATATTACTGGACGTAAGTTACAAAACAGTACGATATTACTGGACGTAAGTTACAAAACAGTGTGATATTACTGGAACGCAAGTTACATAACACAGTGCGATATTACTGGACCGCAAGTTACAAAACACAGTGCGATCTTACTGGACCGCAAGTTACAAAACACAGTGCGATATTACTGGACCGCAAGTTACAAAACACAGTGCGACATTACTGGACACAAGTTACAAAATACAGTGCGATATTACTGGAACGCAAGTTACAAAACACAATGTGATATTACTGGACCACAAGTTACAAAACACAGTGCGATATTACTGGACCACACGTTACAAAATGCAATGTGATATTACTGGACCGCAAGTTACAAAACACAGTGCGCTATTACTGGACACAAGGTACAAAACAGTGTGATATTACTGGACCGCAAGGTACAAAATACAGTGCGATCTTACTGGACCGCAATTTACAAAACACAGTGCGATATTACTGTACCGCAAGGTACAAAATACAGTGCGATCTTACTGAACCGCAATTTACAAAACACAGTGCGATATTACTGGACCGCAAGTTACAAAACACAGTGCGATATTACTGGACACAAGTTACAAAACACAGTGCGATATTACAGGAACGCAAGAACAAAACATAGTGCGATATTACTGGCCCGCAAGTTACAAAACACAGTACTATATTACTGGACCGCATGTTACAAAACACAGTGCGCTATTACTGGACCGCAAGTTACAAAACACAGTGCGACATTACTGGACAACAAGGTACAAATCACAGTGCGATCTTACTGGACCGCAAGTTACAAAACACAGTGCAATATTACTGGACCGCAAGTTACAAAACACAGTACGACATTACTGGACAAAAGTTACCAAATACAGTGCGATATTACTGGACGTAATTTACAAAACAGTGCAATATTACTGGAACGCAAGTTACAAAACACAGTGCGATATTACTGGACCGCAAGTTACAAAACAGTATGATATCACTGGCCGCAAGTTACAAAACAGTCCGATATTACTGGAACGCAAGGTACAAAACACAGTACGATATTACTGGACTGCACATTACAAAAAACAGTGCGATATTACTGGACCGCAACTTACAAAACACAGTGTGATATTACTGGACCGCAAGTTACAAAACGCAGTGCGATATTACTCGACCGCAAGTTACAAAACACAGTGCGATATTACTGGACCGCAAGTTACAAAACACAGTGCGATATTACTGGACACAAGGTACAAATCACAGTGCGATATTACTGGACCGCAAGGTACAAAACACAGTGCGATCTTACTGGACCGCAAGTGACAAAACACAGTGTGATATGACTGGACCGCAAGTTACAAAACACAGTGCGACATTACTGGACACAAGGTACAAAACACAGTGAGATATTACTGGACCGCAAGTTACAAAACACAGTGCGATATTACTGGACCGCAAGTTACAAAACACAGTGTGATATTACTGGAACGCAAGTTATAAAACACAGTGCGATATTACTGGACGCAAGTTACAAAACACAGTGCGATATTACTGGAACACAAGGTACAAAACACGTGCGATATTACTGGACCGCAAGTTACAAAACACAGTACGATATTACTGGACCGCTAGTTACAAAAAACAGTGCGATATTACTGGAACGCAAGTTACAAAACACAATGCGATATTACTGGATGCAAGTTACAAAAAACAGTGTGATATTACTTGACCGCAAGTTACAAAACACTGTGTGATATTACTGGACCGCAAGTTACAAAATGCAGTGCGATATTACTGGACCGCAAGTTACAAAACACAGTGTGATATTACTGGACCGCAAGTTACAAATCACAGTGCGATAATACTGGACCGCAAGTTACAAAACACAGTGCAATATTACTGGACCGAAAGTTACAAAACACAGTGCGATATTACTGGACCGCAAGTTACAAAACACAGTGTGATATTACTGGACACAAGGTACAAAACAGTGCGATCTTACTGGAACGCAAGTTACAAAATACAGTGTGATATTACTGGACCGCAAGTTACAAATCACAGTGCGATATTACTGGACCGCAAGTTACAAAACACAATGCGCTATTACTGGACCGCAAGTTACAAATCACAGTGCGATCATACTGGACCGTAAGTTACAAAACACAGTGCGATATTACTGGACCGCAAGTTACAAAACACTGTGTGATATTACTGGACTGCAAGTTACAAAACACAGTGTGATATTACTGGACCGCAAGTTACAAAACACAGTACGATATTACTGGACAGCAAGTTACAAAACACAGTGCGATATTACAGGACGCAAGTTACAAAACACAGTGCGATATTACTGGACACAAGTTACAAAACACAGTGCGATATTACTGGACGTAAGTTACAAAACAGTACGATATTACTGGACGTAAGTTACAAAACAGTGTGATATTACTGGAACGCAAGTTACATAACACAGTGCGATATTACTGGACCGCAAGTTACAAAACACAGTGCGATCTTACTGGACCGCAAGTTACAAAACACAGTGCGATATTACTGGACCGCAAGTTACAAAACACAGTGCGACATTACTGGACACAAGTTACAAAATACAGTGCGATATTACTGGAATGCAAGTTACAAAACACAATGTGATATTACTGGACCACAAGTTACAAAACACAGTGCGATATTACTGGACCACACGTTACAAAATGCAATGTGATATTACTGGACCGCAAGTTACAAAACACAGTGCGATATTACAGGACGCAAGTTACAAAACACAGTGCGCTATTACTGGACACAAGGTACAAAACACAGTGTGATATTACTGGACCGCAAGGTACAAAATACAGTGCGATCTTACTGGACCGCAATTTACAAAACACAGTGCGATATTACTGTACCGCAAGGTACAAAATACAGTGCGATCTTACTGAACCGCAATTTACAAAACACAGTGCGATATTACTGGACCGCAAGTTACAAAACACAGTGCGATATTACTGGACACAAGTTACAAAACACAGTGCGATATTACAGGAACGCAAGGAACAAAACATAGTGCGATATTACTGGCCCGCAAGTTACAAAACACAGTACTATATTACTGGACCGCATGTTACAAAACACAGTGCGCTATTACTGGACCGCAAGTTACAAAACACAGTGCGACATTACTGGACAACAAGGTACAAATCACAGTGCGATCTTACTGGACCGCAAGTTACAAAACACTGTGCAATATTACTGGACCGCAAGTTACAAAACACAGTGCGACATTACTGGACAAAAGTTACCAAATACAGTGCGATATTACTGGACGTAATTTACAAAACAGTGCAATATTACTGGAACGCAAGTTACAAAACACAGTGCGATATTACTGGACCGCAAGTTACAAAACAGTATGATATCACTGGCCGCAAGTTACAAAACAGTCAGATATTACTGGAACGCAAGGTACAAAACACAGTACGATATTACTGGACTGCACATTACAAAAAACAGTGCGATATTACTGGACCGCAACTTACAAAACACAGTGTGATATTACTGGACCGCAAGTTACAAAACGCAGTGCGATATTACTCGACCGCAAGTTACAAAACACAGTGCGATATTACTGGACCGCAAGTTACAAAACACAGTGCGATATTACTGGACACAAGGTACAAATCACAGTGCGATATTACTGGACCGCAAGGTACAAAACACAGTGCGATCTTACTGGACCGCAAGTGACAAAACACAGTGTGATATGACTGGACCGCAAGTTACAAAACACAGTGCGACATTACTGGACACAAGGTACAAAACACAGTGAGATATTACTGGACCGCAAGTTACAAAACACAGTGCGATATTACTGGACCGCAAGTTACAAAACACAGTGTGATATTACTGGAACGCAAGTTATAAAACACAGTGCGATATTACTGGACGCAAGTTACAAAATACAGTGCGATATTACTGGACGTAAATTACAAAACAGTACGATATTACTGGACGCAAGTTACAAAATAGTGCGATATTACTGGAACGAAAGTTACAAAACACAGTACGATATTACTGGACCTCAAGTTACAAAACACAGTGCGCTATTACTGGACCGCAAGTTACAAAACACAGTGCGACATTACTGGACCACAAGTTACAAAACACAGTGTGATATTACTGGACCACAATTTACAAAACACAGTGCGCTATTACTGGACACAAGGTACAAAACACAGTGAGATATTACTGGACTGCAAGTTACAAAACACAGTGCGATATTACTGGACCGCAAGTTACAAAACACAGTGCGAAATTACTGGACGCAAGTTACAAAATACAGTGCAATATTACTGGACACAAGTTACAAAATACAGCGCGATATTACTGGACGTAAGTTACAAAACAGTACGATATTACTGGACGGAAGTTACAAAATACAGTGCGATATTACTGGACGTAAGTTACAAAACAGTGAGATATTACTGGAACGCAAGTTACAAAACACAGTGCGATATTACTGGACCAAAAGTTACAAAACACAGTGCGATATTACTGGACCGCAAGTTACAAAACACAGTGTAATATTACTGGACCGCAAGTTACAAAACACAGTGTGATATTACTGGACCGCAAGTTACAAAACACAGTGTGATATTACTGGACCGCAAGTTACAAATCACAGTGCGATATTACTGGACCGCAAGTTACAAAACACAGTGCAATATTACTGGACCGAAAGTTACAAAACACAGTGCGATATTACTGGACCGCAAGTTACAAAACACAGTGTGATATTACTGGACTGCAAGTTACAAAACACAGTGTGATATTACTGGACCGCACGTTACAAAACATAGTGCGATAATACTGGACGCAAGTTACAAAACACACTGCGATATTCCGCAAGTTACAAAAAAACAGTACGATATTACATGACCGCAACTTACAAAACACAGAGTTATATTACTGGACCACAAGTTACAAAACACAGTTTGATATTACTGGACCACACCTTACAAAACATAGTGCGATATTACTGGACGCAAGTTACAAAACACAGTACGATATTACTGGACCACAAGTTACAAAACACAGTGCGATATTACTGGACCGCAAGTTACAAAACACAGTGTGACATTACTGGACACAAGTTACAAAATACAGTGCGATATTACTGGACGTAAGTTACAAAACAGTACTAAATTACTGGACGCAAGTTACAAAACACAGTGCGATATTACTGGAACACAAGGTACAAAACACGTGCGATATTACTGGACCGCAAGTTACAAAACACAGTACGATATTACTGGACCGCTAGTTACAAAAAACAGTGCGATATTACTGGAACGCAAGTTACAAAACACAATGCGATATTACTGGATGCAAGTTACAAAAAACAGTGTGATATTACTTGACCGCAACTTACAAAAATAAGTGTGATATTACTGGACCGCAAGTTACAAAATGCAGTGCGATATTACTGGACCGCAAGTTACAAAACACAGTGTGATATTACTGGACCGCAAGTTACAAATCACAGTGCGATATTACTGGACCGCAAGTTACAAAACACAGTGCAATATTACTGGACCGAAAGTTACAAAACACAGTGCGATATTACTGGACCGCAAGTTACAAAACACAGTGTGATATTACTGGACACAAGGTACAAAACAGTGCGATCTTACTGGAACGCAAGTTACAAAATACAGTGTGATATTACTGGACCGCAAGTTACAAATCACAGTGCGATATTACTGGACCGCAAGTTACAAAACACAATGCGCTATTACTGGACCGCAAGTTACAAATCACAGTGCGATCATACTGGACCGTAAGTTACAAAACACAGTGCGATATTACTGGACCGCAAGTTACAAAACACTGTGTGATATTACTGGACTGCAAGTTACAAAACACAGTGTGATATTACTGGACCGCAAGTTACAAAACACAGTACGATATTACTGGACAGCAAGTTACAAAACACAGTGCGATATTACAGGACGCAAGTTACAAAACACAGTAGGATATTACTGGACACAAGTTACAAAACACAGTGCGATATTACTGGACGTAAGTTACAAAACAGTACGATATTACTGGACGTAAGTTACAAAACAGTGTGATATTACTGGAACGCAAGTTACATAACACAGTGCGATATTACTGGACCGCAAGTTACAAAACACAGTGCGATCTTACTGGACCGCAAGTTACAAAACACAGTGCGATATTACTGGACCGCAAGTTACAAAACACAGTGCGACATTACTGGACACAAGTTACAAAATACAGTGCGATATTACTGGAACGCAAGTTACAAAACACAATGTGATATTACTGGACCACAAGTTACAAAACACAGTGCGATATTACTGGACCACAAGTTACAAAATGCAATGTGATATTACTGGACCGCAAGTTACAAAACACAGTGCGATATTACAGGACGCAAGTTACAAAACACAGTGCGCTATTACTGGACACAAGGTACAAAACACAGTGTGATATTACTGGACCGCAAGGTACAAAATACAGTGCGATCTTACTGGACCGCAATTTACAAAACACAGTGCGATATTACTGTACCGCAAGGTACAAAATACAGTGCGATCTTACTGAACCGCAATTTACAAAACACAGTGCGATATTACTGGACCGCAAGTTACAAAACACAGTGCGATATTACTGGACACAAGTTACAAAACACAGTGCGATATTACAGGAACGCAAGGAACAAAACATAGTGCGATATTACTGGCCCGCAAGTTACAAAACACAGTACTATATTACTGGACCGCATGTTACAAAACACAGTGCGCTATTACTGGACCGCAAGTTACAAAACACAGTGCGACATTACTGGACAACAAGGTACAAATCACAGTGCGATCTTACTGGACCGCAAGTTACAAAACACAGTGCAATATTACTGGACCGCAAGTTACAAAACACAGTACGACATTACTGGACAAAAGTTACCAAATACAGTGCGATATTACTGGACGTAATTTACAAAACAGTGCAATATTACTGGAACGCAAGTTACAAAACACAGTGCGATATTACTGGACCGCAAGTTACAAAACAGTATGATATCACTGGCCGCAAGTTACAAAACAGTCCGATATTACTGGAACGCAAGGTACAAAACACAGTACGATATTACTGGACTGCACATTACAAAAAACAGTGCGATATTACTGGACCGCAACTTACAAAACACAGTGTGATATTACTGGACCGCAAGTTACAAAACGCAGTGCGATATTACTCGACCGCAAGTTACAAAACACAGTGCGATATTACTGGACCGCAAGTTACAAAACACAGTGCGATATTACTGGACACAAGGTACAAATCACAGTGCGATATTACTGGACCGCAAGGTACAAAACACAGTGCGATCTTACTGGACCGCAAGTGACAAAACACAGTGTGATATGACTGGACCGCAAGTTACAAAACACAGTGCGACATTACTGGACACAAGGTACAAAACACAGTGAGATATTACTGGACCGCAAGTTACAAAACACAGTGCGATATTACTGGACCGCAAGTTACAAAACACAGTGTGATATTACTGGAACGCAAGTTATAAAACACAGTGCGATATTACTGGACGCAAGTTACAAAACACAGTGCGATATTACTGGAACACAAGGTACAAAACACATGCGATATTACTGGACCGCAAGTTACAAAAACAGTACGATATTACTGGACCGCTAGTTACAAAAACAGTGCGATATTACTGGAACGCAAGTTACAAAACACAATGCGATATTACTGGATGCAAGTTACAAAAAACAGTGTGATATTACTTGACCGCAACTTACAAAAATAAGTGTGATATTACTGGACCGCAAGTTACAAAATGCAGTGCGATATTACTGGACCGCAAGTTACAAAACACAGTGTGATATTACTGGACCGCAAGTTACAAATCACAGTGCGATATTACTGGACCGCAAGTTACAAAACACAGTGCAATATTACTGGACCGAAAGTTACAAAACACAGTGCGATATTACTGGACCGCAAGTTACAAAACACAGTGTGATATTACTGGACACAAGGTACAAAACAGTGCGATATTACTGGAACGCAAGTTACAAAATACAGTGTGATATTACTGGACCGCAAGTTACAAATCACAGTGCGATATTACTGGACCGCAAGTTACAAAACACAGTGCGCTATTACTGGACCGCAAGTTACAAATCACAGTGCGATATACTGGACCGTAAGTTACAAAACACAGTGCGATATTACTGGACCGCAAGTTACAAAACACTGTGTGATATTACTGGACTGCAAGTTACAAAACACAGTGTGATATTACTGGACCGCAAGTTACAAAACACAGTACGATATTACTGGACAGCAAGTTACAAAACACAGTGCGATATTACTGGACGCAAGTTACAAAACACAGTGCGATATTACTGGACACAAGTTACAAAACACAGTGCGATATTACTGGACGTAAGTTACAAAAACAGTACGATATTACTGGACGTAAGTTACAAAACAGTGTGATATTACTGGAACGCAAGTTACAAACACAGTGCGATATTACTGGACCGCAAGTTACAAAACACAGTGCGATATTACTGGACCGCAAGTTACAAAACACAGTGCGATATTACTGGACCGCAAGTTACAAAACACAGTGCGATATTACTGGACACAAGTTACAAAATACAGTGCGATATTACTGGAACGCAAGTTACAAAACACAATGTGATATTACTGGACCACAAGTTACAAAACACAGTGCGATATTACTGGACCACACGTTACAAAATGCAATGTGATATTACTGGACCGCAAGTTACAAAACACAGTGCGATATTACTGGACGCAAGTTACAAAACACAGTGCGATATTACTGGACACAAGGTACAAAACACAGTGTGATATTACTGGACCGCAAGGTACAAAATACAGTGCGATATTACTGGACCGCAATTTACAAAACACAGTGCGATATTACTGGACCGCAAGTTACAAAATACAGTGCGATCTTACTGACCGCAATTTACAAAACACAGTGCGATATTACTGGACCGCAAGTTACAAAACACAGTGCGATATTACTGGACACAAGTTACAAAACACAGTGCGATATTACAGGAACGCAAGGAACAAAACATAGTGCGATATTACTGGCCCGCAAGTTACAAAACACAGTACTATATTACTGGACCGCAGTTACAAAACACAGTGCGATATTACTGGACCGCAAGTTACAAAACACAGTGCGATATTACTGGACAACAAGGTACAAAACACAGTGCGATCTTACTGGACCGCAAGTTACAAAACACAGTGCAATATTACTGGACCGCAAGTTACAAAACACAGTACGACATTACTGGACAAAAGTTACAAAACACAGTGCGATATTACTGGAAACAAGGTACAAAACACAGTGCGATATTACTGGACACAAGTTACAAAATACAGTGCGATATTACTGGACGTAAATTACAAAACAGTACGATATTACTGGACGCAAGTTACAAAATAGTGCGATATTACTGGAACGAAAGTTACAAAACACAGTACGATATTACTGGACCTCAAGTTACAAAACACAGTGCGATATTACTGGACCGCAAGTTACAAAACACAGTGCGACATTACTGGACCACAAGTTACAAAACACAGTGTGATATTACTGGACCACAAGTTACAAAACACAGTGCGCTATTACTGGACACAAGGTACAAAACACAGTGAGATATTACTGGACTGCAAGTTACAAAACACAGTGCGATATTACTGGACCGCAAGTTACAAAACACAGTACGATATTACTGGACAGCAAGTTACAAAACACAGTGCGATATTACTGGACGCAAGTTACAAAACACAGTGGATATTACTGGACACAAGTTACAAAACACAGTGCGATATTACTGGACGTAAGTTACAAAACAGTACGATATTACTGGACGCAAGTTACAAAACAGTGTGATATTACTGGAACGCAAGTTACAAAACACAGTGCGATATTACTGGACCGCAAGTTACAAAACACAGTGCGATATTACTGGACCGCAAGTTACAAAACACAGTGCGATATTACTGGACGCAAGTTACAAAACACAGTGCGATATTACTGGACACAAGTTACAAAATACAGTGCGATATTACTGGAACGCAAGTTACAAAACACAGTGTGATATTACTGGACCACAAGTTACAAAACACAGTGCGATATTACTGGACCACAAGTTACAAAAACAGTGTGATATTACTGGACCGCAAGTTACAAAACACAGTGCGATATTACTGGACGCAAGTTACAAAACACAGTGCGATATTACTGGACACAAGTTACAAAACACAGTGCGATATTACTGGACCGCAAGTTACAAAATACAGTGCGATATTACTGGACCGCAAGTTACAAAACACAGTGCGATATTACTGGACCGCAAGGTACAAAATACAGTGCGATATTACTGGACCGCAATTTACAAAACACAGTGCGATATTACTGGACCGCAAGTTACAAAACACAGTGCGATATTACTGGACACAAGTTACAAAACACAGTGCGATATTACTGGAACGCAAGTTACAAAACATAGTGCGATATTACTGGCCGCAAGTTACAAAACACAGTACGATATTACTGGACCGCAAGTTACAAAACACAGTGCGATATTACTGGACCGCAAGTTACAAAACACAGTGCGATATTACTGGACAACAAGTTACAAATCACAGTGCGATATTACTGGACCGCAAGTTACAAAACACAGTGCGATATTACTGGACCGCAAGTTACAAAACACAGTACGATATTACTGGACAAAAGTTACCAAATACAGTGCGATATTACTGGACGTAAGTTACAAAACAGTGCGATATTACTGGACGCAAGTTACAAAACACAGTGCGATATTACTGGACCGCAAGTTACAAAACAGTGTGATATTACTGGCCGCAAGTTACAAAACAGTGCGATATTACTGGAACGCAAGTTACAAAACACAGTGCGATATTACTGGACTGCAATTACAAAAAACAGTGCGATATTACTGGACCGCAAGTTACAAAACACAGTGTGATATTACTGGACCGCAAGTTACAAAACACAGTGCGATATTACTGGACCGCAAGTTACAAAACACAGTGCGATATTACTGGACCGCAAGTTACAAAACACAGTGCGATATTACTGGACACAAGGTACAAAACACAGTGCGATATTACTGGACCGCAAGGTACAAAACACAGTGCGATCTTACTGGACCGCAAGTTACAAAACACAGTGTGATATTACTGGACCGCAAGTTACAAAACACAGTGCGATATTACTGGACACAAGGTACAAAACACAGTGCGATATTACTGGACCGCAAGTTACAAAACACAGTGCGATATTACTGGACCGCAAGTTACAAAACACAGTGTGATATTACTGGAACGCAAGTTACAAAACACAGTGCGATATTACTGGACGCAAGTTACAAAACACAGTGCGATATTACTGGAACACAAGGTACAAAACACGTGCGATATTACTGGACCGCAAGTTACAAAACACAGTACGATATTACTGGACCGCTAGTTACAAAAACAGTGCGATATTACTGGAACGCAAGTTACAAAACACAGTGCGATATTACTGGATGCAAGTTACAAAAAACAGTGCGATATTACTTGACCGCAAGTTACAAAAATAAGTGTGATATTACTGGACCGCAAGTTACAAAATGCAGTGCGATATTACTGGACCGCAAGTTACAAAACACAGTGTGATATTACTGGACCGCAAGTTACAAATCACAGTGCGATATTACTGGACCGCAAGTTACAAAACACAGTGCAATATTACTGGACCGAAAGTTACAAAACACAGTGCGATATTACTGGACCGCAAGTTACAAAACACAGTGTGATATTACTGGACACAAGTACAAAACAGTGCGATATTACTGGAACGCAAGTTACAAAATACAGTGTGATATTACTGGACCGCAAGTTACAAATCACAGTGCGATATTACTGGACCGCAAGTTACAAAACACAGTGCGCTATTACTGGACCGCAAGTTACAAATCACAGTGCGATATACTGGACCGTAAGTTACAAAACACAGTGCGATATTACTGGACGCAAGTTACAAAACACAGTGTGATATTACTGGACTGCAAGTTACAAAACACAGTGTGATATTACTGGACCGCAAGTTACAAAACACAGTACGATATTACTGGACAGCAAGTTACAAAACACAGTGCGATATTACTGGACGCAAGTTACAAAACACAGTGCGATATTACTGGACACAAGTTACAAAACACAGTGCGATATTACTGGACGTAAGTTACAAAAACAGTACGATATTACTGGACGTAAGTTACAAAACAGTGTGATATTACTGGAACGCAAGTTACAAAACACAGTGCGATATTACTGGACCGCAAGTTACAAAACACAGTGCGATATTACTGGACCGCAAGTTACAAAACACAGTGCGATATTACTGGACCGCAAGTTACAAAACACAGTGCGACATTACTGGACACAAGTTACAAAATACAGTGCGATATTACTGGAACGCAAGTTACAAAACACAATGTGATATTACTGGACCACAAGTTACAAAACACAGTGCGATATTACTGGACCACACGTTACAAAATGCAATGTGATATTACTGGACCGCAAGTTACAAAACACAGTGCGATATTACAGGACGCAAGTTACAAAACACAGTGCGATATTACTGGACACAAGGTACAAAACACAGTGTGATATTACTGGACCGCAAGTACAAAATACAGTGCGATCTTACTGGACCGCAATTTACAAAACACAGTGCGATATTACTGTACCGCAAGGTACAAAATACAGTGCGATCTTACTGAACCGCAATTTACAAAACACAGTGCGATATTACTGGACCGCAAGTTACAAAACACAGTGCGATATTACTGGACACAAGTTACAAAACACAGTGCGATATTACAGGAACGCAAGGAACAAAACATAGTGCGATATTACTGGCCCGCAAGTTACAAAACACAGTACTATATTACTGGACCGCATGTTACAAAACACAGTGCGCTATTACTGGACCGCAAGTTACAAAACACAGTGCGACATTACTGGACAACAAGGTACAAATCACAGTGCGATCTTACTGGACCGCAAGTTACAAAACACAGTGCAATATTACTGGACCGCAAGTTACAAAACACAGTACGACATTACTGGACAAAAGTTACCAAATACAGTGCGATATTACTGGACGTAATTTACAAAACAGTGCAATATTACTGGAACGCAAGTTACAAAACACAGTGCGATATTACTGGACCGCAAGTTACAAAACAGTATGATATCACTGGCCGCAAGTTACAAAACAGTCCGATATTACTGGAACGCAAGGTACAAAACACAGTACGATATTACTGGACTGCACATTACAAAAAACAGTGCGATATTACTGGACCGCAACTTACAAAACACAGTGTGATATTACTGGACCGCAAGTTACAAAACGCAGTGCGATATTACTCGACCGCAAGTTACAAAACACAGTGCGATATTACTGGACCGCAAGTTACAAAACACAGTGCGATATTACTGGACACAAGGTACAAATCACAGTGCGATATTACTGGACCGCAAGGTACAAAACACAGTGCGATCTTACTGGACCGCAAGTGACAAAACACAGTGTGATATGACTGGACCGCAAGTTACAAAACACAGTGCGACATTACTAGACACAAGGTACAAAACACAGTGAGATATTACTGGACCGCAAGTTACAAAACACAGTGCGATATTACTGGACCGCAAGTTACAAAACACAGTGTGATATTACTGGAACGCAAGTTATAAAACACAGTGCGATATTACTGGACGCAAGTTACAAAACACAGTGCGATATTACTGGAACAAGGTACAAAACACAGTGCGATATTACTGGACACAAGTTACAAAATACAGTGCGATATTACTGGACGTAAATTACAAAACAGTACGATATTACTGGACGCAAGTTACAAAATAGTGCGATATTACTGGAACGAAAGTTACAAAACACAGTACGATATTACTGGACCTCAAGTTACAAAACACAGTGCGATATTACTGGACCGCAAGTTACAAAACACAGTGCGACATTACTGGACCACAAGTTACAAAACACAGTGTGATATTACTGGACCACATTTACAAAACACAGTGCGCTATTACTGGACACAAGGTACAAAACACAGTGAGATATTACTGGACTGCAAGTTACAAAACACAGTGCGATATTACTGGACCGCAAGTTACAAAACACAGTGCGAAATTACTGGACGCAAGTTACAAAATACAGTGCAATATTACTGGACACAAGTTACAAAATACAGCGCGATATTACTGGACGTAAGTTACAAAACAGTACGATATTACTGGACGGAAGTTACAAAACACAGTGCGATATTACTGGACGTAAGTTACAAAACAGTGAGATATTACTGGAACGCAAGTTACAAAACACAGTGCGATATTACTGGACCAAAAGTTACAAAACACAGTGCGATATTACTGGACCGCAAGTTACAAAACACAGTGTAATATTACTGGACCGCAAGTTACAAAACACAGTGTGATATTACTGGACCGCAAGTTACAAAACACAGTGTGATATTACTGGACCGCAAGTTACAAATCACAGTGCGATATTACTGGACCGCAAGTTACAAAACACAGTGCAATATTACTGGACCGAAGTTACAAAACACAGTGCGATATTACTGGACCGCAAGTTACAAAACACAGTGTGATATTACTGGACACAAGGTAGTAAAACAGTGCGATCTTACTGGAACGCAAGTTACAAAATACAGTGTGATATTACTGGACCGCAAGTTACAAATCACAGTGCGATATTACTGGACACAAGTACAAAACACAGTGCGATATTACTGGACCGCAAGTTACAAATCACAGTGCGATCATACTGGACCGCAAGTTACAAAACACTGTGTGATATTACTGGACCGCAAGTTACAAAACACTGTGTGATATTACTGGACTGCAAGTTACAAAACACAGTGTGATATTACTGGACCGCAAGTTACAAAACACAGTGTGATATTACTGGACCGCAAGTTACAAAACACAGTACGATATTACTGGACAGCAAGTTACAAAACACAGTGCGATATTACAGGACGCAAGTTACAAAACACAGTGCGATATTACTGGACACAAGTTACAAAACACAGTGCGATATTACTGGACGTAAGTTACAAAACAGTACGATATTACTGGACGTAAGTTACAAAACAGTGTGATATTACTGGAACGCAAGTTACATAACACAGTGCGATATTACTGGACCGCAAGTTACAAAACACAGTGCGATCTTACTGGACCGCAAGTTACAAAACACAGTGCGATATTACTGGACCGCAAGTTACAAAACACAGTGCGACATTACTGGACACAAGTTACAAAATACAGTGCGATATTACTGGAACGCAAGTTACAAAACACAATGTGATATTACTGGACCACAAGTTACAAAACACAGTGCGATATTACTGGACCACACGTTACAAAATGCAATGTGATATTACTGGACCGCAAGTTACAAAACACAGTGCGCTATTACTGGACACAAGGTACAAAACACAGTGCGATATTACTGGACCGCAAGGTACAAAATACAGTGCGATCTTACTGGACCGCAATTTACAAAACACAGTGCGATATTACTGGACCGCAAGTTACAAAACACAGTGTGACATTACTGGACCGCAAGTTACAAAACGCAGTGCGATATTACTGGACCGCAAGTTACAAAACACGGTGCGATATTACTGGACACAAGTTACAAAACACAGTGCGATATTACTGGAACGCAAGGAACAAAACATAGTGCGATATTACTGGCCCGCAAGTTACAAAACACAGTACTATATTACTGGACCGCATGTTACAAAACACAGTGCGCTATTACTGGACCGCAAGTTACAAAACACAGTGCGACATTACTGGACAACAAGGTACAAATCACAGTGCGATCTTACTGGACCGCAAGTTACAAAACACAGTGCAATATTACTGGACCGCAAGTTACAAAACACAGTACGACATTACTGGACAAAAGTTACCAAATACAGTGCGATATTACTGGACATAATTTACAAAACAGTGCAATATTACTGGAACGCAAGTTACAAAACACAGTGCGATATTACTGGACCGCAAGTTACAAAACAGTATGATATCACTGGCCGCAAGTTACAAAACAGTCCGATATTACTGGAACGCAAGGTACAAAACACAGTACGATATTACTGGATCGCAAGTTACAAAACACAGTAAGATATTACTGGACTGCACATTACAAAAAACAGTGCGATATTACTGGACCGCAACTTACAAAACACAGTGTGATATTACTGGACCGAAAGTTACAAAACGCAGTGCGATATTACTCGACCGCAAGTTACAAAACACAGTGCGATATTACTGGACCGCAAGTTACAAAACACAGTGCGATATTACTGGACACAAGGTACAAAACACAGTGCGATATTACTGGACCGCAAGGTACAAAACACAGTGCGATCTTACTGGAACGCAAGTGACAAAACACAGTGTGATATGACTGGACCGCAAGTTACAAAACACAGTGCGATATTACTGGACACAAGGTACAAAACACAGTGAGATATTACTGGACCGCAAGTTACAAAACACAGTGCGATATTACTGGACCGCAAGTTACAAAACACAGTGTGATATTACTGGACCGCAAGTTATAAAACACAGTGCGATTTACTGGACGCAAGTTACAAAACACAGTGCGATATTACTGGACACAAGGTACAAAACACAGTGCGATATTACTGGACACAAGTTACAAAATACAGTGCGATATTACTGGACGTAAATTACAAAACAGTACGATATTACTGGACGCAAGTTACAAAATAGTGCGATATTACTGGAACGAAGTTACAAAACACAGTACGATATTACTGGACCTCAAGTTACAAAACACAGTGCACTATTACTGGACCGCAAGTTACAAAACACAGTGCGACATTACTGGACAAAAGTTACAAAACACAGTGTGATATTACTGGACCACAATTTACAAAACACAGTGCGCTATTACTGGACACAAGGTACAAAACACAGTGAGATATTACTGGACTGCAAGTTACAAAACACAGTGCGATATTACTGGACCGCAAGTTACAAAACACAGTGCGAAATTACTGGACGCAAGTTACAAAATACAGTGCAATATTACTGGACGTAAGTTACAAAATACAGTGCGATATTACTGGACGTAAGTTACAAAACAGTACGATATTACTGGACGCAAGTTACAAAATACAGTGCGATATTACTGGACGTAAGTTACAAAACAGTGAGATATTACTGGAACGCAAGTTACAAAACACAGTGCGATATTACTGGACCAAAAGTTACAAAACACAGTGCGATATTACTGGACCGCAAGTTACAAAACACAGTGTAATATTACTGGACCGCAAGTTACAAAACACAGTGTGATATTACTGGACCGCAAGTTACAAAACAAAGTACGATATTACTGGACCGCAAGTTACAAAACACAGTGCGACATTACTGGACACAAGTTACAAAATACAGTGTGATATTACTGGACGTAAGTTACTAAACAGTACGATATTACTGGAAGCAAGTTACAAAACAGTGCGATCTTACTGGAACGCAAGTTACAAAACACAGTGCGATATTACTGGACGGAAGTTACAAAACACAGTGCGATATTACTGGACACAAGTTACAAAATACAGTGCGATATTACTGGACGTAAGTTACAAAACAGTGCGATATTACTGGACGTAAGTTACAAAACAGTACGATATTACTGGACGTAAGTTACAAAACAGTGCGATATTACTGGACTGCAAGTTACAAAACACAGTGCGATATTACTGGACCGCAAGTTACAAAACACAGTGCGATATTACTGGACCGCAAGTTACAAAACACAGTACGATATTACTGAACCGCAAGTTACAAAACACAGTGCGATATTACTGGACGCAAGTTACAAAATACAGTGCGATATTACTGGACGTAAGTTACAAAACAGTACAATATTACTGGACGCAAGTTACAAAACAGTGCGATATTAATGGAACACAAGTTACAAAACACAGTGCGATATTACTGGACCGCAAGTTACAAAACACAGTGCGATATTACTGGACCGCAAGTTACAAAACACAATGCGCTATTACTGGACACAACACTGTGTACAAAACACAGTGCGATATTACTGGACTGCACGGTACAAAACACAGTGCGATCTTACTGGACCGCAAGTTACAAAACACAGTGTGATATTACTGGACCGCAAGTTACAAAACACAGTGTGATATTACTGGACACAAGTTACAAAATACAGTGCGATATTACTGGATGTAAGTTAGAAAACAGTACGATATTACTGGACGTAAGTTACAAAACAGTACGATATTACTGGACGTAAGTTACAAAACAGTGCGATATTACTGGACTGCAAGTTACAAAACACAGTGCGATATTACTGGACCGCAAGTTACAAAACACAGTGTGATATTACTGGACGCAAGTTTAAAAAAACAGTGCGATATTACTGGACCGCAAGTTACAAAACACAGTACGATATTACTGGACCGCAAGTTACAAAAAAAGAGTGCGATATTACAGGACCACAACTTACAAAACACAGTGTGATATTACTGGACCACAAGTTACGAAACACAGTGCGATATTACTGGACTACAAGTTACAAAACGCAGTGTGATATTACTGGACCGAAAGTTACAAAACACAGTGCGATATTACTGGACCACAGGTTACAAAACACATTGTGATATTACTGGACTGCAAGTTACAAAACACAGTGCGCTATTACTGGACACAAGGTACAAAACACAGTGCGATCTTACTGGACCGTAAGTTACAAAACACAGTGCGATATTACTGGACGCAAGTTACAAAACACAGTGCGATATTACTGGACACAAGTTACAAAATACAGTGCGATATTACTGGACGTAAGTTACAAAACAGTACGATATTACTGGACGCAAGTTACAAAACAGTGCGATATTACTGGAACGCAAGTTACAAAACACAGTGCGATATTACTGGAACGCAAGTTACAAAACACAGTGCGATATTACTGGACCGCAAGGTACAAAACACAGTACGATATTACTGGACTGCACATTACAAAAAACAGTGCGATATTACTGGACCGCAACTTACAAAACACAGTGTGATATTACTGGACCACAAGTTACAAAACGCAGTGCGATATTACTCGACCGCAAGTTACAAAACACAGTGCGATATTACTGGACCGCAAGTTACAAAACACAGTGCGATATTACTGGACACAAGGTACAAATCACAGTGCGATATTACTGGACCGCAAGGTACAAAACACAGTGCGATCTTACTGGACCGCAAGTGACAAAACACAGTGTGATATGACTGGACCGCAAGTTACAAAACACAGTGCGACATTACTGGACACAAGGTACAAAACACAGTGAGATATTACTGGACCGCAAGTTACAAAACACAGTGCGATATTACTGGACCGCAAGTTACAAAACACAGTGTGATATTACTGGAACGCAAGTTATAAAACACAGTGCGATATTACTGGACGCAAGTTACAAAACACAGTGCGATATTACTGGAACACAAGGTACAAAACACGTGCGATATTACTGGACCGCAAGTTACAAAACACAGTACGATATTACTGGACCGCTAGTTACAAAAAACAGTGCGATATTACTGGAACGCAAGTTACAAAACACAATGCGATATTACTGGATGCAAGTTACAAAAAACAGTGTGATATTACTTGACCGCAACTTACAAAAACAAGTGTGATATTACTGGACCGCAAGTTACAAAATGCAGTGCGATATTACTGGACCGCAAGTTACAAAACACAGTGTGATATTACTGGACCGCAAGTTACAAATCACAGTGCGATATTACTGGACCGCAAGTTACAAAACACAGTGCAATATTACTGGACCGAAAGTTACAAAACACAGTGCGATATTACTGGACCGCAAGTTACAAAACACAGTGTGATATTACTGGACACAAGGTACAAAACAGTGCGATCTTACTGGAACGCAAGTTACAAAATACAGTGTGATATTACTGGACCGCAAGTTACAAATCACAGTGCGATATTACTGGACCGCAAGTTACAAAACACAATGCGCTATTACTGGACCGCAAGTTACAAATCACAGTGCGATCATACTGGACCGTAAGTTACAAAACACAGTGCGATATTACTGGACCGCAAGTTACAAAACACTGTGTGATATTACTGGACTGCAAGTTACAAAACACAGTGTGATATTACTGGACCGCAAGTTACAAAACACAGTACGATATTACTGGACAGCAAGTTACAAAACACAGTGCGATATTACAGGACGCAAGTTACAAAACACAGTGCGATATTACTGGACACAAGTTACAAAACACAGTGCGATATTACTGGACGTAAGTTACAAAACAGTACGATATTACTGGACGTAAGTTACAAAACAGTGTGATATTACTGGAACGCAAGTTACATAACACAGTGCGATATTACTGGACCGCAAGTTACAAAACACAGTGCGATCTTACTGGACCGCAAGTTACAAAACACAGTGCGATATTACTGGACCGCAAGTTACAAAACACAGTGCGACATTACTGGACACAAGTTACAAAATACAGTGCGATATTACTGGAACGCAAGTTACAAAACACAATGTGATATTACTGGACCACAAGTTACAAAACACAGTGCGATATTACTGGACCACACGTTACAAAATGCAATGTGATATTACTGGACCGCAAGTTACAAAACACAGTGCGATATTACAGGACGCAAGTTACAAAACACAGTGCGCTATTACTGGACACAAGGTACAAAACACAGTGTGATATTACTGGACCGCAAGGTACAAAATACAGTGCGATCTTACTGGACCGCAATTTACAAAACACAGTGCGATATTACTGTACCGCAAGGTACAAAATACAGTGCGATCTTACTGAACCGCAATTTACAAAACACAGTGCGATATTACTGGACCGCAAGTTACAAAACACAGTGCGATATTACTGGACACAAGTTACAAAACACAGTGCGATATTACAGGAACGCAAGGAACAAAACATAGTGCGATATTACTGGCCCGCAAGTTACAAAACA
The DNA here is from genome assembly GCA_032433765.1 of Megaustenia siamemsis. Classification (NCBI taxonomy): domain Eukaryota; kingdom Metazoa; phylum Mollusca; class Gastropoda; order Stylommatophora; family Ariophantidae; genus Megaustenia; species Megaustenia siamemsis. Next base: position 47,943,396 of record JAVIAB010000059.1, on the reverse strand, counting down.
CAGTACTATATTACTGGACCGCATGTTACAAAACACAGTGCGCTATTACTGGACCGCAAGTTACAAAACACAGTGCGACATTACTGGACAACAAGGTACAAATCACAGTGCGATCTTACTGGACCGCAAGTTACAAAACACAGTGCAATATTACTGGACCGCAAGTTACAAAACACAGTACGACATTACTGGACAAAAGTTACCAAATACAGTGCGATATTACTGGACGTAATTTACAAAACAGTGCAATATTACTGGAACGCAAGTTACAAAACACAGTGCGATATTACTGGACCGCAAGTTACAAAACAGTATGATATCACTGGCCGCAAGTTACAAAACAGTCCGATATTACTGGAACGCAAGGTACAAAACACAGTACGATATTACTGGACTGCACATTACAAAAAACAGTGCGATATTACTGGACCGCAACTTACAAAACACAGTGTGATATTACTGGACCGCAAGTTACAAAACGCAGTGCGATATTACTCGACCGCAAGTTACAAAACACAGTGCGATATTACTGGACCGCAAGTTACAAAACACAGTGCGATATTACTGGACACAAGGTACAAATCACAGTGCGATATTACTGGACCGCAAGGTACAAAACACAGTGCGATCTTACTGGACCGCAAGTGACAAAACACAGTGTGATATGACTGGACCGCAAGTTACAAAACACAGTGCGACATTACTAGACACAAGGTACAAAAAAAGTGAGATATTACTGGACCGCAAGTTACAAAACACAGTGCGATATTACTGGACCGCAAGTTACAAAACACAGTGTGATATTACTGGAACGCAAGTTATAAAACACAGTGCGATATTACTGGACGCAAGTTACAAAACACAGTGCGATATTACTGGAAACAAGGTACAAAACACAGTGCGATATTACTGGACACAAGTTACAAAATACAGTGCGATATTACTGGACGTAAATTACAAAACAGTACGATATTACTGGACGCAAGTTACAAAATAGTGCGATATTACTGGACCGCAAGTTACAAATCACAGTGCGATATTACTGGACCGCAAGTTACAAAACACAGTGCGATATTACTGGACCGAAAGTTACAAAACACAGTGCGATATTACTGGACCACAATTTACAAAACACAGTGCGCTATTACTGGACACAAGGTACAAAACACAGTGAGATATTACTGGACTGCAAGTTACAAAACACAGTGCGATATTACTGGACCGCAAGTTACAAAACACAGTGCGAAATTACTGGACGCAAGTTACAAAATACAGTGCAATATTACTGGACGTAAGTTACAAAATACAGTGCGATATTACTGGACGTAAGTTACAAAACAGTACGATATTACTGGACGCAAGTTACAAAATACAGTGCGATATTACTGGACGTAAGTTACAAAACAGTGAGATATTACTGGAACGCAAGTTACAAAACACAGTGCGATATTACTGGACCAAAAGTTACAAAACACAGTGCGATATTACTGGACCGCAAGTTACAAAACACAGTGTAATATTACTGGACCGCAAGTTACAAAACACAGTGTGATATTACTGGACCGCAAGTTACAAAACACAGTACGATATTACTGGACCGCAAGTTACAAAACACAGTGCGACATTACTGGACACAAGTTACAAAATACAGTGTGATATTACTGGACGTAAGTTACTAAACAGTACGATATTACTGGAAGCAAGTTACAAAACAGTGCGATCTTACTGGAACGCAAGTTACAAAACACAGTGCGATATTACTGGACGGAAGTTACAAAACACAGTGCGATATTACTGGACACAAGTTACAAAATACAGTGCGATATTACTGGACGTAAGTTACAAAACAGTGCGATATTACTGGACGTAAGTTACAAAACAGTACGATATTACTGGACGTAAGTTACAAAACAGTGCGATATTACTGGACTGCAAGTTACAAAACACAGTGCGATATTACTGGACCGCAAGTTACAAAACACAGTGCGATATTACTGGACCGCAAGTTACAAAACACAGTACGATATTACTGAACCGCAAGTTACAAAACACAGTGCGATATTACTGGACGCAAGTTACAAAATACAGTGCGATATTACTGGACGTAAGTTACAAAACAGTACAATATTACTGGACGCAAGTTACAAAAACAGTGCGATATTACTGGAACACAAGTTACAAAACACAGTGCGATATTACTGGACCGCAAGTTACAAAACACAGTGCGATATTACTGGACCGCAAGTTACAAAACACAATGCGCTATTACTGGACACAACACTGTGTACAAAACACAGTGCGATATTACTGGACTGCACGGTACAAAACACAGTGCGATCTTACTGGACCGCAAGTTACAAAACACAGTGTGATATTACTGGACCGCAAGTTACAAAACACAGTGTGATATTACTGGACACAAGTTACAAAATACAGTGCGATATTACTGGATGTAAGTTAGAAAACAGTACGATATTACTGGACGTAAGTTACAAAACAGTACGATATTACTGGACGTAAGTTACAAAACAGTGCGATATTACTGGACTGCAAGTTACAAAACACAGTGCGATATTACTGGACCGCAAGTTACAAAACACAGTGTGATATTACTGGACGCAAGTTTAAAAAAACAGTGCGATATTACTGGACCGCAAGTTACAAAACACAGTACGATATTACTGGACCGCAAGTTACAAAAAAGAGTGCGATATTACAGGACCACAACTTACAAAACACAGTGTGATATTACTGGACCACAAGTTACAAAACACAGTGCGATATTACTGGACTACAAGTTACAAAACGCAGTGTGATATTACTGGACCGAAAGTTACAAAACACAGTGCGATATTACTGGACCACAGGTTACAAAACACATTGTGATATTACTGGACTGCAAGTTACAAAACACAGTGCGCTATTACTGGACACAAGGTACAAAACACAGTGCGATCTTACTGGACCGTAAGTTACAAAACACAGTGCGATATTACTGGACGCAAGTTACAAAACACAGTGCGATATTACTGGACACAAGTTACAAAATACAGTGCGATATTACTGGACGTAAGTTACAAAACAGTACGATATTACTGGACGCAAGTTACAAAACAGTGCGATATTACTGGAACGCAAGTTACAAAACACAGTGCGATATTACTGGAACGCAAGTTACAAAACACAGTGCGATATTACTGGACCGCAAGGTACAAAACACAGTACGATATTACTGGACTGCACATTACAAAAAACAGTGCGATATTACTGGACCGCAACTTACAAAACACAGTGTGATATTACTGGACCACAAGTTACAAAACGCAGTGCGATATTACTCGACCGCAAGTTACAAAACACAGTGCGATATTACTGGACCGCAAGTTACAAAACACAGTGCGATATTACTGGACACAGGTACAAATCACAGTGCGATATTACTGGACCGCAAGGTACAAAACACAGTGCGATCTTACTGGACCGCAAGTGACAAAACACAGTGTGATATGACTGGACCGCAAGTTACAAAACACAGTGCGACATTACTGGACACAAGGTACAAAACACAGTGAGATATTACTGGACCGCAAGTTACAAAACACAGTGCGATATTACTGGACCGCAAGTTACAAAACACAGTGTGATATTACTGGAACGCAAGTTATAAAACACAGTGCGATATTACTGGACGCAAGTTACAAAACACAGTGCGATATTACTGGAACACAAGGTACAAAACACGTGCGATATTACTGGACCGCAAGTTACAAAACACAGTACGATATTACTGGACCGCTAGTTACAAAAACAGTGCGATATTACTGGAACGCAAGTTACAAAACACAGTGCGATATTACTGGATGCAAGTTACAAAAAACAGTGTGATATTACTGGACCGCAAGTTACAAAACAAGTGTGATATTACTGGACCGCAAGTTACAAAATGCAGTGCGATATTACTGGACCGCAAGTTACAAAACACAGTGTGATATTACTGGACACAAGTTACAAAACAGTGCGATATTACTGGAACGCAAGTTACAAAACACAGTGCGATATTACTGGAACGCAAGTTACAAAACACAGTGCGATATTACTGGACCGCAAGGTACAAAACACAGTGCGATATTACTGGACTGCAATTACAAAAAACAGTGCGATATTACTGGACCGCAAGTTACAAAACACAGTGTGATATTACTGGACCGCAAGTTACAAAACGCAGTGCGATATTACTGGACCGCAAGTTACAAAACACAGTGCGATATTACTGGACCGCAAGTTACAAAACACAGTGCGATATTACTGGACACAAGTACAAAACACAGTGCGATATTACTGGACCGCAAGTTACAAAACACAGTGCGATATTACTGGACCGCAAGTTACAAAACACAGTGTGATATTACTGGACCGCAAGTTACAAAACACAGTGCGACATTACTGGACACAAGTTACAAAACACAGTGAGATATTACTGGACCGCAAGTTACAAAACACAGTGCGATATTACTGGACCGCAAGTTACAAAACACAGTGTGATATTACTGGAACGCAAGTTACAAAACACAGTGCGATATTACTGGACGCAAGTTACAAAACACAGTGCGATATTACTGGAACGCAAGTTACAAAACACGTGCGATATTACTGGACCGCAAGTTACAAAACACAGTACGATATTACTGGACCGCAAGTTACAAAAAACAGTGCGATATTACTGGAACGCAAGTTACAAAACACAGTGCGATATTACTGGATGCAAGTTACAAAAACAGTGTGATATTACTGGACCGCAAGTTACAAAAACAAGTGTGATATTACTGGACCGCAAGTTACAAAACACAGTGCGATATTACTGGACCGCAAGTTACAAAACACAGTGTGATATTACTGGACCGCAAGTTACAAAACACAGTGCGATATTACTGGACCGCAAGTTACAAAACACAGTGCGATATTACTGGACCGCAAGTGACAAAACACAGTGTGATATGACTGGACCGCAAGTTACAAAACACAGTGCGATATTACTGGACACAAGGTACAAAAAACAGTGAGATATTACTGGACCGCAAGTTACAAAACACAGTGCGATATTACTGGACCGCAAGTTACAAAACACAGTGTGATATTACTGGAACGCAAGTTATAAAACACAGTGCGATATTACTGGACGCAAGTTACAAAACACAGTGCGATATTACTGGAAACAAGGTACAAAACACAGTGCGATATTACTGGACACAAGTTACAAAATACAGTGCGATATTACTGGACGTAAATTACAAAACAGTACGATATTACTGGACGCAAGTTACAAAATAGTGCGATATTACTGGACCGCAAGTTACAAAACACAGTGTGATATTACTGGACCGCAAGTTACAAAACACAGTGCGATATTACTGGACCGCAAGTTACAAAACACAGTGCGATATTACTGGACCGAAAGTTACAAAACACAGTGCGATATTACTGGACCACAATTTACAAAACACAGTGCGCTATTACTGGACACAAGGTACAAAACACAGTGAGATATTACTGGACTGCAAGTTACAAAACACAGTGCGATATTACTGGACCGCAAGTTACAAAACACAGTGCGAAATTACTGGACGCAAGTTACAAAATACAGTGCAATATTACTGGACGTAAGTTACAAAATACAGTGCGATATTACTGGACGTAAGTTACAAAACAGTACGATATTACTGGACGCAAGTTACAAAATACAGTGCGATATTACTGGACGTAAGTTACAAAACAGTGAGATATTACTGGAACGCAAGTTACAAAACACAGTGCGATATTACTGGACCAAAAGTTACAAAACACAGTGCGATATTACTGGACCGCAAGTTACAAAACACAGTGTAATATTACTGGACCGCAAGTTACAAAACACAGTGTGATATTACTGGACCGCAAGTTACAAAACAAAGTACGATATTACTGGACCGCAAGTTACAAAACACAGTGCGATATTACTGGACACAAGTTACAAAATACAGTGTGATATTACTGGACGTAAGTTACAAAACAGTACGATATTACTGGAAGCAAGTTACAAAACAGTGCGATCTTACTGGAACGCAAGTTACAAAACACAGTGCGATATTACTGGACGGAAGTTACAAAACACAGTGCGATATTACTGGACACAAGTTACAAAATACAGTGCGATATTACTGGACGTAAGTTACAAAACAGTGCGATATTACTGGACGTAAGTTACAAAACAGTACGATATTACTGGACGCAAGTTACAAAACAGTGCGATATTACTGGACTGCAAGTTACAAAACACAGTGCGATATTACTGGACCGCAAGTTACAAAACACAGTGCGATATTACTGGACCGCAAGTTACAAAACACAGTACGATATTACTGGAACGCAAGTTACAAAACACAGTGCGATATTACTGGACGCAAGTTACAAAATACAGTGCGATATTACTGGACGTAAGTTACAAAACAGTACAATATTACTGGACGCAAGTTACAAAACAGTGCGATATTACTGGAACACAAGTTACAAAACACAGTGCGATATTACTGGACCGCAAGTTACAAAACACAGTGCGATATTACTGGACCGCAAGTTACAAAACACAGTGCGCTATTACTGGACACAACACTGTTACAAAACACAGTGCGATATTACTGGACTGCAAGTTACAAAACACAGTGCGATCTTACTGGACCGCAAGTTACAAAACACAGTGTGATATTACTGGACCGCAAGTTACAAAACACAGTGTGATATTACTGGACACAAGTTACAAAATACAGTGCGATATTACTGGATGTAAGTTACAAAACAGTACGATATTACTGGACGTAAGTTACAAAACAGTACGATATTACTGGACGTAAGTTACAAAACAGTGCGATATTACTGGACTGCAAGTTACAAAACACAGTGCGATATTACTGGACCGCAAGTTACAAAACACAGTGTGATATTACTGGACGCAAGTTAAAAAAACAGTGCGATATTACTGGACCGCAAGTTACAAAACACAGTACGATATTACTGGACCGCAAGTTACAAAAAAAGAGTGCGATATTACTGGACCACAACTTACAAAACACAGTGTGATATTACTGGACCACAAGTTACGAAACACAGTGCGATATTACTGGACTACAAGTTACAAAACGCAGTGTGATATTACTGGACCGAAAGTTACAAAACACAGTGCGATATTACTGGACCACAGGTTACAAAACACAGTGTGATATTACTGGACTGCAAGTTACAAAACACAGTGCGCTATTACTGGACACAAGGTACAAAACACAGTGCGATCTTACTGGACCGCAAGTTACAAAACACAGTGCGATATTACTGGACGCAAGTTACAAAACACAGTGCGATATTACTGGACACAAGTTACAAAATACAGTGCGATATTACTGGACGTAAGTTACAAAACAGTACGATATTACTGGACGCAAGTTACAAAACAGTGCGATATTACTGGAACGCAAGTTACAAAACACAGTGCGATATTACTGGAACGCAAGTTACAAAACACAGTGCGATATTACTGGACCGCAAGGTACAAAACACAGTACGATATTACTGGACTGCACATTACAAAAAACAGTGCGATATTACTGGACCGCAACTTACAAAACACAGTGTGATATTACTGGACCACAAGTTACAAAACGCAGTGCGATATTACTCGACCGCAAGTTACAAAACACAGTGCGATATTACTGGACCGCAAGTTACAAAACACAGTGCGATATTACTGGACACAAGGTACAAATCACAGTGCGATATTACTGGACCGCAAGGTACAAAACACAGTGCGATCTTACTGGACCGCAAGTGACAAAACACAGTGTGATATGACTGGACCGCAAGTTACAAAACACAGTGCGACATTACTGGACACAAGGTACAAAACACAGTGAGATATTACTGGACCGCAAGTTACAAAACACAGTGCGATATTACTGGACCGCAAGTTACAAAACACAGTGTGATATTACTGGAACGCAAGTTATAAAACACAGTGCGATATTACTGGACGCAAGTTACAAAACACAGTGCGATATTACTGGAACACAAGGTACAAAACACGTGCGATATTACTGGACCGCAAGTTACAAAACACAGTACGATATTACTGGACCGCTAGTTACAAAAACAGTGCGATATTACTGGAACGCAAGTTACAAAACACAATGCGATATTACTGGATGCAAGTTACAAAAAACAGTGTGATATTACTTGACCGCAAGTTACAAAAATAAGTGTGATATTACTGGACCGCAAGTTACAAAATGCAGTGCGATATTACTGGACCGCAAGTTACAAAACACAGTGTGATATTACTGGACCGCAAGTTACAAATCACAGTGCGATATTACTGGACCGCAAGTTACAAAACACAGTGCAATATTACTGGACCGAAAGTTACAAAACACAGTGCGATATTACTGGACCGCAAGTTACAAAACACAGTGTGATATTACTGGACACAAGGTACAAAACAGTGCGATCTTACTGGAACGCAAGTTACAAAATACAGTGTGATATTACTGGACCGCAAGTTACAAATCACAGTGCGATATTACTGGACCGCAAGTTACAAAACACAATGCGATATTACTGGACCGCAAGTTACAAATCACAGTGCGATCATACTGGACCGTAAGTTACAAAACACAGTGCGATATTACTGGACCGCAAGTTACAAAACACAGTGTGATATTACTGGACTGCAAGTTACAAAACACAGTGTGATATTACTGGACCGCAAGTTACAAAACACAGTACGATATTACTGGACAGCAAGTTACAAAACACAGTGCGATATTACTGGACGCAAGTTACAAAACACAGTGCGATATTACTGGACACAAGTTACAAAACACAGTGCGATATTACTGGACGTAAGTTACAAAACAGTACGACATTACTGGACACAAGTTACAAAATACAGTGCGATATTACTGGAACGCAAGTTACAAAACACAATGTGATATTACTGGACCACAAGTTACAAAACACAGTGCGATATTACTGGACCACACGTTACAAAATGCAATGTGATATTACTGGACCGCAAGTTACAAAACACAGTGCGATATTACAGGACGCAAGTTACAAAACACAGTGCGATATTACTGGACACAAGGTACAAAACACAGTGTGATATTACTGGACCGCAAGGTACAAAATACAGTGCGATCTTACTGGACCGCAATTTACAAAACACAGTGCGATATTACTGTACCGCAAGGTACAAAATACAGTGCGATCTTACTGAACCGCAATTTACAAAACACAGTGCGATATTACTGGACCGCAAGTTACAAAACACAGTGCGATATTACTGGACACAAGTTACAAAACACAGTGCGATATTACAGGAACGCAAGGAACAAAACATAGTGCGATATTACTGGCCCGCAAGTTACAAAACACAGTACTATATTACTGGACCGCATGTTACAAAACACAGTGCGCTATTACTGGACCGCAAGTTACAAAACACAGTGCGACATTACTGGACAACAAGGTACAAATCACAGTGCGATCTTACTGGACCGCAAGTTACAAAACACAGTGCAATATTACTGGACCGCAAGTTACAAAACACAGTACGACATTACTGGACAAAAGTTACCAAATACAGTGCGATATTACTGGACGTAATTTACAAAACAGTGCAATATTACTGGAACGCAAGTTACAAAACACAGTGCGATATTACTGGACCGCAAGTTACAAAACAGTATGATATCACTGGCCGCAAGTTACAAAACAGTCCGATATTACTGGAACGCAAGGTACAAAACACAGTACGATATTACTGGACTGCACATTACAAAAAACAGTGCGATATTACTGGACCGCAACTTACAAAACACAGTGTGATATTACTGGACCGCAAGTTACAAAACGCAGTGCGATATTACTCGACCGCAAGTTACAAAACACAGTGCGATATTACTGGACCGCAAGTTACAAAACACAGTGCGATATTACTGGACACAAGGTACAAATCACAGTGCGATATTACTGGACCGCAAGGTACAAAACACAGTGCGATCTTACTGGACCGCAAGTGACAAAACACAGTGTGATATGACTGGACCGCAAGTTACAAAACACAGTGCGACATTACTAGACACAAGGTACAAAAAAAAGTGAGATATTACTGGACCGCAAGTTACAAAACACAGTGCGATATTACTGGACCGCAAGTTACAAAACACAGTGTGATATTACTGGAACGCAAGTTATAAAACACAGTGCGATATTACTGGACGCAAGTTACAAAACACAGTGCGATATTACTGGAAACAAGGTACAAAACACAGTGCGATATTACTGGACACAAGTTACAAAATACAGTGCGATATTACTGGACGTAAATTACAAAACAGTACGATATTACTGGACGCAAGTTACAAAATAGTGCGATATTACTGGAACGAAAGTTACAAAACACAGTACGATATTACTGGACCTCAAGTTACAAAACACAGTGCGCTATTACTGGACCGCAAGTTACAAAACACAGTGCGACATTACTGGACCACAAGTTACAAAACACAGTGTGATATTACTGGACCACAATTTACAAAACACAGTGCGCTATTACTGGACACAAGGTACAAAACACAGTGAGATATTACTGGACTGCAAGTTACAAAACACAGTGCGATATTACTGGACCGCAAGTTACAAAACACAGTGCGAAATTACTGGACGCAAGTTACAAAATACAGTGCAATATTACTGGACACAAGTTACAAAATACAGCGCGATATTACTGGACGTAAGTTACAAAACAGTACGATATTACTGGACGGAAGTTACAAAATACAGTGCGATATTACTGGACGTAAGTTACAAAACAGTGAGATATTACTGGAACGCAAGTTACAAAACACAGTGCGATATTACTGGACCAAAAGTTACAAAACACAGTGCGATATTACTGGACCGCAAGTTACAAAACACAGTGTAATATTACTGGACCGCAAGTTACAAAACACAGTGTGATATTACTGGACCGCAAGTTACAAAACACAGTGTGATATTACTGGACCGCAAGTTACAAATCACAGTGCGATATTACTGGACCGCAAGTTACAAAACACAGTGCAATATTACTGGACCGAAAGTTACAAAACACAGTGCGATATTACTGGACCGCAAGTTACAAAACACAGTGTGATATTACTGGACACAAGGTAGTAAAACAGTGCGATCTTACTGGAACGCAAGTTACAAAATACAGTGTGATATTACTGGACCGCAAGTTACAAATCACAGTGCGATATTACTGGACACAAGGTACAAAACACAGTGCGATATTACTGGACCGCAAGTTACAAATCACAGTGCGATATACTGGACCGCAAGTTACAAAACACAGTGTGATATTACTGGACCGCAAGTTACAAAACACTGTGTGATATTACTGGACTGCAAGTTACAAAACACAGTGTGATATTACTGGACCGCAAGTTACAAAACACAGTGTGATATTACTGGACCGCAAGTTACAAAACACAGTACGATATTACTGGACAGCAAGTTACAAAACACAGTGCGATATTACAGGACGCAAGTTACAAAACACAGTGCGATATTACTGGACACAAGTTACAAAACACAGTGCGATATTACTGGACGTAAGTTACAAAACAGTACGATATTACTGGACGTAAGTTACAAAACAGTGTGATATTACTGGAACGCAAGTTACATAACACAGTGCGATATTACTGGACCGCAAGTTACAAAACACAGTGCGATCTTACTGGACCGCAAGTTACAAAACACAGTGCGATATTACTGGACCGCAAGTTACAAAACACAGTGCGACATTACTGGACACAAGTTACAAAATACAGTGCGATATTACTGGAACGCAAGTTACAAAACACAATGTGATATTACTGGACCACAAGTTACAAAACACAGTGCGATATTACTGGACACACGTTACAAAATGCAATGTGATATTACTGGACCGCAAGTTACAAAACACAGTGCGCTATTACTGGACACAAGGTACAAAACACAGTGGGATATTACTGGACCGCAAGGTACAAAATACAGTGCGATCTTACTGGACCGCAATTTACAAAACACAGTGCGATATTACTGGACCGCAAGTTACAAAACACAGTGTGACATTACTGGACCGCAAGTTACAAAACGCAGTGCGATATTACTGGACCGCAAGTTACAAAACACGGTGCGATATTACTGGACACAAGTTACAAAACACAGTGCGATATTACTGGAACGCAAGGAACAAAACATAGTGCGATATTACTGGCCCGCAAGTTACAAAACACAGTACTATATTACTGGACCGCATGTTACAAAACACAGTGCGCTATTACTGGACCGCAAGTTACAAAACACAGTGCGACATTACTGGACAACAAGGTACAAATCACAGTGCGATCTTACTGGACCGCAAGTTACAAAAAACAGTGCAATATTACTGGACCGCAAGTTACAAAACACAGTACGACATTACTGGACAAAAGTTACCAAATACAGTGCGATATTACTGGACATAATTTACAAAACAGTGCAATATTACTGGAACGCAAGTTACAAAACACAGTGCGATATTACTGGACCGCAAGTTACAAAACAGTATGATATCACTGGCCGCAAGTTACAAAACAGTCCGATATTACTGGAACGCAAGGTACAAAACACAGTACGATATTACTGGATCGCAAGTTACAAAACACAGTAAGATATTACTGGACTGCACATTACAAAAAACAGTGCGATATTACTGGACCGCAACTTACAAAACACAGTGTGATATTACTGGACCGAAGTTACAAAACGCAGTGCGATATTACTCGACCGCAAGTTACAAAACACAGTGCGATATTACTGGACCGCAAGTTACAAAACACAGTGCGATATTACTGGACACAAGGTACAAAACACAGTGCGATATTACTGGACCGCAAGGTACAAAACACAGTGCGATCTTACTGGAACGCAAGTGACAAAACACAGTGTGATATGACTGGACCGCAAGTTACAAAACACAGTGCGATATTACTGGACACAAGGTACAAAACACAGTGAGATATTACTGGACCGCAAGTTACAAAACACAGTGCGATATTACTGGACCGCAAGTTACAAAACACAGTGTGATATTACTGGACCGCAAGTTATAAAACACAGTGCGATATTACTGGACGCAAGTTACAAAACACAGTGCGATATTACTGGACACAAGGTACAAAACACAGTGCGATATTACTGGACACAAGTTACAAAATACAGTGCGATATTACTGGACGTAAATTACAAAACAGTACGATATTACTGGACGCAAGTTACAAAATAGTGCGATATTACTGGAACGAAAGTTACAAAACACAGTACGATATTACTGGACCTCAAGTTACAAAACACAGTGCACTATTACTGGACCGCAAGTTACAAAACACAGTGCGACATTACTGGACAAAAGTTACAAAACACAGTGTGATATTACTGGACCACAATTTACAAAACACAGTGCGCTATTACTGGACACAAGGTACAAAACACAGTGAGATATTACTGGACTGCAAGTTACAAAACACAGTGCGATATTACTGGACCGCAAGTTACAAAACACAGTGCGAAATTACTGGACGCAAGTTACAAAATACAGTGCAATATTACTGGACGTAAGTTACAAAATACAGTGCGATATTACTGGACGTAAGTTACAAAACAGTACGATATTACTGGACGCAAGTTACAAAATACAGTGCGATATTACTGGACGTAAGTTACAAAACAGTGAGATATTACTGGAACGCAAGTTACAAAACACAGTGCGATATTACTGGACCAAAAGTTACAAAACACAGTGCGATATTACTGGACCGCAAGTTACAAAACACAGTGTAATATTACTGGACCGCAAGTTACAAAACACAGTGTGATATTACTGGACCGCAAGTTACAAAACAAAGTACGATATTACTGGACCGCAAGTTACAAAACACAGTGCGACATTACTGGACACAAGTTACAAAATACAGTGTGATATTACTGGACGTAAGTTACTAAACAGTACGATATTACTGGAAGCAAGTTACAAAACAGTGCGATCTTACTGGAACGCAAGTTACAAAACACAGTGCGATATTACTGGACGGAAGTTACAAAACACAGTGCGATATTACTGGACACAAGTTACAAAATACAGTGCGATATTACTGGACGTAAGTTACAAAACAGTGCGATATTACTGGACGTAAGTTACAAAACAGTACGATATTACTGGACGTAAGTTACAAAACAGTGCGATATTACTGGACTGCAAGTTACAAAACACAGTGCGATATTACTGGACCGCAAGTTACAAAACACAGTGCGATATTACTGGACCGCAAGTTACAAAACACAGTACGATATTACTGAACCGCAAGTTACAAAACACAGTGCGATATTACTGGACGCAAGTTACAAAATACAGTGCGATATTACTGGACGTAAGTTACAAAACAGTACAATATTACTGGACGCAAGTTACAAAACAGTGCGATATTAATGGAACACAAGTTACAAAACACAGTGCGATATTACTGGACCGCAAGTTACAAAACACAGTGCGATATTACTGGACCGCAAGTTACAAAACACAATGCGCTATTACTGGACACAACACTGTGTACAAAACACAGTGCGATATTACTGGACTGCACGGTACAAAACACAGTGCGATCTTACTGGACCGCAAGTTACAAAACACAGTGTGATATTACTGGACCGCAAGTTACAAAACACAGTGTGATATTACTGGACACAAGTTACAAAATACAGTGCGATATTACTGGATGTAAGTTAGAAAACAGTACGATATTACTGGACGTAAGTTACAAAACAGTACGATATTACTGGACGTAAGTTACAAAACAGTGCGATATTACTGGACTGCAAGTTACAAAACACAGTGCGATATTACTGGACCGCAAGTTACAAAACACAGTGTGATATTACTGGACGCAAGTTTAAAAAAACAGTGCGATATTACTGGACCGCAAGTTACAAAACACAGTACGATATTACTGGACCGCAAGTTACAAAAAAAAGAGTGCGATATTACAGGACCACAACTTACAAAACACAGTGTGATATTACTGGACCACAAGTTACGAAACACAGTGCGATATTACTGGACTACAAGTTACAAAACGCAGTGTGATATTACTGGACCGAAAGTTACAAAACACAGTGCGATATTACTGGACCACAGGTTACAAAACACATTGTGATATTACTGGACTGCAAGTTACAAAACACAGTGCGCTATTACTGGACACAAGGTACAAAACACAGTGCGATCTTACTGGACCGTAAGTTACAAAACACAGTGCGATATTACTGGACGCAAGTTACAAAACACAGTGCGATATTACTGGACACAAGTTACAAAATACAGTGCGATATTACTGGACGTAAGTTACAAAACAGTACGATATTACTGGACGCAAGTTACAAAACAGTGCGATATTACTGGAACGCAAGTTACAAAACACAGTGCGATATTACTGGAACGCAAGTTACAAAACACAGTGCGATATTACTGGACCGCAAGGTACAAAACACAGTACGATATTACTGGACTGCACATTACAAAAAACAGTGCGATATTACTGGACCGCAACTTACAAAACACAGTGTGATATTACTGGACCACAAGTTACAAAACGCAGTGCGATATTACTCGACCGCAAGTTACAAAACACAGTGCGATATTACTGGACCGCAAGTTACAAAACACAGTGCGATATTACTGGACACAAGGTACAAATCACAGTGCGATATTACTGGACCGCAAGGTACAAAACACAGTGCGATCTTACTGGACCGCAAGTGACAAAACACAGTGTGATATGACTGGACCGCAAGTTACAAAACACAGTGCGACATTACTGGACACAAGGTACAAAACACAGTGAGATATTACTGGACCGCAAGTTACAAAACACAGTGCGATATTACTGGACCGCAAGTTACAAAACACAGTGTGATATTACTGGACGCAAGTTATAAAACACAGTGCGATATTACTGGACGCAAGTTACAAAACACAGTGCGATATTACTGGAAACAAGGTACAAAACACAGTGCGATATTACTGGACACAAGTTACAAAATACAGTGCGATATTACTGGACGTAAATTACAAAACAGTACGATATTACTGGACGCAAGTTACAAAATAGTGCGATATTACTGGAACGAAAGTTACAAAACACAGTACGATATTACTGGACCTCAAGTTACAAAACACAGTGCGATATTACTGGACCGCAAGTTACAAAACACAGTGCGATATTACTGGACCACAAGTTACAAAACACAGTGTGATATTACTGGACCACAATTTACAAAACACAGTGCGCTATTACTGGACACAAGGTACAAAACACAGTGAGATATTACTGGACTGCAAGTTACAAAACACAGTGCGATATTACTGGACCGCAAGTTACAAAACACAGTGCGAAATTACTGGACGCAAGTTACAAAATACAGTGCGATATTACTGGACACAAGTTACAAAATACAGTGCGATATTACTGGACGTAAGTTACAAAACAGTACGATATTACTGGACGGAAGTTACAAAATACAGTGCGATATTACTGGACGTAAGTTACAAAACAGTGAGATATTACTGGAACGCAAGTTACAAAACACAGTGCGATATTACTGGACCAAAAGTTACAAAACACAGTGCGATATTACTGGACCGCAAGTTACAAAACACAGTGTAATATTACTGGACCGCAAGTTACAAAACACAGTGTGATATTACTGGACCGCAAGTTACAAAACACAGTGTGATATTACTGGACCGCAAGTTACAAAACACAGTGCGATATTACTGGACCGCAAGTTACAAAACACAGTGCGATATTACTGGACCGAAAGTTACAAAACACAGTGCGATATTACTGGACCGCAAGTTACAAAACACAGTGTGATATTACTGGACTGCAAGTTACAAAACACAGTGTGATATTACTGGACCGCAAGTTACAAAACACAGTGCGATATTACTGGACGCAAGTTACAAAACACAGTGCGATATTCCGCAAGTTACAAAAAACAGTGCGATATTACTGACCGCAAGTTACAAAACACAGAGTTATATTACTGGACCACAAGTTACAAAACACAGTGTGATATTACTGGACCACACCTTACAAAACACAGTGCGATATTACTGGACGCAAGTTACAAAACACAGTACGATATTACTGGACCACAAGTTACAAAACACAGTGCGATATTACTGGACCGCAAGTTACAAAACACAGTGTGATATTACTGGACACAAGTTACAAAATACAGTGCGATATTACTGGACATAAGTTACAAAACAGTACTAAATTACTGGACGCAAGTTACAAAACACAGTGCGATATTACTGGAACACAAGGTACAAAACACGTGCGATATTACTGGACCGCAAGTTACAAAACACAGTACGATATTACTGGACCGCAAGTTACAAAAAACAGTGCGATATTACTGGAACGCAAGTTACAAAACACAATGCGATATTACTGGATGCAAGTTACAAAAAACAGTGTGATATTACTTGACCGCAACTTACAAAAATAAGTGTGATATTACTGGACCGCAAGTTACAAAATGCAGTGCGATATTACTGGACCGCAAGTTACAAAACACAGTGTGATATTACTGGACCGCAAGTTACAAATCACAGTGCGATATTACTGGACCGCAAGTTACAAAACACAGTGCAATATTACTGGACCGAAAGTTACAAAACACAGTGCGATATTACTGGACCGCAAGTTACAAAACACAGTGTGATATTACTGGACACAAGGTACAAAACAGTGCGATCTTACTGGAACGCAAGTTACAAAATACAGTGTGATATTACTGGACCGCAAGTTACAAATCACAGTGCGATATTACTGGACCGCAAGTTACAAAACACAGTGCGCTATTACTGGACCGCAAGTTACAAATCACAGTGCGATCATACTGGACCGTAAGTTACAAAACACAGTGCGATATTACTGGACCGCAAGTTACAAAACACTGTGTGATATTACTGGACTGCAAGTTACAAAACACAGTGTGATATTACTGGACCGCAAGTTACAAAACACAGTACGATATTACTGGACAGCAAGTTACAAAACACAGTGCGATATTACTGGACGCAAGTTACAAAACACAGTGCGATATTACTGGCACAAGTTACAAAACACAGTGCGATATTACTGGACGTAAGTTACAAAACAGTACGATATTACTGGACGTAAGTTACAAAACAGTGTGATATTACTGGAACGCAAGTTACATAACACAGTGCGATATTACTGGACCGCAAGTTACAAAACACAGTGCGATCTTACTGGACCGCAAGTTACAAAACACAGTGCGATATTACTGGACCGCAAGTTACAAAACACAGTGCGACATTACTGGACACAAGTTACAAAATACAGTGCGATATTACTGGAACGCAAGTTACAAAACACAATGTGATATTACTGGACCACAAGTTACAAAACACAGTGCGATATTACTGGACCACACGTTACAAAATGGAATGTGATATTACTGGACCGCAAGTTACAAAACACAGTGCGATATTACTGGACGCAAGTTACAAAACACAGTGCGCTATTACTGGACACAAGGTACAAAACACAGTGTGATATTACTGGACCGCAAGGTACAAAATACAGTGCGATCTTACTGGACCGCAATTTACAAAACACAGTGCGATATTACTGTACCGCAAGGTACAAAATACAGTGCGATCTTACTGAACCGCAATTTACAAAACACAGTGCGATATTACTGGACCGCAAGTTACAAAACACAGTGCGATATTACTGGACACAAGTTACAAAACACAGTGCGATATTACAGGAACGCAAGGAACAAAACATAGTGCGATATTACTGGCCCGCAAGTTACAAAACACAGTACTATATTACTGGACCGCATGTTACAAAACACAGTGCGCTATTACTGGACCGCAAGTTACAAAACACAGTGCGACATTACTGGACAACAAGGTACAAATCACAGTGCGATCTTACTGGACCGCAAGTTACAAAACACAGTGCAATATTACTGGACCGCAAGTTACAAAACACAGTACGACATTACTGGACAAAAGTTACCAAATACAGTGCGATATTACTGGACGTAATTTACAAAACAGTGCAATATTACTGGAACGCAAGTTACAAAACACAGTGCGATATTACTGGACCGCAAGTTACAAAACAGTATGATATCACTGGCGGCAAGTTACAAAACAGTTCGATATTACTGGAACGCAAGTACAAAACACAGTACGATATTACTGGACTGCACATTACAAAAAACAGTGCGATATTACTGGACCGCAACTTACAAAACACAGTGTGATATTACTGGACCGCAAGTTACAAAACGCAGTGCGATATTACTCGACCGCAAGTTACAAAACACAGTGCGATATTACTGGACCGCAAGTTACAAAACACAGTGCGATATTACTGGACACAAGTTACAAATCACAGTGCGATATTACTGGACACAAGTTACAAAACACAGTGCGATATTACTGGACCGCAAGTTACAAAACACAGTGCGATATTACTGGACCGCAAGTTACAAAACACAGTGTGATATTACTGGACCGCAAGTTACAAAACACAGTGCGATATTACTGGACCGCAAGTTACAAAACACAGTGCGATATTACTGGACCGCAAGTTACAAAACACAGTGTGATATTACTGGACCGCAAGTTACAAAACACAGTGCGATATTACTGGACACAAGGTACAAAACACAGTGAGATATTACTGGACCGCAAGTTACAAAACACAGTGCGATATTACTGGACCGCAAGTTACAAAACACAGTGTGATATTACTGGAACGCAAGTTATAAAACACAGTGCGATATTACTGGACGCAAGTTACAAAACACAGTGCGATATTACTGGAAACAAGGTACAAAACACAGTGCGATATTACTGGACACAAGTTACAAAATACAGTGCGATATTACTGGACGTAAATTACAAAACAGTACGATATTACTGGACGCAAGTTACAAAATAGTGCGATATTACTGGAACGAAAGTTACAAAACACAGTACGATATTACTGGACCTCAAGTTACAAAACACAGTGCGCTATTACTGGACCGCAAGTTACAAAACACAGTGCGACATTACTGGACCACAAGTTACAAAACACAGTGTGATATTACTGGACCACAATTTACAAAACACAGTGCGCTATTACTGGACACAAGGTACAAAACACAGTGAGATATTACTGGACTGCAAGTTACAAAACACAGTGCGATATTACTGGACCGCAAGTTACAAAACACAGTGCGAAATTACTGGACGCAAGTTACAAAATACAGTGCAATATTACTGGACACAAGTTACAAAATACAGTGCGATATTACTGGACGTAAGTTACAAAACAGTACGATATTACTGGACGGAAGTTACAAAATACAGTGCGATATTACTGGACGTAAGTTACAAAACAGTGAGATATTACTGGAACGCAAGTTACAAAACACAGTGCGATATTACTGGGCCAAAAGTTACAAAACACAGTGCGATATTACTGGACCGCAAGTTACAAAACACAGTGTAATATTACTGGACCGCAAGTTACAAAACACAGTGTGATATTACTGGACCGCAAGTTACAAAACACAGTGTGATATTACTGGACCGCAAGTTACAAATCACAGTGCGATATTACTGGACCGCAAGTTACAAAACACAGTGCAATATTACTGGACCGAAAGTTACAAAACACAGTGCGATATTACTGGACCGCAAGTTACAAAACACAGTGTGATATTACTGGACACAAGGTAGTAAAACAGTGCGATCTTACTGGAACGCAAGTTACAAAATACAGTGTGATATTACTGGACCGCAAGTTACAAATCACAGTGCGATATTACTGGACACAAGGTACAAAACACAGTGCGATATTACTGGACCGCAAGTTACAAATCACAGTGCGATCTTACTGGACGCAAGTTACAAAACACAGTGCGATATTACTGGAACGCAAGTTACAAAACACTGTGTGATATTACTGGACTGCAAGTTACAAAACACAGTGTGATATTACTGGACCGCAAGTTACAAAACACAGTGTGATATTACTGGACCGCAAGTTACAAAACACAGTACGATATTACTGGACAGCAAGTTACAAAACACAGTGCGATATTACAGGACGCAAGTTACAAAACACAGTGCGATATTACTGGACACAAGTTACAAAACACAGTGCGATATTACTGGACGTAAGTTACAAAACAGTACGATATTACTGGATTAAGTTACAAAACAGTGTGATATTACTGGAACGCAAGTTACAAAACACAGTGCGATATTACTGGACCGCAAGTTACAAAACACAGTGCGATCTTACTGGACCGCAAGTTACAAAACACAGTGCGATATTACTGGACCGCAAGTTACAAAACACAGTGCGACATTACTGGACACAAGTTACAAAATACAGTGCGATATTACTGGAACGCAAGTTACAAAACACAATGTGATATTACTGGACCACAAGTTACAAAACACAGTGCGATATTACTGGACCACAAGTTACAAAATGCAATGTGATATTACTGGACCGCAAGTTACAAAACACAGTGCGCTATTACTGGACACAAGGTACAAAACACAGTGGGATATTACTGGACCGCAAGGTACAAAATACAGTGCGATCTTACTGGACCGCAATTTACAAAACACAGTGCGATATTACTGGACCGCAAGTTACAAAACACAGTGTGACATTACTGGACCGCAAGTTACAAAACGCAGTGCGATATTACTGGACCGCAAGTTACAAAACACGGTGCGATATTACTGGACACAAGTTACAAAACACAGTGCGATATTACTGGAACGCAAGGAACAAAACATAGTGCGATATTACTGGCCCGCAAGTTACAAAACACAGTACTATATTACTGGACCGCATGTTACAAAACACAGTGCGCTATTACTGGACCGCAAGTTACAAAACACAGTGCGACATTACTGGACAACAAGGTACAAATCACAGTGCGATCTTACTGGACCGCAAGTTACAAAACACAGTGCAATATTACTGGACCGCAAGTTACAAAACACAGTACGACATTACTGGACAAAAGTTACCAAATACAGTGCGATATTACTGGACATAATTTACAAAACAGTGCAATATTACTGGAACGCAAGTTACAAAACACAGTGCGATATTACTGGACCGCAAGTTACAAAACAGTATGATATCACTGGCCGCAAGTTACAAAACAGTCCGATATTACTGGAACGCAAGGTACAAAACACAGTACGATATTACTGGATCGCAAGTTACAAAACACAGTAAGATATTACTGGACTGCACATTACAAAAAACAGTGCGATATTACTGGACCGCAACTTACAAAACACAGTGTGATATTACTGGACCGAAAGTTACAAAACGCAGTGCGATATTACTCGACCGCAAGTTACAAAACACAGTGCGATATTACTGGACCGCAAGTTACAAAACACAGTGCGATATTACTGGACACAAGGTACAAAACACAGTGCGATATTACTGGACCGCAAGGTACAAAACACAGTGCGATCTTACTGGAACGCAAGTGACAAAACACAGTGTGATATGACTGGACCGCAAGTTACAAAACACAGTGCGATATTACTGGACACAAGGTACAAAACACAGTGAGATATTACTGGACCGCAAGTTACAAAACACAGTGCGATATTACTGGACCGCAAGTTACAAAACACAGTGTGATATTACTGGACCGCAAGTTATAAAACACAGTGCGATATTACTGGACGCAAGTTACAAAACACAGTGCGATATTACTGGACACAAGGTACAAAACACAGTGCGATATTACTGGACACAAGTTACAAAATACAGTGCGATATTACTGGACGTAAATTACAAAACAGTACGATATTACTGGACGCAAGTTACAAAATAGTGCGATATTACTGGAACGAAAGTTACAAAACACAGTACGATATTACTGGACCTCAAGTTACAAAACACAGTGCACTATTACTGGACCGCAAGTTACAAAACACAGTGCGACATTACTGGACAAAAGTTACAAAACACAGTGTGATATTACTGGACCACAATTTACAAAACACAGTGCGCTATTACTGGACACAAGGTACAAAACACAGTGAGATATTACTGGACTGCAAGTTACAAAACACAGTGCGATATTACTGGACCGCAAGTTACAAAACACAGTGCGAAATTACTGGACGCAAGTTACAAAATACAGTGCAATATTACTGGACGTAAGTTACAAAATACAGTGCGATATTACTGGACGTAAGTTACAAAACAGTACGATATTACTGGACGCAAGTTACAAAATACAGTGCGATATTACTGGACGTAAGTTACAAAACAGTGAGATATTACTGGAACGCAAGTTACAAAACACAGTGCGATATTACTGGACCAAAAGTTACAAAACACAGTGCGATATTACTGGACCGCAAGTTACAAAACACAGTGTAATATTACTGGACCGCAAGTTACAAAACACAGTGTGATATTACTGGACCGCAAGTTACAAAACAAAGTACGATATTACTGGACCGCAAGTTACAAAACACAGTGCGACATTACTGGACACAAGTTACAAAATACAGTGTGATATTACTGGACGTAAGTTACTAAACAGTACGATATTACTGGAAGCAAGTTACAAAACAGTGCGATCTTACTGGAACGCAAGTTACAAAACACAGTGCGATATTACTGGACGGAAGTTACAAAACACAGTGCGATATTACTGGACACAAGTTACAAAATACAGTGCGATATTACTGGACGTAAGTTACAAAACAGTGCGATATTACTGGACGTAAGTTACAAAACAGTACGATATTACTGGACGTAAGTTACAAAACAGTGCGATATTACTGGACTGCAAGTTACAAAACACAGTGCGATATTACTGGACCGCAAGTTACAAAACACAGTGCGATATTACTGGACCACAAGTTACAAAACACAGTACGATATTACTGAACCGCAAGTTACAAAACACAGTGCGATATTACTGGACGCAAGTTACAAAATACAGTGCGATATTACTGGAACACAAGTTACAAAACACAGTGCGATATTACTGGACCGCAAGTTACAAAACACAGTGCGATATTACTGGACCGCAAGTTACAAAACACAATGCGCTATTACTGGACACAACACTGTGTACAAAACACAGTGCGATATTACTGGACTGCACGGTACAAAACACAGTGCGATCTTACTGGACCGCAAGTTACAAAACACAGTGTGATATTACTGGACCGCAAGTTACAAAACACAGTGTGATATTACTGGACACAAGTTACAAAATACAGTGCGATATTACTGGATGTAAGTTAGAAAACAGTACGATATTACTGGACGTAAGTTACAAAACAGTACGATATTACTGGACGTAAGTTACAAAACAGTGCGATATTACTGGACTGCAAGTTACAAAACACAGTGCGATATTACTGGACCGCAAGTTACAAAACACAGTGTGATATTACTGGACGCAAGTTTAAAAAAACAGTGCGATATTACTGGACCGCAAGTTACAAAACACAGTACGATATTACTGGACCGCAAGTTACAAAAAAAGAGTGCGATATTACAGGACCACAACTTACAAAACACAGTGTGATATTACTGGACCACAAGTTACGAAACACAGTGCGATATTACTGGACTACAAGTTACAAAACGCAGTGTGATATTACTGGACCGAAAGTTACAAAACACAGTGCGATATTACTGGACCACAGGTTACAAAACACATTGTGATATTACTGGACTGCAAGTTACAAAACACAGTGCGCTATTACTGGACACAAGGTACAAAACACAGTGCGATCTTACTGGACCGTAAGTTACAAAACACAGTGCGATATTACTGGACGCAAGTTACAAAACACAGTGCGATATTACTGGACACAAGTTACAAAATACAGTGCGATATTACTGGACGTAAGTTACAAAACAGTACGATATTACTGGACGCAAGTGACAAAACACAGTGTGATATGACTGGACCGCAAGTTACAAAACACAGTGCGATATTACTGGAACGCAAGGTACAAAACACAGTGAGATATTACTGGACCGCAAGTTACAAAACACAGTGCGATATTACTGGACCGCAAGTTACAAAACACAGTGTGATATTACTGGACCGCAAGTTATAAAACACAGTGCGATATTACTGGACGCAAGTTACAAAACACAGTGCGATATTACTGGACACAAGGTACAAAACACAGTGCGATATTACTGGACACAAGTTACAAAATACAGTGCGATATTACTGGACGTAAATTACAAAACAGTACGATATTACTGGACGCAAGTTACAAAATAGTGCGATATTACTGGAACGAAAGTTACAAAACACAGTACGATATTACTGGACCTCAAGTTACAAAACACAGTGCACTATTACTGGACCGCAAGTTACAAAACACAGTGCGACATTACTGGACAAAAGTTACAAAACACAGTGTGATATTACTGGACCACAATTTACAAAACACAGTGCGCTATTACTGGACACAAGGTACAAAACACAGTGAGATATTACTGGACTGCAAGTTACAAAACACAGTGCGATATTACTGGACCGCAAGTTACAAAACACAGTGCGAAATTACTGGACGCAAGTTACAAAATACAGTGCAATATTACTGGACGTAAGTTACAAAATACAGTGCGATATTACTGGACGTAAGTTACAAAACAGTACGATATTACTGGACGCAAGTTACAAAATACAGTGCGATATTACTGGACGTAAGTTACAAAACAGTGAGATATTACTGGAACGCAAGTTACAAAACACAGTGCGATATTACTGGACCAAAAGTTACAAAACACAGTGCGATATTACTGGACCGCAAGTTACAAAACACAGTGTAATATTACTGGACCGCAAGTTACAAAACACAGTGTGATATTACTGGACCGCAAGTTACAAAACAAAGTACGATATTACTGGACCGCAAGTTACAAAACACAGTGCGACATTACTGGACACAAGTTACAAAATACAGTGTGATATTACTGGACGTAAGTTACTAAACAGTACGATATTACTGGAAGCAAGTTACAAAACAGTGCGATCTTACTGGAACGCAAGTTACAAAACACAGTGCGATATTACTGGACGGAAGTTACAAAACACAGTGCGATATTACTGGACACAAGTTACAAAATACATTGCGATATTACTGGACGTAAGTTACAAAACAGTGCGATATTACTGGACGTAAGTTACAAAACAGTACGATATTACTGGACGTAAGTTACAAAACAGTGCGATATTACTGGACTGCAAGTTACAAAACACAGTGCGATATTACTGGACCGCAAGTTACAAAACACAGTGCGATATTACTGGACCGCAAGTTACAAAACACAGTACGATATTACTGAACCGCAAGTTACAAAACACAGTGCGATATTACTGGACGCAAGTTACAAAATACAGTGCGATATTACTGGACGTAAGTTACAAAACAGTACAATATTACTGGACGCAAGTTACAAAACAGTGCGATATTAATGGAACACAAGTTACAAAACACAGTGCGATATTACTGGACCGCAAGTTACAAAACACAGTGCGATATTACTGGACCGCAAGTTACAAAACACAATGCGCTATTACTGGACACAACACTGTGTACAAAACACAGTGCGATATTACTGGACTGCACGGTACAAAACACAGTGCGATCTTACTGGACCGCAAGTTACAAAACACAGTGTGATATTACTGGACCGCAAGTTACAAAACACAGTGTGATATTACTGGACACAAGTTACAAAATACAGTGCGATATTACTGGATGTAAGTTAGAAAACAGTACGATATTACTGGACGTAAGTTACAAAACAGTACGATATTACTGGACGTAAGTTACAAAACAGTGCGATATTACTGGACTGCAAGTTACAAAACACAGTGCGATATTACTGGACCGCAAGTTACAAAACACAGTGTGATATTACTGGACGCAAGTTTAAAAAAACAGTGCGATATTACTGGACCGCAAGTTACAAAACACAGTACGATATTACTGGACCGCAAGTTACAAAAAAAAGAGTGCGATATTACAGGACCACAACTTACAAAACACAGTGTGGTATTACTGGACCACAAGTTACGAAACACAGTGCGATATTACTGGACTACAAGTTACAAAACGCAGTGTGATATTACTGGACCGAAAGTTACAAAACACAGTGCGATATTACTGGACCACAGGTTACAAAACACATTGTGATATTACTGGACTGCAAGTTACAAAACACAGTGCGCTATTACTGGACACAAGGTACAAAACACAGTGCGATCTTACTGGACCGTAAGTTACAAAACACAGTGCGATATTACTGGACGCAAGTTACAAAACACAGTGCGATATTACTGGACACAAGTTACAAAATACAGTGCGATATTACTGGACGTAAGTTACAAAACAGTACGATATTACTGGACGCAAGTGACAAAACACAGTGTGATATGACTGGACCGCAAGTTACAAAACACAGTGCGATATTACTGGAACGCAAGGTACAAAACACAGTGAGATATTACTGGACCGCAAGTTACAAAACACAGTGCGATATTACTGGACACAAGGTACAAAACACAGTGCGATATTACTGGACACAAGTTACAAAATACAGTGCGATATTACTGGACGTAAATTACAAAACAGTACGATATTACTGGACGCAAGTTACAAAATAGTGCGATATTACTGGAACGAAAGTTACAAAACACAGTACGATATTACTGGACCTCAAGTTACAAAACACAGTGCACTATTACTGGACCGCAAGTTACAAAACACAGTGCGACATTACTGGACAAAAGTTACAAAACACAGTGTGATATTACTGGACCACAATTTACAAAACACAGTGCGCTATTACTGGACACAAGGTACAAAACACAGTGAGATATTACTGGACTGCAAGTTACAAAACACAGTGCGATATTACTGGACCGCAAGTTACAAAACACAGTGCGAAATTACTGGACGCAAGTTACAAAATACAGTGCAATATTACTGGACGTAAGTTACAAAATACAGTGCGATATTACTGGACGTAAGTTACAAAACAGTACGATATTACTGGACGCAAGTTACAAAATACAGTGCGATATTACTGGACGTAAGTTACAAAACAGTGAGATATTACTGGAACGCAAGTTACAAAACACAGTGCGATATTACTGGACCAAAAGTTACAAAACACAGTGCGATATTACTGGACCGCAAGTTACAAAACACAGTGTAATATTACTGGACCGCAAGTTACAAAACACAGTGTGATATTACTGGACCGCAAGTTACAAAACAAAGTACGATATTACTGGACCGCAAGTTACAAAACACAGTGCGACATTACTGGACACAAGTTACAAAATACAGTGTGATATTACTGGACGTAAGTTACTAAACAGTACGATATTACTGGAAGCAAGTTACAAAACAGTGCGATCTTACTGGAACGCAAGTTACAAAACACAGTGCGATATTACTGGACGGAAGTTACAAAACACAGTGCGATATTACTGGACACAAGTTACAAAATACATTGCGATATTACTGGACGTAAGTTACAAAACAGTGCGATATTACTGGACGTAAGTTACAAAACAGTACGATATTACTGGACGTAAGTTACAAAACAGTGCGATATTACTGGACTGCAAGTTACAAAACACAGTGCGATATTACTGGACCGCAAGTTACAAAACACAGTGCGATATTACTGGACCGCAAGTTACAAAACACAGTACGATATTACTGAACCGCAAGTTACAAAACACAGTGCGATATTACTGGACGCAAGTTACAAAATACAGTGCGATATTACTGGACGTAAGTTACAAAACAGTACAATATTACTGGACGCAAGTTACAAAACAGTGCGATATTAATGGAACACAAGTTACAAAACACAGTGCGATATTACTGGACCGCAAGTTACAAAACACAGTGCGATATTACTGGACCGCAAGTTACAAAACACAATGCGCTATTACTGGACACAACACTGTGTACAAAACACAGTGCGATATTACTGGACTGCACGGTACAAAACACAGTGCGATCTTACTGGACCGCAAGTTACAAAACACAGTGTGATATTACTGGACCGCAAGTTACAAAACACAGTGTGATATTACTGGACACAAGTTACAAAATACAGTGCGATATTACTGGATGTAAGTTAGAAAACAGTACGATATTACTGGACGTAAGTTACAAAACAGTACGATATTACTGGACGTAAGTTACAAAACAGTGCGATATTACTGGACTGCAAGTTACAAAACACAGTGCGATATTACTGGACCGCAAGTTACAAAACACAGTGTGATATTACTGGACGCAAGTTTAAAAAAACAGTGCGATATTACTGGACCGCAAGTTACAAAACACAGTACGATATTACTGGACCGCAAGTTACAAAAAAAAGAGTGCGATATTACAGGACCACAACTTACAAAACACAGTGTGGTATTACTGGACCACAAGTTACGAAACACAGTGCGATATTACTGGACTACAAGTTACAAAACGCAGTGTGATATTACTGGACCGAAAGTTACAAAACACAGTGCGATATTACTGGACCACAGGTTACAAAACACATTGTGATATTACTGGACTGCAAGTTACAAAACACAGTGCGCTATTACTGGACACAAGGTACAAAACACAGTGCGATCTTACTGGACCGTAAGTTACAAAACACAGTGCGATATTACTGGACGCAAGTTACAAAACACAGTGCGATATTACTGGACACAAGTTACAAAATACAGTGCGATATTACTGGACGTAAGTTACAAAACAGTACGATATTACTGGACGCAAGTGACAAAACACAGTGTGATATGACTGGACCGCAAGTTACAAAACACAGTGCGATATTACTGGAACGCAAGGTACAAAACACAGTGAGATATTACTGGACCGCAAGTTACAAAACACAGTGCGATATTACTGGACACAAGGTACAAAACACAGTGCGATATTACTGGACACAAGTTACAAAATACAGTGCGATATTACTGGACGTAAATTACAAAACAGTACGATATTACTGGACGCAAGTTACAAAATAGTGCGATATTACTGGAACGAAAGTTACAAAACACAGTACGATATTACTGGACCTCAAGTTACAAAACACAGTGCACTATTACTGGACCGCAAGTTACAAAACACAGTGCGACATTACTGGACAAAAGTTACAAAACACAGTGTGATATTACTGGACCACAATTTACAAAACACAGTGCGCTATTACTGGACACAAGGTACAAAACACAGTGAGATATTACTGGACTGCAAGTTACAAAACACAGTGCGATATTACTGGACCGCAAGTTACAAAACACAGTGCGAAATTACTGGACGCAAGTTACAAAATACAGTGCAATATTACTGGACGTAAGTTACAAAATACAGTGCGATATTACTGGACGTAAGTTACAAAACAGTACGATATTACTGGACGCAAGTTACAAAATACAGTGCGATATTACTGGACGTAAGTTACAAAACAGTGAGATATTACTGGAACGCAAGTTACAAAACACAGTGCGATATTACTGGACCAAAAGTTACAAAACACAGTGCGATATTACTGGACCGCAAGTTACAAAACACAGTGTAATATTACTGGACCGCAAGTTACAAAACACAGTGTGATATTACTGGACCGCAAGTTACAAAACAAAGTACGATATTACTGGACCGCAAGTTACAAAACACAGTGCGACATTACTGGACACAAGTTACAAAATACAGTGTGATATTACTGGACGTAAGTTACTAAACAGTACGATATTACTGGAAGCAAGTTACAAAACAGTGCGATCTTACTGGAACGCAAGTTACAAAACACAGTGCGATATTACTGGACGGAAGTTACAAAACACAGTGCGATATTACTGGACACAAGTTACAAAATACATTGCGATATTACTGGACGTAAGTTACAAAACAGTGCGATATTACTGGACGTAAGTTACAAAACAGTACGATATTACTGGACGTAAGTTACAAAACAGTGCGATATTACTGGACTGCAAGTTACAAAACACAGTGCGATATTACTGGACCGCAAGTTACAAAACACAGTGCGATATTACTGGACCGCAAGTTACAAAACACAGTACGATATTACTGAACCGCAAGTTACAAAACACAGTGCGATATTACTGGACGCAAGTTACAAAATACAGTGCGATATTACTGGACGTAAGTTACAAAACAGTACAATATTACTGGACGCAAGTTACAAAACAGTGCGATATTAATGGAACACAAGTTACAAAACACAGTGCGATATTACTGGACCGCAAGTTACAAAACACAGTGCGATATTACTGGACCGCAAGTTACAAAACACAATGCGCTATTACTGGACACAACACTGTGTACAAAACACAGTGCGATATTACTGGACTGCACGGTACAAAACACAGTGCGATCTTACTGGACCGCAAGTTACAAAACACAGTGTGATATTACTGGACCGCAAGTTACAAAACACAGTGTGATATTACTGGACACAAGTTACAAAATACAGTGCGATATTACTGGATGTAAGTTAGAAAACAGTACGATATTACTGGACGTAAGTTACAAAACAGTACGATATTACTGGACGTAAGTTACAAAACAGTGCGATATTACTGGACTGCAAGTTACAAAACACAGTGCGATATTACTGGACCGCAAGTTACAAAACACAGTGTGATATTACTGGACGCAAGTTTAAAAAAACAGTGCGATATTACTGGACCGCAAGTTACAAAACACAGTACGATATTACTGGACCGCAAGTTACAAAAAAAAGAGTGCGATATTACAGGACCACAACTTACAAAACACAGTGTGATATTACTGGACCACAAGTTACGAAACACAGTGCGATATTACTGGACTACAAGTTACAAAACACATTGTGATATTACTGGACTGCAAGTTACAAAACACAGTGCGCTATTACTGGACACAAGGTACAAAACACAGTGCGATCTTACTGGACCGTAAGTTACAAAACACAGTGCGATATTACTGGACGCAAGTTACAAAACACAGTGCGATATTACTGGACACAAGTTACAAAATACAGTGCGATATTACTGGACGTAAGTTACAAAACAGTACGATATTACTGGACGCAAGTTACAAAACAGTGCGATATTACTGGAACGCAAGTTACAAAACACAGTGCGATATTACTGGAACGCAAGTTACAAAACACAGTGCGATATTACTGGACCGCAAGTTACAAAACACAGTGCGATATTACTTTCTATAAAGAATATGAAATATTCTGACCTGCTTGCCACTTACAACTTAAATAAAACGCTGGCATATAGATGCTACTACAGATAGAGATGGCGGGAAGAGATAAACCATGTTAGTTTTCATGATAACTGTAATGATATAGTTGCAGATTTCTACTGGAATGTCCTGATAAGATAATTTCAGAAAAAGAAGGCATCGGCATCAAGTGGAAGTTATGAAAGCGGATGTGCTGCTGTTATAATTAAGACAGAACTCATCTTACCGTGTGCTGTAGTCAGATGCTGCTGTTATAATTAAGACAGAACCCAGTCTTACAGCGTGCTTTAGTGAGATGACGATGTTAGTGTCAATTATTTGTCGACCATCGGCACTTTTCTGGACAATTTCGGTCAGAATTACGCAGTGCTGTCTTTTTTTCCCACGTGAAGAAAATATGTGGTGCCCATTCCAGACTGAGTGAAGCCAGAAGCCGTCGATCGAAATCGAACTGGACTTGTTCTCAGTAGACCAGTTCATTAACTGTGCTGCTCTGTCGCGGCATAATTAAAAAACATTTATGACCTGGTCTTGAGAAATGAGAGTTGGTCCGGCCGTCCTGAATTCTGCACCGGTGGATGATATACATGAACACACTCACACGAATATATCTAGGAACATAAATTTTTACAGCAAATACATAGTAACGATTATTGAAAAATATGTTTCAATAAATTAGGAATACCTTAAACCAGTAAATGAATTTATTGTACTTCTCCACTATATCAGACTAATCAAAATAATATGGAAGTGACGCGTTTAGAATCAATAATGGAATTATTATTAATGGCATGAATATACGCTGCTGAAGGACAGTTTGGGTAGTTATTCTATGGGTAGTTAAAAAGGAAAAGGTTGATATGTTGGTGGAGCCAAAGAATTAAAAATTACTAAAGAAGCAGTTCTTGTCCCCAAGGCATGCGGAGATGATGGTCAGGAGACAGACTGACAATCAAGGAAATGAATGTGACGGGAAAAGATACAGAGGAAATACATACAAAAAAAATCACGTGGTACGATCGAAGATCCGAGGCCAACACAGCATATGGGCTGAAATTTGTCAGATACCCATAGCTTCATATTCTCACGGTGATTATTGTAACAGACCAAACGTCTCGTTTATCGTTGTTCAGAGTTACTAGGATGGGAAAAAAAACGTGCTAAACAGGTGACATGCTGAAGAACGATGAATTCCATGTCGCAGCTAGTTATAAAATACACAACGCATCTACGACCGTCGGATAAACGCAGTAGAATGAAAGTCGCCTTATTCCGAGTAGCTTATATGTGAACTGCATTGCACCTTACGGTCCAGCGTATTTGTTTGTCTTTAGAGCGCATTTGTTGGCGATCGCTTACCTAACCTTTCATCTGAAAAACTGACATTTTAGAATACCTGTTGTGGTGGTGCTTGGTGATTGAATACGCTTCTGTCGGAACGCGAGGCAGTAATAAATGTTTTTAAGAAGTAGTAACATATATTTGAGGGGATACTAATTATGAGCACTGGTTTTGATTTTTATTAGACATTTATGACCATTGCCATTTTTTTTCTTATTTATTGCTGTAGTCTCTCATATCGATAATGTTGCTTTCGTAATTGTAATCAAACAGAAGAATCGAATATACTAACAGAATTCGTTTTCAATCATCAAGGATGCACCGCCATTTTAATAGTTCGTGTTATTGTGTCAAATATCAACGACACAATATATCAACGTCAGTCCTTGTTTATTCGCTCCAGGAAGTTGTTACGCCATATCGTTTTCCAATAATTACATCGCGAAACCCATCTCAAAGCAAATCCTCAAACGGGAACCAGGGGGTAAAATAAACCGAACAAGAGAAACATTAAAAATAACTCTCATATGAGAGACAACAACAGCAGGCATCAGTTTCAATATCAAGATTGAGAGGTTCGCTCAGAACAGGGACAAGACACTATAAAGGCACTGTGTAAAATATGGCACTCAATAGCAACAATCGTCGTACATAAAAAGTCTAGAATTTCTACTCCATGTACCTGTTGAAAGGACAATAAACAGATCGAAGATGCAAAATCATCCTAGCATTCATAAGCGTTCTCCACTCATAGCACTTTTTTTTAATCACAAAGTTTTAGGATTCTATCGTCACTCGTCGTTTTGTTATCACAGAGCTATAACATTTTTAACAATTCCGACTTACAGCTGATAATGACATTTCTATGAATTAAAACTTTCTGATAACAAAAAAAAATTTTTTTTAAATTGACGCATACCAAGCAGTTTCTTCACAGCGTACACTGATGATTGGCAGTAGCAGTCCGTCTCCTCGTCCCCAAATTATTCTGAAGCATGTGCATTGTACCAACAAGCGTAATCATATTTACTGATTCCTGCAAAAATATGATTATATAGGCAAATATATCGTAAATATTTCTAACTTGCTTCTCTTAATGCGGCTTCTACAACATTATTCTATAACATGCTCGTGACAGAAGAAATACAAGGCTGATACTTACACCAGATGTGCAGCTGAATGAAGACTTGTCCACACAACAAACAGCCTTAACAGTGGGGCGCCTGCTGTGTGGACAACACAACACTTAATCCTGCCGGAGTACCACTGGCTAAATTAACTGCAATAACGTAAACACCCCCCCCCCCCCCTTTTTCTCTATTGACAGCAAGTCTATGTTAAAAACTGCATTAGAAAGCGGTAAATGACAGCGAAAGAAATAAAATAAACATGATAACTTCAATCATATCATCGTCCTCTATGGTACACTAACGAACTAGTTTCGGCCGACTGACCGAGAAGCATCAAAATGCTGACGCACTGTGAACACGCGTTGTCCGAGAAGGTAGACAAGTAAAAAAAAACATGTAGATCTGACTGCCATGAGTGGCAGGGTTCACCTCGTCGCTATTGTTAAAAAACTATTGACTAGCTCGTTGCTAAAACAAACGAATAAATTATCTTCATTGCTACAACTAAACTATCTTCTTAGCCCAAAGATCATACAATATTAGTCACTCACAGAAAAAGACAGCGGCTGTGTGTACATGAATTTAATGCAGCCAGAACCTTGGTTATCGTTGCAGTGCTGGAAGTGACTGTGATTACGAC
This sequence comes from Megaustenia siamemsis, assembly GCA_032433765.1. Classification (NCBI taxonomy): domain Eukaryota; kingdom Metazoa; phylum Mollusca; class Gastropoda; order Stylommatophora; family Ariophantidae; genus Megaustenia; species Megaustenia siamemsis. Next base: position 47,907,749 of record JAVIAB010000059.1, on the reverse strand, counting down.
CTGACCCACCTTGTCCGCGATCACCGCCTGGTCCTACCGTCATAAATGGCTCCATAAAAGCAATGCCACTCTACCATTATTATTAATGACCGATGAAAAAAATGGGAGCCGCGATAGCTCAGTGGTTAGTGAACTGGACTACAAAGGACAAAGGGTAGGGTTCGATCCCAACAGACGGCTTCCGGGTTCACCCAACCTTAAATGGATACCGGATTTTTTTCTGGGAAAATAAAGCAGCACGGGCGTAATACCGACATTACCCCAAAAATCATGTGCTGAAGGTCTGTAAAATATAGGGTCACTAACACCATATTTTCCTATACGCCTCTTGGCGTGACGGTGGTACTTTACTTTTTTTTACGATGAAAAAAATGAGAAAGCGATTTTCACCTTCATTTCAGATGATAACTGCGGTCTAATATAACCTAAAAGACTTCGTCTAGATTGAAATGGTTCGTGCCTTGTCAAAAAGTAGGAAAAAACAACAACGACAACATCATTATTCCAGCGAGGCATATATTGGCTGGCGTGAATCAAGACCTTCCAGGGTTTCGACAGTCAGTGATTATTAATTCCTTAACTACTTCCACCCCTTTTGTTGTTTGCCAGTGCGAGGGTGATCCATGAGTTTATCGTGAGCAATTTTACCTCCAACTCCAACAGCACAGGTCCCTACTACATCAGATGCTGCTACTACAAGCTCATTACAGTTGATACGAAACACAATTCTCATCTGCCAGTTGGGCTTCCTGCTAACACTCTAGCTATTGAGATGAGAATAGTAGTAGTCACTGCACTACTCTGATAGTACTGAAGTACTTCTGGAATGAAAACGATGCAACTTCTGCAACAGAACTCATGTCATCAAGAAAGTCATCGCTGACCATTACATTATTTGTTGTGGTCTAAGAGTTAACTCTTTGTTGCATTAGACCATCATCAATCAACTGATGAAATAGTGGTGTGTTTAAATCATTATCATATCATTCAGCTGATGAGATTACGGCGTGTTTAAATCATCATTCTGCTGATGAAGTATTGGTGTGTTAAGTCATCATCAATCAACTGATGAAACTGGCAGAGAATGTATTTTGAACCGTAAACATAAGCAGATAGATATGAATACATATGGACAATAACAAGCCGACAACCCAATGGACAATAGCAGGCCGACATGTAAACAAACAGATCTGGCCCCAGACGAGAGGGATTAACAAGTTCTGTCAATTATTGGCAGGACATACATGACGTCACAACGATTACTGCCCTCAGCTTGACCCCCACAGTAACTGACGAGATCACGAAGATTGCTGACGTCTCCCACATGATCCTAGCTTCCTTGACTGGCAGTCCAATCTGCTGATATACTACATCACACATCATAATATCCCATCACGAATCCTAATAAATCACATCATATACATCACACATCATAATATTTCGCATCACATACATCACACATAGTATTTCGCATCACATACATAACACATAATAATATATAACATCACATAACATACATCATAATATATAACATCACACACATAATATATCAAATCACACACATAATATATCACATCACATTAAACACCATAATATATAAAATAACATATTACAATATATATATATAACATACAACTATATATATATATTGTCATGCATGGTTTTTGAGTCGCCCCTGTCTGAGGCTTTCTGTATTTCAGAGCATAGATTGTTCCAGTATTCGTAAAAAAAAAAAGTTTTTTGGGGCTTAGGCCTTGCCAGTCCATTTTGATGGGAGTCCATCAGAGAATTTCAAAGTCAACAAAGGAGTGAAACAGGGATGTGTCCTCGCCCCCACCCTTTTTGGTATATTTTTTGCTGCCCTCCTAAATTATGCCTTCGAAAACAGCTCAGGAGATATTTACATTCGCACTAGACCAGATGGCTCACTGTTCAACCTAGCACGACTAAGAGCAAAAACCAAAACAAATGTTGCCCTACTTAAAGAATTTTTATTTGCTGACGATGCAGCCCTAGTCGCTCATAGTGAGGCCACCTACAGTCGCTGATCAACAACCTGGATAAAGCATGCGACCTTTTTTCACTGTCAATTAATGTTCAGAAGACAGTAATACTAAATCAAGGTGACTTCAAACCTATATCTATTACTCTAAAAGACTGCCCACTAGAATCAGTACAGAAATTTACATATCTTGGATCCACAGTTACGCAAACCATCTCTCTTGATGAAGAAATAAACTGTCGAATTGGTAAGGCAGCTACGACCTTCGGCAAACTCACAAAAGGGCATGGAACATCACGAAACTAACTCAAAAGACTAAACTCTTAATATATCAAACTTGTGTGCTTAGCACACTACTATATGGATCCGAAACCTGGACAACATACTCAAACCAGGAAAAAAGACTAAATGTCTTCCACATGCGATGTCTCCGCAAAATAATGCACATCAAATGGCAGGACAAAATAACCAACTTAACTGTCCTGCAACGTGCTAAGACCCTAACAATCATGTCGATGCTCAGAAGTCGAAGGCTAAGATGGCTGGGGCATGTCCAACGGATGGAAGAAAAACGCATTCCTAGGCAAATACTATATGGCGAGCTAACACACGGAAAACGACAAATCGGCAGACCTAAAATACGATATAGAGATATCTGCAAATCATCTCTGAAAGACTTCTCCATCTGTGAAAACGACTGGCAACATCTGGCAAGTGATCGCACATCATGGAGAGCACGTATAAGGAACGGTATAACAACATTTGAGACTGTTCTAAGACAGGACTTAGAAGAGAAGAGACTCATGAAAAAGGATGGTAAACCCTGTGGACCAGCGAGCCTGACCTGTTCATTATGTGACCGCGTGTGTTTGTCAAACATTGGTAGAATTAGCCACGAGAGAAGCTGTTCGGCAAAAACAATACCTCAAAAAAAATACGCAATAGCCTCCACTAGACCGTCTGACAAGACGAAAAGGGCCATATATATATATATATATATATATATATATATATATAATATATATATATATATATATATACATATACATACCATAATATATAACATATCACATAATAATATATCACATAACACATCACAAATACATCATATTACACACTTCATAATAAATCACATCGCAATATATCACAGCATACATCATAATGTATCACGTCACATACACGTTTATGATTATAAAATAATTTCACATCATCCAGATCATAATATATCATAGTACACACATTATAACATATCAAATCACCCATCAAAATATATCACATTACATACATCACAGATCATAATATATTATATAACACATCACAATATATCACAACTCATACACATTTCAGCTCACACAGATCTGACATCATACACACAGCTTACATTTCACAAATCTCACATCGTACACATCTCACCTCACAGACATATAATATTTGAATATTAAATCATACACATCTCACACAGACATCTCATGCCTCACACACATCTCACATCTTAACTCAAACAAGTCTCGCACTTAACACACATCACAACTCATAACGCATACCATAATAGACAAAGCACACCTTGCACATATCTCACCTCACATATATCTTACATCACACATCATAAGACATCAAACATCACAAGAGATCTCACATCACACCATACCACATGTATGTTATGAGGTGCTATGCCAAGTCATGTTACATCACGTCACGTCATGTTATATAGCAATATAGAAGTATACAAGCAGACATGTAATTAATTTGGAAATAAGAACTTCACTAAAGGATTAACTCGCTGTGCATCGTAAGAAAAATTAACGTGAGGATTGAGCTTTGAACTTTACAAAAAAATGTCTGCGCATTTCTAAATAAGAGTGCGCGCACGCACAGACAACATCGGCTTTAATTAACTTCGTACCTAAGGACAGTTTTAAAGACCGTCCAAAAACTCCCCTGTCATCAGCTGACATCGTCTTTTACAGGCTGTCCCTACCTAAAACTCAAAAATAACTGACAGTTTTCGCTACAACTTACGAGAACCTATCTCTTCTACAGTGCTCATTCCTTAAATAAAAAGAAACATTGGCCATGTCTGGTCGGTGCAATTTATTTGCACCCACCAACCCAGAATCTCCGTAATCTGCATATTACTTTGTTTCAGTCGCATAATAATAATAACATTAACAAATTAATCAGTAGACATGACATTTTTCTTCCGCACTTTTTGTAGATAATTCTAATCGATGCATACATCTATAAATACACCATACTGCTTTCTTACTATTACGAAGGTTAGCTTTTTTTATAATACAGACATGACATCAGAAACGGCTGGTATAAACTGTATATAGATTAGATTTTCGCAACTACAAACCTGGAGTAGTTTCCCCCATCGTTTTTCTGTGGGTTCCGTTGTAATTGGAGTGCAGGCCACTGTGATCACTATGACAAGCGCAACAACTCATATGACGTGGAGGCGCCCCCCCCCCCCCCAATTAAAAAAAAAAAGAAGACCAACATTCGTCCCCTAGAAATCAGTCTCCAGAACAAAACAAAAAAACTATTAAATATTTGCATTTTGTACATCGAGTGTAGCGGTTTTTTTTTGGTTGGTTTTCTCATTTCGTGTATGCCACTACCTAAATCTATCACTATCAAAAGATGGACAAGTCAACCTATGACAATCTGCACCATCAAAGCAAGAGACAGTGTGGAATGGTGCTCCATGGTAGCCAAACCTTCGATGAGGAGACGGCACTCAATGATGACGATGACCACCTAGAAGCAGACTATTGCCAAATTGTGTTTTTGCAGCTCTTTACACAGTGTTTTTGCAGCTCTTTACACAGTGTTTTTGCAGCTCTTTACACAGTGTTTTTGCAGCTCTTTACACAGTGTTTTTGCAGCTCTTTACACAGTGTTTTTGCAGCTCTTTACACAGTGTTTTGCAGCTCTTTACACAGTGTTTTTGCAGCTCTTTACACAGTGTTTTTGCAGCTCTTTACACAGTGTTTTTGCAGCTCTTTACACAGTGTTTTTGCAGCTCTTTACACAGTGTTTTTGCAGCTCTTTACACAGTGTTTTTGCAGCTCTTTACACAGTGTTTTTGCAGCTCTTTACACAGTGTTTTTGCAGCTCTTTACACATGACATATTCCTTTTAAAGGAGTAAAGGTATCAAGATACAGAAATGCGAAGCTGTTGTAACGCTGATGTAAAATGAAAATTAAAAAAAAAAGAAGAAAAGTGGTATGGTAACAGCTTTACATAGGTGAGAACAAAAACAAAAATAGATTAACGTTTGGTTAAGTAGGCCTTCAGCTGGAACAATAAACAAGAACACAAAAATAAAGAAAGATATACACAGAAATCTAATTGCATGGCGACAATACGCTAGACTATGTAAAAAGAAAATTAAGTCACTTCCCTGTGGTCCAGAACTTGACCAAGCACCAACTGGTCCGAAATTGAAAAGACAGGCTGACAGGGCGGGCAATGGCATAAAATAAAGTAAAACAGTAAGCTTCTAAAAATATGTGGATGTGGGTACTAGATCCCAGACTCTACTATTATTTGAAACGTATAATTGAGTGTGATTTCCAATAAGTGTATCTACACAAGGGGGGGGGGGGATTATATATATAAATATCATATTTAAACAATCTTCTATCTACAGTGTATCGTATCAGTTCTGTTGTTGATTGTTTTCCATGCCATGACACCAAGCTATCCAGTATTTTCTCTCTTTGTCGTCCGCGATCTCTCTTTCCTTTTATGTTGCCAGTTGTAACCAAGTATTCCAACTTTCCTCTTCTCATGATGTGCCCGAAAATGTTGATTTGTTTCTTTCTGATGTTTTTTTAGGAGTTCCCTTTTTGTGTTAGCCTCTGAGATTTTTCTCATTGGTCTTTTTAGCTGTCCAGGGAACTTTCAACATTCATCTGAGAAATCCCATCTCTGTGGACTCTAATCGTCTTTTCATTTGTTTGTCTACTGTCCATGATTCGCTTCCATAGGTCACATTTGGTTCTACATAGCACCGTTTTCTCACTTGATATAGATTTGTTGCGTAAGATGTTTTTCATTTTATGAAATGCTATTTTGGTCTGAGCTATTCTGCGTTTTATTTCCGTGCATCTTCCATTTGATGTTATTATTGTGGCCACGTATTTGACGCGTTGCACTTGTTTCAGATTTGTTCTGTTTATCTTTATGCTGCATGATGGTGATGATTTTTGTTTTACTATTATGTCTATCATTTCTTGTAGCTCATTACCTGTCTCTGCTATTAAGACTGTGTCATCCGCATATCGCGGAGCCGCGATAGCTCAGTGGTTAGTGAACTGGACTACAAAGGACAAGGGGTAGGGTTCGATCCCAACCGACGGCTTCCGGGTTCACCCAGCCTTAAATGGGTGCCGGATTTTTTTCTGGGAAAGTAAAGCAGCACGGGCGTAATACCGACCACATTACCCCAAAAGTCATGTGCTGAAGGTCTGTAAAATATAGGGTCACTAACACCATATTTCCCTATACGCCACTTGGTGTGACGGGGGTACTTTACTTTTTACTTTACATCCGCATATCGCAAATTATTTATGTTGTGACCGTTGACTTCAATTCCTTTTTGACTACTATTGATCTCATTATATGTTCGCTGTAAAGTGAAAACAAATTCGGCGCCTTATCTGACTCCTTGTTTTATATATTGGAATTGTCCTGTTTGGTTGCTAATTCTTATGGCTGCTGTTTGTTGCCAGTACATGTTTTTTTATGATTCGCAGATCCTTGCCATCAATGTTTCAAATTCTCCAGCATATTTATTATTTCCACATGCTTTACTTTGTCAAATGCTTTTCTGTAGTCTATAAATCACATATATAGATCTTTATTTACCTCTATTGTTCTTTCTAGCAATGTTCTTAAGATGTATATTGCATTATTGGTGCCCTTTCCTTCCACAAAGCCACATTGTTCCTCACTTATTTCTGGTTTTATTTTGTCCCTTACACGTCTCATGATGATTTTTAGTAATATTTTCGTCATATGGCTCATGAGACTAATAGTGCGATAGTCTTCACAATCCGTGGCGCCTGACTTTTTCGGTATGGCTACAAAGATAGATTTTAGTAGATCTTCGAGTATGTGTCCAGTGTTATATATATCATCGAGCAGTTTTGTTATGACTTCTACTCCCAGCTCTCCTTATGCATTCATCTCTTCGATTGTTATATTGTTGGGACCTGGAGCTTTGCCTCTTTTAATGTGTTGAATTGCCTCCTCCTCTTAACTATGACTATGCATTATTGGTGGTCCTGTGTTTTTGTTTGAATTGTTTAGTTCTGGTCTTTTATCACTATCGAATTGACTGATATATTCTGTCCAACTTTCCATTGTCTTCTCCTGCCCCATTACCCCCCATTATTATATTTCCTTCCTTTGATTTCACAAATCCTGAAACTCTTACTTCTTTTGTTGATTCTTTTAGTCACTGGTTTTAATTCTTTTGATGATTGTCCTATATATATATATATATATATATATATATATATATATATACATATATATATATATATATATATATAATGATATACAATAGGACTAAATATACATACAACCCGTACAAACACACACAAACCCATTCCAGGACACATAACCAAGCGAAGACATAAATATGTGTTTATTTGCAACTATGGGTGTGCAGTCAAAAAATAAGCGATGAACAGTGTGGTTTTGTTAGAGATAAAGGAACAAGCAAAGCCATTTATATCATAAGATCTTTAGTTGAAAGAGCCATAGAGGTGAAAACAGATCTATACCTAAGTTTCATAGATTACACCAAGGCATTTGACAAAGTAAAGCACCAAGAAATAATCAAAATTTTAGAAAGCATAAACGTAGACAGCAAATATCTAAGAATAATAAAGAACATGTACTGGCAACAAACAGCGGCCATAAGAACTGGAAACCAATTGGGAATGTTTCAACAAATAAAACAGGGTGTTAGACAAGATTGTGGTCTTGCAATCGTTTTATTAACAGATAAAAATGTAGCAGTGGTCGTAAGAATGTAAGGAAAGGAAGGATATGGGAACAGTCTGGAGAGAGTGTGACAAACACCGGATGAGGATGTGTGAATAAGTTTAAAGCACAAGATAGTGGAGTGAACTATGGTTATGGTTATGGAAGGCCCCGGTATCACTGCACACGAATTAAAATCTATAATTGCTCAACCGTCCGTGCCAGTGGAATCATCCGAATTACTAACTCATCTCCAAAACAAAGAAAGGTAGCTGTAGTCCCCATCATAGCAGTCTCAGCACACGCCAAAAGACATAAGGCGAAACTGCACAGAAAGTGAACACAGCCAACTGTTCCCTGTCATACGATATCAGCATTCATCGTAAACCATTGGAATATCGAAACATGATCAACACGGATGATACACACAGCTCACGGTGTGCACAGAGCACTTAACTCAGTAGCTCCTACAGCAAGCCGGACTTGGAATATGCGGAAACTGCAACAAGGAACACTTTTCAGACACAGCAATTAAAAGTTCCTGAAGTCTAACCGTCATATTGACCGGTATTCCAATGATGACGTATATGGCAATCAACACAGAACACACTATCACGCACACTGTAGAGGATTTCAGATCACATGCATGTACTCCGCTTCACTGGGGAAGTTCCCAACAGTGGAACTTTTTATCTATACACTGATCTGCATTGGAAAGATAGAATTGACCATCTTTCCGGCACAAAAAACGTAACAGTGAACATTGACGCAAACATGACCGCGCCATCTTGAAACCGGAAGTCCAACTATGTTCTAAGGGAGTAGAAAGAGACTCATGGGATATAGAAAATAAGTGATAAACACGGATAGAGTGAGTCAGGTGGGGGTAAGGTCAAGGTAAGAGAGGTAGGATGACATGAAGAAAACCCAGTGGATGGGAAATTAAGGAAGTAGCTGTTGATTGGTTGAAAGGGGAGATACATAAAGGACTGTAGAGGGTCCGAGAGAAGAGATCAGACATAGAACTAACGTATCAGCAGAGTGGCTACGCCGTGAGGACGTAAGGCCCGCTGGTCAGCAGGGAGCACACGCTCCGTAGATAGCGCCAGTAGATGAAATGTTCGAACTTAGGTTAGAACCATGAGCACAAGCTCTGTGATAATTAGCGCCAGTAGGGGGAATGTTTCAACTAGTTTTAGGGAGGACTGGGAGAGAGAAAATCTTGGAAAAACTACGGTGGTAGAAATGACATAGTCTATGTCAATAGTTAGTACCAGTTAGACGGAACGTCTCAGAGACTAGTCAGACCACAGGTGGAACTTAGTGACCTAGCGGGTTCTGGAGTGTAGTGTGAGGCAGTACCAGAACTGAAGTATTAGTTTATGTAGTTACCCGACCGGGAATAGCTAAACCGCAGGGTATTTTTATATGTTACAGAAGTGTCGTGTTGGACTTTATGTAATAAAGCATTTACACAGTTTTTATTCAAAGACAGACTTGTGTATGCAATTATTTACCCAAAACGGTGTGTATATGGTAGTTGAGTCTGACACAGTCCAAGGACAGAGAAGATGGACGAAATAAGCAAGGCAGTACAAGACCACACTAGCAATGGAAAATATGCGCGGTGAACAGAGGTTGTCGTGGAAATCGAGGACAAGATAGTCCACGGCCAGCAATACAGGAAAGAGCGCCGTACACCGTCCACCAGTGTAACACTCACAAGGGGCTAAGCTATTACAAGAAAATTGTTGTATGTTCTTTCCACGGTGTCACGATCAGTATATCAGTTATTCCATCCTCCACATCACAGAGGCGGTATTATCCAGCAGTCAGTACACTCCAGTTAAATACTATCCGTGTACAAGCCTCTGTAACAATCAGAATCTCTATCAGTCAAGGCTCTCTTCCAGCAGCTCAAGCCTTCGATAACAAGATACGTGTACGAAATAAGGTACCAGTTGCACGAGTGATGACGATAAAAGTGCAAACAAAAAAATATTGTATTAAGGTCCGGGAAATCTTAAGACTGCGTACACAGATTTTACAGAATACACTAAATAGTTTTTTTAAAAAAGAATATTTTTAGTGTGGGCAACAATTTGTTAACGAACTATAATTACCTCAAACGCTAAAACTGGTCCTCCTTTCACCTCTACCTGCAGTGGCAACCACCTTCACACACAAAATGTGAAAATAAGGAAGATTTGAGCGTATGCCATCACTGCTTGCGATGGAGACCTTTTTAGTATTATTATTATGAAACAAACAGTCTGGTGTGTGTGAAAACTAGACCAGGGGCAGATTGCAATAGTTATCATGTACCAGTTGTGGGAAAGCTTAGAGTAAAATTAAAAGCAACAAAACGAGCATCAATTAACATCAAGTTAAATTTACTCAAATCAGACAAGATGTTGCAAGACAAATATAAAATCACAATTCAGAACCGGTACAATGCAATAGAGAAGATACAAAGCATTGATGAACAGTGGGAAATGCTAAAAGAATCAATGCAACAAACATCAAAAGAGTTCATACCACCAGTGAGGGCAAATTCAAGAAAGAAATTGATGACAGATGACATTTTGCAGCTAATGAAACAAGAAGAAGAAATAAAGAAAAATAAAGATGAGTAAAAGAGATTAAATAAAGAAATTGTAATAAAATACAATGAAGCAAAAGAAGCATGGCTAAAAGAGAGATACAAAGAGTTTGAAATACAACAAAAAGGAGATGCCACAGCTATATGCAAACAAATTTAAGAATTAACAGGAAGAAAAGCGCAATCAAAAACTGGATGTTTAAGATCAAAGGAAGGAGAACTGTTGATTGAACAAGAAAGCATAAGGGAACGATGAACAGAATACGTTAAAGATCATTACAATGATGAACAACCAGAAGTAAATATTAAGGATAATGGAGAAGGACCAGAAATACTCAAAGAAGAAGTGGTAGACGCCTTGCGCAATATGAAAGCAGGAAAAGCTCCTGAACCAGATAATATGACTAAAGAAGAGATTGAAGCCATGGCTGATTTTGGAATAGAAATAAAAACAAAAATAATAAATGATATCTACAACAGCGGATATATACCAGACGATCTGCTCAAATAAATATTCATAACTCTACCAAAGAAATCTAGTGCGATTGAATGTGATGATCATCACACAATAAGCCTTATGAGTCACATGACTAAGATATTACTAAGAATCATCATGCGAAGAGTGTCAAACAAAATCAATCCACAGAAATTAGTGATGAACAGTGTGGTTTTGTTAGAGATAAAGGAACAAGCAATGCCATTTATATCATAAGACCTTTAGTAGAAAGAGCCATAGAGGTGAAAACAGATCTATAACCTATGTTTCATAGATTATAACAAAGCATTTGACAAAGTAAAGCACCTAGAAATAATTAAAATTGCAAAGACCTAAGAATAATAAATAACATGTACTAGCAATAGACAGCGGTCATAAGAATTGGAAATCAATTGAGAATGTTTCAACAAATAAAACAGGGTGTTAGGCAAGATTGTGTGCTGTCACCAGATTTGTTTGATATATATAGTGAGATTATTGTAAGATCCATAAGGGGCATGCCTGTAAAAACAATCAGAGGTAAAAATATAAATAATCTAATGTATTCTGATGATACAGTCATAATCGCTAAGAGTGAAAATGAGTTCCAAGAAATGTTAGACATTATAGTGAAATAAAGCAAAAATAAAGGACACAGTCTTAATAGCAAAAAGACAGTGGCAATGGTAACAACAAAGAAAAAGACCTCACCTCATGGCAGAATAAAGACAAGTGGAACAATATTAAAACAAGTAAATGAATTTAAATATGTGGGATCTTTGTTAACCACAGTCGGAAGATCTACAATAGAGGTGAGATGCAGAATGGCTCAGGTAATAGCAGCTTTCCAAAAAAATGAGGAAGATACTATGCAATCCATTTCTGACAATGGAAACAAGAAAAAGCTCTTAAATGTTATGTACAGCCAGGCTTAACATATGGATGTGAATCATGGACAATAGGACAACAAATAAGAAAATCACAGTAGTCTGTAGAAATGTGGTTTTTACAGAAGTATGTTGAGAATACCATGGACGGCTAAGAAGAGTAATGAAAACGTTCTGAAAGAGGCCAAAGCAAAACAAAAAGAGAGCTAATTTCCAATATTAGGAAGAAACAATCATCATTTGTGGCCACATAATGAGAAAAGAACAGCTGGAATATATTGTAATAACTGGGAAAATTGAGGGACAAAGAGATAGAGGGAAGCAAAGAGAAAAGATACCAGGGAGATTAAGAAAATGGCTTGGCAGAAGGTCAACAACAGAAATGATAAATAACTGTCAAGATCGAAAGTTGTGGAGAGACATGATCACCTACGGCAGCAGGCCCGGTAATTGATGATGATTATGAAACGCTGAAGATGTTGAGTCCAGAAAAGTACGATCTAAATATATCACATTTCTACGCTATGAAACTACATTTACTTTCGGAAAAAACAAAACAACAAAAAACAACGGTTATTTCATGAAAAAGTGGGATGGCTGGATATACAAAACTAGATCATTTTTATTCACTGAAATTGTGGCAGAATGCGGAGGGCAAAAATATGATCCTATACAAATGAGGTCACCGTAGATAAAAGTCACAGTTATTGAGTCACTGTAATTTTTTGTTGTGTTTGTTGTTTTAATCTGTATTTAAATTAATTTTTTTTTTATTGATCCGAACAATCTTAAGCTCTACAGAATTTCACATTCACCACGATACAGTCAAGACATTGGGTAAAAGCTGCAAAGAAAGAACGTCTAAAGTCGTGAGAAATTAACGTTAGCCATAATCCAAAAAAATTTGGTGCTGCACTGGTAATAAAGGCATCGAATGGATACAAGGAGATCATTTGGAGGACCTCGACTTTGCTGATGACATAGTTCTCATCAGCAGTCAGATAAAAACGACGCAGGAAAAACACACATGAACTATCATCAATAGCCAGCAAAATTGGGTTTGAGATCAGTCATGAAAAGTTTAATTCCAACAGACGACAAAATATACATGGAAAACAAACCAGTGGAAGAGATCGATCACTTTATCTATCTTGGAAGTCACATTGATCGAGAAGGGGATACAAGCAAAGAAATTAGAATCAGAATAGCTAAATCAGCAATGTCTTTCAGAAGCCTTGAAAAGTTGTGGAAATCAAAACTCATCAGCACAAACACAAAACTTAGACTATTCAAATCAAATGTACTATCAACCCTTACGTAAAGGTAAAGTACGAGACTTGAACCGGCGTCTTAGCACGCGAGTTTACACCCATATGTGCTCGGCCGCCTATCCAGAAATGTTCGGATATTTCTGTATAGTGTAGTCTCAAGCATCGAAACTCAGATGCGAAGCGACATTCCTCACCTTCCCAGGGTAATACCCAGGTACCCATTTCTGCCAAAGACAGGGTCGACCGTGGGGGTATTTTTTTTTCCAACCACGAGTACAATTCACACTGCTTCCAGCGGGAATAAACACGGGTTGTCCAAACGTCGGTAGTCCAGTCGGGTGGTTTCCCCAACTAGGCTACCGAGGTCCCCAACCCTTACGTATGCGTGTGAAAGCTGGAAAACAACAAGAGATATAGAAACAAAGTTGAACGCATTCGAATATAAATGTCTAAGGAAAATACTTGGTATAGCATGGAACGAATTCAAAACAAACGAGGAAATTAGAGAAATCGCCAATCAACCACTAATATCTTCAGTAATAAAGAAAAGACGATGGTCATATGTTGGACATGTGATGGGAAGATATAATAACCGAATAGCAAAGCAAGCCCTCATGTGGGAAACAACAGGTAAGAGAAAAAGAGGAAGACCCAGAGAGACACTGAGAAGAACATTAATGAGAGAGGCAAGAGCAGCAGAGAATCGACTCCCTCAATGAGATAGAGCTGCTTGCACAGAACATAGACAAATGGCGAGATTTGATAAAATATCTTTAAAAGAATTGAAAACTTCTAGAACAAAAATTCAGATCAAGGAGTATCTTGTTCTACGCCCTATGGGCCGGCTACGGCTCGAAAGGCAAATAGATAGATAATTACAAAGCAGCAAAGAAAGAACGTCTAAAGTTGAGAGACATTAACGTTAGCCATAATCACAAAGCAGCAAAGAAAGAACGTCTAAAGTTAAGAGATATTAACGTTAGCCATAATCACAAAGCAGCAATTCATGCCGGTTATATTCGGCTAATGTTTCTGCTAACTAGACTCAGCGTTCGCCTTGGTCTGCACATATTCCGAAAACCCAGATTTCCTGGCAAAGTTCACCTAGTTGTTTACACTCTCAATAACTAAAGCGAACACCGTCAACATTATGTAATGCCTCCTGCAGTAAACGTTTGGCGCTGGCTTCATGCTAGTGGTTGCTGTTGGTGCAGACAAAACCTAGAATCATGAACTTTCGGATTATCGACGATTTAAAGTAATAGCGAAGGCACGCATGATTAGTTACACCGGAATAAAAAACGTCAAAGCATGCAAATAATGGCAATGGTCGTGTCGTAATTGTACATTTATTGATCACACCCCGAGCAGGGAAACTGGTTATGCCTGGGAAAGATTTACACAATAAAGAGACACGGCTGTCGAATTAGCTGGGAAGCAGGCAGCCGTAAAGCTGAAACAGGATGCTGATGCAGGAATCGAGCAAATTGTAGTCAATACAGTACCTTGGCTAACTCGTTACTTCCAATAAGATGACTATTCGTTATCTACTTTTCTGATTTGAAGTAAAAACAAAAACAAAAGATCTGTCACGAACATCAACTTGATGCTGCCGCTGTTTTGTCCTTGCTTGTTACATATAAGTTAACAAATGAAATCGATAAATTTTAGTGACATCAATACTTGGAAGAAGAACGCAGTGAGGAAAGTCTTGGACAAAATTATAAGAAAACAAAATTAGCTCTGAAAAAGCGTGTGACATTTTAAAAAAAAAAAAGGGGGGGGGGGTGTTTAACTTTCTTCAACGGAATGAAGTGGGAAAGTAACTCTACAGAGCAATGTTCTATTATTTTTAGGCCGTTATTCCGCAATGGATTTGTTTAATATTTATAGTGAGATTATTTTAAGATCCATAAGGGACATGTCTGGAATAACAATTGGAGGTCATACTATAAATAATCTAAGGTAAGTAGTAGTGGCGGCTGTTAATGCCCCCGATTCTGCGTTTTTCTGCGTTAATGCCCTGCATTTTTTTCTATATAAAAAGTATACACGCAGATGCGTTAAATTCCCTGTTTTTTTCTATATAAAAAGTATACACGCAGCTGCGTTTTTTCTATATAAAAAGTATACACGCAGCAAGACGGATCAACCAAGACAGCGACACCTCGGTGGGCATGGGTGACCTCGTGATGCGCACTGCCTCACGATATGTGTGTGCTTGTAAATAAATAGTGTGTTGTGATGATTTGAAAAGGGAGGAGGGCAGGTGCTAGCTCTCGCTTGCTTATCAGTAATAGTGGTTCGCTAGCTCTCTCTCTCTCTCTCTCTCTCTCTCGCTATCTCTCTCTCCCTCTCCCTCGCTATCTCTTTCGCTCTCGATCATTCTCTCTCATTCTCTCTCTAATTCCGTCTCTGTCTCTCGCGTTATCTCTCTCCCTCTCCGTATCTGTCTCTCTCGCTATCTCTACTCCCGCTTCATCGCTCTCTCTCTCTCCAGCTCTGTCTCTCTCGCTATCTCTCTCCCGCTCCATCGCTCTGTCTCTTTCGCTCTCGCTATCTCTCTCCTTCACTGTCTCTATCTCTCGCTATCTCTCTCCGTCTCAATCGCTCTCTCTCTCGCTCCCTCTCTGACTCTTTCGCTCGCGCTGTCTCTATCTCTCGCTATCTCTCTCCCTCTCCATCGCTCTCTCTCTCGCTCCCTCTCCAGCTCTGTCTCTTTCGGTCTCGCTATCTCTCTCTTTCCATCTCTGTCTCTCGCTATCTCTCCCCCGCTCCATCACTCTCTCTCGCTCCCTCTCTGTCTCTTTCGCTCTCGCTGTCTCTATCTCTCACTATCTCTCGCCCGCTCCATCGCTCCCTCTCTCTATCGCTCCCTCTCCAGCTCTGTCTCTTTAGCTCTCGGTATCTCTCTCCCTCTCCACTGCTGTCTCTCTCGCTCTCACTCATTCTCTCGGGCTCTCTCCCTCACCATCTCTGTCTCTCTCGCTATCTCTCCCTCTCCATCGTGTTCTCTCTCCCTCTCCATCTTTCTCATCTATCCTCTCTTAGACGTCTAACCTATCAGGCCACCCTCCCTCCTCTCCCTTTATCTCTCCCACATCGTTCCGCCCTCCCGTATATTTTTAGCGTCCCTCCTATTGTAACACTTGATTATTCTCACCCTTTATGTCTAGCACCTCGCCTTCCTTCTCCTAGACTTCTCTGTATCTCTCTCTCTATCTCTCTCTCTCTCTCGCTCTCTCTCTCTCTTTCTCTTCTAACCCCTACTAGACTTCTTTCCTACCATTCGTACTTTATACACATCACACATCGTTATGAGATAAGAGAAAACCAGAAAAAAAATTCAACTTACACCGTAAAATATACCACTACAACACAGTCCGCTAGACTGAACAATACTATGAAAATAAACTTCCGTGAATCATTCGCGCTTATAACACGAAGTTTCACATGCAACTGGTAAATAAAAGTTGGACGACACTATTTCACTCTCGACTAACATCTAGGATAACCAATCAGAGAAGAGGATTTCTATCGGACACCCATCAACGAAATGACTAACCTTTAGATTAACCAATCAGAGAAGAGGATTTCTATCGGACACCCATCAACGAAATGACTAACCTTTAGATTAACCAATCAGAGAAGAGGGTTACTGTTATCGTGATAACTGACCTCATTTTCCACATTAAGTGCTGTCGATTCTGACACATGGGTTATTTTAAATCGATTCGGTCCCTGATAAAAGCCACCGGTCGGGTCAATGGTGGGGGAAATAATACCGGTGGTGGGTTACTTGAACGCGCTTTGACCCTGATGCAATACCAGAGGAGTTCCATGACAGTCATAATAGTTAGACACAACGAGCAGAAAGTTATATTCAAGGTCCAAAAAGTCTGGTCAAATCGCAAACATTTTATCACCAGAACACAAAAATGTAGGCTCATACACAAAAAGTCGACATACAAATCTACTCCCATACTCATACTAGTTAGACACATCGAACAGATAGTTACATCCAAAGTCCCAAATAGTTAGGCCAAATCGCAAACATTTTACCACCAGATCACAAAAATTTAGGCTCATAAGCAAAAAGTCCATCTCAAAGCCCTACAAATCTACTCCCATACTCATACTAGTTAGACACATCGAACAGATAGTTACATCCAAAGTCCCAAATAGTTAGGCCAAATCGCAAACATTTTACCCCCAGAACACAAACAATTTAGGCTCATACTCAAAAAGTCGACCTCAAAACCATAAAAATCTACTCACATAGTAATACTAGTTAGACACAATGAGCAGGAAGTTATATTCAAGGTCCAAAATGTTAGACCAAATCACTAAGATTTTACCACCAGAACACACAAATTAAGGTTTATATTCAAAAAGGCGACATAAAACACCCTAAAAATCTACACCCATACTCAGACTAGTTAGAAACATCGAACAGATAGTTATATCCAAAGTAAAAAAAGTTAGACCAAATCGCAAACATTTTACTCCCAGAACACAAAAATGTAGGCTCATATTAAAAATGTCGACCTAAAAATCCCAAAAAAGCTACTCACATAGTCGTAATACTTCTCTGATTGGTTAATCTAAAGGTTAGTCATTTCGTTGATGGGTGTCCGATAGAAATCCTCTTCTCTGATTGGTTAATCTAAAGGTTAGTCATTTCGTTGATGGGTGTCCGATAGAAATCCTCTTCTCTGATTGGTTAGCCTAGATGTTAGTCGAGAGTGAAATAGTGTCGTCCAACTTTTATTTACCAGTTGCATGTGAAACTTCGTGTTATAAGCGCGAATGATTCACGGAAGTTTATTTTCATAGTATTGTTCAGTCTAGCGGACTGTGGTTGTAGTGGTATATTTTACGGTGTAAGTTGAATTTTTTTTCTGTTTTTCTCTTATCTCATAACGATGTGTGATGTGTATAAAGTACGAATGGTAGGAAAGAAGTCTAGTAGGGGTTAGAAGAGAGAGAGAGAGAGAGAGAGAGCGCGAGAGAGAGAGCGAGAGAGAGAGAGCGAGAGAGAGAGAGCGAGAGAGAGAGAGATCGAGAGAGATACAGAGAAGTCTAGGAGAAGGAAGGCGAGGTGCTAGACATAAAGGGTGAGAATAATCAAGTGTTACAATAGGAGGGACGCTAAAAATATACGGGAGGGCGGAACGATGTGGGAGAGATAAAGGGAGAGGAGGGAGGGTGGCCTGATAGGTTATACGTCTAAGAGAGGATAGATGAGAAAGATGGAGAGGGAGAGAGAGAACACGATGGAGAGGGAGAGAGAGACAGAGATGGTGAGGGAGAGAGCCCGAGAGAATGAGTGAGAGCGAGAGAGACAGCAGTGGAGATGGAGAGAGATACCGAAAGAGAGATAGCGAGAGCGAAAGAGACAGAGCTGGAGAGGGAGCGATAGAGAGAGAGCGATGGAGCGGGCGAGAGATAGCGAGAGACAGAGATGGAAAGAAAGAGAGATAGCGAGGCCGAAAGAAACAGAGCTGGAGAGGGAGCGAGAGAGAGAGCGATGGAGAGTAAGAGAGATAGCGAGAGATAAAGACAGCGAGAGCGAAAGAGACAGAGAGGGAGCGAGAGAGAACGATGGAGACAGAGAGAGATAGCGAGAGATAGAGACAGCGAAGGAGAGAGATAGCGAGAGCGAAAGAGACAGAGCTGGAGAGAGAGTGATGGAGCGGGAGAGAGATAGCGAGAGAGACAGAGCTGGAGAGAGAGAGAGCGATGGAGCGGGAGAGAGATAGCGAGAGAGACAGAGACGGAGAGGGAGAGAGATAACGCGAGAGACAGACGAAATTGGAGAGAGAACGAGAGAGAATGATCGAGAGTGAAAGAGATAGCGAGGGAGAGGGAGAGGGAGAGAGAGATAGCGAGAGAGAGAGAGAGCTAGCGAACCACTATTACTGATGAGCAAGCGAGAGCTAGCACCTGCCCTCCTCCCTTTTCAAATCATCACAACACACTATTTATTTACAAGCACACACATATCGTGAGGCAGTGCGCATCACGAGGTCACCCATGCTCACCGAGGTGTCGCTGTCTTGGTTGATCCGTCTTGCTGCATGTATACTTTTTATATAGAAAAAACAGGGCATTTAACGCATCTGCGTGTATACTTTTTATATAGAAAAAACGCAGGGCATTAACGCAGAAAAACTCAGCAATAGGGGCATTAACAGCCACCACTACTACTAAGGTATGCTGATGATACAGTCTTAATCGCTAAGAGTGAAAATGAGTTCCAAGAAATGTTGGACATTATAGTGAGAGAAAGCAAAAATAAAGGACTCAGCCTTAATAGCAAAAAGACAGAGGTAATGGTAACAACAAAGAAAAAGACATCACCTCAGTGCAAAATAAAGACAAGTGGAATAATATTGGTTATTGGTTATGGAAGGCCTCGGCATCACTGCAAACGAATTAAAATACATAATTGCTCAACTGCCCGTGCCAGTGGAATCATCCGAATTACTAACACATCTCCCAAACAAAGAAAGGTAACTGTAGTCCCCATCGTAGCAGTCTCAGCACACGCTGAATAATATTAAAACAGGTAAATGAATTTAAATATTTGGGAACTTTGTTAACCTCAGACGGAAGATGTACAAAAGGGTGAGATGCAGAATGGCTCAGGCAAAAGCAGCTTTCCAAAAAATGAGGAAGATACTATGCTCCTATAGTATTTATATATATATATATATATACAGGGTGTTTTTAAAGTCGCTGTGCAGTGAATTTCTACTCTCGAAAGAAAAACGTCACCAGAAATGCGGTTAACTAATGCGTCACACAAATTGTAAAATAAATGGTATTATTCAAATATACTTGACTGCTATCGGCGAGCTTATAATGGGTAATGTTGGTATTAACACAATAAAGTTGTGCCTAAAGCATGTGTTGAAAATGTCCACCACGGGCCTCAAGACATGTCGTGATTGGTCTTTCCATATTTGCGAAAACCTTCAGAATAATGTCTGATGATATTTGTTTAATCTTGTCTACTATTTCAGTCTTTAGGTCATTAATTGTCTGCGGATTATTTTCATAAATTTTCCCCTTCAATGCCCCCCACAGATAATAATCTGGGGGTGTTAGATCTGGTGAACGAGCATGCCAGATTCGACGTGAAATAATGCGATTTGCAAATATGCTTTCTAAATAATTGAGTGTTGTTGTGGCTGTGTGTGCTGTTGCCCCATCCTGCTGAAACCAGGATTCCATAATTTCCCGTTCTGTAAGGTGTGCTATGAACGGTTCCAGAATTAAAGTACGGTAACGTTCTGCATTTATTGTTTCATTAAAAAATATAGTTCCTATAATCCGCATACGACTTATAGCACACCACACTCTGACTTTTTGATCGTAAAGTGGCACTTGATGAAATTCATGGGGGTTTTCACTGCTCCACAGCCGATTGTTCTGACTGTTCACATAACCGGATAAATGAAATCAGGCCTCATCAGTGAAAAAAGTGACGTCAAGGATGGCAGCGCCATGTTCATAAATACAATTCTGAAACCACATGCAGTAGTTTAAACGGGATTCATAATGTCTTTCTTGGAGTTGAGACACTTCAGTTAATTTGTATGGACGATAGTGTAGTTCACTTCTTAAAACCTTGTGAACAGAACTCTTAGATATTTGCACCTGTTGAGACAAGTGGTTTAAAGATGCATTTGGACTCATTGTAATTCTGTCTTGGAGTTCCATAATTTGGTCTTGTGAAATTGAAGGTCTTCCAGATCGGTGGGTGTTTCTTTAATGACTGTACATTATTTGAAAATCTAGTTGTTCCAATTTATTTATGTAAATCACGCATCATGTACTGCTGTAGCTTGTTCCTTTTTTGGTAAAGTTAAACATATAACATCACTATTCACAAAAGGTATTCGAAATATCCACCACGTTTTAGTTGGCAAATATTGATACGTTTTTTCATATTGTCAAAAACCTTACGCAGTATGGGCTGTATAACATTATTAATGTTGTTGGCGATTGAAACCTGCAGCTCATCGAGTGTGTGGGGATTGTTTTCGTACACTTTTCCTTTCAGTTCACCCCAGAGATAGTAGTCCATGGGAGTAAGATCAGGAGACCGTGCAGGCCAAATTCCGCGAGAGATTATACGATTAGCAAAAATTTCATATAAAAATTCCAGTGATTTTACAGCAGTGTGAGCAGTTGCGCCATCTTGTTGAAACCAAGCTTTTTCAATTTCTGGCTCAGAAAGTTGGGTTACGAATCGCTCCAGTATGTTAATCCTGTATCTTTCTGAATTTATTGTGTCATAGAAGAAAATTGGGCCGATTATCCGCTGACGACTCATTGCACACCACACTCCTACTTTCTGATCGTGGAGAGGCACTGGGTGCAATGCATGTGGATTTGCATCACTCCAAAGACGATCATTCTGCCTATTCACGTACCTAGACAAATGGAACCATGCTTCATCTGTGAAGAAAGTGAAATCATGGATTTCCTCACCTTCTTGGGCTAGAAAATTCTCAAACCACATACAATAATTAATTCTGGATTGGTGATCTAATTCTTTTAATTGAGGAACGACGGAAAATTTGTACGGATGTAACTTTAATTTTTTTTTTCAGAACTCTATGAACAGTACTGCTTGATTTGTGTACTTGTTGAGCCAGCTTACACCCTATATATATATATATATATATATATATATATATATATATATATATATATATATATATATATATATATATATATATATATATATAGAATATACTATTTTTGACTTGACAATAGAAACAAGAAACAGAGTTCTTAAATGTTACGTAGAGCCAGTCTTAACATATGGATGCGAATCATGGACAATAGGACATCAGATAAGAAAATCACTGGAGTCTGTAGAAATGTGGTTTTACAGAAGAATGTTGAGAGTACCATAGACAGCTAAGAACAGTAATGAAGATGTTCTGAGAGAGGTCAAAGCAAAAAGAGAGCTAATTTCCAATATTAGGAAGAAACAATCATCATTTTTTGCCCATGTAATGAGAAGAGAACAACTGGAATATATTGTAACAACTGGAAAAATTGAGGGACAAAGAGATAGAGGGAAGCAAAGAGAAAAAATAACAGACAGCTTAAGAGAATGGCTTGGCAGAAGGTCTACAACAGAAATGATAAACAGCTGCCGAGATCGAAAGTTGTGGAGAGACATGATCACCTACGCCAGTAGGCCCGGTACTTGATTATGATGATGATGATTCCGCAATGTCGCTGTAACCGTGTACTAACAAGCAAAATGTACATTGCCGTAATAATAATGGAAATTTAGAAAAAGTGACAAACTAAAGTAGCCATGGTGACAAATTAACCGCTGTGACACGAATAAAGAACGCTGGAAAATACAAACTAAAAATAATGTAAAACAAGTTTACCAGTTTGCTAACCGGATATGACCTAACAGTTTTCACAGAATTTTAAACTGAATATAATTGCGGATCAATTAAGCCTCAATGCCTTGTTTTAGACTAAAACCAACCTTCAATGCCTTGTTTTAGACTAAAACCAACCTTCAATGCCTTGTTTTAGACTAAAACCAGACAACAGAATGACGCCTTAGTCACAAAAATGCCCTTTATTAAAAATTAACATATATTGGTGGAAGTGGGTGAGTGTAAGATTCCAAAATGCGCCTATTGGAAGATATTCAAATTCAATTAATTGATAAAAGTGTCAAGAACTTTTAATGGAATGGCGAGAGGTCGCTAATCTGGAAATTACCAACTTCCTGAGTTGAAAGTATGCACGTACAGGAAATAGTTTAGTAATTTAGGTTACCTAAGAAAACAGGAAGTGGGTAATTAAGAGCCATTGTTGAAGAGAGCTCATTGTTACAAAATATCTAGTACTAACCTCAGAAAATTCCCAAGTCATTGTTCTGAAACTCGGATACGATTATAAGGAGCCTAGTAGGCCATGTCGGTTAGCGGGGTAGAGTTCTGCCCTACCAAAGGAGGAGTAAGACGTCTCCTTTCCTCCGCTAGTCTTCTGGACACCCCTGGGCAAGGTGGAGCTCCCGTTTAGCCCCCCTATCAGGGTTATGTGAAGCCATTGGAGCAGGTGGTGGATGGTGTTGTGGGAGCAGCCGACAAGTGGTGCCGGTTATGGTCCCCACACCGCGATGGCATGCAGAGGATCTCATGTATAGAGACAATGGCTGCGATCTCCGACTAGTACAGTCACTGCCAAGAAGGAAAGGAATGGCAAACTACTTTCTTAAATTGCCTGGAATAATCATGACAAATCACAACCTTCTATTTACAGCTAACGACGTTAATGGGGGCTTCACAACCACCTCGTCCGGTAGGGAGCGTCATGTGCTACAGGTAACGCCCGATCGTCACCAAGCAACTGTATGCAAGATCAAAAATAAAGACACCAGCAATAGGAACTTGGAACATTAGATCAGCATTCCAGGCTGGAAAACTAGAAAACATCAGTCAAGAGATGAAGAGAATGAAATTGAACTATGTGAAATGAGATGGACAGGGGCAGGATTATTACAACGCGACAGTGGAAATGTAATTTACTCTGGGGGAACCACACATGAAAGAGGAGTAGGCATCATGTTAGATAGAGACAGAAGCAAAACAGTGAAAGGATTTTGGCCAGTATCAGACAGAATTCTGCTAGTAAAATTGAGTGGCAGACCAATGGATATTAACATAATTCAAGTTTATGCACCAACAAGTAATAGCGAAGAAGAAGACATTGACACTTTTTACGAGGAGGCGGCCATGTAACAGTGTAAATCCCAAGAAATAACTGTTGTATTAGGGGATTTCAATGCAAAAGTAGGAACAGCTAAAGTGCAAAATGTGACCGGGGGGGGGGGGGGGGCATGGCCTTGGCGAGACGAATGACAGAGGGGATAGATTGATAAATTGGGCAAAGACACACGGAATGATTATAAGTAACACCTGGTTCAAACAACACCCTAGGCGACTATGGACATGGCAAAGACCAGACAAAAAAGTACACAATCAAATTGATTTTATACTGGTACAGAGAAGATTTAGGAATGGGCTAACGTCTGTTAAAACAAGGCCAGGAGCAGATTGTAATAGTGACCATGTACCAGTAGTTGGAAAGATAAGAATAAAACTGCGGAAGGCACAGAAATCACCAAGAAATATTAAATTAGAACTAGATATGCTAAGAGTAGATAAACAGATGAGTGATAAGTACAGATAATAGTACAAAATAGATATAATGCTACTGAGAAAATACAGGACATCCAGGAGCAGTGGGAAATTCTCAAATAATCGATTCAGCAAACATCAAAAGAAGTAATACCAGTGACTAAAAGAATTTAACAAAAAGAAATGGATGACAGAAGAAATATTACAACTAATGGACGAAAGAAGAAAACATAAGAAAGAAGAACTAGCATACAAAATATTGCACAAAGAGATCCAAAACAAGTGCAGAGAAGCAAATGAAGGATGGTTAAAACAGAAATGTGAAGAAATAGAAAAACAACAAAAGAAAGACCCAAAATGTATGCACAATCAGTTAAATAAATTAACAGGAAGAAAAGAAGTCAAAGTTTCAGGATGTGTGAAATCAAAGGAAGGAAATATAATAATGGGACAAGAGAAGACA
Source organism: Megaustenia siamemsis (assembly GCA_032433765.1). Lineage (NCBI taxonomy): Eukaryota > Metazoa > Mollusca > Gastropoda > Stylommatophora > Ariophantidae > Megaustenia > Megaustenia siamemsis. Next base: position 47,882,852 of record JAVIAB010000059.1, on the reverse strand, counting down.
ATGGAAAGATGGACAGAATATATCAGTCAACTCTATGATGATGAAAGACCAGAATTAAACAATTCAAATGAAGACACAGGACCACCAATAATGCAGAGTGAAGTGGAGGACGCAATTCAACACATGAAAAGAGGCAAAGCTCCAGGTCCTGACAATATAACAATCGAAGAGATAAATGCATTGGGAGAGTTGGGAGTACAAGTCATAATAAAATTACTCAATGACATATATAACACTGGACACATACCCGAAGATCTACTAAAATCTATCTTTGTAGCCTTACCGAAGTAGTCAGGCGCCACTGATTGTGAAGACCATTGCACTATTAGTCTCATGAGCCATATGACTAAAATATTACCAAGAATAATCATGAGACGTGTAAGGAACAAAATAAAACCAGAAATAAGTGAGGAACAATGTGGATTTGTGGAAGGAAAGGGCACCAATAATACAATATACATCTTAAGGACATTGATAGAAAGATCTATAGAGGTAAAGAAATATCTATATATGTGCTTTATAGACTACACGAAAGCATTTGACAAAGTAAAGCATGTGGAAATAATAAATATGCTGGAGAAATTAAACATTGATGGCAAGGATCTGCGAATCATAAAAAACATGTACCTGGCAAAAAACAGCAGCTATACGAATCAACAACCAAACAAGACAATTCCAATATATAAAACAAGGAGTCAGACAAGGCTGTGTTCTGTCACCGGATTTGTTTTCACTTTACAGCGAATATATTATGAGATCAATAGTAGACAAAAAAGGAATTGAAGTCAACGGTCACAACATAAATCATTTGCGATATGCGGATGACACAGTCTTAATAGCAGAGACAGAGAACGAACTACAAGAAATGATAGACATAATAGAAGAAGAAAGCAACAAGAAAGGTCTAAGTCTGAATAGTAAGAAAACAGAAGTAATGGTTATATCGAAGAAACAATCATCACCATCATGCAGCATCAAAATAAACGAGACAAATCTGAAACAAGCACAATGTTTCAAATACCTGGGCACAATAATTACATCAGATGGGAGATGCACCACAGAAATAAAAAACAGAATAGCTCAGGCCAAAATAGCATTTCAGAAAATGAAAAATATCTTATGCAACAAATTTATGTCAATAAAAATAAGAAAGAGAGTTCATCGGTGCTATATAGAACCAATTCTGACCTATAGAAGCGAATCATGGACAGTAGACAAACAAATGAAAAGACGATTAGAGTCCACAGAGATGGGATTTCTCAGAAGAATGTTGAAAGTTCCCTGGACAGATAAAAAGACCAATGAGGAAGTTCTCAAAGAGGCCAACAAAAAAAGGGAGCTCTTAAAAAACATCAGAAAGAAGCAATCAACATTTTTCGGGCACATCATGAGAAGAGGAAAGTTGGAATACTTGGTTACAACTGGCAAAATAAAAGGAAAGAGAGATCGCGGACGACAAAGAGAGAAAATACTAGATAGCTTGGTGTCATGGCATGGAAAACAGTCAACAACAGAACTGATACAATGCACTGAAGATAGAAGATTGTGGAGGGACATGATCGCCTACGCCAACCGGCAGGGTACATGATGATGAGTAGGCCATGAGAATGAGAATTCAGGTTAACAGGTTTAAATATTAGGGGTATATTCTAGAGAACGAAAATCACAAGAGTTAGCCTCAGAGATAGCTGACATACTTAGTCTGCTAAAGGCAGCTGCAGAGACCATCGTTAGCACTCCCAGTAGCAAAAATATAGTAGTAAGCATTCAGTCAGGCTGATCGATGAGTAGAGACATTGCTGTTGGCAGTCATTTACATTAATCAGTGATCAGAGATGAAGCTGTCAGTCAAAAGATAACACTTAGAGATGCTTACAGTGAACACTTAGCTATGAGATGATCAGATCAATTATTCAAACGACACTAGACTCCCAGTTAGCAGCATTCATTCACTGAAGATTAGTAAGAACTGTTAGCCAACAGCACATCAGTAGTAATAGTAGGGATGTTTCGATGGAGAAAATCGGTGACTTTCTACTGGCGCCAGCCTCTGTTTTTTGGTCTATATTTTCTATATAACATTTTTGGCCCTGCGCCGTATAATAGGTGAAATCGGCGCCTTTCTGCTGTCATTTTATCGAAACATTTATAATATGTATCACCTATAGTGTGGAGTGTACACTAAATAAACCTATCTACACTGAACAGTAGTATAAAAATAAGCTTCCTTGAATCAGTCAAACTTATAACACGTAATCTCTCGTAGTCTACATTTAAAAATAATCTGGTACTAAATGTGGATAACGTATAAATTAACCAACCAGAGAGTGACTATGACAATATCGACTAACATCTAGGTTAACCAATCAGCAATGAGCATTAATGGGTGACAGAACAAAGAAATTACTGACATCTGGATCTCCTCTCTCTCTCTCTCTCTCACTCACCAGTTCTCTCTCCTCATTATGGTCATTCCTTCATAGCTTACTTCAGTGGTTCTATCTCTCTTTCAACATTCTCATTCAATATATAAGATGAAGAACACATCAAGTTTACATTTTTTAAAAATGCAAATATAATAGACATTTATTTCACGTAACAATAATATAAGAAAAGTAGTCTCTTCATTTCTGAGTATATTGTTCTTTCATTATACATAAACTTAATGTAAACATTTTCCAAATATTCTTGGGGTTTTTGACCACACAAGATCGAACGTGAGGGCTAATCAACTGATCGGGAAGTCATTTAAGTTAAAATAAATAAAAACTAGTGGCGGGAATGCTCTCCACCCTCCACTTAGTATTGGGTCAGTTGAACAGGGCATCGTCTATGGGATTGTGTTCTTTTAGAGAGTCGATGAATCTGGTGAAATCTCCAAGATTATTGATTAAATGGGGGAACTAAGGAAAACAGCTGTGTTATTGAGGGATGCGTGGGAGAAGCATAAATCCACAGTGTCTCTGTGACTGAGTATAAGATGATGGCCATAGTTAATTTTAAAACGGGTTATCAAACACACCCCATAGAACAACAGACCAATCTGTTGTAAATGGACGTATAGGTGAGTGGAAGAAAGTATATGAGGAAATTATCTTATTAATACTAGCATGAGTGCTTATAACTGACCAGTTTTGTTGATATACGTCGCACACATTCCCCGACAGTGTTGCTAAAGGATCATCAATCTTGTGCTTTTTACTCCCAGGCGAAGTTTCCACATCTATCTTTTGTTTGGTCGATAATGAAGGGGTAACCAGTGCTGATGGTGAAGCTGGTGTTATAGAAGCTGCCAACGGAAGAAGCTGGTGTTGTAGACGGTACCAATGGTGAACCTGATTCCTTTGCTGAATGTTTTAGTCTCATATGTTTAACTAGAGAATCAGCTTTTGTGTACGTGTGTTGACAAATGCACAAATACGCCAGATTACGTGATGTGCCACACATATATGCCGAACCATATCTTTGCGCCATTTAAACTTCTTTGGACATAATGGACACTGATATTCACCAGAAGATGAATCATTATGAGAAACCATCTGTAGAAAAACAAAACCCTTGGTCAACAATGCTTAACATACCTACTTTAAACACATTAACAAAATTAAACAATCACAATAATAGTTAAAATACTTACTTTAATTAAACAATAATTGTTTTTAAATCATATGAAAAACGATGGAATAAAACACTCAAAAAGACTCAACAATTCTTAATACACCTAGTGTAAACATATTAATAAGATTGAATAACCCTTTATCGATAATCTCTAACATATGTACGTTAAGAAAAAACAGAAAAATATTCCAACTTACAGCGTAAAATATAATCTTAACACAAACTTCTACACTGAACAGTAGTATGAAAATAATCTTCCTTGAATCAACCAAACTTATAACACGAAATCTCTCATAGTCTATGTTTAAATATAATCTGGTAACAAATGTGGATGACGAATACATTAAACAATCAGAGAGTGACTATGACAACATCAACTAACATCTATGTTAACCAATTAGCGATGAGCATTAGTATGGGAGGCGGAGCAAAGAAATGACGGACATCTGGATTAATCAATCAGAGATCAGCATTATTATTAACATGAACACTGACCTCATTTTCCACTTCAAGTGTGTCCAGTCTGTCTCATCGGTGGGGTCGAGAACTTGGGATGGTGAAATTTCATCATCCTCCGAGGTATATGTAGCGCCTGTAGGGTCATCGGTGGGGGATGATAATGTTGGTGGTGGGTTATTTGAAATCAATTTGACCCCTGATGCAGTTCCAGATGAGTTTCATGACCTGGATTTGAAATCTGAAGGCTGCAATACCGATGTTTCCTACTCCAACGAATGACAGACAACATTAAAGGTGATCATTATAGGTCCAAAAACATAGTGCCAAAGGCCAAAAAGTTATACCCAACGTCCAAAAAGAAAGTCCAATAAGTTACTAGAAAAGGTAGAATAGTTGGGTTCAAAACCCAAAAAACTTAGTCCAAAAGGCGCTTTATTTAGTTCTAACTTTTTGGCCTTTTAGTCTAAAATTTTTGAGTTTGGGAATACGATTTTGAGTATCTATCTAAGACTTTTTTGGGAGTTTTGAACCTAACTATTGTACCCTTGGGAATAACTTTTTGGACTTTGGATATACATTTTTGACCTTTGTGTCTAAGATTTAGTTTAGGGATAAGATTTTGAGTATGAAATTAACTTTTATGGGGCTTTTGAACCTGTTTTGCATTTTAGGCTAACTTTTTAGACTTTGGATATAACTTTTTGGCCTTTGAGTCTAAGATTATTGCATTTGGGGATAGGTTTTGAGTATGCATCTAAGATTTTTTTTTAATTTTGAGTCTAAATATTGTGCCTTTTGGACTAAGTTTTTGGGTTTTGAACCCAACTATTTTACTTTTTCTAGTAACTTTTTGGGTTTTGAACATAACTATTTTGCCCTTTGGACTAACTTTTTGGATGTTGGATATAACTTTTTTGGCCTTTGGCACTATGTTTTCAGACCTACAGTGATCACCTTTAATGTTGTCTGTCATTCGTTGAAGTGGGAAACATCGGTATTGCAGCCTTCAGATGTCAAATCGAGGTCATGGAACTCATCTGGTATTGCATCAGAGGTCAAATCGAGTTCAAGTAACCCACCACCCATATTATCATCCCCCAACGATGATCCTAAAGGCGCTAAATATAGCTCGGAGGATGATGACATTTCACCATCCCTAGTTCTCGACCCCACCGATGAGACAGACTCGACACACTTGAAGTGGAAAATGAAGTCAGTGTTCACGTTAATAGTAATGCATATCTCTGATTAATCCAGATGTCTGCAATTTCTTTGCTCTGCCTCCCATACTAATGCTCATCGCTAATTGGTTAACCTAGATGTTAGTTGATGTTGTCAGTCACTCTCTGATTGTTTAATGTATTTGTCATCCACATTTGTTGCCAGATTATATTTAAACATAGACTATGAGAGATTTCGTGTTATAAGTTTGGTTGATCCAAGGAAGATTATTTTCATACTACTGTTCAGTCTAGAGGTTTGTGTTGAGATTAAATTTTACGCTGTAAGTTGGAAAATTTTTCTGTTTTTCCTTAACGTACGTATGTTAGGGATTATCGATAAAGGGTTATTAAATCTTATTAATATGTTTAAACTAGGTGTATTAAGAATTGTTGAGTCTTTTTTGAGTGTATTATTCTTCCGTTTTTTTTTTCATGATAAAAAAAAATTATTATTTGATTAAAGTAAGTATTTTAACTATTATTGCGATTGTTGCTTAATTTTGTTAATGTGTTTAAAGTAGGTATGTTAAGCATTGTTGACCAAGGGTTACTTTGTTTTTCTACAGATGGTTTCTCATAATGATTTATCTTCTGGTGAATATCAGTGTCCATTATGTCCAAAGAAGTTTAAATGGCGCAAAGATATGGTTCGGCATATATGTGCAGCACATTGCCTAATCCGGCGTATTTGTGGCATTTGTCAACACACGTAAACAAGAGCTGATTCTCTAGCTGAACATATGAGACTAAAACATTCAGCAATGGTATAAGGTTCACCATTGGTACCGTAAAACATTCAGCAATGGTATAAGATTCACCATTGGTACCGTCTACAATACCAGCTTCCCCGTTGATAGCTTCTACAACACCAGCTTCCCCGTTGACAGCTTCTACAACACCAGCTTCCCCGTTGACAGCTTCTACAACACCAGCTTCACCATTAGCACTGGTTACCCTTTCATTATCGACCAAACAAAAGAAAAATGTGGAACAATCGCCTGGGAGTAAAAAGCACATGACAGATGATCCTTTAGCAACACTGCCGGGGAATGTCTGCGACGTATATCAACAAAACTGGTCAGTTATAAACACTCATGCTAGTATTAATAAGACAATTTCCACATATACTTTCTTCCACTCACCTATACGTCCATTTACAACAGATTGGTCTGTTGTTCTATGGGGTGTGTTTGACAACCCGTTTTAAAATTTACTATGGCCACCATCTTATTCTCAGACACAGAGACGCTGATGATTTATGCTTCTTCGACGCATCGCTCAATAACACAGCTATTCTAGAGATCCCCCGTTTAATCAATAATCTTGGAGATTTCACCAGATTTGTCGACTCTCAAAAAGAATACAATCCCATAGATGATGCCCTGTTAAACAGATCCGACAATAAGTGGATTGTGGAGAGCATTCCCGCCACTAGTTTTTATTTATTTTACTTACATGTCTTCCCGATCAGTTGATTAGCCCTCAGGTTCGATCTTGTGTGGTCAAAAACCTCAAGAACATTCGGAAAATGTTTACATTAAGTTTATGTATAATGAAAGAACAATATACTCAGAAATGAAGAGACTACTTTTCTTATATTATTGTTACGTGAAATAAATGTCTATTATATTTGCATTAAAAAAAAAATGTAAACTTGATGCGTTCTTCTTCTTATATATTGAATGAGTGAATGTTGAAAGAGAGATAGAACTACTGAAGTAAGCTATGAAGGAATGACCATAATGAGGAGAGAGAGAGCAGGTGAACGAGAGAGAGAGAGAGGAGATCCAGATGTCAGTAATTTCTTTCTTCCGCCTCCTATACTAATGCTCATCACTGATTGATTAACCTAAATGTTAGTCGATATTGTCACAGTCACTCTCTGATTGGTTAATTTATACGTCATCAACATTTATTACCAGATTATATTTAAATGTAGACTACGAGCGATTTCGTGTTATAAGTTTGGTTGATTCAAGGAAGCTTATTTGTATACTACTGTTCATATTAGATATTTTTATATAGTGTACACTCCATACTATAGGTGATACATTTTATAAATGTTTCGATAAAATGCAAACAGAAAGGCGTCGATTTCATCTATCGTACGGCGCGGGGCACAAAATATTGTATAGAAAAAATAGACAAAAAAACAGCGGCGGTCGTCAGCTAGCGCCATCAAAAAAGCCGCCGATTTTCGAAATATCCCTACAATTACTACTCACATTATCATAGTAATGAACATATCTACGCTCTAATAGTGAACATCACAATCAGCTCGAGCCAGAGATTAGAGCAACCAATACACTTATTTACAGCAAAGAAATCGTAATCACAGGCAGATTGATGACAAATAGATTGGTCACTATGTAATAAGTTGAAGTATACCAGTCGATGGTACACAGCGACCTAACCTACCGAAGACAGAACAGATACTTCAAGTTTGCATAGCATTAGATATTATATATTGATGCACCACAATAAACATTCTTCACTTGTGCAAGATGATTTATATTTAATGCATAAACTTGTTTAGTCTTCGGTTGGTGGAGTTGTGTTTTCTGCTAAATAGTAAGAGAGATGTTGCAACTACAACTGAGCACAGTTTTTGACACGGCTTTGATAATGCAACATAAAATAGAATAGACACGGCCACCAATGATTCAAATGAAGTCAAACTCAAGCAGTTCCCGTCAATCATTCCTTTCTATTTGATTGTTTTCTAGCTTGCCACCTTTTTCTCCAAAAATGATTGATGTTGATCCACCCAGTGGAACTGTCACTGCACAGCAATGTCTTGCTTGCTTACGGTGAAGGAGTAAGGTATGTCAAACTCTACTTACTCGGACGCAACTTCAATTCAGCTTAGAAGATCATGATCAGATCAATACCTAATCTACGATGGTAGATCGATCTATTTATATGTTATAGGCTACTCACTGGTGTGCTACAGGATCGTGCCTGACCACTCTTCCCGCCAAAGAAAAAACCCTCGGAACAACAAGTTACCATCTCAACAGAGACACTACTACACGCCACCGTCCCAACCGTGATACCAATATACGTCACCGACCAAACAGAGACACCACTATACGTCACTGTCAAACAGAAACACCGATACACGTCACCCTTCTTACCAGACACAACTACACGTCACCTTCTCACTAGAGACACCACTACTCGTCACCTTCTCATTACAGACACCACTACACGTCCCCTTCTCATTACAGACACCACTACACGTCACCTTCTCATTACAGACACCACTACACGTCCCCTTCTCATTACTGACACCACTACACGTCAGCTTCTCATTACAGACACCACTACACGTCACCTTCTCATTACAGACACCACTACACGTCCCCTTCTCACTAGAGACACAACTACACGTCACCTTTTCATTACAGACACTGTAACAGAAACGTAACAGCCTCATTTAACACAATGTAACTCTTTCATGGGACGTTACTCTTTCACCACGCCGCCCACAGTCGTCGATATGCTGCCCTCCATATGCCCATGTCAGACACAATAGGTCCGACACAGGCCCCTTGCTGTGACAGCTAAGTTGACTTCACGACGCGATATACTCTTTCACCTTGCCGCCTACAGCCGTCGATATGCTGCCCTCCATATGCCCCTGTCAGACACCCTGAGTCCGACACAGGCCCCTTGCTGTGACAGCTAAGTTGACTTGACGACGCGATATACTCTTTCCGCCCAATAAAAGCTTGATGATTTCACTTGACCTACAATGGCCGGATTGCTGATGGCGAAGTGTTCGCCGCCGTTATGAAGCAACGAACCCTGATCTTGATCAATCTTGCCTCGATTTGACCGTTACTCGTTATGACTTGTTCTTACTTGTTCTCATTGCCGATGCCAGTCTCTTACACTGTCATGATCGACAGTTTGTACTTCGTGTTGTACTGTTCCTATTTCTCCGCGACTCCCCCATGTCGTTCACTCGCTAGACCGTTGGAACAATTCAGATGCTCTTATGAACTTAACACAAGTCAAACTGTACACAAAGACATCTTTAATCAACAAGGCGCATGTCCGGATCATACATAACAGTTCACAAGATACAATACACAAATTGACATTACTAAACTCTCCAGGTTAACTATTCTGCCACAACTCAAATGTATTACTCGTGGACTGACTCTCCAGCCCCCAATGAGATTTGTATTGGGTAGGGAGTCCTTCAGGTTCAGACTTGTCGTGCTACCCCTGATAAGTATTCGCTCTCCCGCTCCCACCTCTCTCTGGATGACGTGACTTCTTCCGTCTTCCGCTAATTACTACCACAGCTATCTCTTCCCTAGTTCAGAGCGTGTCACGCCCCTATATCTCCATGGAATGTTCATAGGAAATTTCAAGGTGTGCGAGTCAACATGACCAACACAAAAGTCACTATTCATAGTATGCGCTACTCACAAGCTTATCAAGTCTCTATGGAATTCTTGCGTGAAATTACAAATGTGTGCGATCAACATGATCAACAAAAGTAAACTATTCATAGTAGAAGCTATTCACAAGCTTACCACGTTTCCCGTAACGACCCCCTTGAAGTCGTCTGCTGTTGGACAATACCACGAATCTCCACAACCTCTTAACGTGTTGAATGCACTGATTCATAATCAGTTTTCTTGCAGATAATGTAACATTAACCTTATCTTCTTCAATCAACAACTATTCTACCCTAATCATCTAACGTAGACACTTCACTAATTGGCATTCACACATCCTGGAATTCTTACAACTAAACTATCTGGCTGTCGCCCTAGACTTAACTTAACTTTTCGCCTATTAAACTACTCTCTCCTAGTCCACGGTATCGACTGAATGGACGTCTTCAGACGTCTGCACTGGACCACTGCTCGAATGCAGCTCTAAAATCTACCTCCGTTTTACCTCGTTTCCCCACTTCCCTAAAAACAGTTCACCCAATTCATGTTTATTTGACCACTTCTCTTACAACAGTTCACCCAATTCACGCTTATTTGGCCACTTCTCTTACAGCCCTCAATATCTCCCTTTATGTTTACTAATTCCCTACTTTATCACTATAGCCCTTTCAGAAATTCATAATCACACCTGAATTAGTTTTGCGTGATAACCGCTTGTTATTTTGCTTTCAAATTTTGCATGCAATCTTAGAATATTGATGACGTTATAGAAATATTTTTTGCTCTGAGAAATTTGATCTAGTTTAAAATTTTTCTTCTTTAGGCTATATTAAATTCAACCTGTTCGAATTTGACACCATTTTATGATATATACATTAATTTGGTGCGGTCGTTCACGTAAAATAGTTTGGCCATTGCAGAAACACTAACTTCAGGAAAATCCCGTGCACAAAACTGAATTGTTATTGAACGACATGACGCGCCACGGCCTGGGCATTAATTACCGAAGGGAAGGCGTATCTTTATTAATTTTGTGAAGACTCAGTAGACAATTTGTTGACTTTAAATACCAACATTTATATCTAAATTACAATGAGTTTGAAATGCAAATTTATAACTATGCAAAAGGTTACTTTTTTACTATATCAGCACTTCCTTAGGGAATCCAAGATGGGGTATTTATAATGTGATATTCATGACCCAGAGAGAGAGACGAACGCAACTCGCGCTTGGTCTTAATAGATCGTCATTTTCTCGTTGGATTAAACAAGACTCAGAGTGCACTCATGTCAATCAAGGAAGGAAAAGGAAAGTCGACAGCTTTGACATGGATGTCATAAAACGTGAGATATTGAAAATGTTTGCTAATAATGTACTTGTTACTCTCAGGAATTTGAAATTAAAATTGCATGCAGACTGCAATATTGACATTTCTAAAAGTACTATATGGAAGATTGTGCGAGGAGCCGGCTTCACTTTCAGAAAAACTGTTGGGGGCAGGAATATTATTTGTGAAAAACCACACTTGGTTATTGCTCGAAGCAAATACATGAGACAGATCCGTGAGCGGCGGAGTGAACGGTATGATATTGTATATTTGGACGAATCATGGGTCAGCGCACACCACACCTATGCTAAAGAATGGCAGTCAGTAAATGGCAAACTCAAAAGAACAATTCCGAGCAGCAAAGGCCAGCGCATTATATTAACGCATGCTGGAAGCACTGAAAACGGCCTTGTTCATGATGCGGGACTTATTTTCCAATCAAAAAGTACCGACGGTAGGGACTACCATACTGAAATGAATGGAAACATTTTCAGGCACTGGTTGGAGAACGATCTTTTACCAATCCTGGAGAGACCTTCATGCATAGTCATGGATAATGCATCATACCACAATGTCGTATCAGAGGAAGACAAAGTGCCTACTGCATCAAATACAAAAGAGCAAATTAGGACATGGCTTGCGAATGAAAATGTCAAATTTGACGACACATATTTAAAACCCGAATTGTTACAACTTGTGAAGAATACGAATATGAAAAAGGTGTACCATGTTGACAAAATCATTGAGAAATATGGCCACACCTCTCTTCGACTCCCTGCATATCATGCGCACCTTAATCCAATCGAACTTGTCTGGGCTCACGTCAAAGGACAAGTTGCAGAACAAAACAGGACGTTTAAAACGTGTGATGTTGAAGTTCTGACACGCGAGTCTCTCTCAAAAATAGACATTCCGTTCTGGAAGAAGTGTGTTGAACATGTGCTGCGGGTAGAAGATGAGTACTGGAAACGAGATGGATTACTATTTGTCCAGCCAGTAATGATTATCAACCTCTTGGAATCGTCAGATTCGGAATGATTAAAATTAAGATGAATTCAATTCCAGCTGCAGTATACTAATTGTAAGCAATTGAATTCATGTTTGCAAATACACATAACGAACACCCACAATTAAGCACTATGTAGATAGGCCTCTGACAAGAATTGCAGTAAACTGGAAAATTTAACACGACTACTGTAAACTCTAAAATTTGAATCAACTTGTGTGATATCGTCATAAAAGATCAAAGGAATTCGCTGATGTGCAAAATCTGTTGTGTTTGTGGAATAAAAAATACCAAAATCTTTGCGTCATCAATATTCTAAGATTACATGCAAAATGTGAAACCAAAATAAAAAGCGGTTATCACGCAAAACTAATTCAGGCATGATTATGAATTTCTGAACGGACTAAAATATAGCCTGTTTCAGCCAAACCATCTTTTCTTTATACTCTGTTTCACTTATTACTCTGCTACAAGCAGTTTCACACACACCCTTTTATTCCCTGTTTCAACACCACTACACGTCACCTTCTCAATAGAGACACCACTACACGTCACCTTCTCATTACACACACCACTACACGTCACCTTCTCATTACACACACCACTACACGTCACCTTCTCACTAGAGACACAACTACATGTCACCTTTTCAATAGAGACACCAATACACGTCACCTTCTCAACACAAGACACAACTACACGTCAACTTCCAAAAAAGACATCACTACACATCATTTTCTCAACACAGACACAACTATACGTCACCAACATCATCGAGTAACATCTCCGCATCGAAAGTTGGCTACCATGGAGCGCCATTCTGCTCTGTTTCTTCCTTTGTTGGTGCAGGTTGTCATAGGCTGTCATAGGTCCATCTTTTAATGTTACTCATCCATGTTAGTCTTGGTCTGCCTCTGCCTCTTTTACCTTGTATTTTCCCCTCCAGGATTACTTTTAGTAGACTGTTGTGTCTTTTAACATGGCCCAAAAATCGCAATGATCTTGTTTGAATTATGTTTAGTAGTTCTCTTTTCATTTTTAGTTGTTTTAAGACTTCATCGTTTGTATTCTTTTCCTTCCATCCAATTCTACCTATTTTTCTATATATCCATATTTGAAAGGTTTTAATTAAACTATACATTACCTTCCCAAAAGAGACATCACTACACGCCATTTTATCAACACAGACACCACTACATGCCACCTTCTCAACAGAGACACCACTACACGTCACCTTCTCAACATACACACCATTCTTCACACTGCGGTTTTAAACAACAAACTTCCGCAAGCAAATTACGTCATGCACATTCTCCACATTTTTAACGAGAAGTAATACATTTCTATTGTTGTCATGTATGAATCAAGGATACATTTCTACTGTTCTTATGGATCCAGTACACATCTCTGTTGTTCTTATGGATCCAGTATACATCTCTGTTGTTGTTATGGATCCAGTATACATTTCTGCTGTGTTATGGATCCAGTATACATTTTTGATGCTGTTATGGATCCAGTATACATTTCTGCTGTGTTATGGATCCAGTATACATTTCTGCTGTGTTATGGATCCAGTATACATTTCGGATGCTGTTATGGATCCAGTATGCATTTCGGATGCTGTTATGGATCCAGTATACATTTTTGATGCTGTTATGGATCCAGTATACATTTTTGATGCTGTTATGGATCCAGTATACATTTCTGCTGTGTTATGGATCCAGTATATATTTCTGCTGTGTTATGGATCCAGTATACATTTCTGATGCTGTTATGGATCCAGTATACATTTCTGATGCTGTTATGGATCCAGTATACATTTCTGATGCTGTTATGGATCCAGTATACATTTCTGATGCTGTTATGGATCCAGTATACATTTCTGATGCTGTTATGGATCCAGTATACATTTCTGCTGTGTTATGGATCCAGTATACATTTCTGATGCTGTTATGGATCCAGTATACATTTCTGCTGTGTTATGGATGGATCCAGTATACATTTCTGCTGTGTTATGGATCCAGTATACATTTCTGATGCTGTTATGGATCCAGTATTCATTTCTGCCGTTCTTTTGGATCCAGTATATCTCTCTTTCGCTCTCTCTGCGATCAAGACTCAGAGTAGGATTCCAGACTCTCACATGAAGGCAGCTGTCTGTTTTAGCGAATCGATTGCCCCATATAGTTTCTCTTCCAGGGATGGGGGGGGGGGGGGGGGGGGGGGGGGGGGGGGGTGAACGTGAACCACATTGCTCTTCTCAGGTCTGTGTACTGGGGGCAATCCTGTAGAACATGTTTTGTAGTCATATTGTCCAGTGTACAGTGGCATAGGCTGGTTGTACCTATTTTGAATTTGGTGAACATGTGATTTCTCATTCTATTGTGGCCAGTGAGTAGGCGAAAGTAGTAGTGGTGGCTGTTTACCCAAACTAAAAGTGCACGTGCATGCACCAAAACGGCACCAAAGACAATGGATTTTGCACCGATACCCCACGAAACTGGCACCAAATCCGTGCAAAAGTCCGATAATCGGCTTATCTCGGTGGTCGTCGTGATGTGCGGTGGTGCGTGACGGTTTATCTCGTGGTGCGTGATCGGCTCTCGCGGGGTCTGTCGCTCGCTGGCTATGGACACCAGTGGTTCTAAAAAGGGTCGTCTCTCGCGGGCAACAACGGTTCTAAAACTTGCGCGCTCTAGGCCGTGCGGGTGGGGAAAGCCCCTTTCGATCGGCGCAGCTCGCCGTTTATCTCGGGCGACAACGGTTCTAAAAGGGGTCGTCTCTCGCGGGCAACACCGGTTCTAAAACTTGTGGGGTCGTCTCTCGCGGGGGTAGCTCGCGGGCGGGGACAACAGCGGTTATAAAAACTTGGGGCGATGTGCCTTGAATGGTCGTGTGTGTGTGTTATCGCTATCAACATCATCATCATGTGCCACCCTAAACAGCATCATCAACCCTTCATGTCCTAGCATCATCATCATGTGCCAACCCTCAACAGCATCATCAAACCTTCATGTCCTATAATCATAATACCACACAATGTATCAAACCAATTATTAGTGACACATCATCATCATGTGCCATCCTCAACAGCATCATCAATCCTTCATGTCCTATCATCATCATACCACACAAAGTATCAAACCGATTATTAGTGACACATCATCATCATGTGCCACCCTCAACAGCATCATCAACCCTTCATGTCCTATCATCATCATCATCATCATCAAGCCACACAAAGTATCAACCAGCGAAATTCTCTCTCTCTCTCTCTCTCTCTCTTTCACATTCATGGTAAAGCAAAACAAAATTCGTTCTATATTTCACAGCTTTATTATTAATACAACAAATATACAACACATATTTGAAAATATATATATATATATATTACTGTCCGGTTGTTGACTTTGGGCATACGCGGGCCCCTCGAAGCCGAAGTATCCACGGGGCGAGCAAACGATAAATGATACGGTCGTTTATGTGCTGTCTAGATGAAAAAGGCATGAGAATTCTGTTAATTTTCGCGCCACGACACTTAAGAAGTATATAATAAACATAATATAGACCGCACGTGTTGCTAAACAAATCTTGCAACACCCGCGTGTTGTAGACGAATGGAACGTGTGAGTTTTGCTCTATAAAGTTTAAAATATCCACGTGTCTGGGAGGCAAACCGTAGGAATCGAAATACTCACATTCGCCGAGACCGTTGTAAAATAGAGCCACCAGATGCTCACCGGGTTCGTGGGCAGGGTCGGTGTTTATGACAAAGGCCGCTGTCGCTGTTGGGTCGATGCTTGGCGGTAAGTGGTTTCGTGGAATGACACTAACAAGGGAACAACGTCGAACGAAAATATCCGACATCAAAAGGTTGTAAATCTCCCTCGTGTTCATATTCTTCTTTCTCTCTCCAACGGCAAAGTCTGTTAGAATCTGCCTTGTCTTGGACACCTCGAGCACCGAGTCCAACTCGGCGTAGACGATAACTTGTAGGAGAGTAGTTGTGGGAGCGGCAAACTTGAGTTCTATCGACAAGGGTCCGCTTGTGGCTAGCTCAAAATGGGAGCCGTCCAGTAGGCTGGACGAGAGGTCAAAAACCAAATAGACAGTATCCGTCCTTGAACTCTCTATAATCAACGTTATTTCCAGCGTCTTTACCAATCAGGCCCAGCAAAGGATATTTTCGACTAATAATGTCCCTCATTCACCCCAAATCGTGCGAATGTCTTCACTCTGGTTTGGATTTATTTAGTGTCTGTTTGTTTAACACATAGCGTGTTTTTTTTTAATGAAATTAATTCCCTGTTGGGTTCTAATCATTATAACTTTGCATGCAAATTTTGAATATCTTACAACAAGCGGTTAAAAAGCTATCGATTTTTAAAGTTGGGCACGAGTTATGAAACAAGCTATAGTCTGCAAGATCTCGCCGATTGTGATTGTTTATACAGAACACCAAAAAAATCCCCCATCCGTTGCGATGACCCGTACGTCGGTACTGCCGTTTGTTGATTCGCATATCGTGCTTACTTGGATTAATGTGCACAGGTAGCTAAGTATTTTTTTTTTAAGTTATACTTCAGCAGGTCGAGTGTAGCTGATAACGTCCTTGAAACACTCAGTAAGCAGGTTGGAACATAAATTAGAGCTTTTGTCCTAAGAGATAATATATAAATATGACTTTGTACCCTGCACCTGACCCTTAGAGGAGCGGCCAGTCGACCAGAACTACCACATTCATGAAGTTCTCCGCCTCCGGAAATTCCTGGAGAATGAGCGGAACAAACGGGCCTCCCTATACAAGAAATATCGCCGTAGGGCTAACATTCTAGACGGTATTGATACGGCCCTAGTCACAGCTGGGATGGGTGTTGGTGGTTTAGCACTGCTTTCAACTGTTATTGCGGTTCTTATAGCTCTAGGCCTAGAGATCGGAGCTCTTGCTTGTGGCATCGTTGGGGTGGCAAGTAAGGTGGTATCACGACAACTGATTCTCAAAGTAAAATAGCATGATGAGATTCGGGTTCTGACCGAAAGTGAGCTAAACACCATTTCCGGCCTCGTATCCACAGCATTACAGGATGGCAATATTTTAGATGTGGAATTTAAAATGGTTTTTGACGAAGTTGATAGTACCAACAGATGAAAAAAGTACGCGCCCCTGGGAAAAAAATAGACGAGGAGGCGTTAATTCAGCAAGGGCGAGAGAAAGTCCGCGCCGAAATTGCCATGCAAATGGCACGTTTCAAGTCTGCATAAGTTGCGTTTGTGGTGACACCTCTGAATTGTCGGCAAATTGTGACGCATCTGAACATCCACCACCCCCTTATACAATAACGACTGCTCCAAACATTTCGGAAAAAACTCTAAGGTGACGGATGTGAATTAAAAATTATTTATTTTTTAAACTGCAAAAGCAGGGCCGAGGACCGAACCCAATCCAGCCCTCAAAGGCCTTAGCGCCCGGGTATGCATGCCACTTAGCCTCTGAGAGTTGGATATGGTGTAGTGTGACCTCCTATAGAGGTCGAAACTGCCCCACTGAACTCAGCGAAACGAAACCTGAGAAGTCCTGAAGCATTCCAACCCGCATCTGAGATACTGTACAAGTTTTCAGTAGGAAATTGAACCCCGGGAATGGTTGGTGGTGGTTGGTTGCGTTCGCCCGATGACTAAAGTATTCTAGAGTATCGTAGTAGACTAGAATATTCCTCTTCATCATCCGCCCTTACAAGGACATAGTGGACGTGTCTGCGTTGTGTTGTGGTTTGCAGAATAACTGCTATATTTGCACCTTTCGGCCCAACACATCCGACTTCAGCACGACATTTTTGAGTACAGGGTTGTCTTCCCTCTTCGATCCCTGCACACTTGGCCAGACTAGACAGGTTAGTCTGTTACTGGAGGCCCACGGAGAGGTGGAGCAGAGTCTGGATGGTTTTGGTTCACCGATCCTGGCGCAAGCCATCAGCTATGGGTCACTGACAACTTCCAGCTCTGGTGCTGGAACCCAGGGAATGAATGCATGCATTCAATTCCCTACTGAAATGCTTATACAGCACACGATGTAGCGAAAATCACAAACCACTCAGCCATCGGTCCTGCCCGTCAAAATGTGAAAAAAATTCGGTATATATAGATAATATATAAAACATCAATACTATTTTTTGTTGTTTGAGAAGGAATGCACGAGAACAGTACATGAAGACTGTTTTTGTTGTTTGAGAATAGATTAGCACAAACGTGTAGCAAATAACATGCATTATTTTATCAGTTTTGTGTGTGTGTTTTTTTTTTATTGTTCCTGATGAAGGCCTATTGAGCCGAAACGTTGTTTAGTCTGTGTCGTCCACTTGTCGCGTAAAGCTTCTTACATACCATTTTTTTATTTTTCCTATTATTCCGGAAGTAGGCCAAAGTTTAAAACTTGTACACGAAACGTGAATTGCGAGAGCGCGGTTCTTATAATATGTCTGAGGACGCCCCAATTATCAATTTTGATATCCACTTGTGGTTTAGAGTATTTTCTTTGTTTATAATCATAGTTTAAAAACAATCAGAACGTTTAATAGGCACTTGGAACATCTGCGGATTAGGTGATAAAAGTACAGAAATAGTTGAATTTATGAAGAAAAGGAATATACAAATCTTAAGATTAGCCGACACAAGAAAGAGAGGTAAAATAATTAAAGAAATACACCATAGCTACACACTCGTCACGAGCTGAATTAACAACATGGCGGAAGTAAACAAACATGGGGTCGGTTTCATTATTGAAAGTAATACTGCCAAAAATATACTAGAAATAGATTACATCTCGGAAAGAATTATAAGTATCAAATTAGCAGAAAAAGGAGGAAATACCACTTATATTCAAATATATGCTCCATGCAACGACACATATAGTGAGGACAGCAAACAAGAATATTTTGATGAACTCTCAGCCACAATAAATAAAGTCAAAGACGCAGAGAAATTGTTTGTACTAGGAAATTTCAACGGTAGAGTAGGACAAAGGAGAACACCATGGGAATTATACCTAGGACCATTTAGTGACATTAGAACAGAGTGTAACAGTAATGGTGAACACCTACTAAATATTTGTGCAGAACATGATCTTTATATAACAAACACGTTTAATCAGCACAATCGTAACCAAATACTTACTTGGTATAAATGGAATGACAAGGACAAGGCCTCCCAAATCGATTTTATTTTGACTAGAAGACATCAAATGAGGGACATAACAGACTCAAGATCTATACCAAATGCAATATTAGATACAGATCATAAGCCTGTTTTACTATGGCAGAAAAAATGGATTAGGAAACTACAGATGACAAGACCTCAAGCACAAAGAATCGATCTAAAAGCAATAAAGAATGTAAGCATACAAAAGAAATAGAAGAATCCGTAACCAACAAATACCTAACCCAAATACAACCTACAAACATAGAAGAAGCATGGAAACAGTTTAAAGTATGTCTAATAGAGTCAACACAAGAGAAATGGAGTCTGAAAAATATATGAAAGAGCAGAAAGAAACTAACAAGATGGTGGAATGAAGTAGTAAAATCAGCAGTGAAACACAAGAAAGAAAAATATAAAACGTGGCATAAGACAAAAACAACAGAAGACTACAATCACTATAGACAAGCCAGAAATGATAGCAAAAAGATCCTAGAACAAACAAAAGCAGACTCTTGGAAAAAATTTGGTGAAGAAAATAGCAAAAACATGTAGAGAAGAACCAAGAGAATTTTTCAAAAGTGTAAAAGCAATGAGATTAAGAAATAATGATTATAACCCAAACACTATAATATACGGTAGACCAATCAGCAGCAGGAACAACATAATAATCAGATGGAGAGAATACTTTAAGGAACTATTAAATCAGGGAAATACAAACGGAAATACAGAGTTTAAACATAGGCAGTATGATGAACAGGAACCGAATATACTTAAAGCAGAAGTAGAATGGGCATTGAAACAGAATAAAAAGAACAAAGCAGCTGGTATAGATGGAATAACAACAGAAATGCTACTAGCCTGTAAGGAAACAGCTATAGATTGGCTTACTATCATATTCAATATGGCTTGGGAAGAAAGAAAAGTCCCAGACGACTGGCAAAAAGCTATCATTGTCCCATTTTGGAAGAATAAGGGAAGTAAAAGAGAGTGTAAAATGTACAGAGGAATATCCCTATTGAGTCAAGTTGGTAAAATGTTTGCTAAAATATTAGAGAGGAGAGTAAGATACATAATAGAACCTCAATTAAGTAATAATCAATTCGGATTCAGAAAAGGCAAAAGCTGTACTGATGCTATATTTACATTGAGACAACTATGTGAAAAAACAATAGAATATGACAGAAACCTAAATATAATGTTTATAGATCAGGAAAAAGCGTTTGATCGTGCGGACAGGAACAAACTTTGGCAAACTTAGATACCAACTACTAGATAATATAATGGTATTATATAACAACAGTTATATGCCGTCAGAACATCGGAAGGTCTGTCAGAATGGTTTCAGGTTACAACAGGAGTAAGACAAGGATGTGTCCTCTCACCACTCCTCTTCACCATATATATGGACAAAATAAATCAGGAAACAACCAACAATAAGGACAAATCAAATAATAATATAGAGGTAGAAAACTCCAACATCAACGAGCTACTCTTCGCAGATGACCAATGCCTAATATATGAGGATGAAAACCTGCTACAACAGCATTTAACATCTCTAGATAAAAGCTGCACAAACTACAGTATGAAAATTAACTCAGCAAAAACAGAGGCTATAAGAATAAGCAAATTAAGACATCCATTAAACATCAAGATCAAAGATAAAGAAATAAAACAAGTAGAGGAATTCAAGTATTTAGGCACAATATTCACAGAAGATGGAAAACTAGATAAAGAAATGGACATGAGAATACAAAAAGCAAATGCTGTCACATACCAGCTTTCACCATTGCTAAGACATCCAAACATTTCTATGCCAGCTAAACAACAAATGATAAATAGCATCTTCATACCAACTTTGTGCTATGAAAGTCAAACATGGACCCTTTCTAAATCACATTTAAGAAAGATCAATACATGTGAGATGCGATGCTTGAGAAAAGTAACAAACAACACAAGAAGAGATAGAATACCAAATGAAACCATAAGAAAATATAGTAGGAACAAAACCCTGCCAAGAATATATAGAACAACAACAATTTAAATGGTGTGGCCGGCCACCTGGTCAGAATGAACCTTTACCAATCACCATCAAGGGCGTTCTTCTCGAGAATGCATGGAAAAAGACTAAGAGGAAGACCAGAAGAAGATGGATAGATGCAGTGACAGAGACATGTAAGAACAAAGGAAAATCACTAATTCAGACAATTCGAGCAGCACAAGAACGACAAATGATATAAACCACGACACCTTTTAGGTATCAGTGAAAGAGAAAAGAAGAAGAAGATAATCATAGTTGTAGTCTTTTTGATATTCATATCTATTCCATATTTTTTACTTGTCATGTTTATTTCATTAAGTAATTGTTGTAGATCTTTATGATTTTCTGCTAGTAATACAGTATCATAGCATAACTTAGGTTATTGATTATCTTTCCATTAATGTTTAGGCCTGGCAGCTCTGTGATGTTTTTAAAGATTTGCTCATTGTATAGATTGAACAAGCTTGGTGATAGGATGCATCCCTGTCTTACTCCTCTTTTTATATCAATGGGTGTAGAGTTCTCTTTGTTATATTTCATTATTGCTGTATTACTCCCCGTATAAATCACATATTAGTCGTATGTCCATGTCAACTAGATGTATCTCTTTTAGACATTCTATAAGTTGTTTGTGGTGTACTCTATCACAAGCTTTGGTGTAGTCTATGAAGCAGGCATGTATTGGTATGTTTACTTCGGTGTAATTTTCGATTACTTATCTCATGTAGAATATCGCTACTTTTGTCCCACTATTTTCCTAAATCCAAATTGCTGCTCAACTTATTCAGTATTGATTTTATTTTGATTCCTTCTTTGTATAACTTTTAGCAAGACTTTTGTAACATGGCTCATTAGGCTAATTGTTCTAAAATCACTGTATTCAACTGCACCATTCCTTTTAGGCAATGCAATGAAAGTTGATGTTTTTATTTCATTTGGTATGTATCGTGTGAGGTATATGTCGTTGCATATGTCTGTAATCACGTCAATGCCAAAATCTACTAGTGCCTGTATCATCTCTATCTGTATGCTGTCAGGTCCTGCTGCTTTTCCCTTTCTCATTGTTTGTATAGCTTTTTCCACCTCAGATTTAAAATTGTATAGCCTGATGTACATTTTATAATTCGTTTCTTGTCCCTTTGATCATGAAATAGTTATGTTATATATTCCTGCCATCTATCTATTATATTTTTATTGTCTGTTAGCATTTCAGATACTCTTCGTCTTTTCAAAATTTTCTTTCTAGCAGTCTCAACCCTTGCGAAGATCTTTTTATAAAAAATTTCGCCATTTGTCTCTGTTCTGGGCAAGCAACTCAATCACACCTGATAATTACAAAAGAAAAATTAACTGTCATAGCTAAACAAATCTAAATATCACAGCTAAATTGATACTTCATAATTACAAAAGAAAAGTGAACTGTTATAGCTAAACAAATCGAAATATTACAGCTAAATTTATACTTCATGATTACAAAAGAAAAGTGAACTGTTATAGCTAAACAAATCGAAATATCACAGCTAAATTGATACTTCATAATTACAAAAGAAAAGTGAACTGTTATAGCTAAACAAATCGAAATATCACATCTAAATTGATACTTCATAATTACAAAAGAAAAGCGAACTTTCATAAAACAAATCGACAGCTCACAGCCTCAGAAACAAAACCTGGCATAACTAAACTGAACCATTATAAGAAAACAAAATGACATTTCATAACTAAACAAATTGAAACGTCACCATCGTGATCGATCTGTCATAAGATGAATAAACCTTTCCACCGTGTTCCTATTTTAGAGTAATCTTCCAAGTTCTATTCACGCTATCACTTGTAAAACTCTAACCAGCACCGTTAGAGAATTACATTTTTGGAAATACATGTAGTATCACTCTTGTCGATATTACGGAGCTCGTACATTGTGCTGAGACCTTTCTCAGTGGTCAGGCTATATAAATCTGACAACGATCTAGTGGTTCTAAATAAAAGAACAAGAACAAACGACTACAGCCCAACATTTCAACAACGACAAACTAACAAGAGTATTTGTTATGAAACCTTGCACAATAAAACGCTTGGTCAGAAAGACCTGAAGGTGCCAGCACAGCCATCACGCCGCAAACTTTTTGAAGTGTGACAGTAATTGTTGCTGTCACCAACGGGAAAAAACATTCAAATTTAAGGTAAACGTTTGGAGGGGTGAGTGTGTGTATGTACAAATTTGACCCCATTAAAACAATGTAGCAAGAAGTAGCCCAGACAGGAAAAGGTTCATTAAACGACACGGTAACTACAAGGGCACGGGTCAAATGTCAGATTACCAGTTCTCTTTCCTATTGTCGGTGTTCAAGGGTCGGGATTGTGTCCTCCATTAGCAGACCACGGTTTGGAGAACCAATATAAAAGCACGACCTATGGAAACTACACAGCATTCGAGATAAGACTGACCCTCTCGCATGCCTCTTACTCTCTCTACCATGGTTATGAAAGGCCCCGGTATCACTGCAAACGAATTAAAATCCATAATTTCTCAACCGCCCGTGCCAGTGGAATCATCCGAATTACTAACTCATCTGCTAAACAAAGAAAGGTAGCCGTAGTCTCCATGCATAGCAGTCTCAGCAAACGCCTAAAGGCATAAGGCGAAACCACACAGAAAGTGAACACAGCCAACTGTTCCTTGTCATACGATATCATCATTCATTGTAAACAACTGGAATATCGAAACACGATCAAAACGGATTGCACAGTGTGCACAGAGCACTTAACTCAGTAGCTCCTGCAACAAGCCGGACTTGGAATATGCGGAAACTGCAACAAGGAACATTTTTCATACATAGCCTTCAATGGTTCCTGCCGCCTATCCACCATATTGACCGGAAGTTCATATCCTCCTGAAAATGATGATCGTCATATTTTTTTTAAAATGTATAGCGTTTGATGATGTTAGGACATCGTTGTTGACTCCAATTCCGAACATATGAAACACAGTTTGTCGTTGGATTATTCCCGTTGCACATCAAATAACAGACCGTAAGATTTTCCTGCAAATGTGAAATTATAAACCACATATTGAAATTATAAAATCACATGTCTACCCGGAGGCGGAGACGTACCTCACAGCACCAGAGCTGAAAGTTGTCGCGACCCACAGCTGATGGCTTGCGCCAGGATCGGTGAAGCAGAATGGTCCAGACTCTGCTCCACCTCTCCGTGGTGCCTCTTTTAACAGACTAACATGTCTAGTCTGTCCAAGCGAGTAGGGATCGAAGAGGGAAGACAACCTGGTTCTCAAAAATGTTGCGCTGAAGTCGGATGTGTTGGGCCTAAAGGCGCAAATATAACAATTACACTACAAGCCACAACGCTGACGCGCCCACTTAACGTCCTTTTAAGGGCGGATGATGAAGAGGTGTACTCCTTTAGTCATCAACGCAGCAAGCAAGCAAGCATCTCTACCAATTAAGAATACAAGCATCTGTGTACAAACACATAATCCCCGGCCTTGTACATTCGTAATCCGTACACACACTCCTAATCCTGGATATACTAATCCTCTGTAGACACGCTCATAATCTTATGCAGAGGTCAATCCTAATCCTCGATATACTAATCCTCTGTAGACACGCTCATAATCATATGCAGAGGTCAATCCTAATCCTAGGTTCATACACTCACTAATTATGTACTTAAATTCCTAATACTCAGTGAAAGCTCTAAACAACACTAATAAACGCTCAGCGTTCATCATCGAGAACTAAAGAGCACCCAGCAACTCACCTTCGGCAGCTCGCCACACCCATCGTCATATTGTATGACCCACAATGAAAAAAATATCGAGCCCACAAGCTAATAATACATGATATAGGGAAAGCACATGCTGGTGAGCACACATTATCGATGGATGACATGAGCATATCACTAGCAGGAATGAAATAGTAAAATAGGTTCAACACAAGAGAAATAATGCTGACATGCTTCGTTAAACAAGATGGAGACCTCGATCGGCTTTTGTTTTGTCTCTTGAGCTACAAGTTGGTGCTGGACGCCCCCCCCCCCCCCCCCCCCCCCGGCAATAAGTCATTGAAGACAATAAAGCTGGAGAAAGATTTCATGTCCATTATTTTAATCACTGAACGACTTCATTCATTTCCGTTGAGCAATTATGGATTTCAATTCGTTTGCAGTGATGCCGAGGGCTTCAATAACCAAAAATAACCAAATTCATTTCCGTCAATAGATGTGGTTATAGTTATTTCTTCTTCTTCACCTTAATAGGTTCACAAAACCAGCAAACCGTGCCTGACCGGATCGCCTTATGACGTCATGTACGGCAACCACACAGTCCTTCTACTTTGAGATTCCAGTGGTCACTCTTCGCAGTGTGTACATGTCTCTCCCACACTTCGCAGTTATGTACATGTCTAACCCACACTTCTCAGTATGTACATGTCGCGCCCACACTTTTCAATGTGTACATGTCTCGCCCACACTTCTCAGCTGTTTCCGACGTTCATGCCAGATTGCCCCAGGATGCTTTCCTCTGAAGTTGACTACATGGCAATTTTATTAATGTTGATCATTTCTGAATTTATGACCTCCACAGCCTTCCTGTTATCGCTGTTTACCCCGCTCTTTGTTATATCCTATAAGTTGTACTTTTGTGCTGACTTTACTTGCCAAGAATGTCCTTATGCACATGAAATTATGAGCAGTGTGTATATTTCCCTTTCAGCTATTCTCCGACTTTTAGATCAATACAAAGTACTGAACATTAACACATCTTTAGTTTTAGTTTTCTTTTCCAATATCAACGTTGTTTTAACAAAGCTAGTCATAATTAATAATGTCAATAAATAAATATATATACTTCTGCTCAAGCCTGTTGTGGTTCTTTAACGTCTGACAGGCTGGTGGAAATTCTCGTTGTTAAGTGGGTATTTATCTTCCTTTTATTCGAGATTGACCTATCGGTGATAGGTCATTGTTTTTCACTGTCGTGCCAGGGAGACGGAAATGTCCATTCCGAATTGTACAAAGTCTGCAACGGTGGACGGGCGGAAGAGTCAGCAATGACCAACGGCCCAGAAAGCAAAAACAGCAAAGTGTGTGGTACACAAGAGGCATGTTCAGGACACGAAAGACGAATGTGGCTGACCACAGTGAAAGAGATTGGAGCCTCATCACGTACTAGTCCAGAGAAAGCCATGGAGAGGAATTCGAACTTATGTCGGAGGAAAGATCTTAAAATAAGTACTTGGAATGTTAGGACTCTATATCAAGAAGGGAAATTGGAAAATCTGATTCAAGAAGTAGAACGAATAAATATAGATATTTTAGGCATATCAGAGACAAGATGGAAAGAATGTGGGTACATAGAGGACGAAAAATATAGTTATATACCCAGGAAACACAACAGAACATCAAGGGGGATTGGGGGGGGGGGGGAGAAGGAATACTGATAAAAGGAGAGCTACAAAAGTATATAAGTACCCACTGGACATACAGTAATACTATCTTTACGACACATAGTACCATTGCTGGTATATGTAAAGGGGGGGGGGGGCATCGATAGAACCCGAGGTATAATGGCCGCTTGGTCAAGCAGTCGCCACGACGTGTGAGACTCAGGATTTTTATTTCACTCCCGATAGAAAAAATCCTTTCTGTCTACCGCGGGATTCGATCACCGTACGCTGGCTTTTAAGCTAGCGGAACAGTGATTTTAGCCGCACGGCCACTCGCACCTATTTAAAAAAGCCACAGAAGATGGATGCATTGCAGACAAAAAAGGAAAAATGCTAACAGACAATAAAGATATTATAGATAGATGGCAGGAATATATAACAGAACTATTTCAGGATCAAAGGGACAAGAAACCAGTTATAAAATGTACATCAGGCTATAAGATCTTAAGTGGAAAAAGCTATACAAACAATGAAAAAGGGAAAAGCAGCAGCACCTGACAGCTTACAGATAGAGATGATACAGGCACTAGAAGATTTTGGCATTGAAGTGATTACAGACATATGCAACGATATATACCACACAGGATACATACCAAATTAACTAAAAACATCAACTTTCATTGCATTGCCTAAAAAGAAAGGTGCAGTTGAATGCAGTGACTTTAGAACAATAAGCCTAATGAGCGATGGTACAAAAATCTTGCTAAAAAGTTATACATGGAAGGATTCAGAATAAAATCAATACTAAATTAGATGAGCAGCAATATGGATTTAGGAAAAATAGCGGGACAAAAGAAGCCATATTCTGCAAGAGAACATTAATCGAAAATTACACAGAAGTAAACAAACCAATATATGCCTGCTTCATAGACTACACCAAAGCTTGTGATAGAGTACACCACAAACAACTTATAGAATGCCTAAAAGAGATACATCTAGATGACATGGACATACGACTAATATGTAATCTATACTGGGAGCAAACAGCAAAAATAAAATATAACAAAGAGAACTCTACACCCATTGATATAAAAAGAGGAGTAAGACAGGGATGCATCCTAACACCAAGCTTGTTCAATCTATACACTGAGCAAATCTTTAAAAACATCATAGAGATGCCAGGCCTACAAATTAATTGAAAGATAATCAATAACCTAAGATATGCTGACGATACTGTACTACTAGCAGAAAATTATAAAGATCTACAACAATTACTTAATGAAATAAACATGACAAGTAAAAAAATATGGACTAGATATGAATATCAAAAAGACTAAAACTATGATCATAAACGAATAAAATACTCAAAACCCACAAGTGGATATCAAAATTGAAGGAATAGACCTGGAGACAGTTCAGAACTACAACTACCTTGGACATACTATAACCAGTGATGGGAAATGTACAACTGAAATAAACAAAAGAATAGGAATGGCAAAAAGTAATTTTAATTTCATGAAGAACATACTAACAGCAAAACAAATAACACCAGGGCTAAAACTAAGAATAGCTAAAACTAAGAATGTTTTCCATGTATATTTTGTCGTCTGTTGGAATTAAGCTTTTTATGACTTTAGTCTTTTCATAATTGATCTCAAGCCCAATTTTGCTAGCTATTGACTATGATAGTTCATTTGTGTTTTCCTGCATCGTTTTTATCTGACTGCTGATGAGAACTATATCATCAGCAAAGTCTACGTCCTCCAAATGGTCTCACGCCGGACTCTAGAACAATAAAAAAGGTAACAACCACCAAAATGAAATGTGTCAGAAGAATGACAGGAAACAGTTAAAGGGACAGAGTAAGAAACACTGATCTGAGGAAGAAACTCGAAATTGAACCAGCCATCGAATACATAAAGAAACAACAGATAAATTGGTTTAATAAATGAATATTATTATAGAGGGAAACTTCCGAGGCGATATCAGCTAATCAATTTAGAGAAAGAGGTATGTTTACAGCACTCGCAATACTTGCGTTGCAGACAAACACTTAGGACGAAACAGCACGAATAGTAGTTTCCAGTGGTTTAGGCTGGAGACAAATAATAATAAATGAATATTATTATAGAGGGAAACTTCCGAGGCGATAATCAGCGAATCAATTCAGAGACAGAAGACTGCAGTGCTTCAACAAGGCGTAGCTATATCATTAAATACCATACCCCTTGAATCTATGAGAAACTTCGCCTATCTCGATTCTATGGTCACAACCGATGTCTCCTTTGAAGAAGATATAAGTTCCCGAATCGGAAAGGCAGCTTCTGCATTTGGTAAACTTAAAGATAGAACATGGGCCAACACCAATTTAACACTCAGGACTAAGATTCACATTTACCAAAGTTGTGTGCTTAGTACACTTCTATGCGGATTAGAATCTTTGACTACCTTTGCAGGGCAGGAGAAAAAGTTAAACAGCTTTCATGTACGTCGCCTTCGCAAGATTATGAACGTCAAATGGCAGGACAAAGTACATAACTCTAATGTCTTACAACGAGCCAAACTCCCATCGATTATGGCAACACTTAGGATTCGTAGACTAAGGTGGCTGGGCCATGTAAGAAGAATGGTAAACAATCGTATTCCCAAACAAATATTGTATGGCGAACTTAAGGACGGAAAAAGACCAAAGGGCAGACCAGTGCTGAGATATAAGGATGTTTGAGGGCTTCCTTGATGGAATTTTTTATCAATGAAAGGAACTGGGAAAATGTGGCTGCAGATGGAGTGCAAAAATAAAAAATGGCACAGCAACTTTCGAGACAGTGCTGATATCAAATTCAGAAGACAAAAGGCGCAAGAGAAAAGAGACAAGGCCAGGTATCGCAAATACACCTTGTTCGTTCTGTGGATGGATCAGGCTGTCCGAGATTGGCAAATTCAGCCACGAGAGAAGATGTTCAGTAAAGCAGCACCCAGTATGAGACACTAATGCTTTACCAAACTACTGACTTATCATGATTGCTTGCTACCAACCGTCTGTCAAGACGCTAAAGGCCATAAAACAAATTAAAGTTCCCCTGCTGTTTACTATTAATACACTGACCTATGTTGAAAAGAGCACTCACTTAATCCAATCACACTGGTTACTAATTTGGACCATTATAACAAACTTATTATTCCAAATATAACCAATACACTCATTACTGTATAACAAACAGAATCATTATTTTATCAATCACACCCATTACCTCAATTATAAGTAAAATTCATTATTGCAAATACATGTACAACTAATATACTTATTACGTGTAACTATAATTAACGCTCATTACTTCAAGTGCAACACTCTCACTTCTTCTTTCTTCCTTCCTCATTTGCCTTTCGGCGTCGAGGGGAGATATAATTTGCGGTCTTTTGCTCTTCTGTTCGCTTCTGCTGCTGTTATGTTTCCTAGTGCTTCTAATATTCCATCGCTCCATCTTTTTCGTGGTTAACCCTTGGGTCTGGTATTCTCGCAACGTTTATTGAGGGCTTGTTGTGTTGTGTTTTGATCACTCTGCATTGTCACGTGGCCAAACCATTTTATCTGTTGTTTCTTTATATATTCTATGGCGGAGCTATTCCTAGCCTTTTTTCTCAGTTCTTAATTTCTGATCTTGTCTCTCAGGCTGTTTCTTGTCATTCGTTTAACACATTCCATCTCAGTAGAGGTTATTTTTCGTATTGATCTTGCAACTAGGGTCCAGAACTGGCATAGGTAGCACAACGATGGGATGAAGATTGTATTGTACAGTGCCCTTTTTGCCTCTAGAGTTATTTCCTTGTTGCAAAACGGGCACTGTACAATACAATCGCTCTCACTAATTCTACTATAATGTATACATTCATTAATCCAATTGTAACAGAACACTCACTTCAGCTATAACAAAACACTCCAACTATAACAAGCATACATTGCTCCCAACCATAGAGAACGTTCATTACTTCAACCATATAACTACAATGGCTTTAACATTATAACCAGTGGCACCCACTCAAATCACCCCAAACATTTTTTCATACAAACCATTTTGCTGATAATCACAACATTAATGTTTTTTTTTTTAATTAATTGTTAATTTGTATTGTAGCCAATGATAGTATGGCACGATCAATAAATCCTTACTTTCAGCACAGCACAAACAACTATCGACGTAAATGAATATGGTACAGAATGCTTGACAAATTATGTGTCTACATATGACAACAAATTTGCTTATTCCACAATTTTAAAAGTGTTAGTAATATAGAACTGTGTATTGACAGCAGCTTTAACAGGTGTGTGATTGCTGGCAGTAAAGAATCGAAATGTATGAAGGGAGGTCAAAAAGTAATGCACACCAATTTTTTTCTCGGAAACTATTCGGGCAAAATGTGTGAAATTTTCACAGATTGTAGCTGAACATCCCCTTTACACTACCTATTTTTCAACATAATCTCCGTCCAAGCGTATTGCCTTACGCCAACGCGAAACTAGGTCACGAATGCCTCGTTTGTACCAAGTTTTGTCCTGCTCGCGTAGCCATTTTTTAACTGCACGGATCACATCCTCATCATTGTCAAAGTGTGTCCCACGCAGGAATTTTTTGAGTGGTCCAAACAGATGGAAATCTGAGGGAGCCAGATCAGGGCTGTAAGAAGGATGGGGCAGTACAGTCCAACCAAATTTGTTGATTGCTTCCCGTGTTACCAGACTTGTGTGAGGGCGTGCATTGTCATGTTGAAGCAACAAATCTGCAGATGGCTTATTAGGCCGAACTCTGTGGAACCGATTTTTGAGTTTTGTCAGTGTATTGATGTAAGCTGTCGTGTTGATTGTCTCACCTCTTGTCATTACATCAACAAGAATCACACCATCAATGTCCCAGAAGACAGTGATCATCACCTTTCCGGCTGATGGAGATGTTTTGAATTTTTTTCTTTTTGGTGACTGCGGATGATGCCATTCCATTGACTGCATTTTTGTTTCAGGCTCATAATAATGTGCCCACGTTTCGTCACCGGTAACAATTTTTGACAAAAACATTTCTCCTTCAACACCGAAACGCTCCAACAATTCAGAACAGAATGTTTTCCTTTGAACTCTGTGATCATTTGTTAGGCACCGAGGAACCCATCGAGCGCAAATCTTTGAATATCCGAGAGTTTTAAAAATTGCGATTGCACTTCCCTTGCTAACTGTAAGCTGCAATGCCAATTGCTGACTAGTGATACGCCTATCCTTACGAATAATGGCATCAGCCCGGTTTAACATGTCTGTGCTGGTAGCCGAGGCAACACGTCCAGAACGTGGTAAATCATGCAGCTCCACTCGTACACTTTCTGCAGCTTTAATTCTCTGAACCCAGCGACTAACTGTGCTCCTATCGACTGCAGAACATTTGTACACTGCACACAGTCGTTTATGAATGTTTGCCACAGTTTCTTTTTTCCGCAACCAGAAATTCTATGACAATTCGCTGTTTGTAACGGACATTGTTGACAAGCTCCATTTTAACGGTTCATAGATTGCGTAATATTTATCAGAATGCTGTGCAATTTGGTGCACATAATTGGAACATGTCATATTCCAAGTGTGCAAAATTTCATATTCCTATCTTTATTATTAGCCGAGAAAAAAATTGGTGTGTATTACTTTTTGACCTCCCTACGTATATTCGAAATAACTGGTGAAATATAAGTTACTCGAGTTGCAGTAAAAGCTGTGGCAAAAGTCGAAAGTGCATCTTGTTGCTAGCAAACAAAGGCAAACTTCGAATGCCTGATTTAGCTGAATATTTCATTTCGCCTTCTACATAACAAATGAAGCGGAACATGGCAGGCAAGCAAGCAAGCTTGTGCGTGTGTATAGATAGATAGATAGATAGAGAGAGAGAGAGAGAGAGAGAGAGAGAGAGAGAGAGGTAAAAAAGAAACATCAAGGGATAATAATCAAAGAATTGTGCAAATTTCAACCAATAATCAATATTTCTTATCTCTTCTTCCCCCCCCCCCCCCCCCCACTTCATTTCGAATCTTTTCTGTGTTAGACATGCTTGGTCAGACTTTGAAGGAAAGTAGGGTCTGAAGTTGTCCATGTGGTTTGGATTTTCCCGAGCAAATCGGGAGGAACTGGTTGCACGAAGTAATGAGTGGGTATTGGAAAGTCTCCAGGAAATAATGAGCTACATATTTATAGATATGCCGACCAACTAGCGTATCAAGTAATTATAGAGACCTCTACCTAATGTTAAAGGTTAACTGTGTCCTATATAAATGGTAAATTACCCCCCTCCCCGGCTAATCCTTGACACATAGCACACATACATGAGTTATTTGTAGGTTATCATCATGTTCACAGATGCTCAGATCCCCTCCACAATCATGTCCCGCGACTGACGACTCCAGTTCTGTGTTTGTTGATAAGTTCTTTTATACGCCCACTAATCCTCTCATTTCTGGATGTACCCATCTTTATTTCATCCTAAGGAGAGACGAACATGGACTCATGGTTCTCGGAGCCTTTCCCGCATCTAGGAGGGCATTAATGACGTCTGTCTGATCTATTGGCTGCCCGTCCTCAAGGACAGCACAACTAGCCAACCTGCCCGTACTTGTATCGCCCCGGATCCTCGCATGTCCAGAGACGTAGACAAAGGTGATTCTGCATATCGCTGACTTCTGCAATGACTCAACCCATTGTCTGCGTACAGAGTCCACCTCCACTTTTCTTATCATGCTCATCGAATCACTTAGTATACAGGCATGGGTATAGTATTGTGACTCCAACCAGATGAATGCACAGGTCACTGCCATCACCTCCATCGTCATGCTAACCGTGGTCATAACGTATGCACCACTGTCGTCTTTGACTATTCTGTCCTCAGAGCGTGATGTAAATGCCCATGTACTCCTATAGTGTTATATCATGGATCCGTCTGTACAGATGACTGCATCTTCCTCGTCGGTGTTGTCCAAAATGAGGGCGTTGACCTCCGTCATGACTGGATTTTGCTTCTTGCACTTCCTGTTGTAATAGGGGAGGGGAGTATGATAGGAAAGGATGAATATGTGTAACAATTGAGTGAATGAATGAGTGAGATAAATGTGGAAAAATGTATGAGGAGAGAATGGGGAAATTAGCTTGAAATCAGCTCAGGTGGACTAAGGGATTCTCGGGATGTTAAGGGAATTCGAGAGTGCTGAGTGGCGAAAGATAAAGAATAAAGGTGAATGACAAGCTGAGAGGAGGAGAGTTGCTCATACGTCAGCCTGGTAGCAGGTGGTTCGAAGGCGGTGGCCAGTTGGCCTACCAGCCTTCGAAGATGTGGTCGTGGTTGAGTTTTGTGAGTCTATTCTTGATTGTGAGCAAGGAGCTCGTCATTTGGTGTTAAGTTACATTTCAAACTGATTGGTTACCAGACTATTATGAGGCTGTGTGAATTACCTATGGACTGACTACCGTTGTCAAAGTGAATCTTTGCAAACAGATTGGTTACCAGATTATTATGGGGCTGTGTGAATTAGTCATGGACTGACTATCGTTGTCAAAGTGAATCTTTGCAAACAGATTGGTTACCAGATTAGTATGAGGCTGTGTGAATTAGTCATGGACTGACTATCGTTGTCAAAGTGAATCTTTGCAAACAGATTGGTTACCAGATTAGTATGAGGCTGTGTGAATTAGCCATGGACTGACTATCGTTGTCAAAGTGAATCTTTGCAAACAGATTGGTTACCAGATTAGTATGAGGCTGTGTGAATTAGCCATGGACTGACTATCGTTGTCAAAGTGAATCTGTGCAAACAGATTGGTTACCAGATTAGCAAGAGGCTGTGTGAATTAGCCATGGACTGACTATCGTTGTCAAGTGAATCTGTTGAAGTCTTTTCTTGAGGAAGAGCAATGCGCTCACTAAGGTTGCGGCTTTGATGAAGAGCTGATTAAGTGACAAACTTTTGTGTATGTGTGAAGCACGAAAGTTGACAGTGGGGCAGTATCATTCTGGATTGACATTGAAATCATGTCCTTTGAACTGTGTATGATTACGGGAGTGCGAGAGAAATGTCAACTTATTAGTGAATTGTTATGAACAAGGGATCTTAGTGAGCAATTCGGAGCGAGTGAAGGGCTTGCTGAGGACGCTTTCAGATTGCCTGAAACTGAACCTTTGTATTAATATTTATGTGTGAGCCAGTGTTGACTTGTGGATGTACTATAATGAACAGGCCAGTCCGTCAGTTTAATTGGAGCGAGCGGAGGCGCTTGCATATGTTAAATTTGTGAGTGTCTGAGGTGATCGTCATTTGTGTCTGCTCGAGTTGTCAAGGGGACAGGTTTTAATCAGAAATAAAAGCGAGGCTATTTTATGAACATATTGTCCTGTTACTTGGATTGAGTCAGTGTGATGATTAACTCGGGTGTGGCGATTATAGGACAACGGTTGGCTGAGCCGACGACAGGTTGGAGGTCTGCATGAACTATCGTTAAGATACTGCGTGAAGTACTACAGTACTACTAGGGGATGCTAAGGCAGGCCGGCCGTAGTGTCCAGAACCAGTCCTAAGCAGCGGGTTTGGTGGTGATCCGGGAAGCCAGGATTCCAGAAATCGACGCTAATCATAAAGTGGGCGTCAGCTATGTGGATGCCAACAGACACTCAATACATCAACTAAACAATACGGCGCGTCAGAATCTAAAAAGGAGCTACCATTAGTACGATGACCCGCCGTACGAACTGAAAAGAATCACGACACTGTCCAGTGTGACAATATGAGAGAACATGCCCTGAATTACGTAGGCATAGGTATCCACTCCTCGCAAGTGTTGATATTTTAAGCCCTCACATACGTTTGCATCTGCGCGGTCCACCTATTATTTGCCTCTGTTTAGCCTGTCACTTTTTCCTGTATTCAGCTCCTAGTGCAATGGATGCTCTTTATCTGCACTTACCTTAAGGTATGTCGCGCACTCCTGATCTTAATCCTGTCATTCATATTTGGAAACTCAAGAAGACGTCATTTGGACTGCTACACAGGGAGTTTCTCTCGTACACCGCAAGATAATTAGCATCGTTTCATTTTGTACTTTCTCTAAACCTGTCAATATGTGTAATACTGACAGCTAGGATTTGCTAGGGTATACTCAATGGGTGCGATGACCAGTCCCTGAAAAAGTGAGATTACAGTGAGTTTAAAATAAATTGAACGAAAAAGAAACCAGTAAAGGGACACAATGTGGGGAAATGTACCCATCAGTACAATAACAGATAATGTGGTTGTAACACGTAATTGGTAGTCTAGGAGTTAGACGCAGATCTCTGGACAAGAAGGTCACGGGTTCGAATTCTAAAACAGGTCATGAGAACTTGTCACTTCGAGACTGGTTTCTTCCCCTGCTCTCTGTGTGATCAGATGTCTAGCCCTCTTGGATAAGCGGGAAAAAAAAACAAAAGCCAATGATCGTTGCCCTGGCAAAATTGATAAGCTACCCTTCTACCCATCAAAACTCCCGACGTTTAAAAATAAAAGTGAGAGTGCCGCTTAAGTCGGAGATTAGCTGCATCACGCAAAACTCAATCCCTCGAGGACTTCCCTTCAGATATAAAGCTGGCGTACTGTAACAACAATCAAAAAGTTCAGGTCACGCTTTTCATTTTTCAGAGAAAGTCTCTCGTACCAATTTTCAGATGCAGGGTTGGCTCAAGACATCCAACAATACCAAGGGTAGAAGCAGCCTGCAACTTCAGGATTAGGATAGTGTCAGGATCAGTGAATCAAAACTTAACAAGATCCCACTACAAGTTTGGGCGGTAGGCCTGAAAACAAACCAACCAGCGAGCAAGTAGGGATTGAAAATGGGAGGCCTCTCGACACCCAGAAACACCTTGTTAAAGTCGGACCTGTTGAACTGAAAGACGCAAAATATCCTAGCTTGCTGTAAACGACAGCACAACGTATCTACGTCCATTTAACGACCTTCTAAGGTCGGACAATAGAGTCGGTAGCGTTCAGCAAATGTACAAGCGGAACGAAAATATTCAGCAACTTGAAAGCTTGTCATAAGGAAGTGCGCAACAATTTCAAGTTACTACGGTATGGTTCAGACAAACACGGTGATCTATAGTTTCACTACTAAGGCCTGCGGGGCTTACACACATAGATGACTGTGGACAAATAATACTTTACTAAAAAAAAAAAAAAACAGGGGTGCATTTGCAGTACTTCCCTCCCTGGTTTAAAAAAAAAAAATAAGCGTTACTATTTAGTGAAGATAAATACAAATATAATGTAAATGGAAGTAAAATAGCGCGTAGCAATACAAAAAAAGGTGAAATGCACAATCTCTCGTCTAAATCTGAAAGTGGCATTTTAGCGTCACTCATAGAAATCTTAAAAGATGAAGATGTCTTGAGTGTACTACATTCCTACAACTAATATTTGATTAAAAGTGACTTCAAATATACGCATGTATATTTTTGTGGCTTAATTAACGTCAGTGTTACGAAGCCCGCGGTAGACAGAAAGGATTTTTTCTATAGGGGGTGAAATAAAAATCCTGAGTCGCACACGTCGTGGCGACTGCTTGACCAAGCGGCCTTTATCCTTCTGGTTCTATCGTTGCCCCCCGACATACACCAGCAATGGCCTTTATGTGTCGTAAAGATAGTTACCGATAATTAATATAGTATGGCTTATGAGAAGAACTCTATGTGGTGTGAAATATTTTTTTTCAACACAAAATGTCTCAATTTAATATATTAAGCTTATATTTATATTCAACGTCAATGTAATAGAAGAATCATATATAAGTCACATAGGGGACATGGGCGCATTAGTAAGACAATATAATATTCGAGACAAATAGTTGCGACTTGACAAGATTAGATGGAAGAAATCAAATCTCCTGTTTCACAGAAAAGCATTTTGTTTGTGGGTATGATGTATGTACCTGTACATACAATTCTATATTGATTCTATGAAGCAGCACAGATCTATGTACATACAATTCTATATTACCTCTATGGACATGCCTATGTACACACAATTCTATATTCACTCTATGGACATGAAGGGGCACACGGCAGTGTACACACAATTCTTCATCTACCAAAAGCAACAGAGCATTTATCATTACCGGTTTGCTCGATAAACTATAGGACTATAGCTCAAACTATGATCATAAACAAATAAAATACTCAAAGCCCACAAGTGGATATATAAATTTAAGGAATAGACCTGGAGACTGTTCAGAACTACAACTACCTTGGACATACTAAAACCAGTGATGGAAAATGTACAAATGAAATAAACAAAAGAATAGGAATGGCAAAAGGTAATTTTAATGTCATGAAGAACATACTAACATCAACACAAATAACACCAGGGCTAAAACTAAGATAACAATAAAGTTACACAAAGTTTAGTATTTCGAGCGGGATTGGGTGTTTTTTTTTTTTATATAATTTTTTTTTTTTTTTTTGGGGGGGGGGGGGGGAGATAATAGTTGATCAATTGTGATTATCGGATTACAACAGACGTGGATTAGACTACACAAATACAGACACTATCTATTTCACATCTAAAATAGGGTTGACTGGGAAATCAACATCGACGAACGATCAAGTGAACTTTCTTGATGAGTTATCTATGCACAGACCTAGTAGTTCGATCAATTGAACTTTGTTGGTGAGTTATCTATGCACAGACCTACTATTTTGGAAATAAATAATTCAGGACTGACCCTATGTAGAACACGACAGGAAACTATGTTATTAAAACTAATAGTGTCTAGTGAATGACCTCAAGAACGACAAAGAACAAATGTCTACGTGTGTTGAGTTATTGTTCTTGCACTTGTTTTTCCTTCTCCGATCATCTTGAAAAGAATGTTTGTTTACATTGTGCCGTATTTTACGAGATTGCGCCCATTGGTAAGAACATCACTTCGATGCGGTGCTCTTTTTTTTCATATCGAAATTGCAATCCATTATCGATCCCACTTCATCTCGACAGATTAATCAGTTTGTTTTTTGACAGCCTCAAGTTTTAGTCGCCGATATCCCCAAGCTATAATTCGCCGCCAGTCTCAAGCTGTGAGGCCATATACCCTCAAGATGTCTTGCGCGGACTTCCCCGCTTTTTGTAACCATGTATGACAAGCAAATGTATATAACAGCACTAATGATACAATTTTAGATAAAGTTTAGATAATGTGACAGACAAACTTTAGTAGCCATGTTGACAAATTAGCCGCTGTATCACGAATAAAGAACGCTGGAAAATACTAATTAAAATTCCGTAAAACAAGTTTACTAGTTTGCTAACCGGATATGATTTAACAGTTTTTAGAGAATTTTGAACTGAATATAAATGCGGATCAATTAAGCTTTAATGCCTTGTTTTAGACTAAAACCAGACAGAGTGACGCCTTAGGTACAAAAATGCCCTTTATTAAAAATTAACACAAATTGGTGGAAGTGGGTGAGTGTAAGATTCCAAAATGCGCCTATTGGAAGATATTCAAATTCAATTAATTGATAAAAGTGTCAAGAACTTTTAATGGAATGGCGAGAGGTCGCTAACCTGGAAATTACCAACTTCCTGAGTTGAAAGTATGCACGTACAGGAAATAGTTTAGTAATTTAGGTTACCTAAGAAAACAGGAAGTGGGTAATTAAGAGCCATTGTTGAAGAGAGGTCATTGTTACGAAATTAGTAGTACTAACACCAGAAAATTCAGAAAGTCATTGGTCCGAAATTTAGTTATCAGTTTTGTCAAAATATTAGAGAGTATATATAACAGAAAAAGAAAATCACAAGCGAGTTAGCCTCAGATATAGAAGAGAAACCGTAGTCAGCCATAGATATAAACAAAAATTCAAGATTGACACTTCACCCATACGTAGATGTGGAGAAGCGCTCCACACTGCTGAACACATACTTCACAGCTTTATTGAATATATAGCAGACTGAGACTCATTGGTACATAAATATAATAATACAGACAAAAGTATATGTGCGTCTGCAAAAACTTTTTTTTAAAACTAATTAAATAAAATTTATTGAAGAATCGACGTTGCAAATATAGACAAAATACTTCAGAAAAGAAAGAATATGGAAAAAAAAGACAAAATGAAAAAAGTCACCAGGCAGTGAGTGATGAGTGTCTACTGAAATGATTAAGAACTTGGGAACTGCATCTAAAGCAAAACTACTTTATATCTACAATATTTGCTGCATCACAGGTAGAGTGCCACAGGTATGGAGAGAAGCTATTATAATACCATTACTAAAGCCAGGAAAAGATGGTTCAACGACATCCAGTTTTAGACCAATCAGCTTTACAAGCTGTTTGTGTAAAACATATATATGACCTTCGGCGTCTTGACAAACGGTTGGTAGCAAGCAATCATGACAAGTCAGTAGTTTGGTAAAGCATTATTGTCTCATACTGGGTGCTGCTTTACTGAACATCTTTTCTCGTGGCTGAATTTGCCAACCCTGGACAGACAGATCATTTCAGAACGAGCAAGGTGTACCCGCGGTACCCGGTCTTGTCTCCTTTCTCTTGCGCATTTTGTCTTCTGAATTTGATATCAGCACTGTCTCGAAAGTTGCTGTGCCATTTTTTATGTTTGTTCTCCATGTGCTACGATCCTCAGCCACATTTTCCCAGTTCCTTTCACTTATAGAAAATTCCCTCAAGGAAGCCCTGCAAACATCCTTATATCTCAGCACTGGTCTGCCCTTTGGTCTCTTTCCGTCCTTAAGTTCGCCAAACAATATTTGTTTGGGAATACGATTGTTTGGGAATACGATTGTTTGCCTTTCTACTTACATGAATGTGTAAAACAATGGAACTCAATCAATGGAAATCAATCTCAGACTGCAATGGTACATGGAAAGTGAAAGCCTCCTTGTCTCACAGCAAGCAGGCTTTAGACTATACTCAACTGAAGATCAGCCAACCTATCATTCCCAGGAAATTGAGGATGCGTTCCAAGAAAAGAAACGGGTACTAGCAGTATGGTATAGACCTAAAGAAAGCACTTGCTAAGGTATGGATAGAAGAGCTCTTGAAAAAAAAAAAAACAGAAATTACGGAGTAAATGTCAGGATGTACAAATGAGTGAAAACATACCTGCATAATAGGAAAGCTAGAGTGCAACTGGATGGCCTTAAGAAGTTCCTACTGGTCGAACACTCGACAAGGAGGAGCAGATTAGTATACATCGATACAGCGTAAAACAATCACTCTCAGTTTCTTGGGTGAAGAAAAGCCACAAGATCTATGGTTTCGTGCGTTTAGATATGGATCAGCACAGAATGCAGTACATAATATGGGAGCAGTAGCATACATAGAGTACCCAGATAACACTAGTGATGTTAATAAAAAAGCAACAGGGAAATAATGTACAAATTACGATGCAGAAATCCAAACAATAAAGTTGACAATAGAAAAACTGCTGAACAGTAATCTTAGCCCACAGCCTGTAGTATTTTTGACAGATGCAAGATCATCACTTTAGACACTACAGTCCAGAAAATTGCCACATCTACAGACCGTATTGCACTGCAGTGGATCCCATCTCACTGTGAAATACCAGGAAACGAGAGAGCAGATCAGCTGGCAAAGGAAGGCGCAACGGGCATACAACTAAATGCACCAATTACATATCATCAGAAGAAACAGATAATCAAATTAATCAGAAAACCACAAGCCCCAAATCAGGATGCCTTTCATAATATGAATAGATGGGAACAAGTAATCACACATCAGAAAAAAAGTAATCACACATCAGAAAAAAGACACAAGCGACTCCACGGTCACATGTATATAAAATTAAATATCGGCACCTCAACTACATGTGGACAGATGCCCCAGACTGTTCTGAATATAGCAGACTGAGGAAAATTCATTGACCCATAGAAACAACACGACAGACAAAACTTTATAGGCCATTATAAGAATTACAAAAACCAGTAAAATGTATACAGGAAACAACATTTAAGAATTTATTTTCATTGTTTTTTTTTATTTTATTTTATTGTTTCTACAATAGAGACACCTTCCCTGTGTAGCAATAAAGTATCTTCTAGACTTTCCAACCATGGATGACAAGATCAAGATCTGGAGGGCACGAGCATACCTGAAGATAAGAGCAGATAAAGAGCATCCATTGCATCATGACCTCAACACAGGGAAGTATCAGGCTAAAAAGAGGCAAATCATGGGTAGGCCGAGCGGAAGATGTCATTTAACAGGTATGTGGGCTTACAAATATCAACGCTGGTGAGGAGTCGATAACGGTGACTACGTCATTCAGGAGAACATTCTCGTGTATTGTCACACTCGACAGAAAATTTAGGGAGCAGGACTCAGTCGTGGTCAATGCGGA
Organism: Megaustenia siamemsis; assembly: GCA_032433765.1. Taxonomy (NCBI): domain Eukaryota; kingdom Metazoa; phylum Mollusca; class Gastropoda; order Stylommatophora; family Ariophantidae; genus Megaustenia; species Megaustenia siamemsis. The sequence continues at coordinate 47,840,742 of JAVIAB010000059.1, read as the reverse complement.
GGTCAACGCATCTGGGATAACACCGACGAGAAAGATGCAGTCATCTATACAGACCGATCTGTAATACGACACCAAAGAAGTGCATGGGCATTTACAGCATGCTCTGCGGGCAGAATAGTCAAGGAAGACAGTGGTGCATATGTTTTGACCACGAGTAGCATGACGATGAAGGTGATGGCAGTGACCATGGCGGTCATCGGGTTAGAGTCACAAGACCATACCCACGCCTGTATACTGAGTGATTCGTTGAGCCTGATAAGAAAAGTGGAGGCGGGATCTGTACGTATGCAATGGGTAGTCATTGCAGAAGTCAAAAATACATAAGGTCACATATGTCTATGTCCCAGGACACACAGTAGTACGAGGAAATGAAAGAGCGGAGAGGTTGGCTAGCTGCGCTATTATTGAGGACGGTCAGCCAATGAATCATGCGGACCTCATTAATGCTCTCCGGGAAGTGGGAAGGACACAGGACTTCGACAACCATGAGTCCACGTCACTCCTTCGGATGAAAGAGATGGGAGTTAGGATGGGCACAGCCAGAAACCAGAAACTTGGGCGTGTATGAAGACTAATTAATCAACACAGAACTGGTGTCGTCAGTCGCTGGACACTGCAAGACCTTGCTGCGGAGGGGATCTGAGCACCTATGGACATGTTCGGAGTGCAATGATGATGACCCGCTAATAACTCAATACCTCAATAACATTTCAGATATAGACAATACTTCATGGGATAGACAGATTAGATAAGATTAGATTAAATTAGACAGACAGAATTAGATAGATAAGACAGACAGCAGACAGACAGAAAAAAAATGTTCCAGATATCTATTGTTTAAATTCAATTACCTTTTGTCTACCCTCTGCTCGGACAAGTTCTTAGTTAGGCTTGTCATTAGGGACCAAGCTTCCAGGTTTGTATTCAAAGATCGTGGAGTACAAAATTAAGAAAACAAAACCAAAAACGATAACACTCGAACCTGGCGGAATTCAGAATCGGACATTAGGTAGGTGACAAAGCTTCATCATGAATACACGGTGTGCAGATACGTTTCGTTGTTAAGTATGTAGGGCCTTTTCTCAAACTTGGCAGAGATCCTCAACAGCTAAGTATGTAGGGCCTTTTCTCAAACTTGGCAGAGATCCTCAACAGCTAAGTATGTAGGGCCTTTTTTCACACTTGACAGAGATCCTCAACAGCTAAGTATGTAGGGCCTTTTCTCAAATTTGGCAGAGATCCTCAACAGCTAAGTAACTAATGAATTATTCACGATTTCAAAATGTCTCTGGCAAATAGAGCCCGCTATCATTAACAGCCCAAATTTGGGAGAGGTCGCCGATGACGGGACAAACCTTGATAACATGGGCAGAGCGCTTAGTTACACAATTTACATTATCTATACTGGTGTCTACGAAAGGTTTCAACCAATCTGGGCATGTGTGGTCTACAGGTAACGCCCGTAACGTCGGCCTATGGAAACAAAATGGTCCCGGATTCGAATCACGCCACAGGCGGCAGGAATTTGTATATTCGAATCCGTGGTTCCTGCGTGGCTTTACTTTCTTCCGGTCTCTGAGTAGTGAGATCCAAAGTCTTAGCCCTACCTCAGAGAAAAACAGGATGTTCCATTTATACGGCGTTCTTTAAGGAACCTTGCCCGTTAAAAGTCGAAAAGAGCAAGCCAAAAGGTCGCTGCTCGGACAGCATTGTTAGAAATTTATCAAAAATGGATCCCAGAAAGTAAAGCTGAATTCAAGCACGTGGGACTGGCACGGAGGTTCTCGGTATCTCGTGGAGAAGATTGAATTACCCATTTATGTGTCCTGGGTGCAATGATGATGGTCCTAAAATAACAGAAGTTTCGATCAAAGCAGAACGCGGTTCACAAAAATAGAAACAAAAATTAATAGTGTGGGCATAGACATGACCACGGGCAACACGACACAAATTCTTGACTGATTTGTCGGTCTATGAGATCACAAGGTATCCAGGCTGATGGCTAATTTGTCAATCTATGGAATCCCATAGCATCCAAGCCGCTGGCTAATTTGTTAGTTTATGACCAAGAAAGGACGAAGAAAAAGCTGTCACTCAACCTCTGACCTTGACGATACCAATAATAGGTAGACTTTACTACTTCTATGCCTCAGTAAACCCTTGAGATGAACCAGATTGTTGCATTTCTTGATAGAAAGAGCAATTTCATCACGTTTGAGAACTGGACTTTCACAAATCTGTCATGTAGTTCTTCACTTCCGTTTCTTCATCCAACAACATAAAGTGATCGTTTGACAGTAAACAATGGTAAAAGGAACCAGTCAAGAGTGTTATAATTTCATAGAATGTGCTGAGGAGAAATCACATTTATTTTAGCATTTAGTAGGAACTACACAAAACCAAGAGGAGATTGCGTGCAGACTACGGAGCTGGGTAGATTATGTAAAGGTAAAAGGTAAAGTACGAGACTTGAACCGGCGTCTTAGCACGCGAGTATATACCCATATGTGCTCGGCCGCCTATCCAGAAATGTTCGGATATTTCTGTATAGTGTAGCCTCAAGCATCGAATAATTAGATTATGTAACTAGAAGAAATGATTCAGTATCAATCACAAGAACTCGTAAGCAGTAAACTGTGGGCAGAAGTGAAGGAGATGCGCACCAACAGATATTAATAGTGTAATCCAGACCTAGGACACCCTATGAACAAAAATGAAGAACTTTACAAGGCACTGCATGACATGACGTAACGAACGTATGTCGGCATGTGACCAAGAAAAGACTAGCAAGAGGATACATAATGAATAAACAACATTTCATGTACTTTAAAAGACGTTCAAGACAGGTTCAATAAATAGATAATAGTATTATAACGAGCAGACATATTTGTCTAATAGATCCAATACGAGGATACAGTCGAAACGAGTTGGCTAAAATGGTTGTTAGAGACTGCTCTAATTTGGCATCCATGCAAGTGGATTTGAACAACTCAGGGGAACTGTCTAAATATAGCTATAGGCACGCATACATTTATATCCGGTGCCCCGTGCTGGCTCAGATACAGTACGGTACTGCTAACAAGCCAATTACCATGACATGTTACTTCTGCCGGCAACTTGCTTTACATTGTTTATATTTTTTCTAACTTCTTTCCGTGAGATTCTCAATACTTTTCTTTTCTAGCACCACGGTATATTTTGACTCTTCTTCTTCTAGATATACTGTGTCACTAGTTTACTGCCAGCTGGTATATCTGCGGCACTCGGCCCGAAATAGCTTAACAATTGTGCCCGGGCAACGACAATTTAAGCCAAATCGTTTCATCCTCCTACTGGATCTATTAGACAAATATTTCTACAAGTTATAGTACTATTATCTATTGATTGCTTCTGTACCAGTTGAGTGGGTTTTTCTTGCAAGCGTAATTAAACCACCTTGTGGCGGCCATTGTGAATCGACAAGCTAATGACTCATACAATTTGCTTCGATATAATTTGTAATAATTTAAGCAATTTGTTAAAATGCAATATTCAATATACAACAATTTTCTTAAATGCAATATTCAATATAAAGCAATTTGCTTAAATGTAATATTTAGTATAAAGTAATTTATTTAAACATAACAGACGTTTGTAAAAGATATAGTCCCACTAAATGTTTGTGTCAGATTATCCAGCGTTTATTATTCTAACTTTATTTCTAGTATTAAAAGAAACCTATTAGTGATGTCAGAATATCTTTCCTCAAATGGTTGAATGCATGATATATCCAAGTATCACACTTTCATCTGAAACAGCACCATTGTGAACAACTCTTGCGGTCACCTGTTGCCGACTTTTACCACGTAACAGAATGCAATGATGACTTTCAACATCAGATGGATGTATCAAATATTGGTTAAATGTTATTTATTATATTGTATACTGCAAATGAAAGTGAACAACTTCAGATCTTTTCACTTCTCCTTGTTCTTAAAATAACTCTATATTTTGGTGACACAGACTAATGACAATACAAGCTAGGAACCTGGACGTTGTTAATTACACAAAACCTACAGCCCCACTTAGTTCCGTGATTATGCGGCCAATTTCAAAGTAAATTAACCTTTATGTTGCTAGTTAGCCGTTGGCACATTGATTGATGGGAAAAGAAGAAAAAAAATAAAGTAATGATACTAAAAACACCTGAATAGGACAACAATATAGACTACCATAATAAGAAGTGGCACCAGTAACTCATGTATTATGAAAGACGGTGTTTCGATAGTAAGTTAAAATCTCACTACTGAGCACTCGGCGTGTTTTGGTAAAATGGTAAACAGCTACCAATTAACATATCCCCAGCACTACTGCACATATGCCACCGGTGTGTTGGTAACACGGATTACAGCCACAAATGAAACAAATAGATACATTACTATCGTCATTGTACATGTTTTGGAAAAGCAAGCCCTACCTAAACTGCCAATACTTCCATACAGCTACCCCGTCAACCAACATGGGAGTAAAAGGGACCTGCTTCGTCCTGGTAGCGTACTTCCAGATATGCATGGGCTATGACGTCCCTTGATCAGCTCTACTATCGATCTGCCTTCACTGCCACAGGTGACTGCCACAATATTTCAAGGGCGTGGCTACAGAAGCGGCGCAAGCGTTAAAAACGGGGACAGAGATTTACGAATTCCAAGATAGGAGGTAACAGTAATGGGTGGAGAAAAGCTTCGTGGTTTGAATAATGTAGATTGTGGGCTAACGGAAGAAATCAGCATACACGCGCATCTTAATTAATCCACGAAAACACATAAACCTGCAAGATGACCTCGCTACATACTGGCTACGCCAAGTATAACCCATTGGTAAAACGGAGGTAATGAATATTGACAAAGAAGGCAAAACATGAACACGATGCTGATGATGTCATGACATTCTTGATTTCCTTGGTTCAGTTGCAGAAATTTAATTTTGCCCATTCTAGAGGTACTATAGCACTTACTATGCCTTCTTTATCAAGACAACTCACCACTGGTATGTTTATCTTATTTCTTTTGACGCAAGCTGTTACCCGGGAAATTATAGCATGTGTCGTGAGGTCTTGATCAACGGACGCTGCCGTTGAAGTGACATCTCGTTGATTAGCTGAAACTTCCCTATGGACATCAAGAAAGGAAATAAACAACAAAACAAGTAGACAGGATCCTATATCTAGACCATCTGGTGATATGACAACAAAAACCAGCAGCAAAACTAAACTGGAGTTGCACCAAAGCATGATCAGACTATTGGCTGGTCTTACTGAGCAAAACGCACACAATCACAGAGGTTTATTATATCGTCGTTTGTGTTAATTTCTTGCTATTCTAAGCGTGTACTTCACAACGAATACACTTTACAATCACATCATTTAATAGCCTGGTTATATTACGCGCATTATCGTCATGAACAATAAGTGTCAAGAAAACTGTAATTAGCGCAATAAGACACCAAAGCCACTACAAAGCTGACAACGTTGAATGGAGCACCGCTTACGTCAGTACAAAGTATCAGCTACTTTGGATTTACTGTCACAGTGGTCCCTCGAGAAAGAACAAAATATAGGACGAATTGGTAAGGCACATCCACGACATTAACTTAGCAGATACGGAAAAAATAAATTTGCCGGTAAAGTAGGCACTGGGTGCACTTTGCGCATGTTAAAGAACCATTGGCAGTTAAAATGGACGTCATTGGGGCGCACCAAAATGGCAGCTTATTTATATTCGAGCCATGGACTAAGCAATGTTTACTTTGAACACCACGATATCTGTTATTGCAGCGAGTTGGCAGATTTTTGAAAATGTATTCAAGGGTTTGAACATAAATGTTTGTTCATAATTCGTTAAACTTCGCTGTAGATAAAGTCTTTAATTTGATGGCTTCGTTTGTGACCTTGGTAGCTAAGGACCTAACTTGTGCAAACGGATGGCATTGGCAAGGATCATTTTGAATCTATGAAGTGGGCTCATTTTGTATTTAACTCAAAAGCATATGTGCTTTTTAACCAAAGACCTTTTTTTTTGGGGGGGGGGGGGAACTCGAGGAAGATATCCCCGATGGAAGAATAAATTGTACTATTAGTCCCATAAATGATTCGCTTCCAGAGGTTTATGATGTAAACAAAGCAGTTTTGTCATTGCAAGTGAATAATGTCCACACCTATAATCGGTCAGGATTGTGTAGCAGCAGCAGCTTTATAGCGAACACAGAAAACATCATAGGATTGTGCTGTTCTGAAACAGCTATGCCATGCTACCCTAGAATTGCCTTTAATGGGATTACTGTGACCACAAACCAATCTCCATGTGTGTGCCACATATTTACACCCCAGAAAGAAATACTGAATATAACAACATCATATGCCATTTGTGATATTAATGACCACAAACCAGGAGCCTCCTGTATGATTGATACAACTGTTGCACCAAGCACTTCGTCAGCAGAGCCAGATCTATGGAATGTTAATCTGACATTGTTCTTGAATAATGCCCAAGTTAATGAGACATCAGAATCGTGTGGCAGCAGCTACAAGAAGGGAGCAGAGAACATCAAGTTATGCTACTATAAAGGAGACTTGCCTTGCTTTCCCAGAATTGCCTTAAATGGGATCACTGTAGTTGAAAACTTCTCCTCTTGTGTAAACTACACATTCACATCCAAGAGTGAATCAGTGAAGGTCACAAAATCATATTCTCTCTGTGGTTTTACTAACTACAGGTCAGGTGGCTTCTGTTGGATTGGAAATGATAACTTACCACTGCTGTGTGTCTATATGTTTGGAATTGGAGTCATCAACGATGGACTAACATCATCAAGTGCTACGACGATCATCATTTTCGGGAGGACGCGAACTTCCATGGTGTATGGTGGATAGGCGGCAGGAACCATTGAAGGCTATGTCTGAAAAGTATTCCTTCTTGCAGTTTCCTCATATTCCAAGTCCGGCTTGTTGCAGGAGCTACTGAGTTAAGTGCTCTGTGCACACCGTGAGCTGTGTGTCTCATCCGTTTTGATCCTGTTTCGATATCCCGCTTGTTTACGATGAATGATGATATCGTATGACAGGGAACAGTTGGCTGTGTTCACTTTCTGCGCGGTTTCGCCTTATGTCTTTTGGCGTGTGCTGAGACTGCTACGATGGGGACTACAGTTACCTTTCTTTGTTTGGGAGATGTGTTAGTAATTCGGATGATTCCACTGGCACGGGCGGTTGAGCAATTATGGATTTTAATTCGTTTGCAGTGATACCGAGGCCTTCCATAACCAATAACCAATGGCAGTTAAAATTCGAAAAGAATATGCTAAAATATGGCCACTGCTCGAGCAAACATTTTATTAAAATATAGATCTACCCAAGTACCCACCATCTAATTTTTCTTTTAATATCTTGACCGGCGCTATGACGTTTGAGCATCTGAGCTGAAACTATATCAAGTGCTTTCACAAAAAGGGAGCAAGCACAGCATTAGACAAACGACAATACATATTGTGCTTAATACGTGTACATAAAGGATCTCATCAATAAGAAACTCTTCTCTTCTCTCGGTTCAATGTATTTGCAAATGTGTACACGTGATGGTGGGGGCAATACACAAAACACGATTCTCGCATTTTCATTCTCAGCATTAATGTTCATTTATCAAATATTTGTTTATACCGTGTACTGAATTCGCTCGTCGATTACTAATCGTCTTTTGTCGGCAAATGTAATAGCGACGTGTTCAGTATAACGCCAGGCCAACGTCATCACATTTGGAAACTGAACCAAAGCCACTGTGAGAACACAGCGAACCGAGAAACTCAAACTGAAAGCTGTATTTGATCTTGCACCTTGCAGCTCCTCGCAGAGCAAAGGGACCATGCTCTGCCAACGAGCTCAGTTCTTCCCCCCCCCCCTTTCCTCTAACGTGCAGCCTTCTGTCTCTACAGCTTTTCTCAATGTATCCTTGGGCCACCCAACTCTCCTAGTTCCTCTGTAGATTCTAGTTCATTTACTTCCATTATTGCTTAGTGGACTTTGGATAATGTGGACAACCTATCCTCGTTTCCTTTTCTTGATCTCCGTTCCTATTGCCAACTGTGAAGTTCTTTCACAAAAGATTTTCATCTGTAATGTTATTTAGTCATATAATACTGAGAAGCTGGGAAGCTTCTTTTTATGAAAAGATTAGTCTGAAACCTGTGCTTACCTGTGTCGATGATATCAGAAAGTTCTGGATCACGTCAAGCACTTCTCGTTGAAGAAAATCCAACTTTAGCATCTAAAACAGAAAGAAAACAAATAAAGGTGATACAAACAAATGCACATCCAGGAGAATAAATGAGTCATGAGATTCGCGAAGGCTTTCTGTAACAGAAGACATGAGGTGGACATGACGGGAAGTGAACGGGTAATTGCGTCTGGCATCACACACGGCTCGCAGTGAAAGTCACGTCAAGGAACTCTAGCTCGAAGTCTGGGCCAAAAGGGCATACCAGGTTGAACTTTTACATTAAAAGTTAAACGAATTCCGAGATGTACAAGAAGAAAGGTGTACGAATACCGGGGTCTTACTGTACTGTAAAAATCAATGAGAATCAATATCAGGGGAATGATGCTAAGGTTATAAGCACTAGCCACATAACGAGACAAATAAAAAAAACGACAAGAGTGGAACTATAAACTCTGGGCACCAAAATATGAAAATAATTTGATAAGCCAGAGACCAATAGCGAGTAGTTTAAGCTAAAAATAGACAGTCAGGTACGCAATCTCGCATATTTGTAAATAAATCCACATAAGGAAGAGAATGAAACATTTGATATATGTGAGTACATTTTCAAAGAGTTAGAAATAGCATATACTGTCAATGGTAAACGATCTTTGGTAGTGAGTCGCAACACCAACAAATATTAATGTAGTCATTACCATCAAGTAGATTTACTGAGAGACCCTTCTTTCCCTGTCCCAATGCTGTTTTTGTTATGACAATTCTTGTAAGTTTACCCGTGATTATTCATAGAGTCCAGTCCTGGACAAAGATCCTTGTCGGTGATATGCCAGCGAGCACATCGCACGGCGGATCGTCAAATATAGTACGACGGCAAGGTTATTCAGCCATGCATTTTCCTGGAGTTTTGGAGAGGGTAACGACAGTTGGTTTACACGTATATGTTCATTCCCTCTTGACTCTATATCAACCTGTTTCCCGCTTCCATCTCTCGTATCCTCTCTCATACAGACACAGAGAAAAAGCACATAACACAAAAACACATAGACAACTACTCACAGGACTCCTGGTCTCACATATACACGGGATGACTCTGCTACAAACGCCATCAGAAAAAGTGTGTTCTTGAGGTTGAATAACCAGGAAGAGATTCCCAAGTCAATAGCTACTGGGAAATTCTCAAACAACTATAAAAGAAAAACATCAAAGATGCTGCAGAATTGGCTATTCAACACAAAAATAACGTGCACAAGAAACTGGTGATACTGACCGATGCATTGTCAGTCCTAACAGCTATTTAAAAAAAAACAACCAAGGAACAGCGAGCAAGTTGACCTGAGAACAACACTAGACCAATTGTGCAATAAATTCCAGAGAGTGGTTATCCAGTAGATACCATCACACTGTAATATATACAAGGAAACGAATATGGAGATTACCACAAGAGAGCCATCTGTTAAGCTACGATGAAGCCAAATCCAACATCAAAGGCCAGTATCTTGAAAAATGGAAACAAGAACACCCAAAGTATAACGAGAGGGACGGATACTTCCAACTATCGATGAGAGATCAATTCATTATACTTCGCCTACTCACTGGCCACAACAGAATGAAAAACCAGTCACCAAACTCAAAATATGAACTACCAGACAATGCCACTGTAACCTGGATAACAAGACAACAAAACACGTTCTAAATGATCTTGCCCCCCCCCCCACTCCCCAGTGCACTGGCCTGAGGAGGTCAATGTGGCCTACACGCGCCTCCATGGAAGAGAAACTCTAAGGGGCAGCCGAATCACTGAGACAGACAACTACCTACATAATGGAGTCCGCATTCCTAGTACGCTACATCATCATCATCATCATGTTGCATGTCCTTAGCGTAACGTCGCCCCCAATCACAACCCGTTTGAAAAAAATCTCTTTCTCTAGCCATATCTCCCACTTCTGTTGTTATGTTCAAAGTCTCTTAGGTGTCTTGAAACCACCTTCTTCTTGGTCTGCCCTTGTCTCGTCTCCCTGGAACCATGCCTTCCATTTCTGTACCTTGCAGCCCAATGTATCTTTTGACGTCTTCTGCTACTTGTCTAAAGTATATCTAATGTGTCGTCCTCTCTTTGGTTATTTGGCTATGGAAGGCCCCGATATCACTGCAAACGAATTAAAATCCATAATTGTCCTACCGCCCGTGCCAGTAGAATCATCCGAATTACTATCTCATCTTCCAAACAAAGAAAGATAGCTGTAGTCCCCGTCATAGCAGTCTCAGCACACGCCAAAAGACATAAGGAGAAACCGCACAGAAAGTGAACACAGCCAACTGTTCCATGTCATACGATATTATCATTCCTCGTAAGCAATTGAAATATCGAAACGTAATCAAAACGGATGAAACACACAGCTCACGGTGTGCACAGAGCACCTAACTCAGTAGCTCCTGCAACATACTGGACTTGGAATATGAGGAAACTGCAACAAGGAACTCTGTCATACATAGCCTTCAATGGTTCCTGCCGCCTATCGACCATAATGACCAGAAGTTCACGTCCTGAAAATGACCGTCATATTTTTAAAATGTACAGTGCTTGATGAGGTTAAGACATCGTTTTTGACTCCAAATCCGAACATATAAAACACAGTTAGTCGTCAGATTATTCCCGTCGCACATCAAACAGACCGTAAGATTAACGTATGGCCGGTCTAGGGATGTACGATGAGCCATTACGATGACGTAGGACACACAACAATGGCAGCGCCCTTAGATTCCTGATTATTCTAGTGAATGCAGCATACAACGAACGAAACACGGTGCAAATTCCCCAAAGAGATAAAACTGCGGCTGACTTGGCGAAGCAGTTCACATTAATATGAGTTGTAACATGTAAATAACTTACGTCAAGCAATTCCAACAACGGTCATGAACAGCACTCATGTGACGTAAAGCGCAGATCAGCTTTAGACGGTGAAAGGTCGCATTCACAACACTCGATTTGTCAAAAAGGAATATTCCCTTGCGTACTACTCCGCTTCATCGGTGCATATGTGGTAAGTAGAACATCATTTTGACTTTAACGCAGAAAAGTAGTAGGCTGTTGTTTATTTTATCAGAAAGCAGGTCCTCTCTATTATTGTCGGGCCCATCGGTGTCATCAAGACTGGGAGCTGTTCTGGTTATGAAATTTGTAATATCAAATCCATGTCCAGGATGCCCAACAGCGCTGGAACTAACAAAATAATCAGACTCATAGCTGACTAATGACGTTTACAAGTGAACACGAACTGCTTAAGATCCTATTTTATATCTCCGATGTAGCCTTCAAAACAGTCTATTCTTTCTGTCCAAGCCAGTATTGGATCCAAGAGGGAAAGAAAAAGCGATCCAAAAATGTCTGATGTGTTAGCTCGAGAAGGGCGGATATTATGCCCCAAAACCGTAGCACAAGACATTATAAGACCAACGTAATGGCCTTCAACACCAGACGAGTGTAGCGCAGAAGATAGTACATACAAGTACATACATTATTTCAGCGAAACGAGTGATCTCTCCATAGTTGACGTAGATATTTGAATTTACCAACAGTTTCTAGTTCTTGTCCATTTCATTTTATTTTTCCAACTATGGTTTTGGGAACCCTAGCCCATGTGTCTTCTAATGACAAATTAAGATTACAGAACCACCGAATAAAGTGCCATGCTACTCAAGGGGACGTTATTCTTCACTACAGAAATAATGTATGTATCTAAACTAGGAGATCATTGCGATCACATTTAAAACTGTACTAAATAAAAATCGACAGTCGTCTATAGTAACAGTTAGGCCAAGATAAAGAAGGATAAAATACAAACCGCACCAATTGTTAACTCTATAATATAATTGATATCAGGTCATTAACACAGATCATGCCTGAACTGATATTGGATTATATAGACACACAATCAAAACATTTGTATTGATATCGAGCTATTAAGAGTTATTAAACTGTGGTTGGGAGTATTTCAATCGTACATCTCAGCTCGTTATATAGCCACACATCTCAACAGCTACATTACAGCACACGATAACATGCACTCATCGATATAGAGCAAGGTCATAATTCCACTGCGTTTAATAACTTAATATTCACATCACTTTTAACAATCACATAAATGGTAAATAGTTGTTTTTTTTGGTACACGCAGCCATAGACTCATTTCCATTTATACCTAAACTAAACTCAAGACAGTTAAAATAATAATAACAATAATAACCATCGCCGAGATGAAATATTAGACGAATGTCAGGAAACAGCCTGAGAAATGAGATCAGAAATGAAGAACTTAGATTAAAAGCTAAATCTCCGCCATTGAATATATAAAGAAATAGATAAAATTGTCTGCTCACGTAATCAGACCAAAAGACATCACAATGAGCCTTTAATAAACGTGAGAACACCAAACTCAAGGGCCGACCACGAAATGATGGATTGATGGAATATTAGAAATACTACGAAACATCACATCGATTTATTCACGACAGAGACCAGCTGCCACAAATATCTGAGATCAGTTTGTAAATGAAGACATAGGCTAATTGCCAATTGTATCACATCGGTAAAACTGACCGAGTAGTTTTGGAAACAACAAAGTGGTTGGTGGGCCACAATGTAATCGGGCGTAGATTGAACGTTATGTCACGTGCATCGAAATGGCATTTGTAAACATAACGACAGTTTAGTTATCACTCAACACACAACATACCGGGTCACTGTCTCCAGACACACCAGCAAACGATGCTTCGTACTCGGTAGGCGTATCAGGTGGGGTCTGCTTCCAAATCTAAACGTAGCGATTTGTTCGTTCTGCTCGGTCCACTCCCATCTCGTCTATCACCGACCCTCACATATTCTTCATTTAATAAGTAATGAGGACATCAAGGTAAATCTCTCCATTACATCTGCATAAGCTAATACTGTTTCCTATGTAACTGGCCCCATTGTTATATGTACAAACGTACCTAAACAATGGCTATACATGATTGCCATAATGTTTGCTATATTGTGTACACACATGTTCTATTAGGAGGGTTATCTTTACCGGTTCCAGTACTGCATGTGTTCCCACATGTTCTCATGGCAATAACTATTCTGGTGTGTGTGTGTGTGTGTGTGTGTGTGTGTGTGTGTGTATGTATATATATATATTAACACAAAATTAAATGGGGTCTACATTGAACACAAAACTGTACGGCCCCTTACATGAACCGGCGCATTTCATAGGAAAAGAGTTATGAAGATACAGACTTTCGAATGAAAGAAGAAAGGAGTAAGAGTTAACTCGAAGACAGTGTAAGAGGTATAAAAGAGAGAAAGATAAGGATAAAAAGTGAGAGGTACAATTTAAAAGACACATTAAATAGCAGCTAGTGACCAGTGATAGCAAACAAAACCAAATACGAACACCCTTGCCTTGAGAAGTCAATCTCGCACTGGGGTCGGAAACATTCCTCACAAGTAATAATGAGAAAACAAGAACAATGTTGCAACAGACCTCACTAGTAATAATGAGAAAACAAGAACAATGTTGCAACATACCTCACTAGTAATAATGAGAAAACAAGAACAATGTTGCAACAGACCTCACTAGTAATAATGAGAAAACAAGAACAATGTTGCAACATACCTCACTAGCAATAATGAGAAAACAAGAACAATGTTGCAACAGACCTCACTAGCAATAATGAGAAAACAAGAACAATGTTGCAACAGACCTCACTAGCAATAATGAGAAAACAAGAACAATGTTGCAACAGACCTCACTAGCAATAATGAGAAAACAAGAACAATGTTGCAACAGACCTCACTAGCAATAATGAGAAAACAAGAACAATGTTGCAACAGACCTCACTAGCAATAATGAGAAAACAAGAACAATGTTGCAACAGACCTCACTAGCAATAATGAGAAAACAAGAACAATGTTGCAACAGACCTCACTAGCAATAATGAGAAAACAAGAACAATGTTGCAACAGACCTCACTAGCAATAATGAGAAAACAAGAACAATGTTGCAACAGACCTCACTAGCAATAATGAGAAAACAAGAACAATGTTGCAACAGACCTCACTAGCAATAATGAGAAAACAAGAACAATGTTGCAACAGACCTCACTAGCAATAATGAGAAAACAAGAACAATGTTGCAACAGACCTCACTAGCAATAATGAGAAAACAAGAACAATGTTGCAACAGACCTCACTAGCAATAATGAGAAAACAAGAACAATGTTGCAACAGACCTTACTAGCAATAATGAGAAAACAAGAACAATGTTGCAACAGACCTCACTAGCAATAATGAGAAAACAAGAACAATGTTGCAACAGACCTCACTAGCAATAATGAGAAAACAAGAACAATGTTGCAACAGACCTCACTAGCAATAATGAGAAAACAAGAACAATGTTGCAACAGACCTTACTAGCAATAATAAGAAAACAAGAACAATGTTGCAACAGACCTCACTAGCAATAATGAGAAAACAAGAACAATGTTGCAACAGACCTCACTAGCAATAATAAGAAAACAAGAACAATGTTGCAACAGACCTTACTAGCAATAATGAGAAAACAAGAACAATGTTGCAACAGACCTCACTAGCAATAATGAGAAAACAAGAACAATGTTGCAACAGACCTCACTAGCAATAATGAGAAAACAAGAACAATGTTGCAACAGACCTCACTAGCAATAATGAGAAAACAAGAACAATGTTGCAACAGACCTCACTAGCAATAATGAGAAAACAAGAACAATGTTGCAACAGACCTCACTAGCAATAATGAGAAAACAAGAACAATGTTGCAACAGACCTTACTAGCAATAATAAGAAAACAAGAACAATGTTGCAACAGACCTCACTAGCAATAATGAGAAAACAAGAACAATGTTGCAACAGACCTCACTAGCAATAATAAGAAAACAAGAACAATGTTGCAACAGACCTTACTAGCAATAATGAGAAAACAAGAACAATGTTGCAACAGACCTCACTAGCAATAATGAGAAAACAAGAACAATGTTGCAACAGACCTCACTAGCAATAATGAGAAAACAAGAACAATGTTGCAACAGACCTCACTAGCAATAATGAGAAAACAAGAACAATGTTGCAACAGACCTTACTAGCAATAATAAGAAAACAAGAACAATGTTGCAACAGACCTCACTAGCAATAATGAGAAAACAAGAACAATGTTGCAACAGACCTCACTAGCAATAATAAGAAAACAAGAACAATGTTGCAACAGACCTCACTAGCAATAATGAGAAAACAAGAACAATGTTGCAACAGACCTTACTAGCAATAATAAGAAAACAAGAACAATGTTGCAACAGACCTCACTAGCAATAATAAGAAAACAAGAACAATGTTGCAACAGACCTCACTAGCAATAATAAGAAAACAAGAACAATGTTGCAACAGACCTTACTAGCAATAATGAGAAAACAAGAACAATGTTGCAACAGACCTCACTAGCAATAATAAGAAAACAGTGGCAAAATACAGACCCTGCAGATAAAAAAGACATTTCAATGAAATAATCACCGCAAACAACGATGCTGACTATATTCATTATTATTCTGCAATCATCTTTCTTTTAAGAATTCACACCTTCGCACTGTCTTCTGTATACAGCGACAATCAAATATTACCTCTTCTTCCTGTCTTCCTCAGTCTCACACTGTTTCTGTCTTGTGGAACACCAAACTTCACTTTCTAAGTAAACATGCATGTCTAGTCTCTAGAATATTTCTCAGAAATTGCACTCTTATTGCTTAGTAAAAACGTAGTGCAACATAAGTAGTACGGTGCCGGATATCAACAGTTGGGATACAGTAAAAGGAGTAGATATTGGGGGAGAGTGGGCGACAAAGAGACGGTGGCATGGACGTGTTTCAGCGATGAAAGTAGTAGGTTATTGTTGACCAGCCGATGTTGAATAACGCCAATCAAAACTGTTCACACTATCACGCCAGGCTGCCTTTACTTCCCAGAAAAATCTCTGGTACCCAATTTAAGAAGCGATCGAAGTTGTCGGTGCGAAAACAATCCGCCACATTTGGAAATCTAACCCCGACTCTTCTGATCAGGAAGCGAGCGACGGGACATGTGTAACCGACTGTACACACTTCCAGACACAACGCCAGCTGGGCTTTCCAGACAAATCAATTGAATGTCAAAACTTGTCAACTACTACATGAATTAACACACTGTACAGCTGAATAAACAAAGACCTTTGAACTAATAAGCGTCAACTCTGAGAAATAAGGTAGTCATGAACAAGTTGATTCACGCATTCAATTATTACACAAACAAGGAAGCCAAACATCACGATTTGCTTGGCTACGCCTGTATCAACATTTGGTCAATGCAGTCAGCTCGTTCTATCAAAGTCAGGAAATCAAGCGCCTTGTTTGAGGACACCAACAACTCAAAACTGCCCACAAATATCTAAATTAAGAATTGCTAACTGGTAACACTAAGCAAGAGCGGAACCATTGCAATGCTGCAATTGGCTGCAAACTACACATCACGCGCAGTAAGTCTAAACCAGGGATGGCCAATTTCTTTCAAATGACGGCCACTTTTTATTATTTTTTTTTTGCGGCGGGCCACATAACAACATCAATACAAATAAACTTGGCATTTGTTTTAAGGTAATATGTTTGTTATTTATCGGCATTATTTGCTTACATAAATCATTTTATTGCAACAGAGTTAAAAATGCCTAGTTGATTTATAAAAATGAATAACATTTGCTATTTATATTGTTTAACAAACATGTTTTAGTTAGGTCATTTTAAAGTTGACATGTAACAAACCTTAATAAGAACAATGCGGACGTTCATGTGCAGCAACAAGTTCATCAAAGTCAATGTGTAAAGATGATGATATTCGTAATAAATCCTGAAGGTGGCCATCAGTTTCTTTGTGACAATTTAATCTCCTTCATTGTTGAAAAAGCGCATTCACATATATATGTGCTTCCGAACATAGAAGTAATTTTCAAACTGAAATCACTCAATGCGGGATATTTTTCCTGTGGCACAAGTTTCCAAAAGTCAACTCCTATCTCCATCCTTGATTGGAAAATGGGGTCACTTTGGAGGTTACACAACTCCAACTGAAAAGTGTCATGTTGTTGGAAAATGTCACACTTCATAGGGTTGTTAAACAATGCCAGTTCTGGTCGTATACCACTGAAGTCAGAAAATTGTTCATTGAATTGCTCCAATAGTTTGCCTAACATTAATACAGAAAATTTGAAATCAGTGTCACTGCGCTCCTCAATCAATTCTTTGCACGAAGGAAAATGAACGAAGTTTGCTTTGGCCAGGGTAAATCTAAAAACTTTTAGTTGCTTATAAATCCACCCAGGTGTCCTACCAAATATGAGACTGTTTGTGAACGTCCCTGTAGCTTCACGTTGAGTTCATTCATGGGCTGGGTGATATCAGTTAAAAAGGCCAATACGCTGTTAAAATGTGGATCAGACATTTTTCTGATCAGTTCTTTGTTGGTATCATGTTTCTTCCCCAAATGCACGCGCCATGTTAATAGAACAACGCTTTACGAAGTCACCGTCACGTAATGATTTTTTTATTTCGCTATCTCTGCGCTTACAACAAACGATGCCATTAAGGAACTTGTTTGTTTTGTTGTTAATGTAGTAAAAACAGATTTCTGAGCACTAACCTTTTTCTTCAAATCGCACACAAGTGTAGAACGTATTGTACCAATGTAGTCCTTGTATTTAGCGGCGTGATGCTGTGTGTAATGCCGTTTAAGATTATACTCTTTATCTACAGACAACACTTGCAAACACACAAGGCACTGCGGTTTGCTATCCTTATTGTTCATAAATAAAAAATCATGTTCCCATTTCTCATGAAAAAATATGATTTTTTCATTTAATTGACGTTTATTGTTCATATTATACCACGACCGAAGCAACAGACAATGAAAACACAGATTACAACAATAGCACTGTTTCCTGTCAAAATGGAACTGTTCACTGTAACTCGACAAAATCAGAATGATCAGATGGGATATATAATTTTGACTGATGAAAAATTGAAAAGAGGTTTGGAGAGAAAGAAACTGAAAGTAAAATAATTGTGAGGTGAATATGTTGGGGTGGAGGAGGTGGGTGACTGACAGTATTTCTTGGCGGAAACTGAACTCGCCGAACCGAGAGTCGGC
The DNA here is from genome assembly GCA_032433765.1 of Megaustenia siamemsis. Classification (NCBI taxonomy): domain Eukaryota; kingdom Metazoa; phylum Mollusca; class Gastropoda; order Stylommatophora; family Ariophantidae; genus Megaustenia; species Megaustenia siamemsis. The sequence continues at coordinate 47,822,256 of JAVIAB010000059.1, read as the reverse complement.
TCTAGAACCATTCGTTGGCTTCTTCCTTTGTTTAAGTCGGTCGCAGGATGATCAAAAGGAAAAAAAGGATGAGCGGGAATGACAGGAAGTCGACGTTAAACTAACTACTAGAGTGTTCCGAGTTTTAAACATAGGTCTACTAGGGAATATTTGAGTTAGCTTTCTCCACGGTAGAAGTTAATGTAAGAAATTTTTAATCAATTTTACCCAGGACATTTTGCTCAATGCAACCTGATTTTATTTTTTATCTGCCGCAGGCCACAAAAAGGACGTCGCGGGCCACTTGTGGCCCGCGGACACCTAATTGGCCATCCCTGGTCTAAACAATACGGTCGAACCTGGAAGTCCCCAAGTGTGCGTTAAATTGCGAAGAACTGAGAGAATTTGCTCACATCAAAACTGGGAGAGACCATCATGCTTACCACTCTTTAACAAGAAAAGACAACGTTTATGTAACAGTTGTAAAAACGTGGCCCATCCAGTGCCGCCTTAACGCGTAGGCCCGTTGGGCATTTGCCCGGGGGCCCACGATCACAGGGGCCCCATGCGAATATGTTGTAGGGTTTCGGAAAACCCGTATAAAATTTAGTATTATTTTATTAAAATCTCATAATTTTGTGTTTATATGCGAACGGGCCCTTTAAGTTTATCAATTACTTCCAACTCTCTCTCCGGCCCTCTATAAGCCGTGCCTGGGGGCCGGCCCCTTATTATTATAAATTTGGATGTCCATGTTTTTTTTTCCTGGTGGAAGTTAACCGCAGTGACAGAAGAAGTTCATCGTGCCCTCAACTTTTCAGTAAATGTTTGTTCTGCGTTCTACCACATTAACCTGTGCTGCTAACTCAAAGGTAAGTTACAATAATCATTATAATTTATTATTTTGACTTCAAGCCGATAATAAAACAATTTTCTGAAAAGAAATGTCGCAAACGCTTGTTATAATAAAGTACCGTACTGAAATGTTTCTAATCTAAGCATTTTTTTCCATTACGAATGTTAATACCTTTGTTTGACCTTGTGTAATAGCTGTAATATGTTATGGTGCTTTTTATTTAAAAAACATATGTAAATATCTGTTTTTGTGTGTAAATTTTTTTGGTTTTTGTAAACATCATGTGTAATACTTTAAAACATGTAAATAAAATCTCTTTTCTCTGTTGTTCATGTTTAATGTTGATTATTGTTGCAGCTGTACAGCATGTTTTAACAACAATTTTGTTGAAATTAGTGACAATAAAATAAATAACACATCATTTTTAATATTATCAACCATTTATTTTTTATTCCGGGGGGGGGGGGGGGGAAGAGAAGCACTCTTTCTTTGCCCATGGGCCCAACACTATTTCTATGCCCAGGGACCCAAAATGGTGTAAAGATGGCTCTGGACCCATCCATAACAAGTTCAAAATGAAGGACTCCGTTACAAGTGTAAAAACATGCGCCCCCCCCCCCCCGTAATAAGTGTAAAGATGGGACTCTTCTCTAACAAGTGTAAAAGCATTACCCTTGGGTAAGAATATTAAAGCATGTTCCCTTTGCAACAATTGTACATACGCTATACACACACACACAAGTCCGCTGATAATAGTTTGACGCGATGTTGGGGCATGCCAGACAAAGCTGTTAGGATATTGAACCTACTGTTATGTGACCTTTGCTGGGGACAAATATATGCACTGCTCCGCTGCTCAAGCTCACTAATATAACAAATGATAGCGAGTTGTACAAATCAACGTCCGCTCTACTAAGACCCACAGATGATATGTGGCTCCCGTGTAATACACTCGTATAAACAAACATGTTTCCCAGTTACGTTTCTTTTTTTAGTCTCGGGTGTCACTTTGTCTCTAAATGGGTACTTGAGATTTTTTTTGGTTTCTCTCCAATGAGGCTTATTTATGTCAGGTTCTAAATGAGAATATATTCACATATAAACTCTATGTTCGAGCATTACGGATTTAGGACAGGCGGCAACAACAAACGTTTCGTCTATAAGAAGAGGCAGAATCAGGTATACAATGTACAGGAACACACAGGTTACATAGTAAATACACAGGTGAGGTAACTCAATCATTTCGACTGAATCAACTCGTGGCACTTTTTTTTTGTTTTGGTTCTCTTTCATCTTTCAGCATTACTTTTCTGAAATGATGTGAGAATTGTCTGAGAAACTACCCGAGGAAATGTGAGGTATACATAAGACACGTGATACTGAGAAAGTATCTGGGAAGAAAATCATTCATGGCGATCACGCAACAACATGAAAGTTAAGAGAGTAAATTAGGTAGAGAAAGGATATAGTATTAATCATGTCTGGTTTCATACTTAGTCGTACCACGCAGGTGAAGTTTGACAACAGCATTTCACTAATTCTTAATAACAAGGCAGCAAAACGAATAAATGGGTACCTACACTAACTACTGGATCATGCTGGTCCTAATGCTCTAGACATTAAAGGCTTAGATGAAAACGGCGGCACCAGGCCGGGGTAGTGCAGACAAACGGGACAAAGTGCAGTCTTGTCCGGGATGCTTATTATTTTCCAGGGTGTGTTTGTGTTGGACAAATACCTTGATATCAACGTCCGTTATTCACGATTGTGTCACTTATTCAAGTGCTGTGTGTAGCCTGTCCGCAATGAAGGAAACATGGGCATGTCATATTCTCAATTCTTTGTGTGTTCGCACACAATAATAAATGAGTCATCACTCGAAAGTCCACAAATGGATTAACAGAAATCACGCAATGACTAATGTAAGAAGAAATCTAATCAAACATTTCATGCATGCCTTTGTTAGCTTTTATCCTGTCCATTTTGTAATAGAAATTCTTTAAAGCAAATAAAGGACCATCAAAACTATTCGCAGTAACATCCGGAGTAAGAACAGGGTTACACAGTGAAAGTACAACATGACTAATTATACACAAAAGGATAGCGAACATATAGTCTCAACAATCCTGGTCACGTGCAACAATTCTTTCTTGACACTCCAATATTCTTAACAGCACTTGTGTTCAACACTTGATATGAAAACTTAAGGCGCCGTCTAGATCTCGAACAAAGTTTATCTACACAGTCCTTGGGTTATACTTAATAAGTTACCTGGACACATACCTTGGTTGCACATAAAAGTCAATCATTGCACACAAAGTTTCCTATGGCCGTCTATACATCTATATCATTAGTAGAAGTTCTGTTTTCGTGTCGTGGCTACTGCCGTTGTTATATGGATTCTCTCCTGATCTAATCATCTCGTCCCAACTCATCTTACTGTAATCCCCCCCCCCAAAAAAAAAAAAAAAACTAACTACCATTCTTTAAATACTGTAGTAGCCAATATTGGTTTTTGATTTCCGCCGTATTTCTTGACTCATTCATCATAATTGTTTGGAAGATAAGCTAGCCATATTTGGGTTCCGCCATATTTCCTTAATCGCATACAAATGTTTAACTTCAAAGGCAAGTCCAAACCAAATGAGGGTGGGTAGCTTATGCGTTATAACTTATCTGTATTTATCTCGCCGCTGACAGATTATCTTATCTCTTTACTTGTCTTTCCTTTCCTGCGTTATCAGCAACTCATATCAAAATCAAACATTTCATTATAAAAGCCGCGCCTTAGATGCGAAGTGGGTGCGGGAAACGTTTATTTCTATCAAATAATGTCCGATACGAGTATTCAGTCCGATGTAACCAACAACGACATCGTAATACTATTAAAAGGGTGCGTATTGTCATCACTCTTGTTTGTCACTTACATTAACAAAATATGCAAAGACTAAAAGTCACAAATTGAAGACAACTAATTTTCGCTGACGATCAAGCTCTAAAAGCTTTCACATAAACAGAACTTCAACAACAATGTTGTCCTTGAATAAAGAATGCAAAAGAAATAGCATTTAAAATAAGCATGAAAAAAATGTCAATAGTAAGTCATAGACATTAAACACGGTTATAGAACACCAAGTAATAAAACAAGTAACAAACTTTAAATATAAGGGAACAACATCCTCTGACAACGGTAAAATCGATAAAGACAGATATCTTATTCAACAAGGCAAGCCAAACATTGCGACAGCTATCCCCTTTACTTCAACACAAACCAATACCTAGTACCACCAAGAAACTTATACATAATATATTCATTCCAACATTGGGCTACCAGTTCCAAACAAGGTCAATAAGCGTAAAAGAAAGTTTCTCGCAGCAGAAATAGCGCTTGGGGTAACTAAAAAACACAGATTCAGACATGATAATATAATGATATATAAGAATATAATGATATATAAGAATATAATGATATATAAGAATATAATGATATATAAGAATATAATGATATATAAGAATATAATGATATATAAGAATATAATGATATATAAGAATATAATGATATATAGGAATATAATGATATATAAGAATATAATGATATATAAGAATATAATGATATATAAGAATATAATGATATATAAGAATATAATGATATATAAGAATGTAATGAAGTAAGGGTACATGCTTCCGGTGTCATGGTGACTACGTGTTGTCGTTTTTATAATTCCGCTATTGTTTATATATTTAAATGATTTACGCGACAGTCGAGTGTGAAATTAAGTGTTGCTATTCCCCGTTGGGTTATGTTTTACTTCTGACGGGTGGATGGACTGTGAACTTTACCGATATTTAAGTGGAATATGATTTATTCTTCTTTGTGTCGTGTGTTCGCGGTTCGATAGGCAAGCACATGGTTCGACAACAATGACGCCGGCCAGGTGTGTTCAACACGTATGTGAAAAGTCTGTGACGGTGGATGGGGCGGAAGAATTAGAAATAATCAATGGCCCAAAAAACGAAAATAGCAAAGTGTGTGGCACACATGAGGCATATTCAGAACACGAAAGACGAATATGGCAGACCACCGTGAAAGAGATTGGAGCCGCATCACGTAACACTCCAAAGAAAGCCATGGAGAGTAATTCTAGATATTGTTTTAGGAACGGGCTAAAAAATAGCCACATGGAATGTTAGGACCTTATACCAACAAGGAAAACTAGAAAATCTTATGGTAGAAGCAGAACGATTAAACATAGATTTCTTAGGCATATCAGAAACAAGATGGAAGGAAAGTGGATACATACTAGACGATAAATATACATTTATGTATTCAGGCAACACAACAGAACACCAAAGAGGGGTAGGCATTCTAATAAAACGAGAACTACAAAAATATATAAATACTCCCTTGACATACAATGATAAAGTAAAAAGTAAAGTACCCCCGTCACGCCAAGTGGCGTATAGGGAAATATGGTGTTAGTGACCCTATATTTTACAGACCTTCAGCACATGATTTTTGGGGTAATGTGGTCGGTATTACGCCCGTGCTGCTTTACTTTCCCATAAAAAAATCCGGTACCCATTTAAGGCTGGGTGAACCCGAAAGCCGTCGGTTGGGATCGAACCCTACCTCTTGTCCTTTGTAGTCCAGTTCACTAACCACTGAGCTATCGCGGCTCCCACATACAATGATAGGATTATATTAATAAAAAAAAAAGAAGGTAAAGCCATTTGATATAGCAATAATACAGACATACGCACCTACTCAAGACTATACAGATGAACAAATAGAAGCATACTATAAAGATCTAAATACAGTTATGAAGCAAGTGAAATCTACAGACATCTTGATTGTAATGGGTGACATGAACGCTGAAGTAGGAAAAGGCAGATATAAGACCATTATAGGAAATCATGGTTTATGAAAAAGAAATAAAAGAGGAGAAAGATTAATTCAATTTTGTGAAGAAAACAGGCTGATAATATGTAACACCTACTTTGAGCAAGAGAAAAGGAAATTATACACATGGAAAATCCCCGGAGATAGAAAGAGGAATCAAATAGATTATATAATGATAAAAGACAGATTCCGGAACAGCGTCAAGAAAGCCAAACCTATCCAGGAGCAGATATTAATTCAGATCACAATCCTGTAATGATGAAAATGAAAATCAAACTAAAGAGAAACAAGCAAAAGACTAATTCAGCAATATTAATAGATGCAACAGCTTTAAATCAGAAAGATGTAAAAGAAACTTATACTGTACAAGTAAAGAACACATACCAGAAGCTGCTAGAAGAAGGGATTGAGCAGTACAGAAGAGAAAATCCTGAAGAAAAAGTCGCAACCAAATGGCAATGCATAAAAAACAGCATACAAGAATCCTGCATCACCTTACCCAAAAAGGAATGTAACAAAAAACAAAAATGGATAACTGACAACATTTTAGAAAAAATGGAAGAGAGAAGACAAGCGAAGAACACTGCCAGAAACAAGGAAATTGAAATGAAATAAGAAAAATGTGCAAAGGGCAAAAGAAGACTGGCTCAACCAAAGATGTCTAGCTAGAAGTCGAAACTATGGAAAGTAAACAAATTTATGAGGAATGCACACAGAAATAAAGAGAATGACTAATAAAGACAAAAAGCTGCAGGAATTGGATGTATTGCAAACAAAGAGGGAAGAATGCTAACAGACAACAAAGATATAATCGATAGATGACAGGAATACATAACAGAATTATTTCATGACAGGGGACAAAAAACCATCTATAAAATGTACATCCAGCTATAAAATCCAAAAATCTGAAGTAGAAAAGGCTATAAAAACAATGAAAAAGGGAAAAGCAGCAGGGCCTGACAATATAGAGATAGAGATGATACAGGCATTAGAAGATTTTGGCATTGAAGTAATCACAGACATATGCAATGACATATATCATACAGGATACATACCAAACGAACTAAAAATATCAACTTTCATTGCATTGCCTAAACAGAATGGTGCAGTTGAATGCAGTGATTTTAGAACAATAAGCCTAATGAGCCAGGTAACCACAATTTTACTAAAAGTTATACAAGGAAGGATTCAGAATAAAATTAATACTGAATTAAATGAACAGCAATTCAGATTCAGGAAAAACAGTGGGACAAAAGAAGCCATATTCAGCATGGGGACATTGATTGAAAAGTACATAGAAGTAAACAAACCAATATATGCCTGCTTCATAGACTACACCAAAGCATTTGATAGAATACACCATAATCAACTTAAAAAACTGCCTAAAAGATATAAATGGATGACACAGACATACGACTGATATGTAATTTGTACTGGGAGCAAACAGCAATAATAAAATATAACAAGGAGAACTCTACACCCATTGATATAAAAAGAGGAGTAAGACAAGGATGCATCCTATCACCAAGCTTATTCAATTTATACACTGAGCAAATCTTTAAAAACATCACTGAGATGCCAGGCCTAAACATCACTGAGATGCCAGACCTAAACATTAATGGGAAGATAATCAATAACCTAAGATATGCTGATGATACTATACTACTAGCAGAAAATCCTAAAGATCTACAACAATTACTTAATGTAATAAACATGACAAGCAAAAAAATAGGGACTGGATGTGAAAATCAAAAAGACTAAAACTATGATCATAAACAGAGAAAATTCTCAAGACCTACAATTAAATATCAAAGTTGAAGGAATACATCTAGAGACAGTTCAAAGCTACAACTACCTTGGACATACTATAACCAGTGATGGAAAATGTACAACTGAAATAAATAAAAGATTAGGTATGGCAAAAAGTAATTTCAATTCCATGAAATATATTCTAACATCAAAACAAATAACACCAGGGCTAAAAACTAAGAATAGCAAAATGTTACATCATCTCAATATTCCTGTATGGTGCAGAAATATGGACATTAGACCAGAAAACAGAACAGAGAATTGAAGCCTTTGAAATATGGATTTATATAAGAATAGGTAGAATTGGATGGAAAAAAAAAGAAAACAAACAAGGAAGTTTTAAAACAACTAAAAATGAAAAGAGAACTACCAAACACAATTAGAACAAGACAAATGAAATTTTTGGGTCACGTTTAAAGACACAACAGCCGATAAAAGTAATATTGGAAGGGAAAAGACAAGGTAAAAGAAGCAGAGGCAGACCAAGACTAACATGTACGAGTAAAATCAAAAGATGGACAAGTCAGCCTATGACTGCACCATCAAAGCAAGAGACAGAGTGGAATGGCGCTCCATGGTAGCCAACCTTCGATGCGGAGACGGCACTCAATGGTGATGATGAATATAATGATAATAGAAAGAAAGAGTAGGCATTGAACCAATCACACACTACATATAGAAAAATCAAATAAACTGGTTTGCTCATCTAGAAAGAATACCGTACGATTCCTTACCATACATAGCATATATTAAAAGAGAAGGGAGAAAAGAAAGGGTGGACCCAAAAAAGGATGGACAAACAACATTTAAGAAACACGGCAACAACACGCATTAGCAATGATTGAAGCCGGGCAAGAACCTGAACATTATAATATCTCTCTCCCGGGTACAAGAGAAATCGAAGAAAGAAGGAAAAAAAAAAATAGAAAATGTGTTCGCGCAAGTTCTATTATTTTCCTCCGTAAACCTGTACCGGTGGTTGACGTGACGCACTTCGGTAGGCTGGAACATTAAGAGCAAGACTCTCTGGAGACATGTACTCCATGCTTGGTTGTGTCCAGGCGAAGTACTCCATGCTTGGCTCTGTGCTCTCCGCAAGGACAATTCTCATGACAGTTTGATCAGAACTTGGCCTACTAATCGACAGTGTCCGTGCGCAAGTTATGCTGTCACGACCTAATTACTGCCAACAAGTCTACGTCACTGGGCTGCAGTGACGTCAGTGAACCATAGTTCGTGGTGCGAGATAGTAATGCAAGTATGGCTGTAGAAACAACCTTAGTTTGTACACACCTCACAAATGTTTGAATTTCGTGATTGTAGATGACCTACACATTTCAGAAATTGGCTTAAAGAATAGTGCCATGTAAATGCACTTATAAAAACACAGCAAAATTATTTTAACTAAACTGTCCCCGAAATGTCTTCAGTCAAACATGACATATACAGTAATCCCTCAGTTATCGCGGTTAATAGAGACCAGAACCGGCCGCGATAAGCGAAAAACCGCGAAGTAGTGTCACCCTCTCATTTTTAACATACGTACATTTTTTGTGCATTTATAATATCAATAAGTGTATATGAAACCATATAAGTGCATATGTTATCATTAGAACATTAAATAATAGCTTCAAACATGTAAATAAAATATTAATAGTATAAATAACATACATACAATAATGTATAAATGATTTAAATATGATATAATATAAACTTTTCTTTTATAACAAGGTCCGTAACTCACTTCTGACAATAGCTTCTCTTCGCTTGATCTGTATAAATGTCGATGAAACACCTGTGCAGTACAGTGGGGGTGAAGAAGATGAATATGATTTACTGCACAGGTTAATGAGAGCTTAACTGCTCCTCAGATTACGCCTCACTGTCAGGTGCTAGGGGCGCTGGATCGTCGCGGGCAGCTTCGGATAGAGCTTGGGGTAGCTGCAGTACACGGCATAGATGCAGCAGGAGACGGCGTAGAGGCAGCAGGAGGAGCTTCTGCAGAACGATTTTGAATTGTATGGGCACTCCCTGCCTTCTGCTGGCGTGTGGGCTACTTTCGCGCCATAATTCCTCAATTTTGAATTTTTGAACAAATCCGCTATGTACTGAGGCCGCGATAAATGAACCGCGAACTAGCGAGGGATGACTGTACAACACTTTTATAACACACATTATTGTATAGTGTAAGAAAAAACGTCTGCATTCTTTTTACTTCCCACATCGCCAGCTTTTCAGCGTCTATCGGAGTGATAGTTTAGGATTATTCGCCCTGTCGTTGGTTTCTGTTTACATTCTCGTAGACAGTGACAATTGCCTGTCTTTCTAGTACGATTATTCGGCTAGTTTCTGCTTTCTGCACTGTTTTGTTGATAACTCTGTGGATTGCGATTTTTTTTGTCACGTGTTCAAATCTTAATTCGTGGTTTCTGTATATTTTCTACCGCAAAGAATCATTAACAGCCTTATTAAGTTTCACTTCACTTGTATTTAAGATAACATAAAAAAAAAAGAATTATCTGATTTACGACAATTTCGATAAAATAAAAAATATATATAAATAAAAAAAAGACACCCTATATTCACGTACTGGTCTCATAAATCAATGTTTTATTGTACAGACTTGACTACATAAGCAAAGGTGGCTGGACTAGCTAAAAGTTGCACGGTCCAAAATAAGTGGATATGTATGCTTCAATCGACCCGGAACCATACCACAACAAAGTGGTTTCCGTCAGCACAGATTAACCGAAGACCTGATTACCTACATCGCACAGGAAATAGAAGATGCTCTATAAGAAAAGAAACACACACTGACAGTGTGGGTGGACATGTAGAAGGCTTTTGATAGGGTATGGAGAGAAGGATTAAAGAACAAGCTTCTCAGACTTGGCATCCAATGCCGTTTATTAAATTGGATATCTCAATACCTATAAGACAGAACAACCAGAGTACAAGTACATGGACAACTAAGTAAGAAAGCCAGAATCGAGCAAGGTGTCCCACAAGGTGGAGTCCTATCCCCAACGCTCTTTTTAATTTTAATAAATGACATCGTAATGGACATTCCACCCAGAATACACTCAGCAATGTACGCAGACGACCTGGCGATATGGGCACGTGAAGAATCTATGTCAGTGGCTAGCTCCAGAATGCAAGATGCCCTGGGAAAACTTGAAAAATGGACAAACACCTGGTTACTACCAATTAACCACAAAAAACTGCATCCACAATTTTCAGCATATCAAGAAACACACTCTCTGCAAAATTGAAGATAAAAGACCATACACTTCCTATTGACCAAAACCCAACATATCTTGGCGTCACCATGGATCGCAGTATGACATGGATACATCAGATAGACAAAGCAAACAAAAGAGCCAGAAGACGAACAGATATATGAAGAAACTGGCAGGAACATACAGCAATATCTTGAAACGACTATACGTAGGTTGAGCAAAACCAGTCCTTGAGTATGGAGCTACAGCCTGGGCTACAGCTTCCGAATCACAGCGTAGCAAAATTGACAGAACACAAAACCAGGCTGCCCGCATCATCACTGGTGCTATGAAATCTACGCATATCGAGACTCTAGCAAGAGTAACAGGTTTACAATCCTTAGAACACAGACGGAAAACTAAAGTAATGCAACAAGCTGAGATAAAAGGCTCCCTAACCAACCCATGCACCAAAGAATAAATGGTTTCGGAAAAGGAAGACTAAAGAGGAGCAACTTCGCTACAGTCTCCAAAGAAATGGCAACTAATGACCTAGTACTGTCCCAAACAATGCCAAAACCCATAAACCCATCTGATATGACTCCACATGGGAAACACAAAATACCAGAACTTAAGGAAGACATAATAGTCATCATGAAAAAAAGGCGCCCAAACAGACACAGAGAGAAAACACACAGCAGAAAAATATATAAACGACAACTACCCACAGGACTCCTGGTCCCACATATACACAGATGGCTCTGCTACAAATGCCACCAGAAATGGAGGAGAATGTGTATTCTAGAGGCTGAATAACCAGGAAGAGATCACTAAGTCAATAGCTACTGGGAAATTCTCAAACAACTATAAAGCAGAAACTTAAGCCCCCCAAAGGCGCTGCAAAACTGGCTATCCAACACAAAAATAACATGAACAAGAAATTGGTGATACTGACTGATGCACTGTCAGACCTAACAGCCCTAAAAACCCCCAGGAACATTGAGCGAGATGACTTGAGAACAACCCTAGACCAACTGTGCAATAACTTCCAGAGAGTGGTCATCCAGTGGATACCATCACACTGTAATATACACGGAAACGAACGCGCAGACAAATTAGCTAAAGAGGGAGGGAGATTACCACAAGAGAACCATCTGGTCAGTTACGATGAAGCCAAACCCATCATCAAAGGCCAGTACCATGAAAAACGGAAACAAGAACACCCAAAGTATAACGAGAGGGATGGATACCTCCAACTATCAAGGAGGGATCAAGTTATCATACTTCGCCTAAGCACTGGCCACAACAGAATGAGAAACCACATGTTCACCAAACTCAAAATAGGAACTATCAGCCTATGCCACTGTACACTGGATAACATGACAAAACATGTTCTACAGGATTGACCCCAGTACATAGACCTGAGAAAGACAATGTGGTCCACACCCACCTCCCTGGAAAAGAAACTATACGGGGTTACCGAATCACTTAAACAGACAGCTGCCTTCATAAGAGAGTCCGGAATCCTAGTCTGAATGAGCCATGATCGCAGCAGAAGAGGTCGACCCGGCAGTGTGAGCACACAGTCCAAGTTATCATCAGCAGAAACCAGCCAAAAATCATTGTCAACCCCGTCTGCTCCCTCCTGTCGATAAATATATTCAATATCTATCACCAATAGCTAGGACACAATGTCTATTCAATATCTATCACCAATAGCTAGGGCATAATATTTCTATTCTATATATATCACCCATAACTAGGACACAATATATCTATACAACATCCTACACCCATAACTAGGACACAATATATCTATACAACATCCTACACTCATAACTAAAACACAACATCATAGTTTGTGATACGATTCACCAGCCCCTGTAGAGGGGAGGGATAAAACACATTTCAATCCATGCCAAACCTTTTTATATTATTAATCAAAATTCTCCGCCTCCATCTTTCCTGTAACGTTGTCTTTACCAGACCGTTAAATCTTCTTTACCGAAACGACACTACCTTTGTCAAATGGAAATTCTCTCTTCTCTTGACCCGGCCCTAGTTGTCTTTGTGTTAACTTTAGTGTTAACGATTGCCTTTCCTGACCTTCAACAAGCCTAGCCAAAACCATACACACACCCATATACCTTTTGTCCTTTCAAACAAAACACAGCACATAGGGCAGACATTTTAAACTCTCCTGGACGATCTTTGCTATCAAGTATTAGACCTTGTAAAGAACCTGCATCGTATCCCTGCGAACCACTTAATATCTACAAGGGAGTTGACGCCTGTTGTTGTTGCCCCTCGCATCAGTAATATGTGTACCAACACACATACATATAATATAACCATGCCAACAGGCAACTGACGGGTATGCAGAGTCAAAACCATCCAGACCCTGCTCCACCTCTCCGCGGTGCCTCCAGTAACAGACTAACCTGTCTAGTCTGGCCAAGAGTGCAGGGATCGAAGAGGGAAGACAACCCAGTACTTAAAAATGTCGTGCTGAAGTCGGATATGTTGGGCCGATAGGCGCAAATATAACAGTTATACTGTAAACCACAACACAACGCAGAAACGCCCACTACGTCCTTGTAAGAGCGGATGATGAAGAGGAATATTCTAGTCTACTACGATACTCTAGAATACTTTAGCCATCGGTCGAACGCAACCAACCACCAAATTAACCAAGTGTTGTGCGAAGCTGTCGCTGCACAACTGGCATGTCAAAGAAATCCGTTGCTGGGGGGGGGGGGGAGATTAAAAAACAAAGCAAAATAAGGTTTAAAAAAAACAAAGCAACTCGCGTCTACGGTTGTTTGCTTACCTTTGACGAGGAAGGTTAAATGCAACAATTCCTTTGGATTATAACCGTTTGTCATTGAAAAATGTGGATCTTAAATTATGTAAAAACAATTCTGACGCTAAAACAGCGTCCAACTTTACGTTAAGGTAAAGTAAAACGCTATATAGCATAGATTGTGTGCTCCTTGTAAAAATGTCACAAGGACACAAGTGGCTGCATACCCGCCATGTGGCCCCAGAAGTAATCGCTCTGAGCCAGAAAAAGATTGTTCACACACACCGACGTTTCTTGACCAAAGTGACTTCCAGACACCATGCCGGGGGACGTGTGTAGAGACATCTGTACATTTCTTCTAGCAACTTCGTCTAACAACAATAACCAGGGGGTGAAGACCTGAAGCATTACGGTGATTGCTGGGAGATGTCAACAGTAATGCTCACCCACCAGTGTTCAACTGAGAAGTTACCCAACAAACATCAACAGTCTGCATATTAAGAGTCTATAAGAGAACTACGGATTGTAAACAGACATGATGTTAAACAAGGAAATGAAGAATATAACAACACACGATCTAAAAATGGTGAAATAAATTAAACAAAAATGTTGAAAACATACACGCATAAACACATACCAATACACTGAAGACTCAAAACAAAACTATTTTAATGCGTGTTTCTGTGTTAATGGAAAGACTGTGACACTTGTCAGTTCTGCTGGTATTGTCGTTCTGTCCATTAACAATAGTTTTGTTAACAGGTTTTACTTATAAATGTACAACAGTTTCGTTTTTAAGAAGCCTTACTTAAGAGTGTACAAGTGTTGAGAGGTTGTGTACATCTCTGAAAAGCTGAAAATAGTACTGGCAAGCTGCTGAGAAATATGTTAATTTTCTTCTTCCCTTCCTTATCTGCCTTTCAGCGTCGAGGGGAGATATAGTTTGCTGTCTTTTGCTCTTCTGTTCGCCTCTGCTGCTGTTATGTTTCCTAGTGCTTCTAATATTCCATCGATCCATCTTTTTCGTGGCCGACCCTTCGGTCTGGTGTTCTCACAACGTTTGTTGAAGGCTCCTTGTGTTGTGTTTTGTTCTTTCTGCCTTGTCACGTGGCCAAACCATTGTATCTGTTGTTTCCTTACATATTCTATGGCGAGGGCTATTCCTAGCTTTTTTCTCAGTTCTTCATTGCTGATCTTATCTCTCAGACTGTTTCCTGTCATTCGTCTAACACATTTCATCTCTGTAGAGGTTTTTTTTTTATTGTTCTTGCATCTAGGGTCCAGGTCTGGCATTGGTGGCACAACGTTGGGATGACGATTGTATTGTATAGTGCTCGTTTTGCCTCCAGAGTTATTTCCTTGTTGGACAATAGTGGTGATAACTGTCCAATGATTTGACAAGCTTTGTACAACAAAATATGCTAATAACAGGAGCTAATATGTAAATAACATGAAAAAACATGTAGCAAAGTAGAGTTAATTATTTGATGACAACTCGTAAAGTGACATTTATAACGTAACCTCTAGCTGACGCGCTTACTTAAGCCTATTTATATTCCCTGTTAATGCCATTTGTTGTCGGCTGAGTCCCAGCAGTGTTCTTGCCCATATCTTACTCAGTACATCTACTTGTGCCGTATCATCTAAAAAATGTGCCAAATATCTTCAACTGATAGGCCACGCCGCCGTAGCATCCCTGTTATGATGCCTACTTCTTTCGAATATTTTAAAATATTGGAAGACAACAACAAAGAGTAGATACATTTCGTCAGGATAGAATGAACAGTAACCAGAAAGGAACACAAGAAACGGGTGGCATAGTTCGTTCCAAAATTCACGCCCACGGAGTTTATCAATTATCTCGGGAAATGACTGATGAATTTTAGTTGTTTTTTTTCCCCCATACACTCTTATTTTTTCACCGCCTTAAGTCTGATTTTTTTCCCCCTACTGTCGTGCATTTAGGATAGATTGTTGTTCATTTGAGGTATATAAAAATATGATTTTCTTGGTTTTCCTAATTTTTAGAAGTCTGCAATACCCAAATTTGTTGCAATCAACTAGTTTAAAAAGGCAAATTTCGCGTGTTTCTCCACACAATCTTAGCACCAGCTCGCACTTACTGCGCGTAAATTGTAAGACGAACCTTTGACAAGTTTATTTTATCGTTTCCCATTTCTTGTGAAATAAGTTCGAAGGCGTATCTTGACAAAATATTTACTATTAATATATATTCCTTTATATATGATCATTGGTAAGCTATTGTAAAGTGACTACTTGATTTTTAAAATCATATGAGAGTTTAAAGTCCAAATACATCACTATGCAAAAGGTAACTGTGTTATTGTACATGCACTTTTGTAAGGAATCTAAAAGGGGTCGGTAATATTACGATATTTAAAAAACCAGAAAACAGAACACGGGCAGCTCTAACTATAGATAGAAAGTCTTTCAATCGATGGATAGGACAGAACTTTGAATCTGCAGAGCCGACGGCCAGGCAAGGAAGAAAAATGAAAGTTGATGATTTTGACAAAGATGTTATTAAACGTGAGATTTTGAAAATGTTTGGATCGAATCAACTTGTTACACTGCGCAAACTTAAAGCTCGACTGCTATTAGAATGTGATAATGAAATCTCAAAAACGACTCTTGGAATATCGTAAGAGGTTTCACTTTTCGAAAATCTGCTGGTGGTAGAAATATTTTTTGTTAAAAACCACACCTGATTGCTACCCGCAGCAAATACCTGAGGCAGATCCGTGAGTGACAAATGGACGGCTACGATATAGTAATACATGTAGTTGGATAAACGTGGGTCAATGTTCATCATACATATGAGAAAGAATGACAATTATTTGACAGAGAACATAAAAGAAGCAAGGACAACGCAAAAGAACTTGTGTGGGTTAAAGTCAAAGGACAAATTGCTGAGCAGAACACCATGTTTAAAATGTGTGATGTTAAAGAATTGACGCGCGATGCACTCTCAACGATAGACATTGAGTACTGGAGAAAATGTGACGACCATGTGCTCAGAGAAGAGGAACAATACTGGCAACGAGATAGATTGCAGTTTGACCAACCGATAAAAATTGTTAACCTCTTAGAGACTTCTGATTCGGAATGAAGTATGTATAAGATGTGCACAATTTTGTTGATGAAACGTTTACTATTTGCTGACTATGTGTTTGATGTTCTGGTCGTTCTATATATTTTTGTTGATGACACGCCTGCTATTTGGCGACTATGTGTGTTTGATACTTTGGTCTCAGTTTACCTATCTCTATGACAAAGATATAAAATCAAATAAAAAAATGGTGCCCTCTTCAGTGTGATACGGATACGACTTTGACTTGCATTCATCATCATGTGCCATACCGGTTGGCGTAGGTGATCATGGCTCTCCACAATCTTCTATCTACAGTGCATCGTATCAGTTCTGTTGTTGACTGTTTTCCATGCCATGACACCAAGCTATCCAGTATTTCTCTCTTTGTCGCCCGCGATCTCTCTTTCCTTTTATTTTGCCAGTTGTAACCAAGTATTCCAACTTTCCTCTTCTCATGATGTGCCCGAAAAATGTTGATTGCTTCTTTCTGATGTTTTCAATGACTTGCACTGGGTTAGAAAATTAACGTCTTTTACAGTAAAATCTAATGTTTAGAGCACACGGTTTAATATTCTCCTAAAATTATATAGGAAAAAACAATTTATGCAAAATTCAGGCTTCATTTGTGCTTACATGTTGTAACATCTTAAGGTCCGTGAAACAATAAGATTGAAAAAAAAATTACTGAAATTCATCAGTTTCCGAGATCATTGATAAACTCTCTGGGCACGAATTTTGGAAGTAACTATAGCAACCATTGTTAGAATGAAGTGGGAAGGTAATTTATAAAAAGCGAGTTGAGTGTAAAGGCGAAAACATAGGAATGCTGTAGAGGTGTCAATTGTCAGTTTCCTGGCCTCGGGTCTTACTGTAGCAACTACCACTTATGAGACAGAGCAGACCATAAAAAAATGAGAAAAAAGTATCTGAGTCTGTAGTGTTGCCCCATCTGGTAGGTGACGAGACTGCCCAATTATCGTTTCAGTAAAACGCAGAGAGAGCGTGCTTAGCTAAGAGTGGTCGTGGAACTCATTAAAGCTCGGCGTTTATTGATTATATATTAATGGTACGTCATTCATTTAGTTACGTTCGGGGAAATAAGCAGCTGCAGCGCTGTCGAGGCGTGGGAAATAGGGCGAGTTTGTCCCGTCTCTAGGACAAGACATTCAATCAATATATATCATCTCGTATAAGAAGGCTCGGTGCAGAGAACTTTAGCGAGGTTGGTTGGATACGTCTCCCTCCAAGTGTGGTCTATATGGCAATATATCACTCCCCTACGTGACGATTGCATGTCACCGGACATTACCTTCTATATCGCTACACAGTTTGAGGGTTAAGGTGTGTGAAAGCTCCAATATAAGAATGACATCGAGCATGAGCTGCAACCTTGCATACTCTTGCCAATATCACGACAAATAATTATTCACAACAATAATATTAAAGGCTAGTGACAACGTCTAAATGAGACAGTATCGGTATGTGAACAACACTCAGAGGTGGGGATACACACAAATGACATAGAACCAGGATTCGAATACGTGTTATTCGTGGACATCCACTTACCGCGTGCTAACATAGACTATCTATCTAGACTATCACTACCTACAAAAGAGGCAACTTTGCTGGCAGGTCGTTAATGTTCCTTCGCTTTTAACAACCACTATTTGTCCGGAAATCTTACCAACAACATTATTTGTAACAGTAGCTGCACAGTCAGAACAGCAACAGGCAGAACAGACCAGTTAGAAGTTACAAAAGACAGGGGTGCGTACTTGTTTATTACCTCATAGTGACACTAAACAATCCATCGTAGACAGGAGATAACGAGCTTCTATTGGCAAACAATCTGGTACATTATGGAAAGATCATAAATAAATCACAGGCACTCAATACAACACGAAAATCAATATGAGTAAGACAGAAATCATGAACATCTCAAAACAAACAGAATATGAACATAACGACATATAATTAAAAGAGGTTGGGGAATTTAAATACCTAGGAAATCTAGTGACAAACGACAATTCAAAAGAATTAAAAACAGACTTAATATGAAACAAATCAAATCATTGGAAAACTTTCCAACAGGGAAATAACACTAGAGGCAAAACCAACACTATACAATACAATCTTCATCCCAACTTTGAGCTACCAATGCCAGACCATGACTCTACGCTCACGGACAATAAGAAAAATAGCTACAACCGGATGAAATGTGTTAACGCATGACAAGAAACAGCCTGAGAGATCAGATTAGAAATGACGTGAGAAAAATTACTATAGCTCGTTTCAAAACATATGCCCAACTTCAAAACGCTATTACTCTCTAACCGTTTGTTAAATACTTTTGAAATTTTCCAAATGTTATTAGAATGCAAAAGACCCTTTAAATGTATATTTAACAAATATCTTGCAGCTGCAGTTTTCTTAAAGCGGCGATATTTCTTTGATGTTTGTCAAAATTGTAAATTGTGAAGCCCTAAAGAATAGAAATTACCGTAGTTGCTGGTCTACGATTAATTTTCACTAGGTAAAGGCGTGGCCGTAATGGGGAAATAACTGGATAAAACAAAACACCAGGAGAATTATTGTCTGCTCAGTTCGAGGACGGACGATAATAATATCAAGGTATACCTGTATGTCCAATTTTCATAGTTGTGTGGTCCTGAAAAGGACCGTTTGTTGAAATAATTTAAGGTAATATAGGGGCCAACATTGTGGGGGCTATATACTTTCATTCTGAATCAGACGAGTCTAAAAGATTAATAACTGTTTGGGGTTGAACATTCCACAAACCATCATTTTTCCAATATTCCTCTTCCTGTTTTAAGACGTGGTCTTCACATTTAGCTCAATAATCTTTGTCTATATTTAATAAAGCGAGATTAGCAAGAGTCTTTACATCGCATATTTTGAATGTTGTATTTTCATCTGCCACTTGTCCTTTTAATTTTGCCCAGATTAGTTCTATTGGATTTAAATGAGCATGGTAAGGTGGCAGCCTCAAACTTATATGACCGTGCTCTTGGATAATCTTATCTATTTGAAAAATCTTTGTCCTCTGTTTTTGCTTTACTAGAGATAGTAATTCAGGTTTTAAGTACATGTTATTAAATTGTATGTGCTCCTTTGTGAGCCATATCTTAATAGCATCTTTTGTACTGGATGACGTCGGGACTTTATCTTCAAGTGCAACAATGTTGTGGTACGCTGCATTGTCCATTATTAGGCAAGATGGTCGATCTAGTGCTGGGAGAACAGAATTTTCAATCCAATGTCTAAATATGTGACCATTCATCTCAGAGTGATAATCCCGTTTAGATAAATCCAAAATGTGTCTTGTCCTATTCTCAGGGTTTTCTAAAGAATGAAATAAGCTTCCTCGTTTAGCCTCTTTGCAAAAATAGTCATACATTTTTATTGCGATGTTTTGTAAACTGCAGAATTTCATTTTAAGACTCATGATAAATGTTATTGTTCCACGTTACGCCGCTGAATTAACGGAAATGGAACACACAATGTCTCGTGTTTACTACAAGTGTCTAATTGTGTCAATAACTCACGCGGAAAGCGTGCAAATTCGTAAATTTGAGCGTGTATGGATTTGTAATCGCTATTTTTAACTTAAATACTGTAAACACTAAGTTTTGACTACATCAATGGGTCGTTATAAATTTATATAAATCAAATAAGCAATAATAATAACCAAATGTTTGTTTTTAATGAAATTAATTCCCTGTTGGGTTCTAATCATTATAACTATACATGCAAATTTTGAAAAAATTACAAAAAGCGGTTTAAAAGATATTGATTTTTAAAGTTGGGCACGACTTATGAAACAAGCTATAGGAATAATTTTTGCCTCTGAACACGTTAAAAAACAACTGACAAAATGGTTTGGCCACGCTATAACACAGAAAGATCAAAATGTAAAAAAAAATATTTATTTAATGTGGTCTAATTCTCTTTCATCGTTACCTTCAGATGATCAACACATGTACTTTGTTCAAGCCGTTTCATACTTTCGACTATAGTGGTAGTTGTGTATATGATGCTATCTCTCCCCTCTGCGATGCTTATTTTCCTATTCTTACGGTGCCACATACCACCGCTTCACACATGCACTAACTTCAGGTACTCCTGTCATTCAAACGTTAAACACCTGATCCCTTTATGTGGATGACAAGTGTTTATTATGCCACAAACAGTGACAAAGTAAAATAATCAGAACAATAAATATAATTCTAGCGAACTTCTTACTCTTCTTATATTTATCACACCGTGTTCTTAGCACCGAAAGTCAGTTTACTTTAAACCCGAGAATACTGCTCTCTTGCATATTCCATCCTCCATTATGACATTGAATCTATTCGCTATTTTTCATTTAAATATCACCCCACTAGTAGTGAATTTTAATATCTGCTAATCTAAAAAGTCTTCCATATTATCAACAAAGCCTCTGATATAACAATTAACAATGAATGTTTACAAAAAGTTAAACACTTTACATAAGTAGGCAGCAAAATGTCCGGCGACGGAAACATAACATATAAGAAATCATGACACACACATAGCACTAGCATAAAATACATTCAACAAGTTGAACATCTGGAGACCCAAAGTTCTCAGTAAACGAACAAAACTTAACCTGTTCAACTTTTGTGTGATAGCTGAAAATCTACCAAGACTTTAAGATATGAAATTTAAATGTCTTTGAAAACAAATGTCTTCGTAGGATCATCATCATAAGATAAAAAAAAATGCATATCAAATTAAAACAAGAACACGTATCGGGCTTTTAAGAAAAAAAAGCGTTGGAACTACGTCGGTAATGTGCTGAGAATGAATAAAGAAAGATTTCCTCGTCAGGCACTCATGTGAAAACCATCAGGTAAAAGAAAACAAAGCAGACCAAGAGAATCGCTACGCATAACAATTAATAATGAAGGTTCAAACCTGGGACTAAGAAATAGCCAAGAATTGCAAGAACTAGCAGCAGTTCGTCAACCGTGGAGAACTATGACTTCCACCTTAAGTGCCGTCTTTGACTCGAGAGGAAAATGAATGAATGAATTTAATAATACTGCTCTCAATAAGTCCAGGACGATCAGTCGCAGTTGACCAAGTCAGTCACAACTGGTAGTGGTCTTAGTTACCGGCCCGGTGTTTACAACCTCTCTCTCTCAGATCCAGTGGCCTCAACGTTTTGATGTGATCTGCCGACTAAACCAAGTCTATCTAAAGCCTCCTTGAATGGTCACTTTTCCTGGTGGGACACGCTTTCCTTGCCTGTGTGATTCCGGCTCGTTCCCCTACTGTGTCCTTGATCGACTTCTTAAGTTGAGATAACTTGTTTTCACTTTTAATCGATAAATCGTTTATTCTCTCCCCTCGTTTCATATCACAATATTTCTCTCACTCTGCCTCGCGCTTACATAAACACAACTCAACAAGCCTTCAGTAAACATTGCGTGAACACCAGACCAAAGGGCTGAGCTACGAAAAAGATAGATTGATGGAATATTATAAACACTAGATACTAGTAAGAGAAGCCAATAGAAGAACCAAAAAAAAAATCTAAAACTATATCGCATATCGACGCCTAAAGGCAAACGAGGGGAGGGGAAGGAAAGAAGAGGGAGTTCGCCATAATAGTGTTATGGGTTAGCAATTAAGTTTGACACTCTTTGTTAAGCAAAATATTAATGTTTGTACCAGGAATATTATTACAATGTGAGGGATGATTTCTTATGATTAATGGTAGTGTACCTTACAGGAAGGCAGACCTAGAAGACAATGTAATGAATGAAATAGTTATCACGAAGAGCAGCATACAGAGCAATGACCAGAAACTGCATGAACTACTGAACAGCAACTGGGGAAGAAGAAACGAAGTCAGTCGAAACGTGAGTGCTTTCTTTGGTGTTGTCTTGTTCGCAAATTTGACAGTATCAGCAGCCAAACAGTTTTAAGCACACACTGCGAGACACATACTCCGAATAACACAGACAGATTAATTTGTAGGGCTCATTAGCTTGAAAATAATATTAAAAATCATTCACTACAGTTTGTGCCAAATGTCAGAACAACAAGGAATGTAATAGCTAAACAAACAAATCCAATTACTGAATATACTGAAGGTGTCATGACCCGAACAAGCTGGCTTGGGGGTAACGGATCGGTGATTTGAAGGTGACACTCTTTCGGGGACGTTTTAATGTGCTGGCGCAATAATGATCCAGTCGCTACCGGTGGCGTAGTCTGTGTGTACTTTGAAAGCACTAAAATGTATTTGTGATAGTACGATGATAGACGAACATTTAAATATGTATTAATTAAAAGATAATTGTGTATTGGTGAGGGTGGGGGAAGGTGTTTAAGATTGGTATTGTATAATTACTGATGTTTAACGTTGTTATAAGCAAGCGTTAAAGCCTTCTTTTCTCCTGCTTTATAGCTCACATAAGCCAGAGATATTTGCCGTGATGTTTGGTGTGCTGTATTAATCTAGCACACAATGGAGCTATAGTTACATCTAATAGTGATACGGAAATTGTTGGCAAATTTAGAACCATTTTGGACTACTTAGTGTGAGTACTATACAGAGGCGGAACTCAGTTATTGAAAAAAGGTATAATACTAGCTTATTACCTATTGTGGAGGGGATCGATTAGTGTAATTTTGACGTCTAGCCTTTTCGAATAGCTGTAATAAACAAAGAGGCCCCTTGTGCACGTTAAAGAACCGTTGGCAGTTAAAATCGAAAAGAATAGATCATACATTTTGCCTCTATCCAGGCAAAGTTGTCAGCAAACAAAAATTTAACCACGCTTGGATACCAGACCGTGCAACGAAATTTGTGCACATCGATCCAAGTTCTCGGATTTGTTCGAGATCGCACGGTCCCAGCTACCGAATCTCGTGACAACACATACAAGCACAAAAGTAGACTCATTTTGACAGCACAGAATATCCGTTAATTAAACACATTTTTTTTCAGCTGGCCTTATGTGCTGTCTCAAATGATGAACTTTTATGTAAATTAAGATTGGCATATGGTACCACAGGGAGCCGCGATAGCTCAGTGGTTAGTGAACTGGA
Organism: Megaustenia siamemsis; assembly: GCA_032433765.1. Lineage (NCBI taxonomy): Eukaryota > Metazoa > Mollusca > Gastropoda > Stylommatophora > Ariophantidae > Megaustenia > Megaustenia siamemsis. The sequence goes on along the minus strand of JAVIAB010000059.1, from coordinate 47,798,475 downwards.
CTACAAAAGACAAGAGTTGGTTCGATCCCAACCGACGGCTTCACCCAGCCTTTAATGGGTACCGGATTTTTTCTGGAAAAGTTAAGCGGCACGGGCGTAATACTGACCTCATTACCCCAAAAATCATGTGCCGAAGGTCTGTAAAATTTATGGTCACTTACATCATATTACCTATACGCTACTTGGCGTGACGGGAGTACTTTACTTTTTATATGGGACCACATCCGTCCTAAAAGTGAACTAGCTGTAATTTACGCGTCCTGATTTTCAAGGGTTGCCTATTTTTAAAATTGTCAAGTTTATGAAAGATATTCAATTATATTCTGGTCTTGTAATAGAAAAGGGTGAAGACGTGGGGGAAAATAGGGGAATGAGTGGTTGGGGAAAAACGTGGAAAATTCACGTTGAAAGAATGGAACAGTTAACCCTAATTCAGTCAGGTGGACTGAGGGATTCTCGGGATTTGAAGAGAGTGTATGGGGGCTGAGTGGCGAGAGACAAAGAAAATATGCGTGTGATAAGTGAAGTGTGGGGAATTGCTCACACGGCCGGCCTGGGAAAAGATTCGTTTCCGAAAGGACAGTGGCCTTACAACCTTCGAAGATGCTAATAGTTTTATTGGGGGCTGTTTTGTTCAGTTGAAGGAGCGAAGAGATCGACATCGTTGGTGACAAGTTCCAACCGGCTAGTTATCAGAGTTATTGTGAGGCTATGAGGTTAGCCAAGACACGACTCAGAAGAGTTATTGTGAGGCTATGCGGTTAGCCAAGACACGACTCAGAGTTATTGTGAGGCTATGCGGTTAGCCAAGACACGGCTCAGCGTTATTGTGAGGCTATGCGGTTAGCCAAGACACGACTCAGCGTTATTGTGAGGCTATGCGGTTAGCCACGACACGACTTAGAGTTATTGTGAGGCTATGCGGTTAGCCAAGACACGACTCAGAAGAGTTATTGTGAGGCTATGCGGTTAGCCAAGACACGACTCAGAGTTATTGTGAGGCTATGCGGTTAGCCAAGACACGACTCAGAAGAGTTATTGTGAGGCTATGCGGTTAGCCAAGACACGACTCAGAGTTATTGTGAGGCTATGCGGTTAGCCACGACACGACTCAGAGTTATTGTGAGGCTATGCGGTTAGTCAAGACACGACTCAGAGTTATTGTGAGGCTATGCGGTTAGCCAAGACACGACTCAAGAGTTATTGTGAGGCTATGCGGTTAGCCAAGACACGACTCAAGAGTTATTATAGCCAAGACACGACTATTGTTGTCACAGGGAAGCTGTTTGTGAGCGGGAGCAATGCGTCACTAAGGTTACGGCTTGAGGAATGACTGAGCAGGTGACTGACGTCAGACTTATGGGAGCCACGAAGTGTGAAACTGAACTTTTATATTATTTCCGGAGTTAGAGAGAGAAGGGTGATTTCTTATGGACTTGTTTTGTACATTATAACTCGCTGAGCAATACAAGGCGAGTAAGAACTCGTTAGAGTCGAGTGGTGTCGTGAAACCTTTATATTATTTCTGGAGTGAGGGAGAGAAAGGGGATTTCTTATGGGCTTATTATGAACGAGCATTGTCTGGAACATTCCTAAGCGAGTATGGTGTTTGTCCATGTACACTGTGATTGTGCTCTGTGAATGTGTAAGAGTTCTGACGGTGTAAAGTCGGAGCCAGTGTGTCAACTCAAGTAATCGAGGAGAGGTGTTGTCAATTGAAATAAAGAACTCTTGCACATCAGCATAAAATAGCGCCATGGTAGACATACCTTCTGAAATCTTTAGGGCATTCACCATATGTCAGAGGACTGCCGGGGGAACTACAGGACTGGAGGTTAAAGGCAGCATGTTCAATGACGAGATTGATTGGTAAGGATCTCAAATTCAAGTTTGATTTAAATTATTGGTAGTGTTTGATGTAAGAAGTAACTTTAGCTTTTTGGTGCAAATATGAGCGGGAGATGATGTGACTCAGCAAAGTTACAAAAGTGATCACAAGATAAAGAAAGCATATAGGGGACTGTCTAGGAGGAAATAACACTCTGTGACTTTCACTCTTCAGCTGCCCCCACAATCTGATATCGATTGAATCGTGCGGCACATTTTACCAAATCTGTGCAGTCGGGGTAACAAAAAGATAATATAACGAAACTGAGTTTTTAATGTGTGGAGGAGAGATGGAGAGAAAGGTAGGTAAGTAATGTGTTATAATGACAACGGATTCATCAAGGATTCTCACAGTCCTTGGTTCATGTCATATGTGCAAATATCAAGGTCTTCTCCTCCTGTCTTACCATACAAGTTTATTATCGGAAGAAAATGTAAGAAAGTGCAAACAATGAAAAAGGAAAAAACGTATCAGTACCGGTGCCGACATTTAAAAATAATAGTTGATCGACCGGACATATTTCCGCTGTAGAAAAAAAAAACAACAACCGTAAAAGTCAGGATCAATCAATTTGTAGAGTGCGTTGCTGGCAGGAGACAGGGCGTGCTAGAATCACTGATTTTTTTCCCGCTATAAAACTGAATAGGAAATGAGAACTAGGAAATCCTTATAGCAAAATAGCAAGACAATCAGTGTTATTGATTGGAAAGAAATAGAGAAAATGTCCAAGAATAGGGATGGTTGGTAAAGCTTTGTCCGTGGCTTGTTCCCAAACGGGATCTGAAGGGGTTTGATTGAAGTCTAAAATATTTCGTTTGTGATCTCAACATCAACGCATTTCATCTCTCTTTCTCTCTCTGATTTCCCTAGGAAGAGAAATAGCTCCGCTTAGAGCACAAGGAATAAAAATGTATTGTTTCTGAGACAAATTATTGTGTGACTGAAAGTCAATATTCAACAAGTGCAATACAACCAGAGCACTAGACAGCAAAACGATGTCACAGGAAGTCTTTCAACAGAAACGAAATATAGCGAGAAAAATCTGCCTTCGTCCTTCGATTATTCATTGTCCGAACTAAAAAATTAAGTGATTTTACAGACAGATGCGATTTATGCGTCTTTTGGTGCGACACATACGACTTACATCAGGTTTGTCCTCCTTGCTAGTTCAGCGAGACTGACTAGACTGTTAACGAAATTCACGGTGGTGGTGAAGAAAGATCTAGCTATGGGTCGCTAATCTTAACGCAAGTAGTCAGCTGAGAGTCACTGACTTCCTTCAGTCCAGAGAAGTCTACTGTTCGGCACCTAAACCACCACAACAAAATAATGGAAGCGAAATGTGGTTGAAAGATGAGCACAGCTACAAATAAATTGAAAGCCCAGGTCACGTCCTGTGTCGCAGGGAGAATATGGTGCTAGTACACATTTCATATGCTGTAAATTCATTCTATAGTCCGTTCAGATTCGTTTGCCTAGACATTAATTTATTTTTTTCAAAAACTTATTGTTCATTTGCATTGATCTTTTGAAGTTAGGTTTAGAATACTAATGTCGCTATAAAAATATTTTTTATCAAAGAAATGTGATCCAGTTTCAAAGATGCCTTATTTAACCTATATTTAAAAAAAAGTTAATCGACATTATAAACACCGGCGGGATTATGTAGATGCTTACATCTCACAGCTGATTCTTTAACATATAGGCATGACCTTCACGGCTGAATGCGCACCGTCCTAAAATAGTTATGTTTCCACTATAAATTTTTATAAAGAAATGTTACATATGAAATTTCCCGTTTAGCACAAAATGACATTTTAGCCGAAACCGGAAATTATGTGACGTCAAAATCACGGCCGTAGACTCGAGTTCGAGTCATAATTCAGAGGCAAATCTCAATATTTACAGAAAGGAGACGGCACTATCCATATTATCTTCTGCAAGTCTATGTGAGAATGAATATAAAGGCAAAATATTTTACTGAGCATAACATTGCTATAAAGATTTATCAATACTTCTGCAGAGAGCGTAAAAAGGGACATCTTTATTGTTCTTTATCAAACCCTGAGAAGAGAACAATGCATATTTTAGGTTTGTGTAAACGTTCATTTGATCGAATAGTTAAAGGAAGCGGATATTTATTGCCAACAAATGCAAGAAAGCAAGGAAGGAAAGAAAAGTTAGACAGTTTTGATAAGGACCTAGTAAAAAGAGAAATCTGTCGAATGTTTGATATAAACGAAGAAGTGACACTTAGAAAGTTGAAGCTTTGGCTGAAAACTAACAACGACATTGAAATATCAAAAACTTCATTATGGAAAATATTAAGAAGTGCAGGCTTCACCTTTAGAAAGTATGCTGATGGAAAAAACATTATTTGTGAGAAGCCACATCTAGTAGCTCTTAGAAGCAAGTATTTACGTGAAGTGAAGGAAATGCGCGAAATGATTATGATATTGTTTATTTAGATGAAACTTGGATCAACGCTCATCATACAAATGAAAAGGAATGGCAGTTAGCAGATGGAAGTATTAAAAGATCAGTACCAAGCAGTAAAGGGCAACGTTTGATAGTTGCACATGCAGGTAGCAGACGTAATGGGTTGTTGCAGAATGCTCATCTCGTTTTCATTTCAAAATCCATAGACAATAGAGACTACCACTCCGAAATGAATGGGCACATATTTAAAGACTGGATCGAGAAAAGTATCCTTCCAATATTAGATCGACCTTCTTGTCTGATAATGGACAATGCTTCATACCATAACGTAGTTAACGTAGAAGATAGAATCCCAACATCATCAAGTACAAAAGATGCAATCAAAACGTGGCTCATAAAAGAACACATACAAGTTAACGACAGCTACTTGAAACCCGAATTGCTTAGCCTTGTAAAACAGACACAACGTACAAAGATATTTAAAATAGACAAGTTAATTCAAGAACATGGCCATAGATGTTTGAGACTACCTCCATATCATGCACACTTAAATCCTATAGAACTAGTTTGGGCAAAAGTTAAAGGACACGTAGCATATACAAATAAAACTTTCAAATTATGCGATGTTGAGACACTTACAAATCAGGCTCTATCAAATATAAATAAAGACTACTGGGTAAAATGTGAGGATCATGTGTTACGACAAGAAGAGGAATATTGGAAAAAGGATGGTTTGTTGTTTGTTCAGCCGAAAGCAGTAATCGACCTATTTGACTCGTCTGATTCTGAATGATCATTACTCTGATTAAGTCTACAGATAAATAGTTTGATTTGCAAAATTTCCTAGTTGATTTGTTAAACAGTTTATTGTTCAAGACCACCCAAGCAATCAAAAATATGTTATAAGCAAACCAACAACCATTACTTTGAATGGAAGCCTGCTTGAGTCAGTACAGAAGTTCAGCTATCTTGGATCCACTATTACAGCCACACTTTCCTTAGATGAGGAACTAAATGTACGTATTTGAAAGGCAGCGACAACATTTGGGAAACTCACACCAAGAGCATGGAACTATATCAAATTGACTCTACGAACAAAAGTTCTATATATACATGTAATTTAAAATTTGTATACTTGCCACCAAGTAAAATTTTATGGACACGCATATGGGTCATCGTTGCACTAGATTACTGTAAAACATTTTGATTAGGGTCAAAATAATAGTTACATGGGCAAAGATCAAAGGAATTCGCCGCTTTAAGAAAACCGTTATAGCTAGACATCGAGTAACACATATGTTCTCGTGACATGGACATTTTAACACCGTATGCCAAAAATCATGTGAAATCATCAAGAACTTTTTGAATTATAAATCATAACATCTCGGCAAACGAATCTGAACGGACTATAACACCATAACCACACACCCTCCCCATCTAACTGTGTCAAAATTACCAAAAACAGCACGATACTTAATTAATCGTGCCAGCAAGTAATATTCAACGTAATTCTAAATAAATTAAAACATCAGGTTGAAGGAATCATTGCTGAGGAACAGGTTACTTTAGAAAGGGCAAAAGCATTGCCCAGCAGATAGTCAAAAACACCTGAACATCAAGAAGAGCTGTTATCCCACGTCTTCACTGACCGCAAAAAAAATCATTTATTGGGATATGTATTATAGTCTAAAGTGAATAAATAGAACATTAAAAAAACGTATGCAAAAAATGTAATTGCATGAACAAACAAATCTGTCATGCTGGGACAATAACAATAAGATACCACTCAACAGATGAAGTATAGCATGCACAAACATCTTTCTACAAGAAATAACGAGTGAAGCTCGACAAGATCACTGTACAGTGAGCATTAAAGAATACAACATCTGGAATCTTCAATTTGCGATCTGTGGTTGATATAAGGCAGAAGTTGACAGGTCATTACCAGGGAGTGAAGAACTTGCTAAACTAATAACCAGACTCAATCCAAACCTCAGGGGACAATTACATGTAGATCAAAACAAGATATTTTAAAAAATAATATATATATGATCCATTATCAGTAATACTGATTTCAAAATCAAAATAAATACCCTAGAGCACAGTCAACAAGTGCAGCAACAAGACTGGAATTTGGCAGGACAAATAAGTCACCCATAATTACTAGATTAGACTATTGCATACTGTTTAATATCAATATCTTATGTTTCTTATAAAAGGTATATCAAGAAACCCTTATATTGGTAAAATTATGCAGATGAACAGTAGAGAGGGAGACAAAGAAGATAATGTACTGATGATATTATGGAGAGAACAACGAAAACAAATCCAGAAATGACGAATGAAACAAAGAAAGAAAAAGGAGACACCACAGAATTTGAATAATTAATTATGTTGGTGCCTCACAGGCTCTCAAAAAACTACAGAAAGCAGACATTTTTCAACATCTTGCCTGCACTGCATATTAACACAATACTTCATACTGGTTGTACCATCCATCAATTATAGCTGCCTTGTAACTTCCGCCCGCTGGCATAAATCTTTCAGCTACTGCTTGTTTTAAACAAATTATCTACCTCACAAGAAAAATAAAATAATCGTGTACCTATCACAAACAATTCAATGGTCTGAATGAAGAGAATATGCATTTTGCTTCCAAGGGATGATGCTCCATCAACACCCTTGCAAAACAATCAGAATAAAATGTTTTTTTGAAAGCAATGCCAACTCCATTCCTTTATAGAACATCTTTAACAAATATCAAAAGATAATGCCACTTTCTGACTGATACAGAAAACATATACTAATTTTTTTTTTATGGTTGAGTTATTATAAACCAATGCCTGCTTATATTGTAAATGTTGAGACATGGCTGGTACTGGCAGACATAATTATCTCAAGTCACCACACCTAAATGGCGAAGGAACACAGTCTGGTAGAGCCAAAAACGGGGAGGAAATTCTGTAAAACAATTCATGTAAAGGTAACATATTTAGTATTAGTGAACAATCAACCTTGGAGAAGGAAACCTGGGAAGAAGAGACTTTGTAATACTGTGTTTCCTGGCAGTGAAAACACTTGTCTTGCAAGAATGTCAAGGAAAGCCCAAAGGAGTTCTGAACAAATGTTTAATGAACCTGGATGCTTGGTGCAAAACACAGCAAATTGTGGTCACTAAACAAGTAGTGTGCACACTCTCTATTTTTTTACTCACTTTCTCACAACATACTCACAGAAAGAGAAGTGACATAGAGGAAAAACAGACAAATAAATAGATATGTACAGTACCCAATACAGATATTCCACTGCATGTAACAGATATCTATGTTAATGTTGTAGTAGAGAATAGCAACTATGAATATATATATTTTTTTTACAGGTCGATGCTAATGACTCAGATGAAAGTATTAGTGAGTCCAAGGTTATCAATGTTATTTTGTGTGTGAAAACCCAAGCGCATTCTATTGATTCAAAAGGTACTTAACAGATGCTTATTTGCAGCAAGGAGTTATATTTGTGTTACAACTGTGCTAGTTTTCAATGACTCAAGTACTGCCAAGCAGAACTTAACACTTAAATGCAAGCTGTACAAAAGAGAAGCTGGAAGATACTAAACAAAAAGTAGAGGTAGTCAATGAAAATTACACAATTAAGAGGGATGATGGGGAGAGACCGGGTAATGTAGGGGTCAAATGTCTGCCTCTGGACAGGAATGTCCCTGGTTTAAATCCTGCCAAACACAGTGGCAAGTTTTCTCTTCAAATTGGTATGGCTTCACATTCCCCTGGTCTCTGGATTGTGAGATTCAATATTTAGCTCTCTTAAATTTAGGTGAAAAGCAGGAAGTCCCTTGTGCATAAATTAAGGAACCCTTGGCAGTTACAAGTCTAAAATAGTATGCCTAAAATGTCTATCCCAGGAAAATTATAAATCTACTTGTACCCATGCCATGAAAGATGTGTCGGGTCAAAAGGTGCAGATATTGCAGCTTGCTGTAAACTAGTGACACAGCTCATCTACGTACACTTAACAATTGAAAGAAAAATCAGAAAGGGATATGTAAACTAAAAAAAGAAGACATTGACAAGAGCAGAGAAAGTTTCTAAATCAAAAAACATTTAGAACAAAAGTAGATTGGGGTACACAAATTTCAGAAGTGAATTAAATTACTTTACTTGTTTTGAATTCATCTATAACAAAAGTAGAATTGTTGAAAATAGAGAACATATGTCCTCTGTGTATCTTAGTTAAATCAATGAGACAAGCAGCTCAGATCTGCATGAAAAACAAATATTTCTATAAACATTTGAGAATAAAGACTAAAAACTACACACCACATCATAATATAATATTTGGTTAAAGTGTAGTAATTTTTATTTTTAACACAAAATAAAACAAAATTCACTGCTTCGTCTTATTAATAAAATCAAATAGATACAAACTTGAAGATCCAAACAAGAATAAACATACTCACTAAATACTCAACAATCAGTCAAACAGCTCATAAACTGTAAAATTTAAAAAAAAAGAATGTTGGCTAAAAAATTTGCTGTTAAAATACTGGATGAGAGGAGGTCTGCAAATTTAGAATCAACAATCCCAAACGAAAGATAGATAGATGGATGGATAGATAGAATCAACAACAACAACACTGACCACATCACACAATGAAATCACTTCAAAGACAGATGCTACCCCTGTACTCTTGTTAAAGCTATTACAATTTCATCATCATCATGTGCCATACTGGTTGCCGTAGGCGATCATGTCCTTCCACAATCTTCTATCTACAGTGCATCATATCAGTTCTGTTGTTGACCGCTTTCCATGCCATGACACCAAGCCATATAGTATTTTCTCTCTTTGTCATCCGCGATCTCTCTTTCCTGTTATTTACAATTTCATAAAATGCCTTAATTGTTCAGACCCCAACAGTTAATTCTTCTTATCACCGACCTTCAATACTGATGCCTTATATTGAAAAAACATGTTAACCTTGAGCATGGATACAGACTATATAGTGCTAATGCAAATATTTATTTTTATATAAGTGCATATTTAGGTAATTTGATCTGCACTATTCTATTCTATTCATTGAATTTGGTTCTGTTGCAGTTGAGGCAACCCATATCTGTTCATTGCCCATCTAAGCATTTCTCAAGGCATAGACAGACTGACTGTTCCTCATAGTGTTGATTATACATACATCTTTTCACACTAAGCACTTAGTGTTGACAAGACCCTTTTTCCACCTGCAAACTCATCAGTCTCACAATATATACATCTTTGTCCTATCCACTCTTCTTTTCTCTTAAGGAATTAAAAACAAACTTGGTGCTCTCCTCTTTATACAGTCAGGCCAAACTCAGTGCCAGAGCAGTCAGTGATCTTATTCAACTATTTCATTAGCACAACGTTAGGCCATCTTATTTCCCAAGAAAAAAAATAACTCTCTTACATGTTAGACTTGGTTCTAACTCTTACATGTTAAACTTGGTTATAACTCTTACATGTTAGACTGGGTGAGCCAGGAAGAAGGTATGTCAGAGGGAATAAACCTCTCAATCTCCTGTCTACAGTAGATAAGTTCACTAACCACTGATCTGCCACGGCCTCCCCACATATATAGACATATGAGATGAGTAGAATGTGCGTATATATTCCAACTCCTGCCACAAGGGAGATAAATGAGTGAACTCATATCCCGGGGAATCAGTTCATCAATAAAAAGTAAATGGCAATAATAGTGTTCAACTACTATTCTCACCACTCCATATAGAAATGCATGTCTGATTCCTCATGGAGCAGTTTCTTTTTTTCTTTCAAAATGGGTCGATTCAAGCACACAAGTACAAATATATGTGGTTTAACGACAGATATATCATGACTATTAATAACTATTGATCCTGTGGTTGTTCTATTAGCAGATACAAATATATAACAAACACAAGAAAACAAAATAAATAGTCTGAAGAAAGTTATGAAAATCAGAATAAGAAATGAACTGAGTGTGAGATTAGAAATAGAAAATGAATAAGAACTGGACACAAGCTATGAATGCCTGATGCATAGCAAGATAAGAACTGTCACAGAACCAGCAGGGAAAGAGAAACAGGAAAGTCCAGGAATAAATGGAGAAGAAAAGTAATACAAAAGTCCATGAGATAAGGAAATTGAGAAAATATTCTAAAACAGGGATGGATGGAGAGATCTTGTCCATGTCTATCCTCCAAATTGTGGCTTGAGTGATTTTGATTGAATTAACTAAATACCTTGCAGGTTAACAATATTGATAAGAATAAGGATTGTGTTCTTATAAATATATATTGCAACATTAAATAAATCTGAAATATGCATATAAGAAACAAATAAACCTTGCAGAACTTGTTAATAAAAAGAGATTTCTGCTTTAGGAAGGTGAACCAAAAATCTGCTATTATAATAAGCAAGTATCATGATACGAAACAAAACATTTACTTTGAGGATTTGTAGAAGGAAGTTTGAGGTCACACTGACAGCTAAAATATCCAGGATAAAAGTCCAGAGATATTACTAATGCACATCTCAGCAATAAAAGATGTGGAAAACAGAGGTGCTATGTCATAGTAGCATTAGATACTTCATATAGTAGAAAAACAACCAAAACAGAAAAAAATATGGGCAGTTTATGCTTAAGTAAGCATTTTGTCATTATTAGACAAGTCAGTCAATGAAAAAAAAAACAATATGACAGTATTGACAATACTTGATTGAGAATGGAGGTTTATTAGTCTTTGAGTAAGTGCACGTGAGTCTAGACCATCCACAGCATCGACGTTCAGCGACAGAATCATCTATGATACTATGACGACGGTAAGTATTCAGATGCATCCCAAACAACAACATCGAAGAAGGAAAACACGACAAGGTAAAAGAGGTGGCGTTAAAATGTCGAAGTGTGAGAGGCTAAGCCAAAAGTATGTGCGCGATACATATTGGAATTGTGGGTCCATAAATCAACGACGGCCCATTCTTGATAAGCTACTGTGCGGCGCCGATATAATGGTTTTACAAGAAACTCTTCTTGGTGACAGGACAGTAAGTACTCCTGGTTTTCATTGTTTCTACAATAGGCGACACCTTGGGCAGGCCATCCTTGTGCGCAACAATATGGTGGCAGCTAAGGTTGATATGTCTGCGTGGGACAATGCAGAATTGCAGGTACATGTGGTTAGGGTGCAGACCACAGTTCATTTCATGATTGTAAATGTGCATGCCTGTAATGGGAAGGTGAACACACAACAATGGCAGAATCTCTTCAAGTTTGATGAAGAGAACGTCATTTTCTGCTGAGACTTTAATGCTAGAGGCAACCAGTGGGGTAACGTCATAACCAACAAGCAGGGAGAAGACCTAGAGAACGCACTAGTTTCAGTCGATTTAGTGTGCTTGAATGATGGAAGTGTGCTTGAATGATGGAAGGGCAACAAGAATGGCCACTCGAACAGGGGACTCTGATAGTGTCATAGACTGGTGTCTTCCACCTTCGCACCGGGTTGCAGGTGGAGTGCACTGGGGTTCCACGGAAGTGATCACTATCCATGTGTCCACCTAATTACAAATATATGTACATGTATATGTATATGAGGTTTCCAAGATGGCGGAATTGAGTCACGTTCTCTCTATCGCTGCAGAAATTCCGTTGGATTCTTATCAACTTCAGGTTTCCGTTCCAATTTTCTGCATTCCAGTCGAAATGATGTTCTACTTGTTATATCTGCGCCATTGAATTGGCGTTGCACGCACAGCAATGCTCCGTTTTGACAATTCAAGTGTTGTGAATGCGCCTTCCAATGTCTAATGTTGATCTGCGTTTTACGTCACACAAAGTGCTGTTCAGTGACCATTTGATGGAGATGGTTGACGCAAGTTATTTACAAGTTACAACGCATTAATGTGGTGGGCTCCGTCAAGTCAGCGACTTTGGGAAGTTTGTACCATGTTTCGTTCGTTGTAGACTGCATTCAGTAGAGTAATAATGAATACATGGGCGCAGACATTTTGTGCATGCTACGTCATCATAATGGATCATCGTGTGTCCCAAGACCGACCATGTGCTAATCTTGCGATCTTGCGTTTGGTGTGCATCGGGATAATCTGAAGACGAACTGTGTTTTGTATGTTCGGAGATGGAGTTAAACATGATGTCCTAACATCATCAAGCGCCATACATTTACTATGACGATCATCATTTTCAGGAGGACGTGATCTTCCGGGCAATGTGATGGATATGCGGCAGGAACCATTGAAGGCTATGTCTGCAAAGTGTTCCTTGTTGCAGTTTCCTCATGTTCCAAGTCCGGCTTGTTGCAGGAGCTACTGAGTTAAGTGCTCCGTGCACACCGTGAGCTGTGTGTCTCATCCATTTTGATCATGTTTCGATACTCCAATTGTGTACGATGAATGATGATATCGTATGACAGGGAACAGTTGGCTGTGTTCACTTTCTGTGCGGTTTCGCCTTATGTCTTTTGGCGTGTGCTGAGACTGCTATGATGGGAACTACAGTTACCTTTCTTTGTTTGGAAGATGAGTTATAATTCGGATGATTCCACTGGCACGGGCGGTTGAGCAATTATGGATTTTAATTCGCTTGCAGTGATACCGAGGCCTTCCATAACCAATAACCAATAATAACCACCTAACTTAGAAAAGCAAAAATAGAAGCCAGTGGAAGCTCCACACATTCCACTACGAGAAAACAGACCAGGACGTCATTAGCAAAATCAGACATAGGAAACAGGGCGCCCCTCATAGGAGACAGGAGAGATGGGCGCAGCCACCCTGGTGGAACGTAGAAGTCGAGGAAGCTTGGCGGAGCAAGAGACAAACGGCCAAGACATTGCAGAAAGCTAGAAAGAATGGAAGAACACAACCTGAACTCTTGAAGCGTCTGAAAGTAGGTCAACCAAACAATGATGCACGTTAAACTATGTGCTAAGCAGGCTAAGGATGCCAAATGGGATGATTCTGTAAAGAAGTGTGCTCAGAAAAATCGCTAGCCACATTCTGGCGCCTTCATCAGAGCATGAATGGCACAACACGACACAGAGGCATACCAGACTTTCAGAGCACAGGCCGGATATGGCACAAATCTGATGAGAGCAAAGGGAAGGCCCTGCTTGCCCGCTACATTGAACAGACGGACCAAAGAAATGAGGTTGTAAGAATGAGGATACGGGGATCACAGTCAAAATTTTGTAAGGATGTAATGCTGGAAGAAGATCTCACAATCACAACCGATACCATTCGCACGACACTTTCAGTGCCTACAGAATCATCACAATGCAGAACACTGCGGGCAAGCTGCTGGAGAAAATAGTTACCCATGTCCTCACCTGTCACCTTGAACAGAAACGCGCATTCCCACCCACACTCGGAGGTTATAGATATAACAAAGAGACATGGCTCAACGCGGCAGTCTTTACTTATGACGTCTTCGAAGGCTTCCACAGACGAGAGGAGACATGTGCTGCTGCTATAGATCTGGAGGATGCATACAACAGGGTACCATTTGAATATCTCATGCATATGCTCCTCAAACTGGCAGTGCACCCCTTCCTCATTAGATGGATCACCGCGGCACTGTTTCAGAGGAAGGTGATACTCAGATGTGGAAGTTGGTCTTCCGAGCCAACATGCATTTGTTCAGGGCTGCCACAAGGCTCACCATTGTCACCAGTTCTATTTAACGTGTACACAATAACGATCACGGAACAACAGCTGGACGGGAGGGAAAGAACTATGACTTTTGCTGATGATATTCTGGTATATCGCCAGGGAATAGACAGACAGGGAATCGTCTCCACAATGCAAGACGAACTCGATCGCATTTCTTCCTGGTGTGGGGTTTCAGGTGCCGTGGTTAATCCTAATAAAGCATCAGTTTCATGGTTCTCCCTTAACAATCATATTGTTAATATGACCACACCGGTAGTACGAATGGGAGCTGATGGGACAGTTGATGGACCGGGGACAAGTTGATGACATACCTCGGAGTTAAGTTTGATCGCAGCCTGTGTTTTCGGGACGACGTCAACCATGTGATAACAAAATCCAGCAAAGGATTAGCCGCCTTGAAGGTCATGGCAGCTGCCAACTTCGAGCAGAGGCTACTTACTCTTCTGTTCGAGGGATTAGTCCTCGCACCAATCGAATATGCCCTGGCAATTCTTACTGTCAGTACGACTCAAATTGATAGACTGGAGAAAATACAGAATGAAGCCATGCGCATTATCTTGGGATGTACAAGGGAAACTCCCTGTGTAGCAAAGAGGTATCTTCTTGACTTTCCAACCATGGATGACAGAATCAAGATCTGGAGAGCACCAGCATACCTGAAGGATTAGTACAGATAAAGAGCATCCATTGCACCACATGCTCAACATAGGGAAAGGTGCCAGGCTAAAAAGAAGCAAATCATGGGTGGGCCGAGCAGAAGATGTCATCAAACAGGTCTTATCGGCTTACCAATATCAGCGTTGGTGAGGAGTGAATACTGGTGCCTACGTCTTTCAAGGGGACTTTCTCGTGTATTGTCACACTCGACAGGAAAAGTAGGGAATAGAACCCAGTCATGGTTAATGCTGAGATCAATGGTCTCATCTGCGATAACACCGATGAGAAAGATGCAGTCACCTATACAGACAGATCTGTAAGACGACACCAAAGACGTGTATGGGCATTTACAGCACGCTCGGCAGACAGAATAGTCTACGAAGACAGTGGTGCATACGTCATGATAATGAGTAGCATGACAATGGAGGTGATGGCAGTGACCAAGGCATTCAAATGGTTAGAGTCACAAGACTACACCCACGCATGTATACTGAGTGATTCGATGAGCATGATAAAAAAAGTGGAGGCAGGCTCTGTACACATGCAATGGGTAGAGTCGTTGCAGAAATCCAAAATACGTAAGGTCACCTTTGTCATTGTTCCTGGACATGCGGGAGTACGGGGGAAATGAAAGAGCGGACAGGTTGGCTAGCTGCGCTGTCGTTGAGGACGGGCAACCAATGGATCGGGCGGACATCATCAATGCCCTCTGAGAAGTGGGAAGAGCACAGGACTTCGATAAACACAGATCCACATCACTTCTTCGGATGATGGAAGTGGGAGTTGAGGTGGGCACAGCCAGAAATAAGAAACTTAGTGGCCGTGTGAGAAGACTTATCAACCAACATAGAACTGGAGTCGTCAGTCGCTGGACACAGCGGGTATTGCTGAGAAGGGGATCTGAGCACCTGTGGACACGTTCGGAGTGCAATGATGATGACCCGCAAACAACACAATAATCTTTGACCACCATCACCAGTTTAAAAAAAAAATGAGCTAGATCGTTAGTGACATACATTAGTCCTACACTACAGTGAGTGATGTCAGTTTTTAACTCTGCAGTGAATTATTCCCCTCATGTGGGAAACAACAGGTAAGAGAAAAAGAGGAAGACCCAGAGAGACACTGAGAAGAACATTGATGAGAGAGGCAAGAGCAGCAGGAATCGGCTCCCTCAATGAGATAGAGCTGCTTGCACAAAACAGAGACAAATGGCGAGATTTGATAAAATATCTTTAAAAGAATTGAAAACTGCTAGAACAAAAATTCAGATAAGAGAAGGAGTATCTTGGTCTATGCCCTATGGGCCGGCTACGGCTCGAAAGGTCAATAGATAGTAGTGAATTATTTGGCAGTTTACACAATTATAAAGTACATTTAGTAGACAGTAAAAAATGACAGAAAGGAACAATTTTAAGATCAATCTTTAGCCTTTTTGTGTGTTATATTTCTATTTACTTTAGAATAGTATTTGCCTATTGTGTTGATCTATGTATATGGTTTGTGCCTGATGAAAGCTTTTGTCAAAATGTCATTGTTTGTCTATCTCTCTTAAAGCATAGTTTCTAAAGTTCATTTCAAAACCCATGCCTCTCTTCAAAGTGCTATAACTCAATAACCATTTGGTTTCAATTGTGTGCCTCATCACGCAACAATCCAAAAAAAAGCCATGGAGAGAAATTCTAACTACTGTTTTAGGAACGGAATAAAAATAGCTACATGGAATGTTAGGACCTTATACCAACAAGGAAAACTAGAAAATCTTATGGTAGAAGCAGAACGATTAAACATAGATATCTTAGGCATGTCAGAAACAAGATGGAAGGAAAGTGGATACATACAAGACGATAAATAAACATTTTTATATTCTTCTTCTTCTACCTTTTAGCTCCCAGTGGAGCATAGGTCTTCAACAAACACTTTCCAAGTCGTTCTGTTTTTTGCCATTCTTTTAAGATCATTCCATGTCTTCCCCATCATCTTCATCTCTGCTTCGATCTGTCTTCTCCAAGAATTCCTTGGTCTTCCTCTTTGTCTTTTCCCCAGGGGATTCCAAAAAAGGGCCTGTTGTGTAATACTCTCAGTTGGCTTCCGTAGTGTGTGTCCTATCCATCGTCATCGTCTACGCTGTATCTCTTTATCCACTGGTATTTGACCGGTACATTTCCATAATTCCACGTTAGTGACTTTGTCCTGCCATTTCCATCCCTTTATTCTGCGTAAGCATCCATTAATGAAAGTCTGTACCTTCGTGATTGTCAATTTTGTTATTCTCCATGTTTCACACCCATATAATAGGACTGACTTAACATTTGAGTTGAAAATTTTTATTTTTGTATTTAACCTAATTTCTTTGGATTTCCATATGTTTCCCAGTGCAATGAAAGCTCCTCTTGCTTTTGATATCCTTATTTTGGTATCATTTTCTGTTCCTCCCTCTTTATCTATATTACTGCCCAGGTATATGTAAGATTGTACGTCTAGTAGAGGTATTTCTCCTAGTTTTATTGGTTATTTCCAACTGCATTGATTCTCATAATGTTGGTCTTATCTCTATTAATCTTTAGTCCTAGCTGTTGTGATCTCTCATCTAATATACTCATTTTATCCTGCATCTGTTGATGGCTGTGTGATAAGAGAGCTATGTCATCAGCAAAGTCTAAATCATCAAGTTGTTTGGTCAGTGACCACTGGATTCCATTTCTGTTGATTTGAGTTATTTTCATAATCCAATCTATGGCCAGTAGAAAGAGAAATGGGGACAGGAGGCATCCTTGCCTTACTCCTGTTCTTATTTCAAATGCTTCTGTAAGCTGTCCTTCATGCACCACTCTACATTTTGTTCCTTCATACATTGTTTTTATCAGGTTAATAAACTTTATCGGGATTCCGTAATGACTCAGCAACTTCCAAAGCATTCTTCTGTCTAAACTATCAAATGCCTTTTCGTAATCTATAAATCCAATATAAAGTGGGGATTTTAGTTCTAAACTTTGTTCAACTATTATACGTAGAGTAGTTATTTGATCAGCACATGATCTGTTCTTCCTAAAACCTGCTTGTTCATCTCTCAAGTGTTTCTCTATAGCCTCCTTTAGTCTCTCCAGAATGATTCTGCCTAATATTTTTCCTGGCACTGATAGTAGCATAATTCCCCTATAATTTGTGCACTCCTGTAAACTTCCTCTCTTTGGTAGTTTGATCATATAACCTTCTTTCCAGTCTTTAAGTATTTCTTCCCTCTCCCAAATTTTACCCAATAGATCATGTAACATCTTGGTAGAGATGTTAATATCTGCTTTGATGGCTTCCGGAGGAATTTCATCTGGTCCTGTGGCTTTACCATTTTTTAATAGTTTGATGGCTTTCATTATTTCTTCTTTGCTTGGTTTTCCGCAGTTAACGTGTAACTCTTCTTCTGCTGGTAGTATATCTGGAGGATTATTTGAACTGGGTCTGTTCAAAAGTCCTTCAAAATGCTCTTTCCATCTCTCCATTTGTTCCCTTATATTACTAAGCAGATTTCCTTAATTATCTTTGATAAAGGCGTTGATCTGTTTTTTATATATTTTTATATTCAGGTAACACAAAAATAACATCAAAGAGGAGTAGGCATTCTAATAAAATGAGAGCTACAAAAATATATAAATACTCAATTGACATATAATGATAGGAATATACTAATAAAAATGAAGGCAAAACCATTCAACATAGCAATAATACAGACATACGCACCTACTCAAGACTATACAGACGAACAAATAGAGGCATACTATGAAGATCTAAACACAGTTATGAAGCAAGTGAAATCATCAGACATCTTGGTCATAATGGGTGATATGAACGCTAAAGTAGGAAAAGGTAAATATAAGACCATAATAGGAAATCATGGTCTAGGAAAAAGGAATAACAGAGGAGAAAGATTAATACAATTTTGTGAAGAAAACAGACTGATAATATGCAACACCTTCTTTGAGCAAGAGAAAAAACTTTGTGCTCAAGTGACTTTTCTGGTCTGGATTTTCATTTCCAGAGATAGCAATGGTCTGGTCAAGTTCATCTGACCACAAATTCAACATGGTTTTGGTGCTAACACACAGAGATTCATGCTGTGGGTAAACTGATTGTTGACTGAAGTGGAATTATACAATACCCTGGCTTTGATCTGTATATATGAACTGCATATTCGCCACCTTCTGGACTGCAGTCAGATCCAGTGTTTCACCAAAATGGAGACCTGATATTATTTATTGGGACAGCAATTCTTGGGGTACACTTACTGACCATGAAGTCTACATGGACTTGTGGCCGCATGAAGGCCATGCTGTTTGTGACAACAATTACAGGAACCCGGAAGTGTGCATCATGTGATGCACACCTTTTTTTATCAAAACGCAACACATTCACTTGAACAGTCTGAATGAATAGGATGAATACTTTGTTGCTGAAATGGGGGCGAAGTAGATATGGGAATACCTGCACCTGCAAAGGTGCCAATCAGTTCTAAAGTCTAGCCTAAAGAACTAATTAGACAAACATAAAAACAAGTAGCAGCTGAGAATAAATTTTTCAAGCTTTGCAATGTTAAGGCACTTACAAATTATACACTCGCAGATAGACGAAGATTACTGGGGAAAATATATAAGGATAATGACTTATGTGAGGAAGAGGAATACTGGAAAACAGGTGGTTTGTTCAGTCAAAAGCCATAATCAAATCAATCTATTAGACTCTTCTGATTCGGAATGAAAATCATTGCTCTGAAGAAGTCTGCCGTGAAATAAGTTTGCTCGCCAGTATGTTGACATCAAATTGTAAAACAGGTCCTTCTCAGGACAATTCATTCATTCAGTAGATTTGACTTCAATACTCTGCATGATTATTTCAATTTTCGTATCATCATAAAGTCATAAATTTTATGTGATGCATTCGGATTTGATTATGATAGATAATTAAATTAATATATTTTAAAAGCATTATCATTATCACTTATAATTTCACAATCATAATCAAATTCCTATTCATTCAGTGCATGCATACATATTATATTATATTATACACATATAACTGATTATAACTACACTACACAACACTGTGACTACACTTGTCAGTTGAGTTTTGTGGTTCAACTGACTGGACCCGGCTCTGCTACTAAAAAAAAGTCATGCTGAGAATGTCAGAATGAATGTGTGTCAATGTTAAACTTAGTGAGTGTGTACTATCATGTTAACAAACTGGACTCAGCGCCTACATTTCATCTCAACAGTTTTTGATGCTTTAACTAGTGTTCATCACATCATGTTAGAATTGTTAGGTTTACTTAGGCTTAGGTTCTAAACTTCTTCTAAAGACACATGATTAGTGATTAGAGAACAATTATATTACAACTGAATCTGAAAGGGAACGTTTATTGTTGAGAAGTGAGACTTCCAACATAAAGTAGAAATTATAACTAAATTTGTAAATTATACATTACCAAAAAAAACTAGCAAATATACATATATAATTATATATATATATATATATATATATCAATATATATATATATATATATAATAAATATTAAAATATCTACTATATATAATATTTAAAAATTGCATATCTTTATTTGAGTGAGTGAGTGTGTTAAGTGTGTACAGTTTTTTTACACTTAAAATAACTGCAGCTACTGTGAAAGTGGTCTCAGTATGATGTACAATGACACTTCTGTACATTACACAGTAAGAGTTAAGAGAGAGTGGCTGTGTTATTATACTACTCTAGGCTAGTTTAGGATAGGCCGCAGGACACCTACTTAAGACAGACTACCGTGACTACCTAGTTTAGTGATAGTGGTGATCCTGTTGTGATTCAGAAGACCGCCCACAATGACAATCGACAATCGTGACAATCCACAACAAACCAAACACTCAACTGTATCACTATCCTATCTGTATTAAAATAAGATTATCGAATCAAAAATAACCTACCTGCTCAAATTTCTGAATGATAAAAATATTATACGTTTAATAAGTAATGATCCTCACATAATAACAATGAAGATTGACATACTTTATGCTTTTGCGACCGTGAGACGTCGCTTTCCTGTATTTATTTCAAAGGCAAAGAACTAAGTAAAAAGCAAGTGCAGGCAGTGCGCATGCGTTCACATTGTCGAGCTGAGTTCCGGGTCCATAGAGGTCAAAAGTCACTGGAAATGAAAATGTTGTGGAATTTCTGGAGATGTCATGAGATAAATAAATGCAATGACAGAAAGTTGGGGAGAGTCTTGAGCACCTACGCTAGAAAACGTGGTACTTGATGACGGTGGCTCGCATTATGGTATCAATGTACATTGCTGTGATGAAGGCTTTCCGCCTCAAGATAAAATGAAAATTAGAATACCTAGAGTTAGTGTCTGAGAGCTGTCTTAACTTTCTTTTCTTGTCACTCTGTTTTAGCGAAACAGAGACTAGCTGATCTTCGGTCGACTGAATTGGTCATGGACCTAGAGTTAACCAACACCTCATTTCACCTCTTTCGTTATAAGCTCCTTAGTGTACAAAAAAATGAGACTTGAAAAACACAATGAAAAGCTAAGGCTCTAACTCATCATCATCGAGTGCCGTCTCAGCAACGAAGGTTGGCTACCATGGAGCGCCATTCTGCTCTGTCTCTTGCTTTGATGGTGCAGGTTGTCATAGGCTGATTTGTCCGATTTTGATGTTACTCGTCCATGTTAGTCTAAAGCAGGGGATAGCAGTGAGAGGTTGAGAAGACAAGTAGGGAGTGAGGTAGTGGATAAAAATTAAAAAAATAACAAATAAAATGAGGGGTCCGCGAGGGGCGTGAACAGGTGAATACGTCGTGAACCACGAGAAAAGTGAACACGTCGTGAAATAGGAGAAAAACGTGAAGCATGATTAGAAACGAGGCAAGGGGAGTTAAGTAGACAAATGCAGGAATTTTGAGATTTTAGATTAATTCCAGAAGTAGCGAGGATCCGATACAGACGGCTGTGTTTTGGTTTTACAGCCGGTACTGGGGATCAAGGGGGAGCTAGTACAATCGAGAGCGATCGACAAGTTAGTGGTGTGTGGACGAGACAGAGAACAGATTCGGTTCCAGGAGCGCTGGTATGTAAAGTAGTATAGCAGGGTCAAACTGGCCTGCATTTGAACCGTAAATTAAGAAAAATATATAGTAAGCGCATTTTGCGCCTAATGTACTCGAGGCGCAGGGGGAGTTAACCATGACCGCTCGTGTCGGGATGTTGACCTCTCGTGTCGGTGACCTCGAAAGTGACCTGTTTATGTCTGGTGTGTGCTGACTTTGAAGTTCTTGATGTACTGGATCGATAGTGATAGTTTAGTAGATTATACAACATCAACGCTGATAAGGCGGACAGGTGACCTTGTTGTCTCGGTGACCGTAAGGTGTGACCGTATTTTAGCTTCCTTCATAGAATTCCCTCCATTGTAACACTTACTCATTCTCTCCATTTACACATATAATCTCTCTTTCTTCCTAGAATTCTTTCTCTCTCTCTCCTATTCCCTCATAGACTTCCATGTATTGTAACACTTAATCATTCTCTTCATTTAAGCCCATTATCTCTCCTTCCCTTCACTAGACTTCTCTCTCACTCCTAGACGTCTCTCCTACCATTCCATCTTCCCTCCTCTCTCTCCTAACTTTCCGCCCTCCATCGTATTTTTAGCTTCCGTCATAGACTTCCCTCCATTGTAACAATTACTCAATTACTCATTCTCTCCATTTAAAGCAATTTGCTCTCCTTAGCTCCCCTAGATTTCTCTCTATCTCTCTCACTCTTCTCTCTCTCACTCGTCTCTCTCTCTCTCAAATTCCCGCCTAGATTTACCTCCATTGGAACACTTACTCATTCTCTCCATTTATGCCTAACATCTCGCTTTCATTCTCTCTCTCTTTATCGCCTACCATCTCTTAGACTTCTAACCTATCAATCCACCCTCCCTCATTTTTAGTATCCCTCATATTGTAACACTTAATTATTCTCGCCATTTATGCCTATCATCTCATATTTAAAAAGTCGAACTAAAAATCCAAAAAATCTACTCACATAGTCATAATAGTTAGACACAACGAGCAGAAATTTATATTCTAGGTCCAACAAGTTGGACCAAATCGTAAAATGTTAGCACCAAAACACAAAAACTTTGGCTCATAAGCAAAAAGTCGTTCTCAAAACCCTAAAAATCTACTCCCATACTCATACTAGTTAGAAACATCGAACAGATAGTTATATCCAAATTCCAAAAAGTTAGGCCAAATCGCAAACATTTTACCACCAGAACACAAAAATGTAGGCTCATATTCAAAAAGTCGACCTAAAAATCCCAAAGAGCTACTCACATAGTCATAATAGTTAGACACAACGAGCAGGAAGTTATATTCAAGGTCCAAAAAGTTAGACCAAATGGCAAACATGTTACCACTAGGTCACACAAATTTAGGCTCATATTCAAAAAGGCGACCTCAAAACCCTAAAAACCTACTCCCATACTCATACTAGTTAGATACAACGATCAGATAGTTATATTCAAAATCCAAAATGTTAGTCCAGATCACAAAATTGTACCCCCTTAGATATCCCGATATCAAGAATTTACTTTAAAATCACTTTTATAATTTTTAACTCCAGCCATTTTTAGCGATGCACCTATTAAATTATATTTTTTAAAAAACATAGTAAATTTACACGCTAGGCCTACCCCAAATTCATATTAGACATTACCGTAGCAAGATTTTGAATAAAAATCACTTATATGAACTTTACTCCCTGACCATTTTTTATGGATACGCCTATGAAACTCTTACAAAAATAAAATTTACATTCTGGTCTCTCTCCAAACTTCATATTAGACATCCACATACCAAGATTTTGAATAAAAATTACTTTTATGAAATTTAACCCCTGATCATTTTTGATGTATACGCCTATGAAACTGTTACAAAAATAAAATTTAACCTCTAGGCTTACCTCAACCTTTATTTTAGACACCCGCGTAGCCAGACTTTGATAAAATATCACTTTTATTAATTGTACCCCCTGACCATTTTTGAGGGATACGCCTATGAAATCACTATAAATAGTAAATGTAACCGTTAGGCTTGCCTAAAACTTTATTTTAGACATCCCCATAGCAAGATTTTCAATAAAAAATAACTTTTATGACTTTTACCCCCCCCCCCCCCACCGACTATTTTTTGCGGAATACGCCCATGAAATCGATAAAAATCGTAAATTTACACTCTAGGCTTACATACAACTTTTTTTTAGACATCCCCATACCAAAAATTTACTTTAAAATCACTTTTATGATTGTTACCCCCAGACCATTTTTAACCGATACGCCCCTGAAATCGATAAAAATCGTAAATTTACACTCTAAGTTTACCCCAAACTTTATTTTAGACATCCGCTTAGCAAAAATTTACTTTAAAATCACTTTTGGGATTGTTATCCCCCTTACCATTTTTGAGGGATACGCCCCTAAAATCGATTTTTAAAAATTGAAATTTAACCTATTGCCATACCTCAAACATAATATTTGACACGCCTATGCATTAACTTTACATTTTTTTAAAAACAACAAAAATCTAGTAGTGAGGAAAAGTGTTTGCGCTAGCACAACTTAAAGGGGAAAAAAATATTGTGTATGTTTCGTGCAATTTTTGGTGCCATGTATCTGAACCTTTTGCTTGAGCAAACCCTTTTCCTCACTAACTAGCTTTTTGTTTGTTTTTTATGGGAGTAGATTTTTAGGGTTTTGAGATCGACTTTTTGCTTATGAGCCTAAATTTTTGTGTTTTGGTGCTAACATTTTGCGATTTGGTCTAACTTTTTGGACCTTGAATATAAATTGCTGCTCGTTGTGTCTAACTATTATGACTATGTGAGTATATTTTTCGGATTTTTAGTTCGACTTTTTTAATATGAGCCTACATTTTTGTGTTCTGGGGGTAACAATTTTGCGATTCGGCGTAACTTTTGGGACTTTGGATATAGCTATCTGTTCGATTGTTCTAACTAGTATGAGTATGGGCGTAGATTTGTAGGGTTTTGAGATCGACTTTTTGCTTGTGAGCCTACATTTTTTTGTGCTTTGGTGCTAAAATTTTGCGATTTGGCCTAACTTTTTGGACCTAGAATATAACTTTCTGCTCGTTGATTCTAACTATTATAACTATGTGAATAGATTTTTAGGATTTTTAAGTCGACTTTTTTAATGAGCCAACATTTTTTGTGTTTTGGGGTAAAATTGTTGTGATTTGGCGTAACTTTTGGGACTTTGGATATAACTATCTGTTCGATGTGTCAACTAGTATGAGTATGGAAATAGATTTGTACGGTTTTGAGATCGAATTTTTGCTCATGAGTCTAAATTTTTTGGTGTTTTGGTGCTAAAATTTTGCGATTTGGCCTAACTTTTTGGACCTTGAATATAACTTTCTACTCGTTGTGTCTAACTATTATGACTGTTATGGAACTCCTCTGGTATTGCATCAGGGATCAAAGCGCGTTTAAATAACCCACCATTGACCCGACAGGTGGATTGTATCAGGGACCAAGTCGATTTAAAGTAACCCAAACGTCAGACTCGACAGCACTTCAAGTGGAAAATGAGGTCAGTTATCACGATAACAGTAATCCTCTTCTTTGATTAACTAATCCAGAGGTCAGTCATTTCGTTGGTGGGTGTCCGATAGAAATCCTCTTCTCTGATTGGTTAACCTGGATGTTAGTCGAGGGTGGAATAGTGTCGTCCAACCTTTATTTACCAGATTATATTTAAACTAGTCGCATGTGAGATTTCGTGTTATAAGCGCGATTGATTCACGGAAGCGTATTTTCATAGTACTGTTCAGTCTAGCGGCATGTGTTGTTGGTATATTTTATGCTGTAAGTTGAATATTTGTTTGTGTTTTTCTCTTATCTCATAACGATGTGGTAGGTTATCAATAAAAGGATATTCAATTGTGTTAATGGTAATGTGTATAAAGTACGTATGTTAAGCCTTGTTGAGTGTATTATTCCTTCGTTTTTTATATGTTTATCTTATTGGTTGTTTAAAAAGTGAATATTTTAAGTCTTGTTGTAATTGTTGTTCAATGTTATTAATGTGTTACACTGGTGGAAAGGTAAAAATACAAATGAGGGCGGAACGCTAGGAGAAGGAAAGAGAGAGAGGAGGGAGGGTAGAATGGTAGGAGAGAACCTTAGTAGGGGCTAGAAGAGAGAGAGAGCGAGAGAGAAGTCTAGGAGAAGGAAGGTGAGATGATAGGCATAAATGGCGAGAATAATTAAGTGTTACAATAGGAGGGATACTAAAAATGAGGGAGGACGGACTGATAGGTTAGAAGTCTAAGAGAGGATAGGCGATAAAGAGAAAGAGAATGAAAGCGAGATTATAGATATTAAATGGAGAGAATGAGTAAGTGTTACAATGGAGGGAAATCTAGGCGGGAATTTGAGAGAGAGAGAGACGAGTGAGAGAGAAGAGTGAGAGAGATAGAGAGAAATCTAGGGGAGCTAAGGAGAGCAAACTGGTTTAAATGGAGAGAATGAGTAAGTGTTACAATGGAGGGAAGTCTATGACGGAAGCTAAAAATACGATGGAGGGCGGAATGTTGTGAGAGAGAGGAGGGAAGATGGAATGGTAGGAGAGACGTCTAGGAGTGAGAGAGAAGTCTAGTGAAGGGAAGGAGAGATAATGGGCTTAAATGGAGAGAATGAGTAAGTGTTACAATACATGGAAGTCTATGAGGGAATAGGAGAGAGAGAGAGAGAATTCTAGGAAGAAAGAGAGATTATATGTGTAAATGGAGAGAATGAGTAAGTGTTACAATGGAGGGAAGTCTATGAAGGAAGCTAAAATACGGTCACACCTTACGGTCACCGAGATAACAAGGTCACCTGGCCGCCTTATCAGCGTTGATGTTGTATAATCTACTAAACTATCATTATCGATCCAGTACATCAAGAACTCCTAAGTCAGCACACATCAGACATAAACAGGTCCCTTTCGGGGTCACCGACACGAGAGGTCAACATCCCGACACGAGCGGTCATGGTTAACTCCCCCTGCGCCTCGAGTACATTAGGCTCAAAATGCACCTACTATATATCTTTGTTAATTTACGGTTCAAATGCAGGACAGTTTGACCCTGCTATACTACTTATGTAGAACAGTAGATAGGAAGGATAGGCTAGGTTGCAAGTGAACAACATCAACCTTAGAACAGCATTAGTATGTTGTGAATCGTCACTAAGTTAGCCTCAAGATAGATTTGTGAAAAGTCACTAAGTTAACTGCCAGTGAAAGAATCCTTGACTGTGGTTGTGTTTTATTACCACGAACAATGTTTGTTAAGTCGAGAATAGTCAATAGATTAGCTTCAAGAGAAGTAAGCATCTCTTGTAGTGTGTCATAGTACACGAACATTATTGTCAAAGTGTGAATATAGCACTAAGTTGGCTTCAAGAGAAGTTAGCAAGTAATGTAGATGTGCCAGTGCATAACGAACCATAATTCGTCAAGTTGGGAGCAATTCTGTGAGTAGCTCCAAGAGAAGTAATCCTATGAAGTGTTGTGTCATAGTACACGAACATTTATTGTCAAGAGGTGAATATGTCACCGAGTTAGCTTCAAGAGAAGTTAGCAAGTAATGTAGTTGTGCCAGTGCATAACGAACCATTATTCGTCAAGTTGGGAGCAATTCCTTGAGTAGCTCCAAGAGAAGTAATCCTATGAAGTTATGTGTCATAGTACACGACAGTTCGTATCAAGTATCGTAATAGCTCGCAAGGGTCCTGGGCATTAAGACAGGATGTGAGACGGAGTATGATTCTCCACTAGATCACCATATTGGCGAAGGAAGTGAAACCCAGATCACCCAACATTGTGAGTAGCAGCAAGGCTGCATGAGTGCTTGTGGCTAAAGTTATTGACAACCACGAGTAGAGTGAGGCAGGAGAGTATTCAAGATGTGTGTGCAAGGAGGCTGAAATACCATCATAATTGTAACTTGAGATTGTGAAATGTGAATTAGTTCTGATGAGAATAAAAACCACAGGAGTGTGTTTTACCTGGTGTTCAGTGATTTTCTTATAGCACTACCTGTAATTGTCTGTCACCAGTGAAAGAGAACGCTGGGGTGTCAATCACAAACGGGAGTACTACAAGAAACGATCAATTGACCATTAGTATCAGACAAGGAAAGAGAACGCTGGGGTGTCAGTCACTAATGGGAGTACTACAAGAAACGATCAATTGACCATTAGTATCAGACAAGGAAAGAGAACGCTGGGGTGTCAATCACAAACGGGAGTACTACAAGAAACGATCAATTGA
The DNA here is from genome assembly GCA_032433765.1 of Megaustenia siamemsis. Lineage (NCBI taxonomy): Eukaryota > Metazoa > Mollusca > Gastropoda > Stylommatophora > Ariophantidae > Megaustenia > Megaustenia siamemsis. Next base: position 47,770,395 of record JAVIAB010000059.1, on the reverse strand, counting down.
CCATTAGTATCAGACAAGGAAAGAGAACGCTGGGGTGTCAGTCACTAATGGGAGTACTACAAGAAACGATCAATTGACCATTAGTATCAGACAAGGAAAGAGAACGCTGGGGTGTCAATCACAAACGGGAGTACTACAAGAAACGATCAATTGACCATTAGTATCAGACAAGGAAAGAGAACGCTGGGGTGTCAATCACAAACGGGAGTACTACAAGAAACGATCAATTGACCATTAGTATCAGACAAGGACAGAGTGACCCAACACGGGCCAACACAGTATGGGGATTCCCCTTTAGAGCCTCCAGGCAGTCGGACAAGTCCGACCTTACAAGCCCAGGGGGGGGGGGGGGATTGTGCTGTTCAATCGTGTCGGGTCATGTGGGCGGGGGAGGCAGTAAACCAGGCGTTGAGGTAAGACGCTGAAAAACGGGCACGTGAAGGCTCAAGGTGTAAGGAGACTTCACAGCATCAACAGAGTGGCAGCTCCAAGTGGTTGAAGGCTCTCTTCTTAATGGGCCGTCATTGCTGCAGTCGTCAATTCAACAATCAAGGTTAGCGACGCCACTGGTGAGCGGTCGCTTTAATCAATTCAGTTGCAGCAAAGAAGGGAGGAGATAGAAGGTCCTGGTACTCACAACGCTGGCTTTACACGCTGGCAGAGGCGGCATCATCACGATCGGCGGAGGGCAAAGAAATAGCACTGGCATAAGTCTTGGTCTGCCTCTGCCTCTTTTACCTTGTATTTTCCCCTCCAGGATTACTTTTATTTGGCTGTTGTGTCTTTTAACATTGCCCAAAAATCGCATTTGTCTTGTTTTAATTGTGTTTAGTAGTTCTATTTTAATTTTAAGTTGTTTTAAGACTTCGTCGTTTGTTTTCTTTTCCTTCCATCCAATTCTACCTATCCTTCTATATATCCACATTTCAAAGGCTCCAATTCTCTGTTCTGTTTTCTGGTCTAATGTCCATGTTTCTGCACCAAATAGGAATATTGAGAAGATGTAACATTTTGCTATTCTTAATTTTAGCCCTGGTGTTATTTGTTTTGATGTTAGTATGCTCTTCATGGCATTAAAATTACCTTTTGCCATTCCTATTCTTTTGTTTATTTCAGTTGTACATTTTCCATCACTGGTTATAGTATGTCCAAGTTTAACAGGCCTGTACCCGTTCTTCACATGTGTCTGTCTTGGCTCGACTGGATGATTGCCCCGTGTACTTGTATCGGGACTCTGTGAACGGCGTGATGGCTGGTAAGCATCTGAGCCCTCACTCCCTGGCCGGTTGCGCCCTTCTTAGTTCTACGCAGCTTTCTTGCTCCTTGGTCGTGCTCGGACAGACTGCAGCTGACAGAGGCAAGGCTCGTTAATACCTGAGCCCGACCTGGTGTTCTGCTGACAGAGGCAAGGCTCGTTAAGACCTGAGTCCCACCTGGTATATTGCTGGAATGGATGGACAGACTTCCTCAGCCTTTTCCACCCCTCTGGCCCTTGATCAGTTACTTCTCGACTTCACGTTGTGATGTTCATGGCGCGCGACACCCTCGTCCGTTCATCGCGGTGACAGAACACAGCAACAATGATAAATGATGGAACTGACACTCGTGAAAACTGCACACACTGTCTTTATTTCACTGCATGACCACTATGAGCGCTCTGACAAAATACATCGTTGACAGTCAATCCCGACAAACGCTCACGTTATATGACTCTCACTTCCCTAATGTCTTGTGTATCTCCTCTTGGACACACTCTCTCTACCATATAGCTTCACGTCACCAGGCTACAGTAATCACTCTCTAACCGTCACTGGCCTAAGCCTAGCCTGTGTCCTTGTGGTAACTACACGGACGACCTACATCCTAGTCACCTAACAAGCCCTTCACACTTACTATCTTGCCCAATACTGAGATACCAACAGTGTCACTTGACGACTTACAATTAGCCTGTTAGTGGTCAGAACAACTCTGTTCTCTTAGTCTCTGCACCAATTATTGAACCTACTGCGTTCATAATAATGTCTAAATGGCATTGAACTAAACCCTCGCTCTGCCGTCTCTCTTATCCTCTCCCCGTACTCCTGTATGGTTTCGTTCTCCCCCTGCTGTGCCCCTGTTAACTTCATTATGGCATGTTGATCATCCTTGAATTGCCTATACCCTTTAGCTAAATATGCCCTAGATTCCTGCCATGACTCCTCTTACTTATCCTCTATCCTTCTTCTGACACAGTTTACTACTCCCCCTTGACTCGTAGCTAATGCCAGTTCTTTCAATTCTACTTGCCCTAACTGTTTACTTCTTCCCCAAAATATGATCGCCTGTAACCATTGTTCACATTTGCCTGGGTCTCCTATAAATATTGGTATTCTTCTTGTTATCTCTTGTAACTGTAAACTATTTCTCAGTTTCTCTACTACCTCCCCCATCTTCTGCATAGCTTACCACATATACCCTTCTTGTGTCATCCCTTCCATCTTCTTCTCCTGGTTTGTCCTTGCCCCTCTTTTATAATCACTAGTTTCCTCCCAGCTGGCCCTTACCTTTTACTCCCTTAACCCTGTAATCCTCTTCTGTTATCCCTTCTCGTACAGTGTTTTCTCCCCAATGCTGACCCTTACTACCACTCCACTGTTTGTCTTTTATTTTCCTAATCTCTTATTTTCTCTTATACTCTTCTGTATCTCTTATTGACACTAGTCTTATTCTCCCTTTGTTTCCTTCATCGTGTTCATTCTATCTATTTCACTTACTCTACACACAACATTTCCTGAATACATCAACAACTTATTCTAGCACAATGCACTATGTCCAGGAACGCTATTCTGTCTGTATCACAGTCCTCCTTGCTCGACTGTCGTGTTCTAACTAACTTTTAGTTTTCCAAACCTCCTAGTCCTGATCACTACAAACTCCACTCACGGTCGCGGCTTGTCAACACGACAATCCGTCCGCACTCAGCGCTCGCAATCTCTCGAATCCCCTCCCTAACTAACTCCTGCTCCTGTGTCTCCCCTAACTCTTTGTCTCGTTTTCAGCTTAGTGTTTCACGACCTGTTCACCCGATCTCTCTCCCCCCCACCCCCCCCCCCCCCATTTCTCGTGGACTATGAGTTGCTACCTGTTTACGGCTATCTCTAGCCTTCACCCCTTGACCTCTTCCACTTAATTCACCCTCTTCTCCACCTCTCCGTTCCTCTGCCCCTACACCGTTTCACAAGGTAGTTGTAGTTCTGAGCTGTCTGGTCTATTCCTTCAATTTTGATATCCATTTGTGGGTATTGAGTATTTCCTTTGTTTATTATCGAAGTTTTAGTCTTTTTGATATTCATATCTAGTCCATATTTTTTGCTTATCATGTTTATTTCATTAAGTAATTGTAGATCTTTAGGATTTTTTGCTAGTAGTACAGTGTCATCAGCATATCTTAGGTTATTGATTATCTTTCCATTAATTTGTACACCTGGCATCTCTATGATGTTATTAAAGATTTGCTCAGTGTATAGATTGAACAAGCTTGGTGATAGGATGCATCCCTGTCTTACTCCTCTTTTTATATCAATGGGTGTAGAGTTCTCTTTGTTATATTTTATTATTGCTGTTTGCTCCCAGTATAGTTTACATATTAGTCGTATGTCCATGTCATCTAGATGTATCTCTTTTATGCATTCTCTCTCTCTCTCTCTGCGATCAGGACTCAATCCGAGTTGGATTCCAGACTCTCACATGAAGTCAGCTGTCAGGTTAAGTGTGTTGATCGCCCCCACAGACAGAACATCACGATTAGAGTCTGCCAGATCTACTCTGATTGAACACCCGTTAAAACGTTGCATTCTATAAGTTGTTTGTGGTGTACTCTATCAAAAGCTTTGGTATAGTCTATGAAGCAGGCATATATTGGTTTGTTTACTTCTGTGTACTTTTCGATTAATGTTCTCGTGTAGAATATGACTTCTTTTGTCCCTCTATTTTTCCTACATCCAAATTGCTTCTCATCTAATTCAGTATTGATTTTATTCTGAATCCTTCTTTGTATAACTTTTAGCAAGATTTTTGTAACATAGATCATTAGGCTTATTGTTCTAAAGTCACTGCATTCAACTGCACCATTCTTTTTAGGCAATGCAATGAATGTTGATGTTTTTAGTTCATTTGGTATGTATCCTGTGTGGTATATGTTGTTGCATATGTCTGTAATCACTTTAATGCCAACATCTTCTAGTACCTGTATCATCTCTATCTGTATGAGGCTCTAACTAAATATACAGAAAACCAAGATAATGTCCATTGACAAAAAAAATGACAGCCCAAAATTAGCACCAATAGCGAATAACTTGAAACATTAACAACTACGAATATCTAGAATCTGTAGTCACTAATCGCTAAGAGTGAAAATGAGTTACAAAAATGTTGACATTATAGTGAAAGAAAGCAAAAGTAAAGGACTCAGCCTTAATAGCAAAAAGACAGCAGTAATGATAACAACAAAGAAAAAGACATCACCTCAGTGCAAAATAAAGACAAGTGGAACAATATTAAAACAGGTAAATGAATTTAAATATGTGGGATCTTTGTTAACCTCAGACGGAAGATGTACAAAAGAGGTGAGATGCAGAATGGCTCAGGCAAAAACAGCTTTCCAAAAAATGAGGAAGATACTATGCAATCCAAATTTTTACAATAGAAACAAGAAAAAGAGTTCTAAAATGTTATGTAGAGCCAGTCTTAACATATGGATGTGAATTATGGACAATATTACAACATATAAGAAAACCACTTGAGTCTGTAGAAATGTGGTTTTACAGAAGAATGTTGAGAATACCATGGACAGCTAAGAAGAGTAATGAAAATGTTCTGAAAGAGGCCAAAGCAAAAAGAGAGCTAATTTCCATATTAGGAAGAAACAATCATCACTTTTTGGCCATGTAATGAGAAGAGAACAACTGGAATATATTGTAACAACTGGAAACAATTGAGGGATGAAGAGATAAAGCAAAGCAAAGAGAAAAAATACCACACAGCTTAAGATAATGGCTTGGCAGAAGGTCAACAACAGAAATCATAAATAGCTGTCGAGATCGAAAGTTCTGGAGAGACATGATTGCCTACGTCAGCAGGCCCGGTACTTGATGATGATAATGTAGTAACTAATAAATGATACTGCCGGAATGAGATGAAAAGATTAACAATTGCAACACACAAACTATAAATGTCTTGAAAAACATGTAGCACAACACCAGCAAGGCAGTAAAATAAAAATCACTGATGGTATGTGTCTTCCTGAAAGGAACATATGGTTGTGAATTATGGACAACTTCGCAAACAGCAAAGAACAGAGTCGATTCATTCCAAACAAAATGACTCAGAAACATTTTTAAGGTACCTTGGATACAGAAAAAAGAACAATAAAGACATATTTAAAATTTAAACATTTAAAAGAACTGGCTTATAAACAACGTCATTCTGCAGAGGAAATTACAATACTATGGCGACGCCACAAGTCAGGGTTTTGTGGAAAGGACAATAATGGAAGACATGGTTTCAGGACGACTAGACAGAGGCAGACCAAGAATAAGGTGATTTCAAGACATCAAAGAGATCTTGAACATGGCAACAGATGAAGTGGGAGATCTGACAAGAGACAGAGATTCCTACAGACGGGTTGTGATGAGAGCAACCTTCTGAAGGGGCATGCGCCATCATGAGGAGGATGATAATATAATAATATCTTAGTTATTTCCTTTGTACATTATGGAAAAAAAACACGGTTTTGCTATTAATTAACACCTCTTACAGTGTTTTGTTCAAGTATATTTTGTTCAAGTTTATTTATTATAAAATTAGTTAATATAATTAGTACATTTATTTATATATATATATGACAGATTGGCTAGCGGCGCTGTCGGAGAGGACGGGCAACCAATGGATCCAGCGGACATCATCAATGCCCGCCGAGATGTGGGAAGAGCACAGGACTTCGACAAGCACAGATCCACGTCACTTCTTCGGATGATGGAAATGGGAGTAAAGATGGGCACAGTCAGAAATGAGAAACTTAGTGGCCGTGTAAGAAGACTTATCAACCAACATAGAACTGGAGTAGTCAGTCGCTGGACACTCCGGGACTTTCTGAGATCTGAGCACCTATGGACATGTTCGGAGTGCAATGATGATGACCCGCTAATAACTCAAATAACTCAATATATAGACGTAACGCTCTGATTTAATGAAGAATTAGTTAAACGTTCTTCGTCTCTATTTCTATTTATTATGATAAAGAAAAGAAAAGGCTTTAGTGGAACATTTTGTCGTAGTATTGTGGCGGCGCTACAAACGTGACACGGATAGTTAAGGCTGTGAGGTCACGTCAGTCAATACTTGCTGTTTAGGTTATCGCGTTGTGTGGGCTCACTATTGTCCCTCTCGATCGTGTCTCGACTTAGTCGCTTTTCTTCCCGCGTCGTCATTACTTAAAGTACATAAACAGGAACACAATACGAATATGAAAACTCAGAACTTGACGAGGATGTTAAAAGGGTCCTTTAATTCATATGTTTATTGTCTTCACAAGTTTTACCAATTTACTACTAAAAATATACTTCACAAGTCACACACAGTTACTACTAAAACATGTACTTCACAAGTTACTCATAGTTACTACTAAAAACGTTACTCCACAAGTCACTCACATCATCATCATCATCAAGTACCGCCTGCTGGCGTAAGTGCTCATGTCTCTCCACAGCTTTCGATCACGGCAGTTATTTATCATTTCTGTTGTTGACCTTTTGCCAAGTTACTTTCTTCGGCTGTCTGGTATATTTTCTCTTTGCGTCCCTCTATCTCTTCGTCCCTCAATTTTCACAGTTGTTATAATATATTCCAGCTGTTCTCAGTCAGTCACAGTTACTACTAAAACATGTACTTCACAAGTTATTTACAGTTAATACTAAAACAAGTACTTACAAGTCACTCACAGCTACTACTAAAACATGTACTTCACAAGTCACTCACAGCTACTACTAAAACATGTGCTTCACAAATTTCTCACAGCTACTACTAAAACATGTACTTCACAAGTCACTCACAGCTACTACTAAAACATGTACTTCACAAGTTACTCACAGTTAATACTAAAACATGTACTTCACAAGTCACTCACAGCTACTACTAAAACATGTACTTCACAAGTTACTCACAGTTAATACTAAAACATGTACTTCACAAGTCACTCACAGCTACTACTAAAACATGTACTTCACAAGTTACTCACAGTTAATACTAAAACATGTACTTAACAAGTCACTCACAGTTACTACTAAAACATGTTAAAAAAAAACAAATCACTCATAGATACTACTAAAACATGTACTTCACAAGACACTCAAAATTACTGCTAAAAAAAATGTACAAAACAAGTCGCTCACAGTTACTAATAAAAACATGTACTTCGCACAGACATGGTTGGCTGATTCTAAAATGGGGTTCCGAAAAAAAAAAAACAGAGGATTTACTGACGCTCTATTTGTAGCCGGGAAGTAGGAATGTATGGGAATAATTGGAGTAGGGACGGTGTGAGGAGAATTGAGAGAAAAACCGTATGTACGGGGAAGGTGACATTCGCTGGGTGTTGGGTGAACTGTTGTTTGGGTGAGCAGTGTTGAGAGAGTCTCGTGATATTGGGGACCGGTGAGAAGTGATGAGAGAGTCTCGTGATATTGGGGACCGGTGAGAAGTGATGAGAGAGTCTCGTGATATTGGGGACCGGCGAGAAGTGATGAGAGAGTCTCGTGATATTGGGGACCGGTGAGAAGTGATGAGAGAGTCTCGTGATATTGGGGACCGGTGAGAAGTGATGAGAGAGTCTCGTGATATTGGGGACCGGTGAGAAGTGATGAGAGAGTCTCGTGATATTGGGGACCTGTGAGAAGCACGGAGAAGTAAATAGAAATAAGAGAAGGTTAAAGTGAGAGACAGGCTATGACGTCAAGAGAAGTCATTGCCTAGGAAATTAAGGAAGTAGCTGTTGATTGGCAGGGGTACGAGGTACTTAAGGCCATGCAAAAGGTTTTAGAGCAGAGAGATCGCATGTAAGCTAGAGACTCGGGAGACTGGCGCACGCCACTAGCGTGAGTGAACTTAATAACCATTGTAGAGCGCATGCTATGTGTTTTATAGTAGGAAATAGGATTAAGTTTCGATAGGTGGTAGAAACTATCATGTAGGAGCGTGACTCGAAAGTGAGTACAAGAGTCAGAGGTACCTAGCTTACTTCGATACCCGAGCAGAGATGTCAGGCTGCTGGGCTTTTATAAGTGTACATTGCCAGGTCGTGGGTTTTTGTGGTTGTACATTGCTGTTTGTAGAATTATGAAATTAAAGTCTTATTATGTTTTGACACGAAAGACGTGTGTAATTAATTCATTGAAACATGTGTACTGTAGACCAACCCAACGCCCGGAGTCGAGACAATCGCGAAGTACAGAAATTAGACAGTTGATACCAACAACTGAGAACAGATCTTAAAGGAAGAGCGAGCGGCGACAGTGAAAGGAAATCACCAAAAACAATTAGTCTGTCCTATCGACATGTAGACGCTGTAGAGCTCAACGTTCAGGCGTTATCTGTGCTACGTTAAATACAATATGTTACAACGGCCTACCATCGTGAGGACGTCCAGTTTACGGCGACCGTGTTACCGCGTTACCTTGTGATGCCTTTGAACCTGTGAGCGCTACATGTACCTATTGAAACGTATTGAAACATTCGGAACGGGCATCATAAGACATTCATTTACATTGATGTGTATGACTTGTGATCCCTTTTCAACTCGGGACAGCAACACCTTTTAAAATCATTTTACATATTCACCATAAAACAACTGGCAGAAAAGACGACACAACACAATCAACATTTGTACATAGCTTTCATTGACCAGGAAAATTAATTCGACAAAGTGAACAGAGAACAACTATGAGATATGCTAACAACACACGGAGTACGCCAACATTTAGCAACGGGATACACATACCACTTTGGAGTTAGATCAAGTGAAAGACAGGAGTGCGTACTAAACCCCCCCCCCCCCCTTCCCTTTAACGTTTATTACATACATGGACTATATATTCTAGTTAGCCAACCCATCAGAAACAAGAGGAATCAATGAGCTTCTATTTGCAGACGATCAGGCAATATGGATACATGGAAAAATGGAAGACCTACAAGAACACTATAGACTCAACAGCACAAGCACAATATACAACTTGAAAATCAACAAAACAGAAGTCATAAATATCGCATAAGAGAAACATAACATCAACATAACTATAGACGGCAGACAACTAAAACAAATAGAAGAATTTAAATACCTTAGGAATCTTTCAGTCTTTCTCTCTCTCTAAGCTTGCTTCTCTCTGCAGTTCTACTAAAAGTGTTCTTCTGACCTGTTCTCTCTTCTCTGCCTAATCTGATAGGATGTCTCCTCGATCTCTCTCTGATCTATCTTGATCTTAATTGACTTCCATCAGCTTTTTGGTTTTGGTTATGCCTTGCCCAACAATCAGTGAATGTGATATTCTACAATCTGACATCTTTGGTGAACACGTATTTGGTCCAAATCTATATACTAATTATGTATACCATCTATTCTCCTGTGTTTTCTTAGAGGCGAATCTGTCAGTCATCATTCAAAGTACTCACACTGGAGTGTGACCAACGTAGCATAATCAGTTGCTTCCATTATTTACATGAGATCAATCAACGGCCCGCCTTACTTATCTTTGATCAGCAGAGCAACTGCTAGCTTTGTTCATGCGTTCAGTCATGCCCTCTTACAGAGTCCTGCCCTGTAACACACAGAGTTAAAATCTCGGGGAAAATTATAAGTACCAATTTCCTGCCTTAAAGCAAGCTAGTTCCCCTGGACTAACTTTTGATATCGTATTCTGGATTCAATGTTACGTACATAATCTTGCAGCATTATCTTCAGGGATTGCCGCCCCCCCCCCCTTTTTTCTATCTGTATCATGTGCTGAAGGTCTGTAAAATTTATGGTCACTAACACCCTACTCCCTATACGCCACTTGGCGTGACGGAGCCCTTTACTTACTTACAATACCGATACTATTTTGTTTACAACCTCCTATGACATGTAGCCCATTATTTCGCCGATGGCCAGGCGACAGAGCATGAATCTCTGTTACACTAAGAGTTATCTAGTCCTTAGGGACATTCTCTCTCTTATCGAATCTTGAAAAACGAGTATTCTCCACTGTCTCTACTATTTATGTAAAGTCTACTTTATCCACCTCAGTCTTGTACTGTCACTAAGTTCCATGACTATAATTCTTACAGGTGTATTTTATACCAAGTGACTATATTTTTTTTCTATATCATCTGACTCATATCTGTGTCTGAGTTAAAAAGAGATTATCCTGGATGTTGAGTGCATTCCTCTGGTAATTGAGAATATTTTCAGTAGAAATCGTTTAATTGGGTACTTTGCGTTTATTTTTAAAAGGACCTTTCAGTGGGCTAGAGAGATGGTTGGATTTAACTTGACTTTACTCACCACCAGGACTGCGTATATGATTACGCTCCTATGTCTAACTTTTTTGTCGTGGTTATCAGGTTAAATACAATCTTAGATAAATATAATTTGAGTTTGAAATCGATGCCTGGCAGCAAATAACAATCTTGAGCAAAGATATATGAATGCGGTCGTCCCATAGTATCAATTTCTTGATTGGCTAGTTAGATTGCGACGTACTTTTAGTCCGTAATTGGCATTTCCCTCCGTGACGTCCATGTCTTTTCGGTGTCTTTGTGAAAGAGAGTTGACGTCAGATGACCTTTCTTGGCTTTTTTTCCATAGTTTAAGTTAGCTTCCATGTAGGCTCTGCATGGGTACGTATTCTTACTAGGGGTGATCAGAGTATCGTTCAGGAACACATCGACTTGGGAGATTAAAATGTGCATGCAATAATTTATCGGCGTCATGTCTGCGTTGGGGGTATATTGTCGCCATTGACTAAGATGACTTTTACTATCAGGTGCAGAAATGTATTGTAGAGATATAGATACTCCTCGCTGTTTCCTGTCATCGCATTTTCAATCGGAGTGTTACGAGATAGAAAGATGAACTTACAATAAATTTTCAGACTCGAACACTGTCTGTGTTAGACGTTAAATAAGTCTAGAGCAGAGTAAAAGAATTCACACGAGCTCGGGTGAATCAGCGCAATCATCCAAAAATATCCGACCGTCTCTTCTGTGTCTCCTTGGTAGTTTTCTTTTGGGTGGAGTGAAATTTTAGTCTTGAGGCCAGTTTTATTCTTTCCTGACGGGTTCGTCATTGGGAGCTGCTCTAATTCTCAGTCCACTCCCTGTTTGGTTTCCTATCACGTGATCAACGTTTCCTTGCTGACCAGCGTTCCTGACGTTTTCCGAAAAGGATCCCCACATTTCTACCATCTAGAGCATCTTGAGTAACATATAATCCTGTTCAAAACCCATCTCTACAAACAGCTTTTGCACCAGATTTCAACCATGCAATACTGCTATACATAAGCCATTAAAAAAAAAAAAAATCCCGATTCCTCGTCCTTTTTCAAATTGCGGCTACAAACACAGGAAAACCACAATCAGGTTAACTATTTATTGAACAAGAAAGCATAAGGGAACAATGGATAGAATACATTAAAAACCATTATGATGATGAACGAACAGAAGTATTAAGGATAATGGAGAAGGACCAGAAATACTAAAAAAAGAAGTGAAAGATGCCTTGCGCAATATGAAAGTAGGAAAAGCTCCTGGACCAGATAATATAACTAAAGAATATATTGAAGCCATGGGTGATTTTGGAATAGAAATAATAACACAAATATTGAATGATATCTGCAACAGCGGATATATTCCAGACGACCTGCTAAAATCAATATTCATATCCCTACCAAAGAAACTGGGTGCGATTGAATGCGATGATCATCGCACAATAAGCCTTATGAGCCACACGACTAAGATATTACAAAAAATCATCATTCGAAGAGTGCGAAACAAAATCAGTCCAGAAATTAGCGATGAACAGTGTGGTTTTGTTGGAGGTAAAGGATCGAACAATGCCATATACATCATAAGATTTTTAGTAGAAAGAGCCATAGAGGTGAATCAGATCTATACCTGTGTTTCATAGATTATAGCAAAGCATTTGACAAAGTAAAGCACCAAGAAATAATCACAATTTTAGAAGGCATAAAGGTAGACAGCAAAATCTAATAATAATAATTTTTTTTAAAACATGTTCTATCAACAAACTGGGACCAAAAGAAATGGAAATCAATTGGGAATGTTTCAACAAATAAAACAGGGTGTTAGGCAAGGTTGTGTACTTCACCAGATTTATTTAATATGTATATTGAGATTATTTTAGGATCTATAAGGGGCAACCCTGGAAGAACAATCGGAGATCATAATATAAATAATCTAAGGTATGTTGATAAAAAAAAGAAGTAAAGTACCCCTGTCACGCCAAGTGGCGTATAGAGAATATGGTGTTAGTGACCATAAATTTTACAGACCTTCAGCACATGATTTGTGGGGTAATGTGGTCGGTATTACGCCCGTGCCGCTTTACTTTCCCAGAAAAAAATCTGGTACCCATTTAAGGCTGGGTGAACCCGGAAGCCGTCGGTTGGGATCGAACCCAACCCCTTGTCCTTTGTAGTCCAGTTCATTAACCACTGAGCTATCGGGGCTCCCAATAGTATTAGTACTTACATAATATCATATACACATTTTAGTCTTACAACTATGTTTAAGTATGTAGTGAATTGCAGTGTATGTAAATCTACTGTAGTGTAAGTTGATGCTCATAATGCTGTATGTAGTGAGTGTAATCCAACCATGTGACTTGACTTGGCTGACTTGACCAGTCAGTCATATATTGTGTTACATGTTCAGTTGTCGCCATAGTGAATTATTAAAGTAATTATTGCTTGCTAGGTAGTGTTTAAAATAAATATGAAATTGTATCTATAGTCTGGGCTGGGTGAACCCGGAAGCTGTCGGTTGGGATCGAACCCTACCCCTTGTCCTTTGTAGTCCAGTTCACTAACCACTGAGCTATCGCGGCTCCCTTAAATGTATGTTGATGATACAGTCTAAATCGCTAAGAGTGACAACGAGTTACAAGAAATGTTAGACATTATAGTGAAAGAAAGCAAAAATAAAGACCTCAGCCTTAATAGCAAAACGACAGAAGTAATACATGTAGTAGCAAAAAAAAAAAAAAAAGACATCACTGCAGTGCACAGTAAAGACTAGTAGAACAATATTAAAACAGGTAAATGAATTTAAGCATCTGGGAACAATGTCAACCTCAGATGGTAGATGTACAACAGAGGTGAGATGCAGAATGGTCCAGACAAAAACAGGCTTTCCAAAAAAATGAGGAAAATATTGTGCAATCCATTTTTTGACAATAGAAACAAGAAAAAGAGTTCTTAAATGTTGTGTAGAGCAAGTCTTAACATATGGTATCTGAATCATGGACAAATGAACAACAGACAAGAAAATCACTTGATGCTGTAGAAATGTGGTTTTACAGAAGAATGTTACAGATGAATCCTTACCATGGACAGCTAGGAAGAGTAATGAAAACGTTATGAAAGAGGCCAAAGCAAAGAGAGAGCTCATTTGCAATACTGGAAAGAAACAATCATCATATTTTGGTCATGTAAATAGAAGGGAGGGAGCTGCAATAGCTCAGTGGTTAGTGAACTGGACTACAAAGGACAAGGGTAGGATTCGATCCCAACCGACGGCTTCCGGTTCACCCAGCCTTTAATGGGAACCGGATTTTTTTCTGGGGAAAGTAAAGCGGCACGGGCGTAATACCGACCACTTCTTCTTCTTCTACCTTTTTATCTCCCAATGGAGCATAGGTCTTCAACAAACACTATCCAAGTCGTTCTGTTTTTTTGCCATTCTTTTAAGATCATTTCATGTCTTTCCCATCATCTTCATCTCTGCTTCTTTCTGTCTTTTCCAAGAATTCCTTGGTCCTCCTCTTTGTCTTTTCCCCTGGGGATTCCAAAAAAGGGCCTGTTGTGTGTAATACTCTCAGTTGGCTTCCGTAGTGTGTGTCCTATCCAGCGCCATCGTCTTCGATGTATCTCTTTATCCACTGGTGTTTAACTGGTACATTTCCATAATTCTATGTTAGTGATTTTGTCCTGCCATTTCCATCCTTTTATCCTGCGTAAACATCCATTAATGAAAGTCTGTATCTTCGTGATTGTCAATTTTGTTGTTCTCCATGTTTCACACCCATATAATATGACCGCCTTAACATTTGAGTTGAAAATTTTTATTTTTGTATTTAACCTAATTTCTTTGGATTTCCATATGTTTCCCATTGCAATGAAAGCTCCTCTTGCTTTTGATATCCTTATTTTTGGTATCATTTTCTGTTCCTCCCTCTTTATCTATATTACTGCCCAGATAAATGTAAGATTGTACATCTAATAGAGGTAATTCTCCTAGTTTTATTTGGTTATTGCCAATTGTATTAATTCTCATAATGTTAGTCTTATCTCTATTAATCTTCAGTCCTAGCTGTTGTTATCTCTCATCAAGTATGTTCATTTTATCCTGCATCTGTTGATGGATGTGTGATAGGAGAGCTATGTCATCAGCAAAGTCTAAATCATCAAGTTGTTTGGTCAGTGACCACTGGATTCCATTTCTGTTGTTTTGAGTTATTTTCATAATCCAATCTATGGCCAGTAGACAGAGAAATGGGGACAGAAGGCACCCTTGCCTTACTCCCGTTCTTATTTCAAATGCTTCTGTAATCTGTCCTTCATGCACCACACTACATTTCGCTCCTTCATACATTGTTTTTATCAGGTTAATAAACTTTATGGGGATTCCGTAATGACTCAGCATAAAAATTGATGGTCACTAACACCATATTCCCTATACGCCACTTTGCGAGACGGGGTTACTTTACTTTTTTTGTTTTTAATAGAAGGGAACAGCTGGAATATATTGTGGCAACTGGGAAAATTGAGGGATGAAAAGATAGAGGGAAGCAAAGAGAAAAGATACCAGACAGCCTAAGAAAGTAACTTGACAGAAGGTCAACAACAGAAATGATAAATAACTATCGAGATCGAAAACTGTGGAGAGACATGATCATTTACGCCAGTAGGCATGGCACTTGATGACGATGACTCATTCGTATCGCAACTTCGTCATCTACACACTCAATAAGCATATTATACCCTCCCCAAAGACTCTCCAGCACCGTTTCTTGGTTCACCTCCACAACACAACGCAGATACGTCCACTTAACGTCCTTTTAAGGGCGGATGACGAAGAGGAATTCTACAGTCTACGAATACTCTAGAATACTTTAGTCATCGGGCGAACGCAACCAACCAACCAACCATATTGTCTCTCATATACATCTGACTCCCAGTTGAGCACAGATCGGAGCCTCAGCCTAGATTTCCAGCGAAGTATTTTTTCACTTCATTTAATTTGTACATTTAATTTAATTCATATTTTTAATTTATCATTTCCCTGTAATATAGAACTTTGTATTCTCTTTTCATTCCATTTTCTATTCTAGATCCACTAGCTCTGATTACTCTACCACATGTAGTTTAGTTATAGTTTATTTCGTTGTCCGTTTCTGTGTTCGTGTTTTCTAAAGAAGGCATATATAGGCCGAAACGTCATGATTTTGTTTCGTTCCTCTTTTGTAAAGTTGTTACTAAACTGTATAGGTGTGTACGTTACCTCACACCACTGGCGTGTGTCTCATCTTCTAACTTGTCTTATTCTCAATAGAGAAATTGCAGGTTTGGTTAATTTTTATTCTGCACCAATATCTATTTTTTTTTTAATTTAAAATAATTATATTCTGTAACAATATCTTTTTTACTATTGTTTGACGCAGGTCATTTACATGTTACAACTCATTAATGTGGATTGCTTCGTCAAGTCAGCCGAAGTTTTATCTCTTTATTTCTTTGCACCGTGTTTCGTTTGTTGTAGGCTGCACTCACTAGACATACGCTAATCTTACGGTCTGTTGTTTAATGTACGATGGGAATAATGCGACGATTGTGTTTTATATGTTCGGAATTGGAGTCAAAAACGATGTTCTTACATTAAGCGCTATACATTAAAAAAAATTTGACGATCGTCATTTTCAGGAGGATGTGAACTTCCGGTCAATATGGTGGATAGGCGGCAGGACCCATTGAAGGCTATAAATAAAAGGGTTCTTTGTTGCAGTTTCCTCATATTCCAAGTCCGGCTTGTTGCATGAGCCTCTGAATTAGGTGCTCTTTGCACACCGTGAGCTGTGTGTTCCATTCGTTTTGATCATGTTTCAATATTCCAATTGTTTACGATGAATGATGATATCGTATGGCAGGGAGCAGTAGGCTGTGTTCACTTTCTGTTCGGTTTCACCATATGTCTTTTGGCTTGTGCTGAGACTGCTATGATGGGGACTACAGCTACCTTTCTTTGTTTGGGAGATGAGTTAGTAATTCAGATGATCCCACTGGCACGGCGGTTGAGCAATTATGGATTTTAATTCGTTTGCAGTGATACCGAGGCCTTCCATAACCAAAATAACCAACTCTTTTTTATTCTGTACCAATATATTTGTTATTCTATGCAAATATTTTTTTTATCCAGTTACTCTGTAACGGTATATTTTTCTTCTGTAGCAATATCCTTTTCTTTTGTATCAATGGTATTGGTGCAAAATCTATAAAAACAATATTGATACAGAATAACAAGTTAACTGGAACTTTTTCTTCTGTATCAATAGTTTTTTATTGTGTACCAATACCATTCTATTCTGTTACAATGTCTTTTTCTTCCTAAATGCACTAACAACAGCTTTTTCTTCATGGTACTTCTAGCTTGAACACAAAGAACAGCAAGCACCAACGCCTCCTCCCAATGCTAGTTCTAGTAGAAGGAACTATTGTTTCATTCCTCTAGACATTATGTATGTTATGGGGCATGGCAACTCTATACACTTCTATCCAAATATAAATTTCTCCAAAATAAGAAATGCTTGAACTACACTACACAAAAACTACTGATGACCTTCACTCTTCAGCACTATAGACCACTTCGCAGATCCAGAAAATGTGATTGTAATATTTTTTATTGAATTGTGTAAACATATATTTCTTTGTTTTTCAGTTTCCATAAACTTTACTTCAGTGAGCTTGTTTGTTAAATCACTATTCACGATCTATTGTTATATGGTAAGATTGGTCGAACAGTAAGGCTAGTTGTTAAAATCTGTAAAAGAGAACTTTTGTTTAACAGCGAGGAACTCTATACCCTACATTTGTGTTTGATACAAACACAGAATGGCTTTAATTTTTAGCAGCAATAAACCTTTCAAATGCTCCAGACAGCTTGGCCGGAGTCTACCTATCTCTCTAGCTTAGTTGACGTCTACCTATCTCTCCAGCTTAGCTGCCGTCTACCTATCTATACAGCTCTTTGCCGCGGTCCTTGTCTCCAGCCTAATTGCTGTCCACCTATCTTTGCAGCTTAGTTGCGGTCTAATTAGCTCTCCAGATTAGTTTCCGTATACCTATATCTTCAGCTCAGTTCCCGTCAACCTATCTCTCCAGTTTAGTTGCCGTCTATCTATCTCTCCAGTTTAGTTGCCGTCTATCTATCTCTCCAGATTAGTTACCGCCTACCTATCCCTCCAGTTTATTTGCCGTCTACGTATCTCTTCAACTTAGTTACTGTCTACATATCTCTCCAGATTAATTGACGTCTAGCTGTCTCTCCAGCTTAGTGCTGTCTACCTATCTCTCCAGCTTAGTGCTGTCTACCTATCTCTCCAGCTTAGTGCTGTCTACCTATCTCTCCAGCTTAGTGCTGTCTACCTATCTCTCCAGCTTAGTGCTGTCTACCTATCTCTCCAGCTTAGTGCTGTCTACCTATC
Organism: Megaustenia siamemsis; assembly: GCA_032433765.1. Classification (NCBI taxonomy): domain Eukaryota; kingdom Metazoa; phylum Mollusca; class Gastropoda; order Stylommatophora; family Ariophantidae; genus Megaustenia; species Megaustenia siamemsis. The sequence continues at coordinate 47,752,391 of JAVIAB010000059.1, read as the reverse complement.
TCTCCAGCTCAGCTGCGGGTACCTATTACTCCAGCTTAGTTGCCGTCTACCTATTACTCCAGCTTAGCTGCGCTCTACCTATCTCTAAAGCTTAGCTGCGGTCTACTTATCTCTCCAGCTCAGCTGCAGTCTAATTATCACTCCAGCTTAGACGCAGTCTACATATTTCTCCAGCTTAGTTGCCGTTCACCTATCACTCCAGCTTAGCTGCGGTATACCTACCACTCCAGCTTAGTTGCCATCTACCTATATCTCCAGCTTAGTTGCCATCTACCTATCTCTCTATATTTGCTGCGGTCCATCTCTCCGACTTAGTTGTCGTCTACGTATATCTCCAGATTAGTTGACGTCTACCTATTCTCCAGCTTAGCTGCTGTCAACCTATCTCTTCAGTTTAGCTGCTGTCAACCTATCTCTCCAGCTTAGCTGCGGTTAACTTATTTCTCGAGTTTAGCTGAGGTCTTTCTATTTCTCCAGTTCAGTTTCTGTCTACGTACCTCGCCAGCTTATTTGCCGCCTACCTATATCTCCAGCTTAGTTGCCGTCTACCTTTCTCTCCAGCTTAGTTGCCGTCTACCTTTCTCTCCAGCTTATCTGCAGTCATCTATCTGTGCAGCTCGTTGTTGCGGTCCATCTCTCCAGCTTAGTTGCCATCTACCTATCTCTTCAGCTTAGTTGCCGTCTACCTATATCTCCAGCTCAGTTGCTGTCTACCAATCCCTCCAGGTCAGTTGCTGTCTACCTACCTCTCTAGCTTAGTTGCCGTCCACCTTTCTCTCCAGCTTAGCTGCCGTCAACCTATCTATACAACTCTTTTCTACGGTCTATCTCTCCAAGTTACTTGCCGTAGCTAAGCTGGAGATATAGATAGATAGCAACTAAGCTGGAGTGGTGGCTATATCCCTCCAGATCAGTTGCCGTCTACCTTTTTCTCCAGCGTAGCTACGATCTACCCATCTCTCCAGCGGAGCTGCGGTCTATCTATCCCCTCCAGCTTAGTTGCCGTCTATCTATCTCTCCAGCTTAGCTATGATCTATCTATCTCTCCAGCTTAGCTATGATCTACCTTTCTCTCCAGCTTAGTTGCCGTCTACCTTTCTCTCCAGCTTAGTTGCCGTCTATCTATCTCTCCAGCTTAGCTATGATCTATCTATCTCTCCAGCTTAGCTATGATCTACCTTTCTCTCCAGCTTAGTTGCCGTCTACCTTTCTCTCCAGCTTAGCTGCCGTCTACCTTTCTCTCCATCTTAGTTGCCGTCTACCTTTCTCTCCAGCTTAGTTGCCGTCTACCTTTCTCTCCAGCTTAGTTGCCGTCTACCTTTCTCTCCAGCTTAGCTGCCGTCTACCTTTCTCTCCAGCTTAGTTGCCGTCTACCTTTCTCTCCAGCTTAGCTGCCGTCTACCTTTCTCTCCAGCTTATTTGCCGTCTACCTTTCTCTCCAGCTTAGTTGCCGTCTACCTTTCTCTCCAGCTTAGTTGCCGTCTACCTTTCTCTCCAGCTTAGTTGCCGTCTACCTATCTCTCCAGCTTAGCTATGATCTATCTATCTCTCCAGCTTAGCTATGATCTATCTATCTCTCCAGCTTAGCTATGATCTACCTATCTCTCCAGCTTAGCTATGATCTATCTATCTCTCCAGCTTAGCTATGATCTACCTATCTCTCCAGCTTAGCTATGATCTACCTATCTCTCCAGCTTAGCTATGATCTACCTATCTCTCCAGCTTAGCTGTGGTCTACCTATCTCTCCAGCTTAGTTGCCGTCTACCTATCTCTCCAGCTTAGCTATGATCTACCTATCTCTCCAGCTTAGTTGCCGTCTACCTTTCTCTCCAGCTTAGTTGCCGGCTACCTTTCTCTCCAGCTTAGTTGCCGTCTACCTATATATACAGCTCTTTGCCACGGTCCTTGTCTCCAGTCTAATTGCCGTCCACCTGTCTTTGCAGCTTAGCTGCGGTCTAATTATCTCTTCAGATTAGTTTCCGAATACCTATATCTTCAGCTTAGTTCCCGTCAACCTATCCCTCCAGTTTATTTGCCGTCTACGTATCTCTTCAACTTAGTTACCGTCTACGTATCTCCCAGGTTAATTGACGTCTAGCTGTCTCTCCAGCTTAGTGCTGTCTACATATCTCTCCAGCTTAGCTGCGGTCTACTTATCTCTGCAGCTAGGCTGCGGTCTACTTATCTCTGCAGCTAGGCTGCGGTGTAACTCTTCATTTCTATAGTTGCATAAACGATTAAATTATCGAAATGTGTGTACGAGATATCACAATCGTGTGTGACCATTAGACATTTCTTTTAGAAGAAAAGGGTGTAAAGTAATAGTGAACAAGGAAAGGGGTAAATTTAAATAGAATAAAGTTGTCAATTGATTATAAAAAAGGACACACATGATAGTGATATTAAGAGGATGGCTGTAATAGATATTTTTTTTTATTATTGATGAATAAAATGTTGATATTTGTAATGTGACAATTAAGAAAACAAATAAGTGTTTGACATAAGTATTGATTGGTGGAGGAAATTATTAGTGGAACACAGAAGTAGATATAAGCTGACACACATGGCTAGAAGAGGAAACAGAGGAATAGAGACCATGAGTCAAGAAGAAAATATGCGACAGACGCTATACACGATGGGCACGGCGATAGAGAAGCTGGGAAATAATTTACAAATACAAGAGATAACAAGAAAAATACCAATTTTTTTCCGGAGAGACCGAAATATTTGATACATGGGCTAATGTGATAGAATATTGGTGTAAAAACAAATGCCTGTCGCAAGCGGAATGGAAGGACATGGCATTAGCAACGAGCAGGGGAGGAGTAACAAGCTGCATCAGGCGTCGAATAGAAGAAATGAGAGAAGAAACGTGGCCAGAACTCAGAGCCCATTTGACAAAAAGATATGCACAATATAAGGACGAGCAACACGCCATCATCACAATGAGAACAATACAGCAACAAAGAAACGAATCAATACAAGAATATGGAGACAAAATGGTGGCAATGGCGGAACAAGGATTTGGACAGGGAGTGGATAATGACCAAGTAAACAATTTTGGTAGCAACATTTATATCGGGACTCAGAAATAGAGGACTGAAGTTGCAGTTGGCGAGGAGGGCAACTACTACATTATCGCGGGTAATAAACGCAGCGATAGAAGAAGAGAGTATATTAAAAAGGTTTGAAGACAACCAACAACAAGAAAGAGTAGAAGGAAATAGACAAATTCGACAAGACAGCCCCAGGGAGACAGATCATATGAGGAGAAGAGATAGAGAACAGAACTATAGACAAGCAGTAAATAGCATCCAAGAAACAAGGAGGTGCTATAGGTGTGGTCGAACAGGACATATAGCCAGACAGTGTCCAGTAAGAGAATAGCATCCAAGAAACAAGGAGGTGCTATAGGTGTGGTCGAACAGGACATATTGCCACATAGTGTCGGTAAGAGAATTTGGACAAGGGAGAGGAAGATGATATCAAATGGCGGAAAACGCCAGAAGTGCTCTGGGAGGCAGGCAACTTTGGAGCACCAACAAAATACCTGCTAAATTCAGTATGAATGAGGGGAGAAAAGACCCGTGTCCCTGTATAGTACAATTAGGAACACAAAAAATTAGAGCTATAATAGATACAGGAGCAAGCGTTAGCGTGATAAAAGGAAGTACATTTAGATCACTAGAGGGAAGTAGAAAAATATATAAAACAAGAAATAATTTGGAAGCTATAAATGGACAAATATTAAAGGTGATATGAAAGACAGTATTGGAGATAAAAATAGACAGACACTCCATGAGACAAGTCTTTATGGTGGTAGAAGGAATGAACAGGGCCATGATAATAGGAAGAGATTGGATGAATAAAAACAAAGTAATAGTCAATTATAGGACACAAAAATTACAATTGGGAAATACGGAAGTGCAAATGGAGGACGATGGAGGACGATGAAGGACAGGGGAAGACAATAGAACTGTCACAGGAAAGAGAGCGGGAATTAATCCAACAAATACAAACCAATAAAGAAAACAAACAAATAATACAAGAAATAGTGTTAAACAACCACGATGTCTTTGCGCTGACCGATTTTGAATTAGGGAGAACGCGCACAGTACAAATGGACATAGACACAGGAAAGGCAGAACCAACCAAAATAAGGACATAGACACAGGAAAGGCAGAACCAACCAAAATAAGAACATATAGAACACCATTACGAAACAGAGAGATAGTGGAGAGAGCACTGGAGGATATGTTAAAGGCAGGCATAATCTCAAGAATAAATTCAGAATGGTCGTCACCAGTAGTGATAGTAAAGAAAGCACTGCAGGATATGTTAAAGGTAGGCATAATCTCAAGAATAAATTCAGAATGGTCGTCACCAGTAGTGATAGTAAAGAAAGCACTGGAGGATATGTTAAAGGTAGGCATAATCTCAAGAATAAATTCAGAATGGTCGTCACCAGTAGTGATAGTAAAGAAAAAAGACAGATCACAAAGGTTCTGTTGTGATTACAGAGCCCTAAACAAAATTACGAAAAATATCAGTTATCAGATTCCCAGAGTAGACGACATTATAGCATTGTTTCAGGGCACAGATTAGTACAGTACTCTGGATTGTAGGGCTGGCTGATTGAAGTAAAAGAGGCAATAAAACACAAATTTGCATTTAATACGCATGTAGGGACGTTCATCTGGAACGTCATACCATTTGGACTAAAAGGATCCCCAGCGACATACATGGGATTAATGAATCAGGTACTACAAGGGTGCCACCCTACAGTCGCTGATCAACAACCTGGATAAAGCATGCGACCTTTTTTCACTGTCAATTAATGTTCAGAAGACAGTAATACTAAATCAAGGTGACTTCAAACCTATATCTATTACTCTAAAAGACTGCCCACTAGAATCAGTACAGAAATTTACATATCTTGGATCCACAGTTACGCAAACCATCTCTCTTGATGAAGAAATAAACTGTCGAATTGGTAAGGCAGCTACGACCTTCGGCAAACTCACAAAAAGGGCATGGAACAACACGAAACTAACTCAAAAGACTAAACTCTTAATATATCAAACTTGTGTGCTTAGCACACTACTATATGGATCCGAAACCTGGACAACATACTCAAACCAGGAAAAAAGACTAAATGTCTTCCACATGCGATGTCTCCGCAAAATAATGCACATCAAATGGCAGGACAAAATAACCAACTTAACTGTCCTGCAACGTGCTAAGACCCTAACAATCATGTCGATGCTCAGAAGTCGAAGGCTAAGATGGCTGGGGCATGTCCAACGGATGGAAGAAAAACGCATTCCTAGGCAAATACTATATGGCGAGCTAAAACACGGAAAACGACAAATCGGCAGACCTAAACTACGATATAGAGATATCTGCAAATCATCTCTGACTAACACGAAACTAACTCAAAAGACTAAACTCTTAATATATCAAACTTGTGTGCTTAGCACACTACTATATGGATCCGAAACCTGGACAACATACTCAAACCAGGAAAAAAGACTAAATGTCTTCCACATGCGATGTCTCCGCAAAATAATGCACATCAAATGGCAGGACAAAATAACCAACTTAACTGTCCTGCAACGTGCTAAGACCCTAACAATCATGTCGATGCTCAGAAGTCGAAGGCTAAGATGGCTGGGGCATGTCCAACGGATGGAAGAAAAACGCATTCCTAGGCAAATACTATATGGCGAGCTAAAACACGGAAAACGACAAATCGGCAGACCTAAACTACGATATAGAGATATCTGCAAATCATCTCTGAAAGACTTCTCCATCTGTGAAAACGACTGGCAACATCTGGCAAGTGATCGCACATCATGGAGAGCACGTATAAGGAACGGTATAACAACATTTGAGACTGTTATAAGACAGGACTTAGAAGAGAAGAGACTCATGAAAAAGGATGGTAAACCCTGTGGACCAGCGAGCCTGACCTGTTCATTATGTGACCGCGTGTGTTTGTCAAACATTGGTAGAATTAGCCACGAGAGAAGCTGTTCGGCAAAAACAATACCTCAAAAAAATACGCAATAGCCTCCACTAGACCGTCTGACAAGACGAAAAGGGCCATATAATATACTACAAGGGTGTGATAAATTCGCACAGGCCTACATAGACGGCATTATCATCTTCACTAAAGGAACCAAACAAAATCATGTGCATCATATAGAACAAGTGTTTAATAGACTTAGGCAACACAATATAAAATTAAAAAGAAACAAATGTCAATTTTTGAACCAAGAAATAAAGTATTTGGGATTCAGAGTAAACAACAAGGGCATTATGCCAGACAATGAAAGGATAAGAGCCATAAAAGAAATGACGCCACCCACGAGAGTAAGAGAGGTGAGAAATTTCTTGGGAATGTGTGGATACTACCGGAGATTTATACCTGGGATTGCCGAGCCATTAACCACACTGACAAGAAAGTTGAATAAGTTTAGATGGACACCACAATGTCAACAGGCGGTTAACACACTAAAAGAAGGATTAACGATGATACCAATAATAGTGCACCCATACAAAGATGGAAGAATGATACTATATACTATACAGATGCCTCGGATACAGCAATAGGGGCATGTTTTAGTAAATGAGAACACAAATATCGACAATACAACTGGATAAACAACTATACAGGAAGCCCCGATCTATTTCCTATCACATAAACTAAGTAGAACACAGGTAAAGTGGGCCACAATAGAGAAAGAAGCCTATGCCATACATTATGCAATACAAAAGTTACATTTCTACTTGTATGGAAATACAGTAGTTATAAGAACGGGCCATTAAAAGCAATACTGGACGGTCCAATAAACAACAGGAAGATAGATATGTGGTCGTTATCAATACAAAATAGTGCAGCAACAATAGAATATATAGAAGGAGCAAAGAATATATGTGCGGACTGGTTATCCAGGTTGCCGAGAACAGAAAATGTAGAAAAGGAACAAACAGAATCATGCACAGACATAGACGATAGAACGTTTCAAGTTAACATAATACATACGAACCGAATAAGACAGGACAGAATAACGGAAGTTGAAGAAACAAATGGCAGAGATCAGGAAAAACATGAATGCGAAATAGGCATAACCAGAGAAGAACAACATAAGGACAAAGAACTAAAGAACATCATAGAAGAATTAAAAAGAGGAAAGAAAGGCAAATGGGAACATTTCAATATAGATCAGAAGGACGGAGTGTTAACATATATAGAACCAAAGGAGGGGAAACACCCGAAAGTATACGTACCAGAACAACTCAGATCCCAAGTACTGAAAGCTTATCACGAGCAGAATGGACACATGGGTAGAGATTAAATGATAGACGTAATTAAGATAAAAATACTACTGGCCAGGAATATATAAGGAAGTCGAACAACACATCGAACACTGTAGAGTATGAAAGACAAGAAATTTAACAGAAAAAGCAGGACCCATGCAAAGTATGGATAAACAATACTTTGCCATGCAAAAGATTAGTATGGACATAACGGGCACATATCCCACCACAATATCAGGAAACATATATATATTACACATAACAGACTGCTACAGTAGATGGCCAGAAAGCAGCCTCATACCCAATAAATCAACAGACACAGTCATTGACATTTTATTAAACGAGTTCATTCCAAGATTTAGCTGTCCACAGTGCATACTTACAGATAATTGAGGAGAGTTCATCAGTCAAAAGTTTAGGGATACTTTACGCAAATTAAACATCAAACACATTCAAACTTCCGTATACCACCCACAAGGGAATGCAATTAATGAAAGGCAGCACATAACACTGAACGACATAATTTCTAAATTGACAAGGGGCCGAGATGAGGAATGGGACGTGAAACTAAATCAAGCATTATCCGCGATAAGAGTGAATAAGAATGAAAGTACAGACTTCTCCCCATTTTTCCTACTATACGGAAGACATCCGATGTTACCGATAGACAATTTATTACAATCAAGAAGAAGGTACGTAAGGGAGGAGATACATGAGATCATCATCCAGCAGATGCATGATACTCAGAGAATGGTCTGGAAAAATTTAAAGAGAGCAGAAAGAAAAATATGCAAAAGGATAGAAATAAAGAGAGTATACAATATAGGGTAGGGGACAAAGTATTCTACAAGAACCATACAGCTATGTCAAAAAATAAGCCCAAAATGGAAAGAAGGATATATTGTATTAAGAAAATCGGGAGGCAAATTATGTGATTAAACACATCTATGGAAGGAAGGGAATAAGGACCCAAAGGAGAAATATAAGAAAAGACGAGACCTTATGGTCAGAGAAAGAGGAGTCACAAACAGGTAGGCCACGAAGAAAATGTACATGGAGCATGAAAGAGTCAACAGAAGAAACAGACGGCGAAGAACACGGAATAAACAGAATGATAGAAGAAAAGAGTACCACAGAAGAAGAGGCGATAGAACAAAGCGGAGCCCAAGATAGACAGATCTATGACAGCGAACCAAGTGGAGAAACGGAAGAGGGGGCACCATATCAAAACACAAGAAGCTGGACGAAACGGAGGCAAAACCGAAGGGTACGAAGGGAAAGAGTAACATCCTCAGAAGAAGAGGACATCCTCTTACCAGAAAGAAGGGTAAGATTAAAAGACAGGAAAGAAAGAATAAGAAAACAAGAACAGTTAGAACAAGGAACAGATACGAACTCAGTAAGTAGTAGAGAAACAGGAGAAGAAGAAGAGGAAGAGAGGAGAGAATCCGAAATGGCCAAATACAAAGTAGCAGAGAAGAAGCGGAAGAGGAAGGGCGAGGAAGGAGAAGAAGAAGAGAGGAGAGAACCCAAAATGGGTAAATACAAAGTAGTAAGAGAGAAGAAGAAGAAGAGAAGAGAGAACACGAAATGAGTACAACGAAGTAATAATAGGAAATACAGAAGAGAGGAGACAGCCCGAAATGGCTAAATACGAAGTAGGAAGAGAAGAAGTGGAGAGAACCCGAAATGGGTAAATACAAAGTAGTAAGAGAAGAAGAGGGAGAAGAAGAGGAAGAGGGGATAATCCGAAATGGACAGTTACCTAAGAAAATAGTAAGAGAAAGAGAGAACAACGTATAACAGAGAAGTCAAATGAATAGATAGCACGGATAGTCGTTAAGATGGATTAACGACTGGGACATACAGGGGGCGAATTATGTAGACGCGAATATTCTTTTCTGCGGTCCATCTCTCCAAATTAATTGCCGTAGCTAAGCTGAAATATAGGTAGATGGCAACTAAGCTGGAGTGGTGGCTATATCCCTCCAGATTAGTTGCTGTCTACCTATCTCTCCAGCTTAGTTGCGATCTACCTCCTCTCCAGTTTAGCTGCGGTCTACCCATCTCTCCAGCTTTGCTGCGGTCTACCCATCTCTTCAGCTGATCTGCGGTCTATCTATCTCTCCAGCTTAGTTGCCGTCTACTTATCTCTCCAGCTTAGCTGCGGTCTATCTATCTCTCCAGCTTAGTTGCCGTCTATCTATATCTCCAGTTTAGTTGCCGTCTACCTATCTCTCCAGCTTAGATATGTTCTATCTATCTCTCCAGTTTAGCTGCGGTCTACCTTCTCTCCAGCTTAGCTGTGGTCTACCTATCTCTCCAGCTTTTGCTGCGGTCTATCTATCTCTCCAGCTTAGTTGCCGTCTATCTACATCTCCAGCTTAGTTGCCGTCTACCTATCTCTCCATTTTAGCTGCGGTCTACCTATCTCTTTAACTTAGTTGCCGTCCACCTTCCTCTCCAGCTTAGCTGCCGTCAACCTATCTATACAACTTCTTTCTGTGGTCCATCTCTCCAAATTAGTTGCCATAGCTAAGCTGGAGATATAGGTAGATGGCAACAAAGCTGGAGTGGTGGCTATATCCCTCCAGCTTAGTTGCCGTCTACCTATCTCTCTAGCTTAGCTGCGATCTACCTCCTCTCCAGCTTAGTTGCCGCCTACCTATCTCTCCAGCTTAGTTGCCGTCTACCTATCTCTCCAGCTTAGTTGCCGTCTACCTATCTTTCCAGCTTAGTTTCCGTCTACCTATCTCTCTAGCTTAGCTGTGATCTACCTCCTCTCCAGCTTAGTTGATGTCTACCTATCTCTCTAGCTTAGCTGCGATCTACCTCCTCTCCAGCTTAGTTGCTGTCTACCTATCTATGCAGCTCTTTGTTGTAGTCCATCTCTCCAGCTTTAGTCTACCTATCTCTGCAGCTTAACGGCAGTCTACTTATTTCTCGAGCATAGCTGCGGTCTACCTATCTCTCCAGCATAGCTGCGGTCTACCTATCTCTCCAGCTTAGCTGCGGTCTACCTATCTCTCCAGCATAGCTGCGGTCTACCTATCTCTCCAGCTTAGCTGCGGTCTACCTATCTCTCCAGCATAGCTGCGGTCTACCTATCTCTCCAGCATAGCTGCGGTCTACCTATCTCTCCAGCTTAGCTGCGGTCTACCTATCTCTCCAGCATAGCTGCGGTCTACCTATCTCTCCAGCATAGCTGCGGTCTACCTATCTCTCCAGCTTAGCTGCGGTCTACCTATCTCTCCAGCATAACTGCGGTCTACCTATCTCTCCAGCATAGCTGCGGTCTACCTATCTCTCCAGCTTAGCTGCGGTCTACCTATTTCTCTAGCTTTGCTGCGGTCTACGTATCTCTGCAGCTTAGTTGGCTACCTATCTCTCCAACCTTGATTTAAGGACATGTTCAAGGCTTTACTGTTTTGCTTGCGTCGCCTGATGACTAAAGGAGTTTACCTCTTCACCATTCGCTCTTTAAAGGACGTTAAGTGGGCGTGTCTTGCGTTGTGTTGTGGTTTACAGTATAACTGATATTTGCGCCTTTCGGTCCAACACATCCGACTCCAGCATGACATTTTTGAGGACCGGGTTGTCTTCCCTCTTCGATCCCTACTCGCTTTTCCTGACAAACAGGTTAGTCTGTTACTAGAGGCACCACGGAGAGGCGGAGTAGGGTCTTGATGGTTCTGGTTCACCAATCCTGGCGCAAGCCATTAGCTGTGGGTCGTTGACAACTTCCAGCTCTGGTGCTGTGAGGCGCGCCTTCGCTTTACTGTTTTCACTTTCATCTCTGAAGACTTGATCTGTCAGTTACTCTCTAAACATTCTATCAATATTTAGACAGGAACAATGGCAGGACTACATCAATGACAAATGTAAATGACCGTTCATAAGTCATTCAGTTGTTCCCTGCTGTGACAAATCCTGTCCTCATGCAAAGTATGAAGGACTGTGGTGGATCAAGCAAGATGTATGAACTCTATCATATAATTGTTCTTTATTCAAGTTTATCTTGTGTCCAGCCAATCAGGTCATAATATACACCGAGCTTGCTATCTCAGATGCAAACAACATTTATCTTCTCTCTTTCAAATTTATCACATTTTCTTTGTGGATTTTATTTTGTATTTAAACACTAAGGTGACTATTACAAGTTCATTTGGAGCAGAAAAAAATGTGCTTGTGACATACATCATGTAGGCTACAATGGAGGGGCCAGTGCTCATTATCTCTGGCATGATTATCCCCCCCTCTCCCCCCACTCAGTGAGCCAGGTACCGCTCATTTGAACGCAAATTCTCTTCATTATTTTATTATCATGGCTGAATGCGACCGTCTTCACATATGACGTCTTCGAATGATTCCCATGCAGCAGTTTCAGAGGAAGGTGATATTCAGATGTGGTTTTAGTCGCCCAAGTTTCATCAATTTGTCCAGGGTTGCCGCAAGTTTCACAACTGTGACCAGCCCTATTTAAGGTGTATACAACAACAATCAACGGCTGGATGGAAGGAGGAAACTATTACTTTTGCTGATGACGCCCTGGTATATCGACAGGGGAGAGACAGAAGGATAATCCCATCTAAACTGCAAAAACAAACTCGATCGCATCGCTTCCTGATGTGAAGTATCAGGTGTCTTGGTCAGCACTAATAAAGTTCTCGCTTAACAATCATACCGTTAACACGGAAACACCGGTGGTGCGAATGGGAGTTGACGATGTGACCAGGGACATACTTAGGAGTTGAGTTTGATTGCAATCTGTGTTTTAGGGATCATGTCGACCATGTGATAAAACCCCGCAAATTATTAGCCACCATGTAAGTTATGGCAGCTGCCAATATTAAGCAGAGGCTACATACATTTCTGTTGCAGGGACTGGTCCCTGCAGCAACTGAGTACGCCCTAGCAAATCCTCGCTGTCAGTACAACACAGATCGACAGGCTAGAGAAAGTACCAATGAAGCGATGCGCATTATCTTGCGATGTAAGAGAGACACTCCCTGTGTAGCAAGCAAAATCCTCTTGATTTTCCAACTATGAAGGACGGGATCAAGATCTGGAGGGCGGGACATACCTTAAGATAAGTGCACATAAAAAGCATAAATTGTCATTGCATCATGAGGTGAACACAGGAAAAAGTGACAGGCTAAAAAGAGGCAAACAATAGGTGGGTTGCGTAGATGTCATCAAACTGGTGGTGTGTCGGCTTACCAATATCACCACTGGCGATGAGCGGATACCGGTGCCTACTTCATTCAGGGGCATTGTAAAGGTAAAGCACGAGACTTGAATCGGCGCCTTAGCACGCGAGTTCTCACCCATATGTGCTCGGCCGCCTGTCCAGCAGTGTTCTGAGACTTCTGGATAGTGTCGCTTCAAGCATCGAAACTCACGATCCGAGGCGGCATTCCTCATCTTCCCAGAGTACTACTCTGGTACCTCTTTCTGCTAGTGTTTGGGTCGACCGCGGGGTATTTTTTTTCCAACCACGAGTACAACTCATACTGCTTCCAGCGGGAATCGAATACGGGTTGTCCGAACGTTGGTAGCCCAGTCAGGTGGTGTTCCCAACTAGGCTACGAGGCCCCCATTGTATTGTCACACTCGACAGGAAGTGCAAGGAGCAGAGTCATTAGTGATCGATAGGGAGGCCAACGCCCCCATTTTGGACAACATCGACAAGAAAGATGCAGTCATCTGTACAGACGGATCCGTGATACAACACTATGGGAGTGCATGGGCATTTAGAGCATACTCGGCAGGCAGAATTGTCAAGGAAGACATACAAGTGCATACGTGAGACCACAAGTAGCATGACGATGGAGGAGATGGCAGTGATCAGAGCATTCATCTAGTTACAGTCACAAGACAACACCCACGCTTGCATACTAAGTGATTCGATGAGCATGATAACAAAAGTGGAGGTGGTTTCTGTACGCAGGCAATGGGTCGCGTCATTACAGAAGTCAATGATACACAGAGTCACCTTTGTCTACGTCCCTCGACATGCGGGGGTATGGGGAAATGAAAGAGCGGACAGGTTGGCTAGCTGTAATGTCCTCGAAGACAGTCAACCGTCTGACGATCAGGCTGATGTCATCAATGCCCTCCTAGATGCGGAAAAGTCTCAAGCCTTAGACTACCAGGAGTCCATGTCCGTCACTCGTTTGAATGAAGGAGATGAGAAAAAGAAGGGTACATCCAGAAATGAGAGGCTTAGTGGGTGCATATCAGGATTTATCAAACCAACACAGAACTGAAGTCTTCAGTCGCTGAGGAGGGGATCTGAGCACCTATGGTATGTTCGGAGTGCAGTGATGATAATCCACAAATAACTCGTCAGTTTATTGCCAAATCAATGCCTGTCTCTGGGCTTTCAGCAGGGAAGACGGCAAACCCTGGTTATGATGAAGTCTTTATTATAAATACAATATAGTCCAACCATTGCTAATGTTTTCTCTGCTACTAGACAACAATGACATTTTATTGTTACCCACACCTGGACCCTTTGTGGCGACTGCACTAGACAAGCGGTCTATATTCTATGGTCTTATAAGTGTCCCACCCAACCCACTCTCCAGAAATGGAATAATACCATAAACATGATTTTCTTGTACTGACATGTTTAATCCACTGCATTCTTTGCATCCACATATGGTGGATAGGCGGCAGGAACCACTGAAGGCTATGTCTGAAAAGTGTTCCTTCTTGCAGTTTCCTCATATTCCAAGTCCAGCTTGTTGCAGGAGCTACTGAGTTAAGTGCTCTGTGCACACCGTGAGCTGTGTGTCTCATCCGTTTTGATCCTGCTTCGATATCCCGCTTGTTTACGATGAATGATGATATCATATGACGGGGAACAGTTGGCTGTGTTCACTTTCTGCGCGGTTTCGCCTTATGTCTTTTGGCGTGTGCTGAGACTGCTACGATGGAGACTACAGTTACCTTTCTTTGTTTGGGAGATGAGTTAGTAATTCGGATGATTCCACTGGCACGGGCGGTTGAGCAATTATGGATTTTAATTCGTTTGCAGTGATACCGAGGCCTTCCATAGCCAATAACAATAACAATTCTTTGATGGCTGTTAAAGCTATTACTCTGACCACTGAGTTTTTTTTTTTTTTGGCTGTTAATAATAATATCATTAATCTAATTACTGTGCTCTTTGAAAGATGTTTGTGCATCATTATTGTGCTCTTTGAAAGATGTTTGTGCATCATTATTGTGCTCTTTGAAAGATGTTTGTGCATCATTATTGTGCTCTTTGAAAGGTGTTTATGCATCATTACTGTACTCTTTGAAAGGTGTTTATGCATCATTATTGTGCTCTTTGAAAGATGTTTTGCATCATTACTGTGCTCTTTGAAAGGTGTTTATGCATCATTACTGTGCTCTTTGAAAGATGTTTGTGCATCATTACTGTGGCAAGGTTTGACTGTGTTGTAAATGTAGTTCATTTGTTCCCAGTAATTAATGTCAAATGTGGAGTTATTGATTCATGTGTATTCATGTTTATACACAACCAAACTAGACATGAAACATAAGTGCCACTATAAAAATAAAAAAGCCCCATCACGCCAAATGGTGTATAGGGAATATGGTGTTAGTGACCATAAATTTTACAGACCTTCAGCACAAAGTGCCACCATGCATGTTAGTAATTTAATATCCCTACTGTATATTAATTTATGATTAAATGTGAGCTTGCAATATTTGTCCCAGGGACAACTTAAACATACTCCAGTCTAGGGCACCATGTCAATGGATAGATCTACCTCCAAACAGACTAAAGTGAAGCCAAGACAAAATATGATGAACAGACTTCACAAATGAGAAAAGACAGCATAAAAATTCATACCAAAAAAAACCTGCCAAGTGTTGGTAAGTGCACATTGGCTGTTGTGACTATAGCTTCATGCTCACTTCACTGTGATAAAGTAACTATTTACATCTAATCTATTATATTGTATAGACAAATGGTTTTCTATCCTCCTATTTGAACTGCCGTTCACCATCACAAACCCCTGCTGACTGTGCATGCCAGAAAATAAGCAAAACTTATGCAAACATTTCAAGAGAGTGACATTGACTAAGAGTAACAAACTAATTGGCTGCTTCTCCTAGTAGCTATCTCTGATAACAAAGATACCTGTGCTGTATGAGGTCCTATTGCCACCACATTCTCAATGCTCAAAAAGCTTTGCTCAGGGTGACAGATAATTATAAATCAGGTAGCAAGCATGCAAGCTCACATATTTGAAAATTGTTTCCTTTCAAATGCTCTTATTTTGATAGAAGTCTTTCAACAACTTTATGGACATAAAATATCAATAGAGCACTTTGACAATTCTAATTGTTTAGGACAGGACATAACAAATATAACAATTTAATTACAAAATGGAAACATTCAGATAAACATATTCTTAAAAAGATAACAAAGAAAACTGAAATTAACATAAACACCCGTATGTATTTCTCTGCATGCATCATTATATGTTATTTTAACAGCACATATATGCCAAAAACAAAAAAAGACATTATTTTACATGAAATAGTGAGAGAAACCAATACAGGTTTCATGACATTTTTGTACATCTAACTGACTGAATGATACCTTCCATCTTGTAATAGTTTCTAAGAGTTTTTCTTTACAAAAAAAAAAAAAAAGAATGGACCTGTAAGCCTTACAAGGGAAAACAGGCCATATATGTGACTTTATGGATATAAACAAAAATAAATCTATACATATCATTTAAAAAAAAAAAACTGAAGTAGAATTGTGAAAATAGCTCCGCTTACATGTGAACTAGACAATGAAATTGTACCAGAGCTACGAGCTATAAATACTGAGGCCAGCCAACCATGCTACATAAACAATACAAATATATCTTTTATTCAAACATTTTGTTCATGGTATTTGTAGTATAATATAATCTAAGACATATGAGCTTGAGCAGATGTGCTTTGCCAAGAAGAGAGCAACAGAAATTGACATGTAATGTTTTTTTCCCCATTTGTGGGACTTTTGTTTCGTCTGTTGTACTGTTTGAGAAAGATGGAAGGTACATGAACTTGCCAGGCCTAGAAAACCGTGAGTGCTGTGAAGTGAGGACATAACCTGTCTCAAAGTTTCAGCCTGAAACCTTTCACAAGCATATCCATAACTAATATAAAAAGGAGACATTCACAAAAAGCTGACAAATATTTGTGATGCTCTTAAACAATGGGGAAATGTTTTTTCAACTCAAGTTAAGCTTATTTACTTTCTGATGAATTCTTCAGGAACATACTGTTTAATACAAGTAAAATAATGCATGATATCACAATGAAAATATGGTATTTATATATCTCAAGTGTATTATTTCTGTCATGAACAAAGAACAGTAGTAATGCTTACAAATTGTGTCAAAGATTGACTAACACTAATTTTGTAGCAATGTTATTTTAGTGTGTACCTTATTTACTGTACCTCAAGTACCAGAAGAAGCTAATGTGACAAGCTCTCATCTTATAACAAATGTCATTTCCCTAAAATTCACAGCCTATACTAGCTGTCACCCAGAAGAGTTATTATTATACCAGCTATTAGGCACTCCCTTCATTAACAGCCACCTTTTCTCAGCTCCTTATAACATCTCATCAAAATGTCTTTTATCCCATAAATTTGCCAGTCCCTTATACGTCTTCATCAGTCATTGATGTCAATCAGTTTGTTCTGACTGTAGCTATTCATGTACTGCAGGCAGATATCATCTTTCTGCCTCCTATCTATCTTCCAAACTCTATTATTAAAGATGACCTCAGCCTATATATCTGACTTTACTCCTTCACCTCGTTCTTAAATCTTAGAAACACTCAAAGAATTGCACCTTGTAAAACTGTATGGCTAACATGATTATTATTCATTGAACGATATCATTGTTAATGAAAGAAAAAGACAACTATTAATAAAACTGTCAAGACATCTACATGATCTTATGATAAAATATGTGTCTTGTTTGACTTTTTCTGAAACTTTATGAAACACTACCCTGTCTTATAGGATATCTATTGGATGGTCTGGTATTATGGTATATAATCACTATATTAAACACTACTTTGTTTTGTACTTGTGTTATGGTGTCTATTAATGGCCTGGTCTTACAATACATTAATCATTACATGAAATTATATAATGATATCTAACAATGATCTATATTAATCATTACATGAAATTGTATAATGATATCTAATAATGATCTATATGAATCATTTCATGAAATACTTTTTCGTCTCATATAATGGTCTAAGACATTTCTAATTTATGGTAATGCAATGGAAAGAAATGCAAATAAAAAATCACAACGAAACAATGCATCAGCAGATGTCATGACCAGGAAACTACCCAATTAGTATGCATGTACATACTACACACTACTTTGTTGTTAAGTTTGGGTTAGGGTTTGTCTAACTGCATGATTGAATGGGCGTAGGTTCAAAGTGGACATGAAAATGTGAGTCCATCCTTCTGTTTGCAAAAAAATGAACAGAGGAGGGACACGGTGTGTAATAAATACTCAGAATAACATTGTTATGAGGTAGAGGACAACCCAAACAAGTACATTTGTTACAGTATAACAACTTAAAAAATGACATTGGGGGAAACAACAAAAGCCATGATGTGGCAATTTTCATGAGAAAGTTGGAGTATTAAAAAAAAACACTTGACAAGATTTCCAAAATTTACAGAAAAAAAAAAATGAACCGCATAAAATAAGGAACAACAATGACCCTCCTTATGATTATGCTTCTGCAGATTGTACCCGTAAGGAGACAAGTAAATATGTTAATATTACTGTAATGATATTTACAGTGTATGCAGCGATCATGGCAAAAAATGGAGAGCTAGCCATATATAAATAGCTGTCAATTCACAAAATTGTCCCACACACGTAGGTCTATACAGAGAAGAAAACTTCAATAGAGAAACAACCATATATAAAAGTTTACCATTACTAAAATAAAATGCAAATAGTTCCAAAACAAACATTATCCCCACAGTTAAGGGCTGAGGTAAGGATTAGTTGATGCTGTTCTTCACAAGTTCGTTCACCGGGGGAGAAAGACAAGATAGGCTAACCTTTAACAAAAAAAACTTTTCTTGTCGAAAATTAGTCATTCATTTTGTATCTTTCAGAGAACATCTGGTGGGAATATCTTGAGTTAAATTCAAGGTAAGTGAGCCCATTAATTAGTCATAGTTTAAACTGTCTTGGACTTGACCAGCTCTTCTCTGCAATGATGGTCCAGAATTAGGAGAGGAGTAAAACAAAGTTATTTTATGATATATTTTTAAAAAATGGTTGCATGCTAAATAATCAGACAATTAAATAATGTTGGATTGTCAGTGCCAAAGTATATATTGGCTGGTATATTTCATTTAATTGTAAACAAATTCAAGGTTTTGTTATGTGCTAAACACATTTTTAAAATTAGTGTATAAAGAAGAAGAAAATGAATTGAGGATAAGATTTGTCTAAATTATCATCAACAACTTGAAGACTGTCAAAAGTATTGGGAAAGAATTACAATAATGAAACATTGGAAGAGGCTGCTTGTTTGCAATCAATTCAGGCCAAAAAAGACAGAACAAAATTGGTAGCACAAGAGAGCATCACTAAAATATACAGTTGATGATATCAACCAGATATTCACCAGAAATATAAATGCTCAACTATCTGGAAAGTATGAATCACTTGAATGAAAAGTGGGCAAAACACAGTGATACAAGGTGTATTCCTTCAGAGCTAGCCAAGATGAGAGAAAAGCAGTGGTTGAGTACAAAGTGGTAAGACAGTAACATATCAGTTCAGTTGAAATACATATCTTAGATCAACAAATCAAGTTTGTGCACACAATTATTTAGCTTCTTAAAAGGTAAATGTAAATGTCCTGGAGAACTTGAACTATATCAGCTGTTGGAGGTGTAACATTTGTTGCTGTAGAATGATCTCCACATAAAATATGGCTACAGAAGTGAAAACTGTGTGCACAATATTTATTTTTCTATTAATAAAATGAAATATGAGTGAATTGTAAGTAATTGACAAATATGGTAGTTCTTAAATATGACAATCATGATAGTAGCATAGATTGTGCTTGTCAGTTACAGAAACATGATCTTTGCTAATCTCCAATGCTGTTACATGAAATTTCTAACACAATTCAATGATTGTATATTCAAAAGCTCACAATGTTCAAATAGGTTAATCATTCAACTACAGCTCGGGGCGTTCAACAAAGAAAGAATTCAGTTGTTCACAAATCATCAAGTTTGAAGGAACAGTAACTGTGACACAACTCATGGAATGTGACACAGCTCATTGTACATGACACTGCGTATGGCATATGACACAGTTCATGGTACATGACACAGCTCATGGCATATGACACAGCTCATGGTACATGACACAGATTATGGCATATGACACAGCTCATGGTACATGTCACAGCTTATGGCATATGACACAGCTCATGGTACATGTCACAGCTTATGGCATATGACACAGTTCATGGTACATGACACAACTTATGGCATATGACACAGCTCATGGTACATGACACAGCTTATGGCATATGACATAGCTCATGGTACATGACACAGCTTATGGCATATGACACAGTTCATGGTACATGACACAGCTCATGGCATATGACACAGCTCATGGTACATGACACAGCTTATGGCATATGACATAGATCATGGTACATGTCACAGGTTATGGCATATGACATAGCTCATGGTACATGTCACAGCTTATGGCATATGACATAGCTCATGGTACATGTCACAGCTTATGGCATATGACATAGCTCATGGTGCATGTCACAGCTTATGGCATATGACACAGCTCATAGTAAATGACACAGCTCATGGTACATGACACAGCTCATAGTACATGACACAGCTCATAGTACATGAAACAGATCATGGTACATGACACAGCTCAAGGTATGTAATATAATTCATGGTACATGACACAGTTCATGACATGTGATGCTGCTCATGGTACATGACACAGCTTATGGCATTTGAAACAGCTCATGGCACATAACACAGCTCATTGCATTTGATACAGCACATTATGTGACAAATCTCATGATATGCAACAGAGCTCATGGTATGTGATACAGCTTAAAGCACATGACACAGTTCATGATATGTGACACAACTCATGGTGTGTAGAACTCATGTTATGCGATACATCACATGGTGTGTGTCACAGCTCATGTTATGTAGAACAACTCATGGTATGTGACATGGCTCATAGCATGTGACACAGCTCATGGCACATAATACAGCTTATGGCATGTTACACAGCTCATGGTAACACAGCTTTTGTATGTGACACAGCTCATTATATATGGACCGTGACACACTCATGATACATGACACAGCTCATGGTACAAAACATAGCTCTTAGAACTGGACATAGCGCATGGTACATGATACAGTTCTTGTTATGTGACACAGCTCATGGTTAATAACACAGTTTGTGGTACATAACATAGCTCATGCCATGTGACACATCTCATAACTGTAACACAGCTTATGGTATGTAACACAGATTCCACAAATGATGATGCATAATTTTGATATCATAACTTGTCATAGGTAATCTTCTGTGATGTTAAATGTGGCAAAACTTACCCCATGAAGCTTAGTAAAGTCATATTGTAACAATGAATATTTCTGTAACAAAGACATTAACTTCCCTGTTTTTTTCACATTTGACAATGATAATATTAATTTTATTACACATGATGAATAGCAATTGATTTTACAACAGGTTATAGTGTTCTGTAAATATAGCTATTAATTTTACTACAAATCAAGATGCTCTATAAAGGAAATATAAATGGTGGTACTCTATTAATACACCACTAATAGATGGTGATGTTTATGAAAGATGATTTAATGTTATTGAAACAGTAAGTTCAGTTATAAGAAACATATGCACTTATATCGAGTAAGCACTCAGAAGAGTCGCATAAGAAATAATGCATTAACAGAAAATAGTAGTCAGTGTTGGCCAAAAAATGGATCAGGAATGATTTGAGTGATAACTCAATATGTGTCTATTTATTATGATTGAACTTTATGTTCACTGCAATACTCTAGAATCAGATAATTCACATCTGGTGATGTTCAGTAGAATTTAGATATAACAACCACAGCTGTAATGCTCTATGAAAATGATAATTTCTGTTATATATATTTAAATGGTGCTATATAAATATGACATTAATGAGAGTACAGCTCAATTTGCTGTCATATTTAGCATTAGCTTAAATAAATGACAGCAGATAAACCTGCCTTTAGAAATAATGCTGCAATTCACGAGGCAAGTAATTAGAACTAGGTAATACCAACAAAGGGACAATAGTTATAAGGTCTGTTATCATTAACTCTTACTCAAGGTGAGATTGACAAGTAGGACACTAAGTGAATAACATTTCTTTCATTTTACGACGCACAAAATGTATTTACAATATACCATGGAAAGCTGCAATTGAATTTTCTGAATTGTCGTTGCAAAATAATATTGATGGAACAACACAGATTTAAAATTGTTTGAGGATATAAAAGATCTACAAACAAATAGCATGGAGAGAGAGGAAACTAAACAAGCAAATTAGTGGAAGGACAAGGAGTAAAAATGTTGAAAAAATAATTATCACTAGCTATTAGCTGAGAAGGGAGGTAATCTACTTAACTGTACAACACACATTAGCGTATATATACAAATTTTGACTAAGCTGACCTACTTATGCAATTTCCTATAAGGAAAGTAGTCTCTATTCTTCACAATGAAACACTGGATATTTAAATTTGACAAATTCCCTTTTTTAACTCTAACTCTGGAGCAACAATTCCACTGCAGTTCTTACCCTAAATTGATGCACATTTAGTTTAGTTGGCAGATCATCCTTATTGCACACAGGAAATATCTATAAGTGTACACATCTCCTCCCCAATATGTCTACAAGTGTAAGATGCAGATATGTCGCTGTTGATAATATCTGTAATTTTTTTGTTTCATTCATTTAGAAATTTAGACTATAGTAAAAATATTTGAGAGTTATTTCCTTTTCCAAATATCCAGTTCTTTTAACAATCAAACAAGTACATTCATTTTCCAATGTGGATATAGTTTTTACAAATATATTTCTGATATAGAAAATGGTTTCTGAGGGAAACTCTTGTATCCATATGGATTATTTCAAAGACTACCACAGCCTTAAAATGACAAAATATAACTTGTATATATTAAAATATACTACATTTGTATCAATACAAAAAATATAATTTTGTAAATTTCTACTTTACTGCGAGTGTGCAGTCTGTTGAATAGTATGGAAGGATATGAATTTTGTCTACAGTTATTTACTTCAAACTGTCTACATTAAATGTTAATTCCACTTTTGTATTGAACATTCTGAATGGGATATTCAACTAGTAAAGACATCAATGAAAAGTATCACACTTGGAATTAAGTTTTCACCCGACCTTATTGCAGATTGATCTGGAATTATAATTTTGTGAGTTACATTTTCATCTGCTGCTTTTATTTTATTCTTCCTTCACTCATTAAATACTTATTCCAATAATTTTTATTTTATGACATTCAAATATTATTTCCATGTTGTGATATATTTTATATACTTTAATTTGATTATGATATGTTTTATATACAAATTAAAATGATACAGAAGTGCAAATTTTGTGACATTAAAGTCAGATAATTCCATCCAAACCAGCAAAATATTAATTGAGGAATTAAAGATTTAATTGTAATTATTGGTCAATGGTAATAATCCCGCAGTGAACAGGATAATGACTTTTTTTATGTTGATCAAATTCTGTATGTACTGTCAGGTCTTCTAGATGCCACATGCACAATGATTAATTTAATCATTATAGTGTGATATTACAAGGTTACTGCAACAATTGTGAGATGAATGAAAGAAAACAGTGACAAATGTTGCTCATAAGACATATTTTCTCAATATTTCCCTAATTAAAGCATTTATGAAAGTGTATCCTAAATTTAACATTTTACTTTCACATATCCATTAATCAAAATAACAAAACATAAGTTTTAATTTAATTGTTATATTATAGTTTTGAACTGAAGCAAAAGAATTATGATTACTTCCCCTGATATAATTGACAGTCCCAACCTGTGTTAAGTATTTATGCATGTATCGCCCATTGCACTATTTAAACAAAAATATCATGTGCAGACAGACATATGTCAAATTATGAACATAATTAGCAGATATTATACAAATGTAGTTTTACAAGTAACAAACGTGTACTACTTGAAACAGCAAATTGTTATTTTTAAGAATATTATGATTATAATTATTATGATGATGATTACTCATGTGGCAGAGGACACATTTTAAACAAGCATGCTGCCCACAAACCATACAACTTCCACTAAAAATGTATTTCTCCCAAGTTCTGCTTCAAACAACAGATTCAGAATAAGCTAACAAAATCATTGATGAATACAGACATTTGTTTCATCCACTGACGTATGTTATTGGTGAATAATAACACATATGAATGTGAATATACATATATGTATGTTATTGAAACAATTTGCACATATCTTTTATACCTCAGAGAAAACAAAAATGTATGCATTTTGGACACACATCTTTTAGTCTAATCTCAAAGACAGAGAAAGATTAAGATAGTCTTTCTGTGTGTGCAGGGAAGACAAATTGTATTTTGTAAAAATGTTACCCTTTGGAACAAGCATTGAGACAAATTTTTTTCAAGACATTAATCAATAAATGCATACACAAATGTAAGTGTGCATCATTAATCTTCATTTTAAGTACTCTCTCTTAACAGTTACATGAATACAATAATGGCTGCCTACTATCAAATAAAGTTTAAACACAAACACTCATTTTATAATGACTGCTATTTCTGTCAAAATATCTATAATTTATCAACTTTACCACAAAATTGCTAACTGCTGTGCACATTATGTCTCTATTACTTAAAAGAGAAAATTGCAATTAAAAATATAGAGCAATTATATCAGTACACGAGAACTAGTTACTCTAGTGCTACAGACAACTGCACTATTTAAGTGAGCAAGTGATTGCTAGGAAACAAAGAATATATACCTTTCAAACAGCTATTAGTCAATCTTTATCAGAAAACTAAAATAGTACAAAACAAAAATCTGCAAACGTGACATGGTTGCATTTAGACAAACCAAATACAAATAATAATATACCACTGGAACAAGGGCAAATGTAATATATAATGAGGTAATGTACACCAAAAATGGATCATGTACAGGTTCATGATATAATTGTAAACAAATGAGAGCGCGTGTTGTACATCGATTTTAAATGAACACCACAAATATCCACAACCTTTCATATATTGAACAAATGATACAAAATTAGATTCAGGCTATCAACACACTGAGCAAATATTTAAATTTAATTTTTAAAAAAAAACTTGGTTAGGAGCCAATAAAAGTAAGATTCTAACTACATCCAACTAGTTTTGGAATGCATACAAATCATTGTTTGTCAACAGAAAATTCTGAGAACCACCAGTTCCGTTCATGGAATCAGGTTAACTGTTGTCAGGA
Source organism: Megaustenia siamemsis (assembly GCA_032433765.1). Taxonomy (NCBI): domain Eukaryota; kingdom Metazoa; phylum Mollusca; class Gastropoda; order Stylommatophora; family Ariophantidae; genus Megaustenia; species Megaustenia siamemsis. The sequence goes on along the minus strand of JAVIAB010000059.1, from coordinate 47,727,389 downwards.
ATTTCCTATACCTACTCAACCACAAGTCACAGCTCCCATCAAAGAACATTGACAAATTCTGTTGACAAGGTTGACCTCAGTGAAGCCCTAATCAGGGTCACAGGCGATGACTCCAAATGATTTCCATTGAAAACAGAGTTCACAATCACTTCCTCACTTCAGTTTCCTCGAAAACAAACAAAGCAACCAAAACAGTTTAAGCGACTATGCTAGTCTTTGCAAAAAAAACAACGACAAGCAGCCATCTTGCATTGTCGTTAATGACGCTAGCACGATTCAACTTCAGTGCGAGCCAAATTGACCGTGTGGGTGACAATTTCTGACATGACCAACAAGAGAGTACCTTACCGTTGCTTCCCACTCCATTTACCCCAATAAATAGAAAAAAACCACATAAAAAAGTAAACACAAAGAAAAATGGTTTTAGTGATGGCACTTTCTAAAGGCCTGGCGAACCTTGATACCATCTTCCAGAGAGTCCAAAAACCACCCATATCAATGTAACTGTGCTAAAAATGGAAATAATGAACAACTATTTTAATGAGTTATGTGAAGGTATAGAAGAAAACAGTAGAAGCTGTGCAAGTCAATTTTTGTAATGGGTGAGTGTACATCTACCTATAATTTGAGCACATTTTAATGGTGAACCTCTGTGTCCCCACCTGTGATTGTACAAACATGAGCAAAGACTATCTGTGGATCATCAAAAAAAGATCATAGCTTTCATGAAGGCTCTTCAAGGTACACTAGAGGAAGCTCTACAGGAGGCTTTATATCTACACTGAATTGATGTGTAGAACAAGACAGTTTTCTTCGGGAGGCAATGAAGTGTACGAAAGAGGAGGTACAGTTCTGCAGTTTTGTTTTGTCACTCATTCTATTAGCTTATCCAATGCACCACACACTAACTTCAATAACTCGTGACTGATGAGGAAGGTGCAGTTCTCAAATGATGATCAATAGATACAATTACAATGCCACCTGGTACTTACACAAAGTATGAAGTCATTTTTCCCATTTAATACCAAAATATAATGAAGGATGGAAGCCCAGAAACCATATTAAATGACAAATAGCAAAACACAATTTACTTGGTATTTGTGACAATTCTAAAAATGCAGAATTCATGTCAAATTTAAAAAAACTAAATAATGACAGCAAACAAAAAAAAATGTTATGAAGTTAACCAAACAATGAGATAGTCTTGAATAAACAATAATCTTTTTGAGGCTGCAGAAAATATACAAAAAATTGATATACTGTTCTAATAACTATCATATTAATACAGCCCAGCAATATATTTGATCAGTGTCTCACAATCTAACCACATTACAAGTTACCAAAAGCTGAGACCAACAGACAAAAGAGACACATTTTAACAGCTCAGGATGATCTACAAGAATAGTAGAGAAGATCTAGGCTTCTTGAGCAAGTCCATGGCTGCAGGGATTTAGAGATTTTTCTATGCTAACTCATGCCCGAAGAGATGACTTTGTCCAGTCAAGAGATGCTTAGTGATGACTTTGTCCAGTCAAGAGATGCTTAGTGATGACTTTGTCCAGTCAAAAAATGCTTAGTGATGACTTTGTCCAGTCAAAAGATGTTTAGTGATGACTTTGTCCAGTCAAAAGATGTTTAGTGATGACTTTGTCCAGTCAAGAGATGCTTAGTGATGACTTTGTCCAGTCAAGAGATGCTTAGTGATGACTTTGTTCAGTCAAGAGATGCTTAGTGATGACTTTGTTCAGTCAAGAGATGTTTAGTGATGACTTTGTTCAGTCAAGATATGCTTAGTGATGACTTTATCCAGTCAAGAGATGTTTATTGATGACTTTGTTCAGTCAAGAGATGTTTATTGATGACTTTGTTCAATCAAGTGATGTTTATTGATGACTTTGTTCAGTCTGCTTAGTGATGACATTGTTCAGTCAAGAGATGCTTAGTGATGACTTGTCTAAATTAGGTGCACCCAGAGTTGTACAGCTACAACTAGTAATAGAACAGAATTTGAGGTGAATCAAAAATTGAGGGTAATGAAAAATCTAGACACTGAAGAAAAAAGAAGGTATATTTGGACAGCAGTGAAAGAAGTATACCATTGTGTGTATATCAAAGTTTATTGTATAGAGATCAGTTTCCAGTTCATCTTCTTGGCATTAACCCGTTATGTGAGTCTATATGCATTGTGTTGTTACTTTATGGCTAAGCAGTGATACATGTGTCTTTCAGCCCAAAATTCCCATCTTCAGTTTGGATATATTTCCTTAAAGAATTCTTGTCCAGGCAGCAGCCATATTTGGCCTACTCTTTTCAACTTTTAATTGTCAGGGTTTCAATGAAAAAGAGAGAGACATTGAGAAGAACAGTTATGAGGGGTAAGGACAGCAGGCAGTGATTCCCTTACTGAGATTGAGAAGCTAGTCCACAATAGAAGCTTATGATGAAGTACACTATGTGATGTTTGGCCACACTGGAGGGATGTAAGCAGTGCTTGTCCATAGTGATGACCATCACATGATATCTTTACTGAGAACAATCATATATTGACTGGCATAGAATATCATTCAAGGAGTTTATCTCACCTAACTCAGTCCAAAACAAGTCATCCCTCTCTAAAAATGACATAAAGAATGTGTGTTAAGATTGCATCTACCATCTCTTCTAAGCCTCATAATTGGTTAAATGGTCTGGACATATCAGACAGCAAACAGTGTGAACATCAAGATAATAGAGCAAAACAGATTATCCAGAAGTTTAATTAGTGAAATATTAAATGTCATACAAATTGTAGAGTTCGGTCAAGAACACTGCATTTACTCTTGATGATGATAGAAAACATAGCAGAAAGCTGTTTCCTATCCACAAAGTTAGTTGATTAATCATTGAATAAAGATGTTGATGACACAAGTAGTTATAAAGGTTGGTTCATGGACTCACTGTTAAATACTTTGGCTGCCTCACATATTGTTGTTGCTGAATTGTATTAAGCTACACTGATACCGCATCTACTGCGCTACAATCACAGAGTTCTCAATGGCAGACTTTTCTATACAGTGGGATAACATTTGTGAAAGTGACATTTTCTTAAAAAAAAAAAAAAATTAAATTTTATTTTGTATTCTTTTAATTATTATAAAAAGGCAGCAGGAATCAGCTCCCTCAATGAGATCAAGATGCTTGCACAGAACAGAGACACACGGTGAGATTTGATAAAAGATCTTTGCAAGGATTGAGACTACTAGAAAGAAAATTTCAAAACAGGGAAAGAGTATTTGAGTCTATGCCCTATGGGCCAGTTACGGCTCATAAGGTCGATAGATAGAATTATTATAATAAGCATGATGTATATATAATGTGTTTTGCATATTCCTAACAATAATTAAAAAAAAAATTTTCCAGTGCATACATTTTATGCACTGTATTTATCTAAAAAGCAGTTTTCTTTAAACATGTTTTTTTTGCCTTTGTTCACTACATGATATTAAATGTATATATAGAACAATAATATATATGTGCTGGAATATGTCTATGTAAACATCACTACTAAATTCAATTAAACAATTTTTGCACTAACATGACTTTGCACTAAAAACATTGTCTTTCTTTGATAGCCAGGTTTAAATGATGCAACAATTTTGTTTAGAGGCCAAATACTTTCTAAACTATGTCTAACACAGTCCCTGTTCTAGACATCATATTGCTGCTGACTGTGACTGTATTTCATCCAATGAACAGTGTCACATTACCTAAAAGTCTGATAAATATCTAGGATCACACAGTCACATATTGTATGTCAATGGGTAACTCTACTTGAAGTTCCCCCATTTCTTTGTGTTCCACTGTCAATGAAGTGTATAAACATTCTGGATGAGAATAAATGAAAATGACTATAACATTGTTTTAAGTTGCCAGTGTTCTCAATGACATTCAAAAACTAAAATCTGCATATTTACACACTACACATTTTTGGCAAGAAATGCTGTTGATTAATTGTTATAATAATTTGATGGTCTGCTCAGGCTTATAACCCCTATAAGATCAGTGCAGTCAAACATGACAACAGGCAGTGTCATCAGACAGCCAGGATTTTAAAACTGAAATCCTATGATATAAAGCTATAGGCTAACCTCATATACACCTCATTTTTCTATCAGGTCTGTGCAGCAGTCTGGGCAAAGCTCCAGAAAAAAACAGTCAAATAAACAAGCATTTATGTCAGGTCCTATTACACTTCTCACGTTTCCATTTACACAATACAATTATTGCTCATGTGAGAATGAGTGTCTGGATCTAAAGGTAGTGAGGATGAGCATTTTTAAATAAAAGTAGCAGTGATTTTATAAAATAATTAAGGAAATACATTTAGAGGATTTTAAAAAAAAATGAAATGTAGTAAAGATTAACTTGTAGCAGTCAGATTTAGCGGGGAAAACAATCAATCAGCCCTATTTTAATATGATTATGCAGAGGCTACAGAAATATGTAATGCATTACTACTTAAAGAATAGTTAAAGAAGATGCACCAGTCTATCAAGTGGATTAAAAAGTAACAAAGAGATATAGCAAAACAAAAATAAAATGAGTAAGAATGCATTTACTAGAAGCCATGGTTTCCAGTCTGATCCACTTATACAATCAGCATTTGGCATTTTAAAACATAACAGCATTTATAGCAACCAACACATGTCAATAAGGTCTAAGTATTGCAAATGTATACAGAAAAGAAAGATATTTGACAATTAAAGATCATATCAGATTATATTTGGGAAGAAACCTGATCATAAGTCAGATCTGCCTTTAAAAAAGAAAGCTGCTGGTCTGCACTATTTGTAATAATATCAAATTTAATGTAATTTACTACAAAAAATATCAAGTGGCAATATCCAAATCATCATCAGATTTAAAAACAGAACTCACCTGGCCAACAACTGGGTATTAGCAATCAATTAATATCACTCCAGATGGAACAATCTATCTAAGAATATAAATAACTTATGTCAATAAATAATCTAAATATTTTAAACAGAATAAGCAAATAACACAGTCAAAGTGCTTAATAAAAATATATGCAACAACCACTCAAGATATATATATATATATATATATATATATATATATATATATATATATATATATATATATATATATATGTATGTATGTATGTATGTATAAATAAATTTTCAGTTTTTTCCATAAATAACTAAGTGTTCTTCTAAATGTTGAGAAGAAATGGTAAGGAAAATGATTCTATCAAATAAGCTGAAGATAATCTATAATAAGCTAAAATAAATATAAATGTGAATTCACAAAAGTTTATCAGGGATAATCTTAGTTTAAAATCACATAAAACTTGTCAGGTACACTGTGCCCACCAGCACAAATGACATTTTGCGATTTAGTTGCAGTCTACTTTATTTCTGAAACTAGTCAATCAATTCAAATACCTCAGCAAGATAATAACCTTGGATGGAAGATGCATTTTTGAGATTAAATGCAGAAGCCCAGGAAAAGACAACTCTTCATAAAATTAAAAACAATTTACGCAACCTATTCTTAGACAAGAGAAGATTAATAGAGTTCTCCAAAGTTACATAAAATCTATCTCTTTATATATGGATGTTAATCACTAAACAGACATGGTTATTCAGGGCCATAGAAATGAGATTTTTTGAAGAACATTGAGAATACCATAGACATGTAAAATGAGTAATGAAGAAGTAATGAGAAAGGTCAAAAACAAAGAAATCTTTTAAATTCTTTTCACTAAGTGACAGGTCACTTTTTTAGCCATATGATGTGAAGAAGAAAATTGAAAAATGTTGTGACAACAAGAAAAACAGGGGAAAAAGAAAGACTGATAAAACAAACATGAGAAAATATTGGACAGTTTAACAATGTGGCATGTAGAGAGCTCAACAGAAGAACTGGTAAGAAACACTGGCTTAAGAGAGAGATAGATAGAGATGCATGATTGTCAATGCCTCTGGGCATGGCACCTGATGATGACACTATTTTGATTAACTGTCTCTACAAAGCTGAAGTAATGTTTTGTTATATATGAATATATCTTTGTGTTTTTTTTTTTTAACATCTCATGCGGCAAAATAAAATCTTCCCCTGCTGTGTTTGACATCATGATCATGGTTAACAAAAAGAACTCTGTACCATAGGTGCTCAGATCCCCTCCTCAGCAAGTCCCGCAGTGTCCAGTGACTGACGACTCCAGTTCTATGTTGGTTGATAAGTCTTCTTACATGCCCACTAAGTTTCTCATTTCTGGCTGTGCTCATCTTAACTCCCATTTCCATCATCCAAAGAAGTGACGTGGATCTGTGTTTGTCCGCCGGATCCATTGGTTGCCCGTCCTCAACGACAGCGCGGCTGGCCAACCTGTCCACTCTTTCATTTCCCCGTACTCCCGCATGTCCAGGGACATAGACAAAGGTGGCATTACATATACTGTCCGACTTCTGCAATGACTCTACCCATTGCATGCGTACAGAGCCTGCCTCCACTTTTTTATCATGCTCATCGAATCACTCAGTATACATGCGTGGGTGTAGTCTTGTGACTCTAACCATTTGAATGACTTGGTCACTGCCATCACCTCCATTGTCATGCTACTCGTGGTCATGACGTATGCACTTGATGTATGTCTTCTGTGACTATTCTGTCTGCTGAGCGTGCTGTAAATGCCCATGCACTTCTTTGGTGTCGTATTACAGATCCGTCTGTATAGATGACTGCATTTCTCATCGGTGTTATCGCAGATGAGACTGTTGACCTCGGCATTAACCACAACCAGTTTCTGTTCCCTACTTTTCCTGTTGAGTGTGACAATGCACGAGAAAGTCCTCTTGAATGAAGTAGGCACTGGTATCCACTCCTCACTAACGCTGATATTGGTAAGCCCACATACCTGTTTGATGACATCTTCTGCTCAGCCCACCCATGATTTGCCTCTTTTTAGCCTGGCACCTTTCCTTGTGTTGAGCACGTGGTGCAATGGATGCACTTTATCTGTACTAATCTTCAGGTATGCTCGTGCTCTCTAGATCTTGATTCTGTCATGGACGCACCAAATGGATACTTGTTTGCGTTTTAACAAAGCCCAACGGCCAAGATCTGAATTTGCAGAATTTCATTCATTCTCAACGGCGGCCATTATAGTTTAGTTTTTACTAGCACAATGCCTGGGGTATAAGCTCAGAACACAATCTTGCGTGCTTTCTCCCTGCATCGAAGGTTGGCGACAATGGAGATTCATTTCACTCTGACTCTTGTGGATGCTGTCTAAATGAACCAAATTAGTAAATAACCATGAGTCCACTAACGCAGGAGGAAATCAACACCTCCTTTGACAAACTATCCAAATAGTAAATTACATGTTTCATCATATATTCGTATATATTTGGTAGAACTTTTAGTTTAAAATACTTGTCAGATAAATTCCATACTTAAGGTTGTCACGTTCTGTTTTATTCAAGACATAAGAGCCAAGAACTCAACTATACTATTCATTGTTTGTGTGCTACTCAAATCACATACGACTTTAATTTATCAAAGTCTACAAATTTGGACATCATCAAGTAGCGTGTGAGATACAAGCCATATTCGTCTTTGGTGGAAAGAAGGGATCGCTCCAGGATATGCTGTCATTCATTTATGAAGATTCTTCTTGGATCTTCTTCGACGAGAACTCAGGAACATTTCTTCCAGCATTTACATTTTTGCATTGCTGATCTCTGACACGGGTGTTCTGGTTGGCCTACTGTTTGTGTGGATAGAGACCATTGGCTACAAAGTCAATCAACTGAACGGGATGTGTCCAAGTCTCGTTTTTCGCCACCTACGTATTTAGCTTTCTGTCCGTATGGTATGTTGTGTACATAACAGTGGAGAATTACACCACCATATGTCATCCAACAAGCTTTGTGGTTATATGCACAAAGCGACGTGCCAGTATCGTGGTCGTGTGCATTCTAGTCTTGTCATTGTTGCTGTCTATGGCCACTGCTGTTGCTAACAGATAACACCAAACGAGATAGGTCTTGAGAAATGCTTGCCAAGTCCAAGGCTGATGTTCTTGCACATAATAACCTACACTGACTCGGTAGTAACATTGCTACTACCGCTGATCGCCATTACTGTCATGCTCTTCACGACCGTTCTGTCCATCATACACAAGTTCCGGTGGAAAAAGCTCAGTGGCCTGCCGATGCTGGAAGTTTCCGAGCTGAAACCAATCAACGATCCTAGGTGGAGCTCAGTGCGAGCTAGCGCCCAGGTTCGTGTGGCTAGGATGCTCTTTGCCTTGTCTCTATCTTACATCATCATGAACGCACCCAGCTACGTGGCCAGACTGTACTATCTGCTGCGGACTCAAAACTCAGGGGACATGAAATTTGACATTCTCTGAAGGTCTTATCCGGCTGATCTTCCAGCACGTCAGCCACGCCCACCTTGCCTGCAAGTTTTGGATCTTCGTGGTCACTAGTAGAAACGTTACCAGGAACCTCAGACAAACTTTGGTGGACGTTACCAAGTGTATATGTTAGTTGTGGCTTATATCTTGGTGGTTGTCTGTGCTAACCATGGCTCATATCTTGGCGTGTGTCTGTGCTGGCCATGGTTCATATCTTGGTGTGTATCTGTGCTAGCCATGGCTCATATCTTAGTGGGTGTCTGTGCTGGCCAAGGTTCATATCTTGGTGTGTGTCTGTGCTGGCCATGGTTCATATCTTGGTGTATTTCCGTGCTAGCCATGGCTCATATCTTAATGTGTTTCAGTGCTAGTCATGGTTCATATCTTAGTGTGTTTCTGTGCAAGCCATGGCTCATATATTAGCTTGTATGTGTGTGTGCTAGCCATGACTCATATCTTGGTGTGTGTCATGTTAGTCATATCTCATATCTTGGTGTGTGTCCATGTTAATCATGTCTCATATTTCTCTGTGTGTGTCTGTGTTTAGTCATATCTCATATCTTAGTGTGTATCTGTGTTAGTCATGTGTCATATCTTTGTGCGTGCATGTCTGTGTTAGTCATATCTCATATCTTTGCGTGCATGTCTATGTTAGTCATATCTCATATCCTTGTGTGCATGTCTATGTTAGTCACATCTCATATCCTTGTGTGCATGTCTATGTTAGTCACATCTCATACCTTTGTGTGTGCATGTCTATGTTAGTTATGTCTCATATATTTGTGTGTATGTCCATGCTAGTCACATCTCATATCTTAATGTGTGTCTGTCTATATTAGTCATGTCTCATATCTTTGTGTGTTTGTGTTTAGTCATATCTCATATCTTTGTGTGTGCATGTCTATGTTAGTCACATCTCCTATCTTTGTGAGTGTGTGTTTATGTTAGTCATGTCTCATATCTTTGTGTGTGCATGACTGTGTTTAGTCATATCTCATATCTTAGTGTGTGTATCTGTGTTGGTCATATCTCATATTTTAGAGTGTCTGTGTTAGTCACATGTCATATCTTAGTGTGTGTGTGTCTCTGTGTTAGTCATATCTCATATCTTGGTGTGTGTCAGTGTTAGTCATGCCTCATATCATCGTGTGCATGTCAGTGTTAGTCACTTCTCATATCTTTGCGTGTGCATGTCTGTGTTAGTCACCTCTAGTGACTTTGGCAGATGGTGCTCGTAAACCTGGGAGGGCCGACCATCTAAGGGCAGAATCCCCCTACAGAAAAGACAATCTGCTGCCTTGCAGGAAGATTGGGGACAATCAAAGGCTAAGGAAAGCAAACCTGAATAAAATGCTTGCTGAAATCGGATGCACTGGGCCACTGGCGCAGAACACAGTGCAACGTTTTAACAGGTATTCAATCAGAGTGGATCTAACAGACTCTAATTATGATGTTCTGTCTGTTGGGTCGATCAATTCACTTAAACAGACAGCTGTCTTTATGTGAGAGTCTGGAATCCTACTCTGATTGAGTCTTGATCGCAGAGAGAGATTCTGTCATCCATGGTTGGAAAGTCAAGAAGATACCTCATTGCTATACAGGGAGTGTCCCTTGTACATCCCAAGATAATACACATGGCTTCATTTTGCATTTTCTCCAGCCTATCAATTTGAGTCGTACTGACAGTAAGAATTGCCAGGGCAATTAGGTTCGGAGTGCAATGATGATGACCCGCAAATAACTTAATAACTCTGTACCAACAGCTGCTATGTTGACAGAGGTAGGACTCGTACATCACTGGAGTCAATGAAACAATGTTCAGAACATCCAGCTCACTTATTTACTTATGGGCAACTGTCATGATGGCTACATCAAAAGTACATATATCAAAGGTCAAGTGTTCTACACATTCAATGGCTTATGTCTGGTCATGTATCAATGGTAGTCATATTTTGAAATAAGATGTTTTCAAACAGCATGTTTTAAGGTGAAAACTATTACAGTGTTGAAACATTTTCTTAAAATTTCCCCATATGAATTATCTTCACATAAAACCAGAAATTATTACAGAAATATGTCTGAACTAGAAAAATGAAAGGTAATGGTAAGTGAAAATAATTTTTGTCATAAGAAAATTTCTGTCACAATAATCAAATTTTCTCACAGATATTTTCAGATAACAATGAAGTTTTCATATATTGTACTCATTATTCAATCCTGAATACTTTGGTATAACACATCACATTTTACTGAAATAATACTGATAATAAATATATCTGCAGTGCTTAATTTTGAAGGAGAGATTCACAGAAATAACTTCACTGGAAGAGACCAGCTGAACTGTTAGCTCAAAATGTTCAAGCCATTTGGATTTGTTCACTTATATAATCACACCTAGAAAAACAAATTTGGCTTTTCTTTTCGTGTTTAAAGCATTAAAATGCATCCCTGAGTAGTCAATTATAAAGTATATGTCTCCCTAGTTGGATAATGATTCCATTTGGTTGATACTGATAACCCGCAGCTTTTGTTATTGCCTCAGTTTGTGTAAAATGATAAATAATTGGTCTTATTTCTTTCATTCTCTGTGTGTCCAACTGTTGCTTATGACAATCGTCTTGCGTTAAATTATAAGCTTAGATTGGTTTAACTATTTCTGCTGCATTCCTCAGCTGAAACATCTACTTTTCTTTGTCTCATCCTAGAAGTTTCAGTAAATCCAATCTGTATATATAAGTACATCAGTAAAACCAATCTGCTTATACAAGAATAAGTTCTCCAATTTTACATGTGGATACATTCAAAATCAGAGATGATGGGATGAAATTCAAAAATGAAATCTAACATGAGGAACAATGTTCTGCCCTTCCTCCAGTGGTAAGATAAATAACACAATAAACAAATCTAACTTGACAACAAATCTGGGAGTATTGAAAAACATGCAACAAAAAGATAACAAGAAAAATGTAGAATAAGTAAGTGAAAACCAGAACTGTAAAATCTGGTACAAGACATTCAGAAGAGTTACCTTCAAATATAAAACATGAACTGTTATGTCCAGAAGTATGTACACATCACAATGATGAAAAGTATTTACTTCAATTTGTACAAACACATGATAATACATAGTGAAAATCTGGTAAGGTTATTGCTGCATGGCTGTCTTGTTTTATTTAGTGATGATGATGATGGAGTAGTCTCACAATCTTTACAGTCAGCACTTGGTTGTAGCCCTATCCTGCAAGTAATTCAAGCTTGCTCTTGCAGTCACTATTCCCATCATTGTTGTAGAGGAAATCTGACTTCTTGAATAAAAATACTTTCTTTCATTGATTCTGATGTGCTGATATCCATGTTGACAAGTCAACAAACACTCATATGAGAAATGGATAGGTATTCATTTCTTTGTTATCAGCTAAGCTAGATTTCACAATGCACAGAACATTGCAATACGGATGAATAAATTCAAATGACAATGAAATATATATTAATAGATAAAACATTGATAGAATAATGAACACAAAAAGTTGATGTCACATGCAACTCTCCAAAAGACCCGTATATTTCAGCTTGTTGACAGTCCTGACAAAGAAAGTTCATATATTTACACAAGTGAAGTTCTTCATCTGAATTACTGTTGCTTATGAATTCTTTGTGAAGACTTGCTGAATTCAGCAATATTCAGAATGCATCTCATAAAGTCTGGTAAGAGAAGCTGCCCTGTACAATGGTCAACATTTTGGCCTGGTTACGGTTAAACAAAGCTTACTTGTACAATCTGGCCAGACTTAAGGTCATTAACATATGTCCACTTCCCTCACAGACAGTCCACGCCAAAATAACATTTATTGAAATCATTACTCTGTGCAGGTTCATACATGTACCTGGCAGTATCTGTTTGTGCAGTCTGGAACCACAAATATTATATTGCATATACCATTTTTCTGTTTCTATCTTTTTGTCTTCTTAAACCTGGGTAAACTTTTTTTTTAAAAACTAGTATTATATGACCAAAACAAATAAAGATTTAAAACAAAGGGAAAATATAGCAGCCATGATACACATAAGCCAAGAACTCAATTTCCTGAGATTACTGATGCTGCCATTGTGGTTGTCATTGTTTGCATTTAGAGACTGACCCGTATCTTCATGAGTGGGGAGTGAGCGGCAGCAGCGATGCCCATTTATACAAATTCAACGCCAGCAGAAGAGATTTATTTGTACAAGTGAAATGCCTTGTCAAACCTAGGGAACAAAAAACATTTTGTACAGAAGTGTGAGTTCCAACAGCTACTGTTCCAATGTGTCACGGCAAATACCAACAACTTTTGATACTGTTTCAGAATTATAATTATATATGACTCAGAATTGCTACTGAAATCATTATAAAATAAAGAAGAAATAAAGTATCTGCAAATTTGCAAATACAGAGCATGGAAGCAATATGCTGCTCCCAGCAGAAGTACCCACATTCTGAACATCAGGTAACAGATTTATATTAGTGTTCCTTTTAACATTTTATTCCCACAACTTCTTATTTCTGGAAAGCTGTGGTGGCATATAACAGAACACGACAGTCACTGTCTTAGTATCTGTTTACAACATAGAAATACTATACTCATAATAATGATCTGTTTATGAGCCAATCCAGCCTTGATGGAAGCTAGTCAAATGGCAGACCACTTACGACCATACAACAAAAAACTGATTTACATGCCAGAGCTTGAGCTTCTCATGCATTCTTAATATAGGGGCAGGCCATACTTATGACCTTAATTGCTGTTTTAGCTGGATCTTTGACCATAAAGTCTCTCCAAAACAATCACTCTCAAGATAAAATTCCCCCAAATGAACCACTATGAAGATACTTTTTTTTCAATTTGACAACTGTTGAAAAGTCTTCTCCAAATCAACAACTCTGAAGATACACTTTTCCCAATTTGACAATGGTTGAAAGTCTTCTCCAAAGTGACCATTCTGAAAATACTCTTCCTTCAAATTGACAAATCTGTAGACAAACCTTTTCCAAATTGACCATACTGAAGATATACTTTCTCAAAATTGACCACTCCGAAGGTAAACTTTCTCAGAATTAAATAATAATAATAGGTTTCCTATCTTGGGAGATAAATCAGTGTATCATAGAACGTGACTCAAAGAGCAAACACAGCATTTGTTATGACTAAATAGTCCTATTCTAGAATGACAGTCTTGTCTACAAATACAACAAATGTTGCTGACATTGGTGCCTTAGCAGTATCTTCATTTTTGCACCTGTTTCATTTCTTGCCATGCTTGTTGTCGCTTTAAGTCTCCAATTTTCATGTCACTCTTTACCAGTGCATGCCATTTCTGTCCATCTCTGACACATTTCCAGATTTTCACAGCTGATGTTAAATTGTATCATGCAGGCACCATTAAAAATAACCTCTAATACAATTACTCTAAAGAGAAACTTTATCCAAAGTGACTACACAAAACCAGTAAACTGTAGCAAAGTTCAAGAATCCCCAGAAATCTCAGAACTAAGTAAGACTTCATTCTGTGATCACTTGACACTGTTCACTAAGCCATAACAAGCACATAACAGGTGACATGAATGAAGTTGCTGCCTCACTCAAAGCTCAAATCAGTCTGTTCTATGAATCTTATGTTGGTGCTATAACAATGTATCTTAGCCTGTTCCAGTAATCTTATGTTGGTGCTATAACAATGTATCTTAGCCTGTTCCAGTAATCTTATGTTGGTGCTATAACAATGTATCTTAGCCTGTTCCAGTAATCTTATGGTGGTGCTCTATCAATGTAAATATTGGCAGCCCACCTGGCTTGAGCCTCATATAACAACATTACCCGGATAAGTGTTTGTTATCTTACTCATTTCATGATCTAGGATGTTATTTAACAACTTAGAACTGTAAATAAAAGATTTTCTTACCCATTGAATTAATGTGTGGCTTCAAGTTAAACACTGCATCTACATTTTTGTCAATTCTTCCGCACAGTCACCAATCTAAATATTAATTTACTTTTAACCCTATATTACGATACCATAGTAAAACTTACCACATCAAAACACAAATTCCTCAAAATTTGACATATTTCTGTGTTCAAACATTATCCCCCTTCTGTTTACCTTCCTAATTACTACTTCCAATGACCCCAGAGAGTTTAATTTGTTTTCATTGTAATTTTTTTTTATTTTTTTATTTTTTGAGATTGTAAGATACATCATTTAATACAAATTAAAAAATCACCAATTTTAAAGAAATTGGTTGTTTTTTTTACTTTTTTTTTTTTTTTGTTGCAGTGACCAGGGAAATTTCATTGGACATTGACAGACATCAAACAACCCTTTGTGAGTTGGGAAACACAGAGAATAATGCTATGCAGTCACTGAACATACTGACAGACTTACAGCATCCATACCGATAGACATTGTAACTTGTCCAGTTCATGAGGTGAAACTCAGGTTATAAATCAACTGGAGCTAGGAATTTTGAGTCCTTGTGTTTTGCCTAGTGTGAACACACAGGACTGTGTCAAAAGTTCAGAGAAATTACTATTTATAGAGCACCTAATGTTACATTTACATGGTAGTAATTTTTACTATGGTATCATAACTGGGAGAGTTTCAGATAGCTATTGTAATCTAGGGTTTCAACAAAAATCACTGCAAACAAATTTTCTTACTCCAAAGGCAATAGTTTTACTTAGCTGTTAAGTTAGTGATTGCTGATACCCAAATAACTTTTCTTATTTGCTGATATTGCCATCTGTGTGCACAACCAAATTTCAAGTATCTGTTGATGAAAGGTGGTTGCTGATACTACAAGGATTTCATGTCTGGTATCTATAAATGAAAGAAGATAATTCCAACTGCCAGGTTGCACACAATTTCTCTGTAAACTACTATAAGTTTACACCAACACCATTTTTCAAGAATGCTGCCTGCAAGCATTGAATCAATGAGTTTACCATCTGGTCTGGTCACAATGTCTGTGGTGGATATCTCAAGTCAGAGCCGGTGAATTATATTAGTACCTACAGATATAGTTGTATCTGATGAAGGACATTAGGCAAACAGTTTTCTTTTGAGTACTAAAAGACTCTTTTCTGACAGTTATTCAGCTATTCTTATTAAATTAAGAGAAAATTCCAGACCATATTGAAGGGTTGATAAGTTGAAAAAAATGTGACAGCTGCTTCTGTTGTTGTAATGCTTCATGTTTATACAGACAACAGCATAGTGTGTTATCAGGGGAGAAATAATGAAGCAGTTTCTGTAGGCTGCTCATTAACTCCTTGTCTAAGCCGTCATTGGCGAAGAAGAGTTTGGAGTCATATCCCCACTGGCATCAGCTTCCCGGTGAGCAGTCACTCCTCGCTTGTCTGGACCTGTCAATTTAAAGTGAACAAACATTTTTTAGAAACACAATCAGCAACAACAATACCAGATGCAGGAAATAATTCAGTTCTAAAGGCAGAAGCTTAGAGAGGAAAAACAGTAAAGTGTCAAACAAGATGATGAGTTCAGAAAATTAAATAATTAAACAAGTCTTTCAATCCCTCTGGCTCAAGTTCTAACAAAGTAAAAAAAAACCCACTATAGCTTGATAAAGATCTGGATAGGAAGGATAACTTAAGACTAAACTACTTGCTGAATGTCACAGAAAACCAAAGGCTAGGGAAACATTTTTGAACAAATGTGTGCTGAAGAAGAGTGCACTGGGCTGCAAAGTGCAAAACAGAGATAACTCAAAAATAGAGATAAATCACAAAATAGTTTTATGGAACTACATACAGAAACAGCTAACATAATAGCTTACCTACTGTATGATTCCATACCATATACTGTATTTTTTAAAGAAGAAAAAAGCAGATGTAGAATAAGAGGAAGCAACAACATAAAAAAAAAATTAAACTCAAGTGGTTGAGGCTGCCAGAAAAGAGATAACCAGAGGTTCATATCTCCCTCAACATGGGGAAGAATACATAAATAATTAAGATAAACTAGGTTTTTGATAAACTTCTCATAATTGAGATAATTTTTAAGACATATATATTTTTCTATTATGAAAATTGATAAAATAAATTACACATAAGAAAAGTAAAAGTGTCTCTGTGTGAGAAAGTGATGATTTTTAAGAACTATTGTCTCATGCAAGTAAATATATGGTTGACCAGAATGGTGGCAACAAAGTCCTATATAAAGTATTATATTACAGCAGTAATCAAACCAACCAGTAACCAGAACAGTGCAGGAACATCATCAGACCTGTTTGTGAGTGTATGAACCACAGGGCTCCTGTCAGGATGATGCCAATGGCAAAAGCAGCAAAAGCAATGCCCACGACTGTAGCTGAGTCAAGGCCTTCAATGATGATCCTCTGCTGCTGGTTATTGTTCTGCTCCTCTTGGTTATTGACTGGTTTTGTTCCAGAACCACCTAAGGGTAAGAAAAAAGTAGTGATGCATTCATCTTTAAAGCATGGCAGAATAATATAAATAACAAAACTGATTTCAAACAGCCTGTGTATATATATATATAGAGAGAGAGAGAGAGAAAGAGAGAGAGGTGAGAGGGGGAGAGAGTGAAAAGAGAGAGAATATAAGAAAAGAAAGCGGCCATATGAATTCAGTAAGTGTATGCGAGAATCTGGAACATACTTGACTGCATTTAAAAAAAAGTTATTTTACTAAAACAGAAGGTAATACAAAGCAAATATCACAAAGAAAAAGTAAGGAAAGAATAATACAAGGCTACAATACACAGTCAGGAATATCTTCAATTGCCTATAAAGTAACGTGTATGTTAGGGACAGGTGGTCAAGACTGTTGACATGTAATGTTGTCATAGCGAGGGAAGTTTATTATTCTTTCTCAACCTCTCAAGCCCCACCTACTCATGTCATCACTTCATATATATATATTTTCGTTTGCCAGCTTTGACCTCTGACGAAGTTCCTAGAGACTAGGAACTGAATTTTGCGTGTTAATCAATTTTTTTCCTGGCAGCCTTGTGCACAGGGGTCCCTCGCCGCACAGGCAGATAACTCAGACTTCAGAGGTACTCATATTTTTTCAGTTGAGGAGTAATTGACTTTTCAAGCTGGGCCTCGTTGCTGAGACCAGGGTGGTTGCCGCAGAGAGAAATCATAAATAAAAATTCCAACTGGTGTAGCCGGGATTTGAACCCACAACCTCTCTGTCTCGAGGCTGGCGTCTTGCCTTGAGACCAACCAGTCCCCCATATATGAATATGTAGACAAAATGATGGGACTGAAACTTTAATTGGAAGTATAATTCATACCAGATAGAAACCTAGAGAACATATTCTAAACAAGCATGATATGTCAGTGGTAGAACAGATATGACAAAGATCACCAGGACCAGTAGATGTCACAGAGACCAGAAGGTAATAGCAATAAATATTTATTAGGGGAGAAGTTATTTGGAGCCTCAGTAGCCTAGTTGGGAAAACCATTCGACTGGGCTACCAACGTTTGGACAACCTGTGTTGGATTCCCACTGGAAGCAGCGTGAGCTGTACTTGAGCTTTTGAAAAAAAATACCCCCACAGTCGACCCAGCCACTTGAAGAAATGGGTACCAGGGTAACACTCTGAAAAGGTGAGGAATGCCACCTCGCATCGTGAGTTTCGATGATGGAAGTGACACTATCCAGAAGTCTCCGAACACTTCTGGACAGGCGGCCGAGCACATATGGGTGAAAAGTTGCATGCTAAGACGCTGATTCAAGTCTCGTATTTTACCTTTACCTTTAGAGGAGAAGCTCAGAGATAAACATGTATACAGGTCAGTGAACACTCTTACATTAAACAAGAAAAAAATTGAGTCTGAATCAAGATTATAACCACACGCTTTTCCACTAAAGGTAAACATGTACCATAAAAAAGCCTGCCTGCTACTTATAATTGAGTCCATAAATAAATTCTTTATATGCTGTTTAGCTCATTCTCTAGTCAGAATGGTCATCATCAGCCTGTAAACAGTTTTCATTAGTAAAAACTAGAACTGCAAAACTGCATAGTTTTCTGGGTCAGTCCTGGTTTTAATGAAATAATTCACTGTCCTGAAAAATATCTTTGGGACATCCATTTGTCCCAGTTTTTTACCTGCAAAATATCTTGCTTAATCAGGTTCATTTTGAAAATCTGCAGTGAGAAATTGATAGTGTATGAGATGGTATTTTTGTCAAATGTCTTATTTAAGCTCTACTCTACATTAGTAGCAAATTAAAGACAACAGAATGACACTGAGTTAACAATAAAAATGGAGGACTGGTTGCTCACTTGCTGGCAATGATCAATGCAATTATCTTTCCCAGCATTACCAAATCGTAATTCATGGAATTATAATGCTAACTTATAACATATAATTGGAATGCTAACTTATAACATATAATTGGAATGCTAACTTATAACATATAATTGGAATTCTAACTTATAACATATAATTGGAATGCTAACTTATAACATATAATTGGAATGCTAACTTATAACATATAATTGGAATGCTAACTTATAACATATAATTGGAATGCTAACTTATAACATATGATTGGAATGCTAACTTATAACATATAATTGGAATGCTAACTTATAACATATAATTGGAATTCTAACTTATAACATATAGTTGGAATGCTAACTTATAACATATAATTGGAATGCTAACTTATAACATATAATTGGAATGCTAACTTATAACATATAATTGGAATGCTAACTTATAACATATAATTGGAATGCTAACTTATAACATATAATTGGAATGCTAATTTATAACATATAATTGGAATTCTAACTTATAACATATAGCTGGAATGCTAACTTATAACATATAATTGGAATGCTAACTTATAACATATAATTGGAATGCTAACTTCGCTTCATCTGTTGTACCCAAGATCCATATTTTTTCTTGTGGTTCGTCGGTTAATGTCAATTGTGACTTGTGGCTGTGAAGTTGAAATTTAAGCTGCTAATTTAGCACTCTATTTGTGGATTGATTTTTATTTCTAAATGCCGATGAGAGCATGTTCTTTCCAAGACATATATTCAGCAGAATGGTCCATCATAAAATGAAGTAGAGGTGGAAACAAAGCAGAGAGCAAAATGTGTAAATGTAACATTTCCATTGCACATGGTGTGGGGAGTGGATATAACAGATTATATAGGAAGTGCAAAACATAAATCAAATGTGTATTCTGCAAGCACTTCAAACACAAGAATGGACAGTTATTTTGTGTCAAAATCGCCAGAGCAAGATAAATTAGTCAAAGCGGCACAATTAACTATGTGTTATATCACAAAACAGGAAAACAGTCTTTCAAGACTGCACTACTAAGCTAAACTTTACATTTTTTAATGAATTTCAAACTGTAAAAAATGTGGCACTAGGAATAACTAAAACAACAGTAAAAGAAA
Organism: Megaustenia siamemsis; assembly: GCA_032433765.1. Lineage (NCBI taxonomy): Eukaryota > Metazoa > Mollusca > Gastropoda > Stylommatophora > Ariophantidae > Megaustenia > Megaustenia siamemsis. The sequence continues at coordinate 47,707,513 of JAVIAB010000059.1, read as the reverse complement.
AGTCAATATTAGCGCCTGACATGACTAAACAATTATATAATGATTTTGCTGATGTCCACTACTTTGGTATTGCTATCGACACAAATAATCATAATGCTGGAAAAATTTTTTAAGAACTTGAATGATAAAGTATGAGTTTTCTTATTCAACTTTATAAGATCTACCCATCCACCCATCCCGTCCTGTCCTGTCCTGTCCTGTCCTATCCTGTCCTGTCCTCATCCTTATCCTATCTATCTATCCTAATCTAATCTAATCTAATCTAATCTAATCTAATCTAATCTAATCTAATCTAATCTCCATCTGATCTTATCTGATCTGATCTGATCTGATCTGATCTGATCTGATCTGATCTGATCTGATCTGATCTGATCTGATCTGATCTTATCTTATCTATCTATCTATCTATCTATCTATCTATCTATCTATCTATCTATCTATCTATCTATCTATCTATCTATCTATCTATCTATCTATCTATCTATCTATCTATCTATCTATCTATCTATCATCCTTTCAATGCAAAGATGGCACATAGGGCAGAAATCCTAGACTCTTGTGTCTGACGATCTTTCAAATGTCAGACCTTGCACTGGACATGCATTGTGTTTCACCAAATGGTTCTGTTTTTGGCGAGTTGCTCAATCTTGGTATAGGAGCTGATGCCTGCTGTTGTTGCCTCTCGCCTCAGTGTTCTTTATAGTGTTTCCATAGGTTGGCCTCTTTTTCTTTTACACTCTACCATTTGAGCGCCTGCTTTGAGATTCTTTTGTTGTCTCTTCTCATTACATGGCCAACACATGACCACCTTTTCTCTTGATTATAGTTAATCATTTTTTTGGATGCTTGTCATTTCGTCATTTCTCTTATTTCTGCATTAGTCTTGAATTCTTTCCATGGTATACAAAGTATTTTCCTGAGGCATTTGTTTTCCAATGTATCCAGTTTATTTTCTATTACTTTAGTTGTTTTCCAACTCTGACATCCATAAGTTAGGGAGGATAATACATTTGATTTGAAAATCCTGAGCTTTGTTTTCATGCTTAGTAATTTTGCTTTCCATTTCTTATCAAGGTTTCTGAGCATCATTGCTGCCTTAATAATAATATTAATAATAATCATTATTGTAATTAGTGAGAACATTCATTTGCGAAGCATCTCTGAGTTTTCTTATGCTTACAAGATATGTCCCAGTTTAACCTCTAAAAAAATTCCTTTTGTCTCGGTTTCAGCTCTGCAGATTATGGCTACCATAGTAAAAGCCTACCTCTAGTGACAAGACCAAGAATGTGTATTTTGCTCCTGATTTGGCTGCCCATTATGCTGATTATTCTGTGACTATATGCTTTCTCCTGATAAAAATATATGTGTCTGTATCATGTTTATGAGAGAGATCACCAGGAATTGTTGGTGTGATGGAATGTAGGAACAGATTGTATATATTGTAAAGGCAAATTGAGTAAATAATTTGTGAATAGTTTTATATAGCAGGGGAAGTGTTTCTATCTATTCTAAGTTGTGTGTACGTGGGGGGAAGCATGATTTAAAAAGTCAACCCAAAACTAGTGCACTATGCTGTGACCATGTGATCTTTACTATCAGCACCTCAGTCAACTTCCAAACAGATTCCTGTGTAAAGGTAAAACCAAAATTGAGCTTTTGACTTAGATCTTAAACACAAAATGAAATAGTTTAGACTCGATCATCTGGCCTGGCAAAGACCATTCTGTGAGGAATTGTGAAAAGTGGAGGATAGATAGACAGAGAAAGAGATAACATCAAAGAATGGACAGGGCTTGCAGAGTTCTAAAGAATGACTGAAGGCCCTAGATAGAGGCCAATGAAGAAGGTTGATAAAGATTGTCAGTAGTGACCCAACAACCACCCTATTTTCGGGATGAAGAAAACTTGCCTCATATGAACCTTCATGTGGATTTCAATTCAAACCAACAACAAGAGGTCCTAAGTTCAAAAATGGTCATCCTTAGTGATGCAAGACAAGATGGCGGTATACAAGACAAGATAGAAGAACAATTAATCGACGCAATGATAAAAAGAAGAATCAAAATACTCGGAGTAGCAGACACAAGATTGAAGGAGAAACAAACAAGGAAAGCGTACATGAATTATACCATAATAAACTCAGGAGCTAACACCAACGAAGTAGCAAAACACGGAGTAGGATTCATTGTAGATAGACCCAGAAACATCCAAAAACATTATAGAAATACATCAACATTCAGAATGTATAATTACCCTAAGAGTAATAGAAAACAATGTCAATATATGCCAAATCATCCAAATATATGCACAACAACGACGAAGAGAGCGAAGAATTCTACGAAACACTGAATGAAATCGTAAACAAAGTAAATAAGAACGAAGATCTACTGGTGATGGGGGACTTTAACGGGAGACCAGGAAAACGCAATTATGAGAACTCCAAATATCTGGGCCCATTTGGAGATAACACAAATAGAAAGAACGAAAATGGCAACCGAATGCTTGAATTATGCAATCAACATGAATTATGCATAACTAACACTTTCTTTAAACATAAAGACTCACCAATAAACACCTGGTATAAATGGAACGATAACAATTGTAAAAGTCAAATAGATTTCATCCTAGCGAGAACACAAAGGAAGAGGAAAATCAGAGACAGCAGAGCGGTACCTAACATCACAAATGATACAGACCATAAAATGGTGCCAATAACCATCCAGAAAGCAAAACAAGACAACAAGAACCAATTGAAAACAAGAAAACAATCCGAAAGGACAATAAAATTAAGCCAACTTAAAACAGAAGACAAAAAGAAAGAAATAGAAAAACAACTAGAAAGCCAATTTAAACAACTACCACAACAAATAACTACAGTAGATAACGAGTGGCTCATATTAAAAAAAATCATTGACGAAAATAGCAACCGCAATATGCGGAACGAAGCATAGGAAGAAGGAGGGAAAGATGAGCACTCCATGGTGGAATGATATAGTCAAGAACGCCATAAAAAGAAAGAAAAAACGATACAAAATCTGGCTAAAATCTAAAAAGCCAAGCGATTATGATATATACACAACAGAAAGAAGAGAAGTGAAGAAATTAATCAAAGAAGAAAAACATAAAGCATGGACAAAATTTGGAGAAATGATTAGTAACAATCACAAATCAGCATCCAGAGACTTCTATAGAACAATTAAAGCCATAAGACAAAAGAAAGACAATTATGACCCAACTGAAATCATCATTGATAAACGAGGCCAAGCAATAACAAACAAAGTGCAAATCTTAACGAGATGGAAAGAATATTTTGAAGAGCTTTTGAATGTAGAAACAAGTCCAAAAACACACAAAAAGCAACTAATAGTTGGCGATAAAGAACCAAATATACTAATGGAAGAAATAGAAGAAATATTACGACTAGCACCAAGAAACAAAGCCCCAGGAATCGATAACATCCCAGTAGAAATACTAACAGCAGCGGGAGAGGCAGGATGTAAATGGCTACACAGAATATTCAATGCTGCATGGATACAACAGCAAGTCCCAGACGATTGGAAACAGTCTATTATATTACCAATATGGAAAAAGAAGGGCAGCAGAAGAGACTGCAACCAATATAGAGAAATATCGCTATTAAGCCACACAGGGAAGTTATATGTCAGATCAATCAAAAAGATTGAGACCAATTATAGACCCACAACTAAGCGATGCTCAGTTGGGCTTCATGAGGAACAGAGGTTGCACAGATGCCCTATTTATCATAAAACAACTAGCAGAGAAAACAATAGAGCATAATAAAACACTGTATACAGCTTTTATTGACCAAGAAAAGGCGTTCGATAGGGTGGACAGGGAACAACTATGGTCCGTAAATGCCTTTGTACGGAGTGAGTCACCACCTAGTAGAGATATGCAAGAGCCTCTATGAAAGTAGTCGCACTACAGTAAGATCTTCAGCAGGCTACTCTAAACATTTCACCATTAACTCCGGAGTAAGACAAGGCTGCGTGCTTTCCCCTTTACTTTTCATCATATATATGGACAATATATGCAAATTGGCATGCCCAATCAAAGGAAATATACCAACACGGATGATAACAAGCGATAACACAAAAGAGAACGAAATATACGTACCAGAAAACAACAGAAGAGAGGAAGAAATAAATGAAATACTATTTGCAGACGACCAAGTTCTGATACATGAAACAACTGAGGACCTACAAGAACATATCAACAGGCTAAACAACACTTGTAAACAATACAACATGAAGATCAACATAAGCAAAACCGAAGTAATGGCAATAGAGAGAAAGAAAGAAAAACTAAACATCATAATAGATAATGCGACTTTGAAGCAAGTAGACAATTTTAAATATCTGGGTAGCACGTTAACACAAGACAATAACCAAGAGACCGAGATAGATATAAGGTGTAACAAAGCATGCCAAGTTATAGGCCAAGTATCAACACTATTGAAAAACAAAGCAATAACTACGGAAGCAAAAAGGGCAATATACAAATCAATTTTTCTACCAACTCTGTTCTATCAGTGCCAGAATTGGATGCTGGACTCTAGAACAATAAAAAAGATAAATACCACCGAAATGAAATGTGTCAGAAGAATGACAGGAAACAGCTTAAGGGACAGAGTAAGAAACACTGACCTGAGGAAGAAACTCGAAATTGAACCAGCCATCGAATACATAAAGAAACAACAGATAAATTGGTTCGGCCACATAACAAGACAAAAAGAACTAACAATGACGCAAAGAGCCATAAACAAACGCTACGAAAACGCCAAATTAAGAGGAAGACCGAGAAAGAGATGGATAAAGGGAATACTAGAGTCACTAGGAGGAATAACATCAGAAGAGGCCAACAGAAGAGCAAAGAATCGCAGATTGTTTCTCCCCTCGACGCCAACGGCAGCAAAGGAAAGATAGAAGAAGAAGAAGAAGTGATGCAAGGTCAGTCATACAATTGATGTCAAGTCCAAAACAGGTCAGACTCATTCAAGAAAAAAGAACAACATATATATTAAAAGACAGAACAAGTCCTGCAGTGGATACCAGCATACTGCAGCATCCCTGGAAATGAGAAAGCAGACATCGTCATCATCATTAAGTGCCGTCTCCGCATAGAAGGTTGGCTACCATGGAGCACCATTCCACTCTGTCTCTTGCTTTGATGGTGCAGATTGTCATAGATTGACTTGTCCATCTTTTGATGTTACTCGTCCATGTTAGTCTTGGTCTGCCTCTGCTACCTTGTATTTTCCCTTCCAATATTACTTTTATTAGGCTGTTGTGTCTTTTAACATGCCCCAAAAATTTCATTTAACTTGTTCTAATTGTGTTTAGTAGTTCTCTTTTCATTTTTAGTTGCTTTAAAACTTCATCGTTTGTTTTCTTTTCTTTCCGTCCAATTCTACCTATTCTTCTATAAATCCACATTTCAAAGGCTTCCATTTTCTGTTCTGTTTTCTGGTCTAATGTCCATGTTTCTGCACCATACAGGAATATTGAGAAGATGTAACATTTTGCTATTCTTAGTTTTAGCCCTGGTGTTATTTGTTTTGATGTTAGTATATTTTTCATGGCATTAAAATTACTTTTTGCCATACCTATTCTTTTGTTTATTTCAGTTATACATTTATAACCTGAGAAAGCAGACAAACTGGCAAAAACAGGTGGGAGCCTTCAACAGTGCAACCAATCCTACAGCATTAAAGAAGTAAAGACGAATTTGAAACTAGTTAGGAATACAGAATGGATAAAATTATATGGAAAACATGAGCCAGTACATGACAGTAGCACATTCATACACATAGTTTCCTATTAGTTGCTCCTTCCCTTTTGCATAGCCTTCTCTACTGCACATATTTGGGTTCTTTGGTCTACTTACTATGCCATGCTATTTATAGTTCTTCTCCTCTAGTCCCTTATGAGACACTTTGGTATTCTCCTCTATACCTTTTTTTCTGTGCTCCTTACCCCTCATTATTTTTATTGTACCCCACTCTCAGACATCTCACTCTTACCGCCTTTTGAACACCTGTTAGTCTACGATTCTATTCTTTCTCCTTTGTGTTTGCACACTGACCCCTGTGTGAACTCCTCTGGTTCTGTGTGCATTTGCGCACATTTTTGCACGTTTCTCTATGTTCACGACAGCCGCACTTGGTTGCTATTTCCTTTTATTTTGGCAGGATAGATAATTTTGTTTTCTTTAACACATTTCGATTGTTTTTGTTTTGGTTGTTTCGTTATTAGTTTTGTGTGTGTGTTTTTTTTGTTTGTTCCTGATGAAGGTCTATTGGGCCGAAACGTTGTTTAGTCTGTGTCTTCCACTTATCACATAAAGCTTCTTACATACCATTTTTTTTATTTTTTAATTTTTCCAGTACATGACAGCTTGAAGAAACTCAAAACACATGAGCAGACAGACCCAGATGATATTCAGACTCAGAACAGGTCACTGTTACCTCAGAGCACTTCTACACAAGATATGACTCAGTGACTTTGCAACATGCAACTGTGGAGCATGAGGACAAATTCCAGAGCATATCCTACACAACTGCAGGACAGTCAACACCCTAAGAACACAAATATGGCACAAAGAAACAGCCCTGCATGACAAGTTATAGGAAACAGGTGAAGACATCAAATGTATCATTTGTTTCTGACCCATGCTGGTCTAGACCTCTAAATACATAGCAATAATTGAAGAAGAGGAATTCATACCGGACAAGTTATGTTACAATGTAATACAGTCAGCTAAAATTGTAACAGGCAGCTATAATCATCGATTAAGGTAGGGTTGTAACAGGTAGTTGTTACAGGATACAGAAAGTAGCTTCAATCATCAAGTTTCCTGCAGTTTTGCCATTTCAAAATGGCAGTATAATCTCATAATGGGATTGCCCCTTCAGGTGCAATCCAAGATGGTGGTGGCTTTTCACCGTTCGTCAGCAATGAAGTATGATTTAATTGTTGTGTGAATGTGAATGAAAAAATTGAAAAGCTCACAGTGTATGCATGTGCGGAAGAGGTGTATGACTGGGGTTTCCCAGTCTATAACGTGGAAACAGGTTCTGGACCATGTGACTAAGTGAGTGCACGTCAGTCTAGACCATCCACAGCCATCGGCTTTCAGTGACAAAATTAACAATGATGAAAAAGAAGTAATCAAGTGAAGCCTAAATGACAACATCAAAGAAGGAAAAAAAAAAGGCAGATGTGCCAGAATGTGTAAGAAACTGTCGCAGTGCGAGAGGATAGGCTTAAAGTGTGTGTGTGTTACATACTGGAACTGTGCTTCCATAAATCAATGATGACCCATTCTTGATAAGCTACTATAGGGTGCCGATATAATGATTTTGCAAGAAATACTCCTTGGTGATAGGACAGTTAGTGCCCATGGATTTCACTGTTTCTACACTAGACGACACCTTGGACAGGTGATCCTTATGCTTAACATGACAGCTGAGGTTGATATGTCTGCATGGGACAGTGAAGAATTACAGGTACATGCGATTAGGGTGCAGAACCCCAGTTCCTTTCATGGTTGTAAATCTGTATGCCTGTAATGGGAAGGTGGACACACAACAATAGCAGAATCTCTTCACATTTGAGGAGAACGTCATTTTCTGGGGAGACTTTAATGCTAGAGGCAACCTGTGGAGTAATGTCATAACCAACAAGCAGGGAGAAGACCTAGAGAATGCATTGGTGTCGCCCAATTTAGTGTGCTTGAATAATGGAAGGGTAACCATAAAGGCCGCTCGAACAGGGGACTCTGATAATGTCATAGATCTGACGCTGGCGTCTTCCTCCTTCCCACCGGTTTGCAGGTGGAGTGTTCTGGGATTCCATGGAAGTGATCACTATTCATGTGTCACCCTAACTGAGAGAGACTGAAATCAAAGCCAGAAAAGCAAGCTCATCACATTCCACTTAAAGAAAACAGACCAGGACATCATTAAGAAAATCAGACATAGGAAACAGGGTGCCCTTGTAGTAGGCAGGAGAGATGGATGCAGCCACCCTGATGGAATGAAGAAGTCGAGGAAGCTTGACAGAACAAGAGACAAATCTCCAAGAATGGAAGAACACAACCTGAGCTCTTGAAGCATCTGAAAGAAGAGGTCAGCCATAAAACGTTGCTCTTTAAACTATGTGCTAAGCAGGCTAAGGATGCCAAGTTGATATCTGCAAAAAAGTGTGTTTAGAAAAAAATCACTAGCCACATTCTGGCGCCTTGATCCAAGCATGAATGGCATAACATGACACAGTGGCATACCAGACTTTCTGAGCACAGGCCAGATATGGCACAAATCTGTTGAGAGCAAAATGTAGCCTGCTTGCCCACTACATTGAGCAGACTGACCAAATAAATGAGGTTGTAAAGAATGAGGATGTGATGGTTGCTCTCAGAATTGTGTAAGGATGTAGTGCTGGGAGAAGATCTTATGATCACAACTGATGCTATTTGCACAACACTTAAAAGGTCTCACATCACTGCTCCTGGTTCAGATGATGTTCGGTATGATGACATAGGCGATTTAGCTGACGATAACTTGCAAAAACTGGCCAAATAGTTTAATGCCAGCATTCAGAGTGGCCAGATTGAGGAGGATTGGCTATACAGCTACTTACTACCGCTACCAAAACCAAACAAGGACCATTCTCAGATTAGTACCTACAGAATCATCATGATACAGAACACTGCAGGCAAACTACTGCAGAAAATAGTTGCCTGTATACTTACCTGTCACCTTGAACAGATATGTGCATTCCCACCCACACTTGGAGGTTATAGATATAACAAAGAGACATGGCTCAATGTGGCAGTCTTCACCTACAACATCTTCGAAGGCTTCCACAGATGAGAGGAGACATGTGCTGCTGCTATAGATCTGGAGGATTCATACAACAGAGTACGATTTGAATACCTCAAGCACATGCTCCTCAAACTGCCGGTGCACCCTTCCTCATTAGATGGATCACCCCAACACTGTTTCAGAGGTAGGTGATACTCAGATGTGGAAGTTGGTCATCTGAGCCAACATAGATTTGTCCACAAGGCTCACTATTGTAACCAGTTCTATTTAACGTGTACACAATAATGATCCCAAAACAGTAGCTGGATGGGAGGGGAAGAACTATGACTTGCTGATGATATTCTGGTTTTTTTGACCGTTCATTGGTTAATGCTGAGGTCAACGGTCTCATCTGGTATATTTACCGGTCGTGGTTAATGCTGAGGTCAACGGTCTCATCTGCGATAACACTGATGAGAAAGATACAGTCATCTATATAGATGGATCTGTAAGACAACACCAAAGAAGTGCATGGGCATTTACAGCATGCTCAGCAGGCATAATAGTCAAAGAAGACAATGGTGCATACGTCATGACCACAAGTAGCATGACAATGGAGGTGATGGCAGTGACCAAGGCATTCAAATGGTTAGAGTCACAAGACTACACCCACGCATGTATACTGAGTGATTCGATGAGCATGATAAAAAAAAAGTGGAGGCAGAGTCTGTACGCATGCAATGGGTAGAGTCATTGCAGAAGTCCAAAATACGTAAGGTCAGCTTTGTCTATGTCCCTGGACATGCGGGAGTACAAGGAAATGAAAGAGCAGACAGGTTGGCTAGCTGCGCTGTCGTTGAGGACGGTCAACCAATGGATCGGGCTGACATCATCAATGCCCTCCGAGATGTGGGAAGAGCACAGGACTTCGACAAACACAAATCCACGTCACTTCTTCGGATGATGGAAATGGGAGTTAAGATGGGCACAGCCAGAAATGAGACACTTAGTGGCTGTGTAAGAAGACTTATCAACCAACATAGACCTGGAGTCGTCAGTGGCTGGACACTCCAGGACTTGCTGAGGAGGGGATCTGAGCACCTATGGACATGTTCGGAGTGCAATGATGATGATCCGCAAATAACTCAATAACTCAATCGACAGGGAAGAGACAAGATGGGAAATTGTCTCACACTGCAAAACCAACTCAACCGCATCTGTTCCTGGTGTGGAGTATTAGGTACCTTGGTTAATCCTAATAAAGCATTAATTGCATGATTCTCCCTTAACAATTCATTAACATGGAAATGCTGATGGTACGAATGGGAGCTGATGAGGTGACCAGGGACAGGTTGATGACATATCTCAGAGTTAAGTTTGATCACAGCCTGTGTTTTAGGACCATGTCGACCATGTGATAACAAAATCCTGCAAAGTTTTAGCCGCCTTGAAGGTCATGTAAGTAGTCAACTTCGGGCAGAGGCTTTTTTAAATACATATTTCTATGTGTGTTGTATGTTTGTTCCTGTTGAAGGCCTTTGCGCTGAAACGTCGTTCTGATTTGTGGTGTCCACTTGTTATGTGAAGCTTTAACCATACCATTTTTTTTCTATATATATTTTTTTCATTTCTCCTCAGCCTTCTGTTCCAGGGACTAGTCCTTGCACCAATTGAGTATGCTCCAACAATTCTTACTGTCAGTAAGACACAAATTGACAGGCTAGAGAAAATACAAAATGAATCTATGCACATTATCTTGGGGTGTATGAGGGGCACTCCCTGTGTAGCAATGAGGTATTTTCTTGGCTTTCCAACCATGGATGACAGAATCAAGATCTGGAAGGCACGACCATACCTGAAGATAAGTGCGCATAAAGAGCATCCATTGCACCAAGAGCATCCATTGCACCAAGAGCTTAACACAGGGAAGGAAAGGTGTCAGACTAAAAAGAGGCTAAGTGGAAGATGTCATCAAACAGGTCTGTGAGCTTACCAGTATCAATGCTGGTGAGGAGTGGATACCAGTGCCTACTTCATTCAGGGGCACATTCTTGTGTATTGTCACACTCAACAGGAAATGTAAGAAACAGAACTCAGTCGGGGTTAATGCGGAGGTCAACAGTCTCATCTGGGATAACACTGAAGAGGAAGATACAGTCATTTATACTGATGGATCCGTAATATAACACCAAAGGAGGGCATGGGCATTTACAGCACGTTCGGCGGACAGAATAATTAAAGAAGACAGTGATACATGTGTTATTACCATGAGCAGCATGATGATGGAGGTGATGGTAGTGACCAGGGAATTAATTTGGTTACAGTCACAAGATTACACCCACGCCTGCATACTAAGTGGTTCGATGAGCATGATAAGAAAAGTAGAGGCGGGCTCTGTATGCAGGCAATGGGTAGAGTCATTGCAGAAGTAAAAAATATGTAGGGTAACCTTTGTTTACATCCCTGATCATGCAGGAGTACGGGGAAATGAAAAAGAGGTCAGGTTGGCTAGCTGCACTATTGTTGAAGACTGTCAACAATGGATCGGGTGGACATTATTAATGCCCTCCGAGATGTGGGAAGGGCACAGGACTTTGACAACCATGAGTCCACATCACTCCTTCGGATGAAAGAGATGGAGTTAAGATGGGCACAGCCAGAAATGAGAAACCTAGTGGGCGTGTAAGAAGACTTATCAAATAACACAGAACTAGAGTCATCAGTCGCTGGACACTGTGAGACTTGCTGAGGAGGGGATCTGAGCACCTATGGACATGTTCAGAGTGCAATGATGATGACCCGCAAATAACGTATAAACTCAATTTAATGTTCAGTGGTTGAGGAGTTAGTGCGCTCACTTCCAGATCAGAAATGTCTAGGTTCAATTTTCTGCAGTAGAAGATATTTTTTTTCAACCAAGAAGACTCCAGGGTTCACCCAGCCTCTAGAAATGGGAAGAAATGGTGGCCTGACATGATACTGATCACATCACCCAAAAATGTGCAGTGATCATGGGAAAAAATAGGATCACTAACGCTGTATCTCCCATACGCCTAGCAAAGTGTGGAAGGAACCTTCACTTACCTTACCATAATCTGATAATTGTAAAATAGATTCAGTCACTATGATTAGTGAGCTTCCAGGCTTAGAATGCAGGAGGAGGTCAAGCATGAACCAGGCAAGGTTGAGAGTTTAGACGTTAAAAGACAACACACCAGCTTGGCTGTGTTCTTCAGATTACCTCCTGCTGCAAAACTCTATGTATGAAGTTTTCTATACTGAAGATAACCACTCTACATACATCCTCACATATAAATTGCAAACTTGTTTCAAGGTTTTGTCATCTTGTCACTCAACAAATAGACATAAACATCCTATTCATGTTTGCTTTCTTGTCATCTTAACTGACTTAATGACAGTTAAACCTGGATATCCTTGTCACCTGACTCATTCAGCAGCACTTAAACATGGACATTCTTATCACCTGACTCACTCAGCTAACATGGACAGCATTATCACCTGACTCACTCAGATAACATGGACATCCTTATCACCTGACTCACTCAGCTAACATGGACATCATTATCATCTGACTCACTCAGCTAACATGGACATTCTTATTACCTGACTCACACAGCAAACACAGATAGCCTTATCATCTGACTCACTCAGCTAACATGGGCATTCTTATCACCTCACTCACTCAGCTATAATGGACAGCCTTATCACCTGACTCACTCATAAACATTGACATTCTTATCACCTGACTCACTCAGATAGCATGGACATTCTTCTCACCTGACTCACTCAGATAATATGGACATCCTTATTACCTGACTCACACAGAAATTATGGACAGCTTTATTACCTGACTCCCACAGCAAACATGGATAGCCTTATCATCTGACTCACTCAGCTAACATGGGCATTCTTATCACCTCACTCACTCAGCTATAATGGACAGCCTTATCACCTGACTTACTCAGCTAACATGGACAGCCTTATCACCTGACTCACTCATAAACATTGACAATCTTATCACCTGACTCACTCAGATAGCATGGACATTCTTCTCACCTGACTCACTCAGATAATATGGACATCCTTATTACCTGACTCACACAGTAATTATGGACAGCTTTATTACCTGACTCCCACAGCAAACATGGATAGCCTTATCATCTGGCTCACTCAGCTAACATGGACATTCTTATCACCTGACTCACTCAGCTATAATGGGCAGCCTTATCACCTGACTCACACAGTGGCAGTTAATAAACCTGGACATCTTGTCACCTAGACTCACCTGGTGGTAATTTGACATGTACTTCCTTATCTGTCAGATCCAAGGGTCCAATAGTCAGAGGACCACAATCTGGTGTAGATTGTCTATCAAAAGCAGTTGGCTGGATAGACTGATAACAGCGAGCATCTCCATCAAAAGAGCACTGAAAATTGATAATAACTTTATTATGTGATTACTGAATTCCCACAAAAATTCTAACCAACTGATCTTGCTGCAACTGCAACTGACTTTCCAATTAGAGAATATATTTTTCTTTAATTAATTAATTTCTTTCTCTGATTAACTATTTTTAAAAATTATTCTGAATGAATTAAACTTTCTCCAATTAACAATTTAAAACAAATTATTTTTAATTAATTAAATTCATTCAAATTAACAAATTAAAACTGATATTCTTAATGAATTCAACATCTAATTAACGAATTTACTTTTTTTCTAATTAACAAATAAAAAAATAAACTACTCTTAGTTATTTCACTCTCTGACTGTTTTAAATAACAAATAAAAATAAGTGAAGCAAAATGGATGCTTTAAAAATTGTAAGCAATAAAGATAGTATTTATTGCAATGTTGATTGAGGCATGAGGAAAAGTTGTGAAATAATGAGATATTGTCTGAAGATATGAAACAAATTAGACATGACTAGAGATCATGAAAATATGAGACATGACTAAAGGTCTTGAAGTAGGAGCCGAAGGTATTCAACTATGAACATGACTTAAAATGTGAGTTTGGCCAAAGGTTTTCACAATGAGGCATAATTGAGGGCATTCAAATAATAAGACATGACTAAAGGTTTGAAAATAACTTATGTTATGAAATGAGACAGGAATGAGAGTAATTAAAAAGTGAGACAGGATTGTGAGTAACTAAATAATGAGACATGACTAAAGGTCTTGAAATGACTTTTCCTTCTTCATTGATGATTTATTACTACTACTACTACTACTACTATTGACCTTTCGAGCCATAGCCGGCCCATAGGGTGTAGACCAAGATACTCCTACTCTTATCTGATCTTTTGTTCTAGCAGTTTTTCAATTCTTTTAAAGATATTTTATCAAATCTCGCCATTTGTCTCTGTTCTGTGCAAGCAGCTCTATCTCATTGAGGGAGCCAATTCCTGCTGCTCTTGCCTTTCTCATCAATGTTCTTCTCAGTGTCTGTGTCTCTCTGGGTCTTCCTCACTTCCTCTTACCTGTTGTTTCCCACATGAGGGCTTGCTTTGCTATTCGGTTATTATCTCTTCTCATCACATGTCCAACATATGACCATCAAATTTTCTTTATTACCGAAGATATTAGTGGTTGATTGGTGATTTCTCTAATTTCCTCGTTTGTTTTGAATTCGTTCCACGCTATACCAAGTATTTTCGTAGATGATCTATTGCTATACATTTAAATATTTAAACCAACATAGGTCACGATTAAGATGGTGCATTTGAGTTCCCCATAACTTGTCAGGTTGTTTATATAGGCCATATTTGTGATCTTAGGGTATTGAGAGTACTGCAGTCTTGTAGGATATGCTCTGGAGTTAGTCTGGGTGCTCTGCACTAATTTTTTGCAAAGTTACTTAATCCTATCTTGTGTAGTTATGGTTTTTTTCATGACCTGTTCCGATTCTGAATAACTTGGTCTGCCCATATCAAGAGACTTTGTTTAAAGCTGTTGTGATCTAGCTCATATTTTCCATGCAACTACTCCAATTTGTTTCTTCCAGTTTGTTTAAGCTGTTGTGATCTAGCTCATATTTTCCATGCAACTACTCCAATTTGTTTCTTCCAGTTTGTTTAAGCTGTTGTGATCTAGCTCATATTTTCCATGCAACTACTCCAATTTGTTTCTTCCAGTTTATTTAAGCTGTTGTGATCTGACTCATATTTTCTATGCAACTTCCTCCAATCTGTTTCCCTAGCTTGCTTCAGGATTGCTTTTATTTCTTTGAGGCTATGGGTTTGGTTGCACTGTTGAAAGCTCCCACCAAATTTTGTGAGTTCATCTGCTTTCTCATTTCCAGATTATGGCACAGCATGCTGGTATCCACTGCAGGACTAGTATGACTGATCTTGCATCACTTACTATTCTTAGATTTAGGACCTCTGGTATGTAGAGAGTTTGCTGTGTGTAGTGCCATTTGCCTTCGCTCCAAAATTTGTGCACTTTTCACTAGCTGGAAGAGAGTATGTTTCTGTCCCTCCATTTGGGTAGGTTATATAAATGCCACTGCCTCCCTTCTTTGATGCTTCGGTTGATGATCCATCTGTGAATACCAGTGTCCATATATTTCTGGGGTATTTTTCCTGGAGCATGATAAGTGACAGGGCCCTCATTTCTGTCTTGCCTGTTTTTATTTTTTAAAGACTATTCCTGGAATATCTTGGATTATTTTCACTTTGTATTTACATTTGGACCATGATTTTTGGTGTAATGGCTTCGCACAGATCATTGTTTGGTTCTAATACATGTGCATTTGTCTGAAGGTTTCCTTTACAAGATGATTTGGGCTCTTCCTTAGGTATCTGTTCTTTGTTCAGTATTGGAAATTTTGGTGCAGTGGGTGATCTGGTTGCCTTTTAAACTTTTTGAACTGATGAGGGTTTTGTATTGTCTGTGGTGTGCTAGGGTCTCAAGATCTGCTGCTTTCTCCATTGTTGTGATAGGGGTGCTTTTAATTGCTCTTAGAGTTGTTCTGAGTGACATGTTTTGGACTTTGTCTAATTTTTTTCAGGTTTGTCTTGAGTGGTGTTGCCAAGGAACTTGAGGCATATTCCATGATGATATTCACTATGACTGCTCCAGTGTAGACTTGCTTTAGGATCATTTTGTTTGCTTCCCAGAATGTACTCGCTAGTTTTTGTAATCATTGGCAGTGCTTGGATGGCCTTTGCTTGAACTCTCTCAATATTGGGTTTCCAGGTGAGCCTAAAGTCAAGTGTAATTCCAAGGAATGTTGGTGTATCTGTTTGGGGTATTGTAAGGTTTCCCAGTTTTATTGATGTGTCTTCTTTGTGTGGGAAGAGTGAGAATCTTGTGGCTGCAGTTTTTGTATTGTTTATTATTAAAAACCCCATGTCTTAGTCCAGTTTTCTGCCCTCTCAACTTTTTTTTGGAGCAGAGATAAGAGGCTGTATTGACATTTTCCATGGCTGTCCAGACAGCAAAGTCATCTTATTTTAAGTAGTTTGAAACATGTTGGTGGCAGCATTTTGTTATGTCATTGATATTAGGAAAAGTGTTGGTGCTATAACACTGAGGGACCCCTTCTTGCAATGTGATGACTTGCTAAGATTGTTGTTTGTTTTCACTCTGGTATTGGTAGTCTTTGATCTAGAAAAATATGTTTTGTGTGACCCTAGCTTGTGGGATTTTCAGCAACAGTCCTTCCTTAATTCTTTCCGTACAGAAGCTTTTTATTGACGCAACAGAAGAGATTTCAGAGAAAAAAATTGTTCATGGTTTTAAGAATCAATCTACATATTTATATTTATCTAACATATAACATATTATATATGAATGTTTAAATAATTGAACAAGGTATTAGATTTCACCAATACCAAGATAATACAAGACATGTAAAAAGAATATGGTTTGATGGCATTCACACTAATCAAATTGAGCGCAGCGCACTAAGCGGCTGAGCGTATGCAACCGAAATGGATATGGCGCACCATGCTGCGGAATGTATAGAAAGAGTTAAATACAGTGTCAAGGCATGGGCGAGGTCAAAGAAAATAACCATCAATTTCTTTTTCTCCTGGAAGGATTTTTTTTAATGACTGAAGTTCATGAAATATGAACATAATGCAAAAGGTCAGAAATACTTAAATATTGAGACAAGACTACAAATTTGGAATAATGAGACATTAACTAAAGGAATTTAAATCATGAATTACTTGAAAACAATGTTAATTTTTACATTACTAGAGAGGAATCTCTCATCTCATTGAAATAACAAGACATTTTAAAAAAGATGAGATAGCAAGAAATGACTTGAAGGTCTTTAAAGTAATAAGACACAATTTTACAATCTTGAAATAAAGATAAACAACTTGTAGTTGTATTTATGTGTTTACACACATTCTCAGATGCAACTACATCAAATTATCTCTGAAATAAATAAATTAGTATTATAGTATATACCAATTCTAAATGTCACTTGCAGGGATCAGGTATGACACTTACTTTCTGAGCATTAATGCCATTTTTTCTTTGGCAAGTAATAAACTGGCAATGGAGATAAATTTGTGAGCGTCCATTGAACATGTCTGTGACCTTGACCATGAACCTTGTGTAATGTAGATTGGAGTCATGAGAAACTTTAAGTTGGTCATCCATCCAGCTCACAGAATTATCCCTGTTGCAGCTGTTACACCAGAGAAAGCATTCTTATTTCAATATGACTGACACATATTAGCTTGATCATATTACTCTGATATTCAAAGGCAGCTGCTTTGGATAAGCAGTGAATGAAACATAATATACCAAAAGACAAATACGATATGTGCTTCAAAGGTTTATTTAAAGAGCAGAACAAATAAGAAATAAAGAAAAGGAAGGAAAATATCTCCTTCTATTTGACAATAATCGTCATTCTTCACTCTCAACACATCCATTACTAAGGGTTGAACTAGTTGTGGCAGTGTACACAAAGGGAGTGATGTACACGCAGGGTGACGTTTGAGCATCGATTTGCGCGGGCGCTGTGCTTGGCCTTGAGTGGGCTCATGACTTATTTGTTTGATTGTTTTGATTGTTTGTGTGCCTCGTTGCTTGTTGACCCGTTGACGTACACATCAACATATACAACCGCTGACCACATATCCACCGTGTACGTATCAGATATATAATGTTCACCTAGATGTACTTAACACGTTCCCCTGTTCTGCTCTTCTAGTGATCTATTACTATGATGTACTTTGTGTTCATGTTTGACTGAATTTAGATTGCAGAGTCTGATACAATGACTCTTTCGCTATGACACTCCAACTTCATTCTTCGCAATGTATTCAATATTGCCATGTGCAATATATATTCAGTGTCCTCTATCCTTTCTGGATTGGCTATCTCGTCACTACACATCTCAACTCTTATTTAAGTAAAACACTTTGGCGTCTCCCCTTTCAACTATGTACATTATTTCATTGCCTTCTATTCCCTCCTATTTCTCCCTACCTCTGTCCCGTAATTGTTGTCTTCTTCCTCGTATTCCTCTGTTTTGTAACTGTCCTCTTTATTCATTGCCTCGTCTTGCTCCTCTCTGTATCTTTTTTCATGAGGTGACTCTCCCCAAGACCATCTTCCTTGCCTTTTCCTGGTTATATTCTTTCCTATCTCCATTGTTGTCATTTCTCTTCAGTTGTAGAATTTTTGTCTTCCCGTTGTCTTTGTATTATTATTTCTGATTTGTTCTCTGCCTGTCCCTGTTGTGTTCATTGTTTTCTGTGTTCTAATCTTGATCGTCTCTCTGGTAATGGCATATCGTCCTCCTCCAATGACGTTCATCTTTCTCTTCGTACTCTCCGATCTTGTCTCCGTTTCCCTATCTGTAATCTCTGCGTTTTATAATTTACTATCACCCTATTTCTATTCATCCAGTCTCTTCCTAATACCATTGCTCTATTCATTCCTTTGACTACCATAAATACTTGTTTCATTCTGCATTTCCCTATTCTGAGTTCTAATATTGTTTTTCCTACAACCTTTAGTAATTGCCCACTTATGGACTCTAAACTATTGTTTGTTCTATATAACTTCCCCTTTCCTCTTATGGACCTGTAGGCACTCTCCTTAATTATACTGAAACTTGCTCCTGTATCTATTATTGCCCTAAAGCTTTGATTCTCTACTTATACTATACATGAACATGGGTCTTCCCTGCTTCCATACATCCCGAACTGATCAGGCATTATCCTTTCTGTGCTCAAAACCGCCAGTCTTTTTGAACACCCGTGGAGTTTCCCCGCAGTTGATATCTTCTTCTATTTCCTTGTGGATAACTTCTTGCATGATACTGCCTCGCAATGTGTCCCACTCAATTGAAATTATAGCATCTCCTGTTCTCTTGAATCCCATTTACTACCTCTCTGTAGTTATGCCCATTATATCTTTGTCTCATGTGGTCTATCTCCATTTGATTTTCCTGTCTATCTGTCCTATATACATCTTCCTTACTCTGATGTTGATCTTCCTCAAATCTTTTACTGATGCTTTCTTCCTCTATAGCTGCACTTATGACTTGTGATAATGTTACCAGTGCTCTCCTCGCCAATTGCAGCTTTAATCCCCTATTTCTCAATCCAGCTATAAATGATGTTATTAATAACTTATTCACCTGTTCACTATCTAATCCTTGTCCAAATCCTAGCTCTGCTAACTCTTAACACTTTCTCTCCATATTCCTGCACTAACTCCTGTTGCTGCATCGATTTTAATTTCATTATTGCATGTTGTGCATCTTAATATTTCGCATATCCCTTTGCCAAATATGCCCTAAAGTATTGCCACATCTCCTCTTGAACTTCCTCTATCCTTTGCCTAATATAGTTTGCCACACCACCCTGACTAGTTACTAATGCTATGTCCTTCCATTCTGCCTGTGTCATATGTCTACTCTTTCCCCAGTATTCTATGGCATTTACCCATTCATTAAATGTGTCTACTTCTCCTGTAAATACATTAATTCTCCTTGTTACTTCTTGTATTTGTAAACTACTCCCTAACTTCTCTATAGCCTCCCCCATCTTATGCATGGCTTGCCACATATATACCTCTTGTCCTACTCCTTCCATTTCCTTTGTTGTCCTAACTCTTTGTCAATACACACCTACAATCTCCTATTACAGCACTAATAAATTTCTCTAGCACACACAATCCAACAATGCATATATAAAACATATCATTATAACCAATTGTTGCATTTAAAAAATCATACATCGAATTCTTATTGCCCCAATTTATCATTTCATTTATATCCCTACCATGTGTGTCCTGATTGTTAAAAAAAATACTCCACTAATCTACTCCCATTTTATGTTTACCTACCCCCCCTCACCTATCTAACTGGCTTGATACACCAATTGCTACCACAAAATTCTACTGGAAACACACAATTTTGATATATCTTACACACTTGTTAATATCATCTATTATTTTACATTAATAATAACTCTTAATTAACGTGTGGAAGAAAAACAATTCACATCACAATTTCAACAATGGTTTTAAATCTAATTAATTAATGTTCTTGTCCTAATTATTCATACTAACATCACTCATTGACGATCCTTTGAATCACTTCTCTGCATTGTTTATAACTGTTCCAACGTCTACACAGTTCGCTTGACTACACTGTTTATAGTTCTTCCTGGAAAACAGTCTTTCCCGCTCGTGCATAACACCTTTTACCATTCCTCTGACTGAATTCCCACCTAATTGTTCGTACTGTGCCTTGACTTGTTCCGTTCATTAACCACAGCAACACACCTTGTCTATTTGTTTCCACAGCCACGCACAGTGGTTGTAATGTTCACCTGTCACTGACCGCTTGTGGCGTAGGTCACAGCACCAAATGTACACAAAGGGAGTGATGTACATGTAGGGTGACGTTTAAGTGTTGATTTGATCGGGCGCTGTGCTCGACCTTGAGCGGGCTCATGACTTATTTGTTTACTTGATTGTTTTGATTGCTTGCGTGCCTCGTTGCTTGTTGACGTACACGTCAACATATCCGACCGCTGACCACGTATCCACTGTGTATGTATCAGATATATAATGTTCAACTGGATGTACTTAACACATTCCCCTGTTCTGCTCTTCTCGTGATCTATTACTATGATGTACTTCGCATTGACTTGTTTGACTGAATTTGGATTGCAGAATCTGATGCAATGACTCTTTCGCCATAACACTCCAAATTTGTTCTTCGCCACAGCATCAGACCACGTCAAAGTGATAGTTTTAATTCACTGCACACAGAACTCTCTCGTGAAGGTAACATTAAATTTATTTACCTGTAACAAGGCCAATGCAACCATATATGTACAAGCCAGCAGGTTACAATTTGCTCGGCTGCTCACACATAGAATGTACTGAAGGCAATCTCTACTGCATTCGTACCTCAGTTTGTCTCTCACACTCAATTGGTCTACATGGAATCCCTATAGTCTGTAACCTAATACTTCCTCATTATTCAAATACACTGCACTGTCTCGTTAATAAACTCGAGACCTACTTCTGCACTAGTCTAACTCCCTGTTACAACTTGGGCTCCACGAGCCACTGGCTTCCACCTATCTCCTGGGGTCTAAAATACCCTGTCTGTGGCACAGTTCTCAGGCAGTCCCCATGTGTGAAAAAACCTCTATACCAGCCCTGTACATGGCTTAAATATTTCATCTCTAAACTAATCAAATTACTCTACGTCAGCTTCAGTTTTGTCTCTTATCCAATCAAAACTCTCCTATGGTACCTCCTCATCCCCAAATTTACATTCTCAACAGTCATGAGAATTGCGCTGTCCTGTCTGAACTAATCTCTTCACATTCTCCCTGTGAACTTACCTCCTGCTATATTCACCTTAACCATCCCCTGCCCTATTTTCACATTCTCCCATTCACTGTTACAGCATCACCATTTTTTTCTAATTCTTTTTTTTTTTTTTTCAGTTTCAAATAATGGTGTTACAATAAATGAAAATTGATCTAAAACATGCAATTTATTCACAAAGTCAGAAAAGCAGGTAATAAAAAAATTACAAGGTTTTAGCGGAAATAATTGTGAAAGTAGATCAAAACACAACATAACGAGCCTTCAGCAAACATTGTGAGAATACCAGACTCAATGGTCAATCGTGAAAAAGATGGATGGATGGAATATTAGAAGCAATAGGAAACATAACAGCAGAAGAGGCAAACAGAAGAGCAAAAGACCACAAATATATCTCCCCTTGATGCTGAAAGGCAAATGAGGAAAGAAGAAGAATTGTGAAAACATAAATTAAAAATTGCAAATCGCTGCCTCTGGGCTCAGCACATTGGCTACAAAAGCTATGATTTGCGGTTCATGGTAACAATGTGTTAAAAGGGTGGGTGTAGATGTGTTGTGTTATAGTTAAAACAAGCTACAATATTTGTGCCTTTTGGTCCAGCATAGTTGATTTCAGCACATTGAGTACAGGTATTGAGCTACCTTTCCTAGGCAATACCAAATAGTTTGGCCTCACTGGCTAGCATGTTTCCAGCTGAGACATCACTGCTGGGTGGTGGAGTGGAATCTTGACTACATGTGATTCATTGACACTGATGCCAGCAATAAATTATGAGTCATTCTTTGTTTTCAGCTGCCAGCAACTTGATTGGCCCTTGTTGGCCATAAAACAGATCATCCAATTTAAACAAGATTTGATAATCCAGCAAGTAGTATGAAAGATTCAACTATAAATATATGGCGAGTTGTGTTTTCTGTATGAACATTAGTGCTGGATAGCAAGAGAAAATGAGTAAAGAGTATTATTATAATTTCATATAACCTGTCCTTTGAGGATAATTCTCAGAATATTTTGGCCAAACAAAATCAGCAAGCAAGAACTGTTCAAGAGGTGTGATCAAGAGAACACAGGGATAGCAGGCTGGTCATTGAGCAAGAAATGCCAGAAGAAAATCTATGTCAATAAAAATGAGAAAGAGAGTTCATCAGTGCTATATAGAACCAATTCTGATCAATGGAAGCGAATCATGGACAGTAGACAAACAAATGAAAAGATGATTAGAGGCCACAGAGATGGGATTTCTCAGAAGAATGTTGAAAGTTTCCTGGACAGCTAAAAAGACCAATGAGGAAGTTCTCAAAAAGGCCAACACAAAAAGGGAGCTCTTAAAAAACATCAGAAAGAAGCAATCAACATTTTTTGGGCACATCATGAGAAGAGGAAAGTTGGAATACTTGGTTACAACTGGCAAAATAAAAGGAAAGAGAGATCGCGGGCGACAAAGAGAGAAAGTACTGGATAGCTTGGTGTCATGGCATGGAAAACAGTCAACAACAGAACTGATATGATGCACTGTAGGTAGAAGATTGTGGAGGGACATGATCACCTACGCCAACCGGTATGGCACATGATGATGATGATGATGCCAGAAGAGATCCACACAAAATCACTAGATGCAATGGAATCCAGAGAGAAGATGAATAAGAGGCACACACAAAATCACTAGATGCAATGGAATCCAGAGAGAAGATGAATAAGAGGCACACACAAAATCACTAGATGCAATGGAATCCAGAGAGAAGATGAATAAGAGGCACACACAAAATCACTAGATGCAATGGAATCCAGAGAGAAGATGAATAAGAGGCACACACAAAATAATCTGGTGGTTGATAGTAGAAATAGATAAATCGTGTAGGGCAGACTTAGGGCAACATGATAAGGATAGCCAATCATAGTGCAAAGGGGTGGAACCTGGCTGTTCTAAATCTATTCCACAAGAAGTGTTAAGTTGATGCAAGTAACAAGCTTTTTCTTTGCTTTAGTCTCTTAGAATGTCATTGTTACTCCCTTTTTTTCTATTTAAAACTGTCTTAGTATTCTGAACAATCTTTTGTAAAACCATATTTCTGTAATTTTATTATGTAATAAT
The DNA here is from genome assembly GCA_032433765.1 of Megaustenia siamemsis. Taxonomy (NCBI): domain Eukaryota; kingdom Metazoa; phylum Mollusca; class Gastropoda; order Stylommatophora; family Ariophantidae; genus Megaustenia; species Megaustenia siamemsis. The sequence continues at coordinate 47,683,741 of JAVIAB010000059.1, read as the reverse complement.
TATTTAAAAAAAAACATGAAAAGACACCACACTGGATTGAAATTGGCACCAAGATGGACGCTTGTTTGCGTTTGAACAAAGCCCAATGGCCAAGATCTGAATTTTCAGAATTTCATTCATTCTCAACGGTGGCCGTTATAGTTTGGTTTTTACTATCACAATGCCTGGAGTATAAGCTCAGAACACCATCTAGTCCTGCTTTCTCCCTGCATCGACGGTTGGCGACAATGGAGATTCATTTCACTCTGAGTCTTGTGAACGCTGTCTAAATGAGCCAAATTAGTAAATAACAATGTGTCCACTAACGCAGGAGGAGATAACACCTTCTTTGACAAACTATCCAAATAGTAAATTATATGTTTCATCATATATTCGTATATATTTGGTAGAACTTTTAGTTTAAAATACTTGTCAGATAAATTCCATACTTAAGGTTATCACATTCTGTTTTATCCAAGACACAAGAGCCACGAACTCAACTATTCTTTTCATTGTTTGTGTGCTACTCAAATCACATACGACTTTAATTTATCAAAGTCTACAAATTTGGACATCATCAAGTAGCGTGAGAGATACAAGCCATATTTGTCTTTGGTGGAAAAAGGGGATCGCTCCAGGATATGCTGTCATTCATTTATGAAGATTCTTCTTGGATCTTCTTCAACGAGAACTCAGGAACTTTTCTTCCAGCATTTACATTTTTGCATTGCTGATCTCTGACACGGGTGTTCTGGTTGGCCTACTGTTTGTGTGGTTAGAGACCATTGGCTACAAAGTAAAAAAACTGAACGGGATGTGTCAAAGTCTCGTTTTCACCTACGTATTTAGCTTTCTGTCCGCATGGTATGTTGTGTGCATAACAGTGGAGAATTACACCACCATATGTCATCCAACAAGCTCTGTGGTTATATGCACAAAGCGACGTACCAGTATCGTGGTCATATGCATTCTAGTCTTGTCATTGTTGCTGTATATGGCCACTACTGTTGCTGCTGAGATAATGCCAAACGAGATAGGTCTTGCACCTAATAACCTACATTGACTCACTAGTTGCTACTATCGCTTATCGCCATTACTGTCATACTCGTCACGATCGTTCTGTTCATCATACACAAGTCCCGGTGGAAGAAACTCAGTGGCCTGCCGATGCTGGAAGTTTCCGAGCTGAAACCAATCAATGATCCTAGGTGAAGCTCAGTGCGAGCTAGCGCCCAGGTTAGTGTGGCTAGGATGCTCTTTGCCTTGTCTCCGTATTACATCATCATGAATGCACCCAGCCATGTGGCCAGACTGTACTATCTGATGTGGACTCAAGACTCAGGGGACATGAAATTGACATTCTCTAAAGGTATTATCAGGCTGATCTTCCAGCACGTCAGCCACGCCCATGATGCCTGCAAGTTTTGGATCTTCGTGGTCATCAGTAGAAACTTTAGTGGACGTTACCAAGTGTATATGCTAGTCGTGGCTTATATCTTGGTGGTTGTCTGTGCTAACCCCGGCTCATATCTTTATGTGTGCATGTGATAGCCATGGTTCCTATCTTGGTGGGTATCTGTGATAGCCATGGCTCAACTCTCAGTGTATATCTGTGCTAGTCATAGCTCATATCTTAGTGGGAGGCTGTGATAGTCATGGCTGATATCTTGGTGGGTGCATGTGCTGGCCATGGTTCATATCTTGGTGTATAACTGTGCTAGTCATGGCTCATATCTTAGTGGGTGTCTGTGCTGGCCAAGGTTCATATCTTGGTGTGTATCTGTGCTGGCCATGGTTCATATTTTGGTTTCTTGCACGTGTACATATGTATACACGCATCTGTGTGTGTGTGTATACATGTATTTATGGGCCCTTAGATACTTTCAGATATTGCCTGTGCCTTTGTAGTCGACGTACCTAGATAGCGTTCCCCCCCACTCGTGTATTTTTAGAACCCTTCACCTCTGACCACAGGGTATAAATTACAGCTACACCCGTGAGAAATTCCTTTCACAGCCTGACCACTGTCCACGACACACAGGGAAGTCAACATATTTCGATTATTTTGTTTTTGATGTTTCATTACTAGTTAGCTATGTAGGATTAGTTTTATTTATTCACATATCTGTGTGTGTATGTTGTTTGTTTGTTCCTGCTGAAGGCCTATTGAGCCGAAACGTCGTTCGAATCTGTGTCGTCTATTAATCACATAAAGCTTCTAACATACCATTTATTTTTTTTTTTCAATTTTTCTTCATATTTTGGTGTATTTCCGTGCTAGCCATGGCTCATATCTTAATGTGTTTCAGTGCTAGTCATGGTTCATATCTTGGTGTGTTTCCGTGAAGCCCTGGCTCCTATCTTAATGTGTTTCTGTGCTAGCCATGGCTCATATCTTGGTGTGTCACTGTGCTAGCCATGGCTCATATCTTAGCTTGTGTGTGTGTGTGCTAGACATGGCTCATATCTTGGTGTATCATGTTAATCATATCTCATATCTTGGTGTGTGTCCGTGTTAATCATGTCTCATATCTTTGTGTGTGTCTGTGTTTAGTCATATTTCAAATCTTAGTGTGTATCTGTGTTAGTCATGTGTCAAATCTTTGTGCAAGCATGTCTGTGTTAGTCATATCTCACATCTTTGTGCAAGCATGTCTGTGTTAGTCATATCTCACATCTTTGTGCAAGCATGTCTGTGTTAGTCATATCTCACATCTTTGTGTGCATGTCTATGTTAGTCATATCTTTGTGTGCATGTCTATGTTAGTCATATCTCATATCTTTGTGTGCATGTCTATGTTAGTCATATCTCACATCTTTGTGCAAGCATGTCTGTGTTAGTCATATCTCACATCTTTGTGAGCATGTCTATGTTAGTCATATCTCATATCTTTGTGTGCATGTCTATGTTAGTCACATCTCATTCCTTTGTGTGTGCATGTCTATGTTTGTCATGTCTCATATATTTGTGTGTATGTCCATGCTAGTCACATCTCATATCTTAGTGTGTGTCTGTCTATGTTAGTCATGTCTCATATCTCTGTGTATTTGTGTTTAGTCACATCTCATATCTTTGTGTGTGCATGTCTATGTTAGCCACATCTCCTATCTTTGTGAGTGCATGTTTATGTAAGTCATGTCTCATATCTTTGTGTGTGCATGACTGTTTTTAGTCATATCTCATATCTTAGTGTGTGCATCTGTGTTAGTCATATCTCATATTGTAGAGTGTGTCTGTGTTAGTCACATATCTTAGTGTGTGTGTGTGTGCATCTGTGTTAGTCATATCTCATATCTTGGTGTGTGTCAGTTTTAGTCATGCTTCATATCATTGTGTGCATGTCTATGTTAGTCATATCTCATATCTTTGTGTGCATGTCTATGTTAGTCATATCTCACATCTTTGTGCAAGCATGTCTGTGTTAGTCATATCTCACATCTTTGTGTGCATGTCTATGTTAGTCATATCTCATATCTTTGTGTGCATGTCTATGTTAGTCACATCTCATTCCTTTGTGTGTGCATGTCTATGTTTGTCATGTCTCATATATTTGTGTGTATGTCCATGCTAGTCACATCTCATATCTTAGTGTGTGTCTGTCTATGTTAGTCATGTCTCATATCTCTGTGTATTTGTGTTTAGTCACATCTCATATCTTTGTGTGTGCATGTCTATGTTAGCCACATCTCCTATCTTTGTGAGTGCATGTTTATGTAAGTCATGTCTCATATCTTTGTGTGTGCATGACTGTTTTTAGTCATATCTCATATCTTAGTGTGTGCATCTGTGTTAGTCATATCTCATATTGTAGAGTGTGTCTGTGTTAGTCACATATCTTAGTGTGTGTGTGTGCATCTGTGTTAGTCATATCTCATATCTTGGTGTGTGTCAGTTTTAGTCATGCTTCATATCATTGTGTGCATGTCAGTGTTAGTCACATCTCATATCTTTGTGTGTGCATGTCTGTGTTAGTTACCTCTAGTGACTCGGGCAGATGGTGCTCATTAAACTGGGAGGGCCGACCATCTAAGGGCAGAATCCCCCTACAGAAAAGATAATCTGCTGCCTTGCAGAAAGATTGGGGACAATCAAAGGCTAAGGAAAGCAAACCTGAATAAAATGCTGGCTGAAATCGGATGCACTGGGCCACTGGCGCTGAACACAGTGCAATGTTTTAACAGGTACTCAGGGTGGATCTAACAGACTCTAATTATGATGTTCTGTCTGTGGGGTTGATCAATTCACTTAAACAGACAGCTGTCTTCATGTGAGAGTCTGGAACTCTACTCTGATTGAGTCTTGATCGCAGAGAGAGAGAGAGAGGATTGAAATTGTCCTCTTAATAAATAAATATAATGAACTAATTCACAAATCATGGTTCCTTGTTTCACCTACCCTTGAGACACAATCACTCTGGTCTCTGCAGTTTTATCATTTGGTTGATTTGAAGTTGAGAACCAGCATGAGTCCACCAGCAAAGTAATGTCTTGATCTGGACAGAAATATGAGAAAAAAATAATGTAAACATGACAGAGAGTATAACATGATAATGTCTTCACTTGCTTACAAATATGAGAATAAAATAATGTAAATATAACAGAGAGATTACACGATAATGTCTTTACTTGCTTACAAATATGAGAATAAAATAATGTAAACATGACAGAGAGTATAACACGATAATGTCTTCACTTGCTTACAAATATGAGAGTAAAATAATGTAAATATAACAGAGAGATTACACGATAATGTCTTCACTTGCTTACAAATATGAGAATAAAATAATGTAAATATAACAGAGAGATTACACGATGTCTTCACTTGCTTACAAATATGAGAATAAAATAATGTAAACATGACAGAGAGATTACACGATAATGTCTTCACATTCAAGCAAAAAAACTTCTGTGAGGTAAACACAAAATAACAAGCAAGCACTGATGAAACAGTCAAGGATGTCATCAGCACAGTTTCCATTCTCCCTGTACTCACAGATGAAATTTTAAGTGTGTTGATTGTACTGGGAAAGGGTGTGTGCGTGGGTTAGAAGCATAAGTGTTAACAAGAAACTACAGACAATTGTTTTTACAGTTCTTCACAAATTCACATTGCAGGGAGATCTTACGGTCTGTTGTTTGATGTGCAACGGGGTTAATCCGACAACTAACTGTGTTTCATATGTTCGGATTTGGAGTCAAAATGATGTCTTAACATCATCAAGTGCTATACATTAAAAAAAAATATGATGGTATAATTTTCAGGAGGACGTGAACTTCCGGTCAATATGGTGGATAGACGGCAGGAGCCATTAAAGGCTATGTCTGAAAAGTATTCTTTGTTGCAGTTTCCTTATATTCCAAGTAAGGCTTGTTGCAGGAGCTACTGAGTTATGTGCTCTGTGCACACTGTGAGCTGTGCGTTTCATCTGTTCTGATCGTGTTTCAATATTCCGATTCTTTATGATGAATGATTATATCATATGATGGAGAACAGATGGTTGTGTTCACTTTCTGTGCAGTTTCACCTTATGTCTTTTGGTGTGTGCTGAGACTGCTATGATGGGGACTACAGCTACCTTTCTTTGATTGGGAGATAAGATAGTAATTCCGATGATTCTACTGGCAACTGGTTGAGCAATTATGGATTTTAATTAATTTGCAGTGATACTGGGGATAGATAGATAGATGGATACTGGGGCCTTCCATAACCATCAATTGACCATTCGAGCTGAACCAGCCCTTAGGGTATAGACCCAGATACTCTTTCTCTTATCTAAATTTTTATTCTAGCAGTTTTCAATCCTTGTACAGATCTTTTATCAAATCTCGCCATTTGTCTCTGTTCTGTGCATACAACTCTATCTCATTGAGGGAGTCGATTTCTGCTGCTCTTGCTTCTCTGATCAATGTTCTTCTCAGTGTCTCTCTGGTTCAGCCTCTTTTCCTCTTACCTGTTGTTTCCCACATGAGGGCTTGCTTTGTTATTCGGTTATTATCTCTCCTCATCACATGTCCAACATATGACCATCATCTTTTCTTGATTACTGAAGATATTAGTGGTTGATTGACGATTTCTCTAAATTCCTCGTTTGTTTTGAATTCGCTCCACACTATATACAAGTATTTTTCTTATTTATTTTCAAATGTGTTGAACTTTGTTTCTATGTCTCTTGTTGTTTTCCAGCTCTCACACGCATACGTAAGGGTTGATAGTACATTTGATTTGAATAGTCTAAGTTTTGTGTTTGTGCTGATGAGTTTTGATTTCCACAACTTTTCAAGGCTTCTGAAAGACATTGCTGCTTTAGCTATTCTGATTCTAATTTCTTTACTTGTATCCCCCTCCCAAACAATGTGACTTCCAAGATAGAAAAAGTGGTCGATCTCTTCCACTGGTTTGTTTTCCATGTATATTCTGTCATCTGTTGGAATTAAGCTTTTCATGACTTTAGTCTTTTCCTGATTGATCTCAAGCCCAATTTTGCTGGCTATAGATGATAGTTCATTTGTGTTTTCCTGCATTGTTTTTATCTGACTGCTGATGAGGACTATGTCATCAGCAAAGTCGAGGTCCTCTAAATGGTCTCCTTGTATCCATTCGATGCCTTTGTTGCCAGTGCAGCATTTCTTCATTATGAAGTCCATAACAACTCCAAATAACAAGGGCGATAAAATACATTCTTGTTTAAGTTTAGTTGAGAGATGTCAAATATTAAAGTGAAATATTTTCATGACATTTCTGTATTTTGGCAACCAAGCATAAGAAGATATGTTAAAACATAATAAGCAGTATTCAGAAATGATGTTGCTAGATTATTATATTCCAAACTATTTATAATGTCAAGGAATGTTATTCCTGGATTATTGTATCTCAATACTACTTATCTTGGATAATTGTATCTCAAAACTACTTATCCTGGATTATCCTACTTATCACGTATTATAAATTATTTATGTTCAGCGCCAAGGAATGTTGTTCCTGGATTATTGTATTCAAAACTATTTATCCTGGATTATTGTATTCAAAACTATTTATCCTGGATTATTGTATTCAAAACTATTTATCCTGAATTATTGTATTCAAAACTATTTATCCTGGATTATTCTATTCAAAACTATTTATAGTACTTATAATTTTGGTGCTAAAAGTTTGTCACTTTGTGTTATGTGATCTGATGTAGCTTACCAATGACTTCGGCCTTGACATACATGATGCTGTCCTTGGCAATAGTAACAGGCAACTCTGTTCTTTGTCTTATAAACATATATGAGTGGTAGATGTTGAAGGTACACTTTGTTGCTGGTTTCACATCTCTATTCAAACATTGGTTGTTGTTGAAGTCATTGCTCGACTTCTTGGACTGAATAAATGAAACCAATATTAAGTATTCATGTTTGCATTCATATAAACAAAAGTAAATCATTCATAATGAGATCTTTAACTAACAAAAGAGAAGCATTGGTTACTCAAGTGAAATCATGCTTCAAATGCTATAGAACTGACTCAAACCAGGAAAGCAAAACTTTGCTAAGGAACAAGTCAGCTTTTGTGCAGGCACAACAGAACAGATTTTCTACTTGAAAATTCTCTGTAAGGAAATATCAACACCAGCAAGCAAGCAACACATGTATCCACATACACCTTTTTTTTTTATTTTTTATTTTTTATTTGGGGGGGGGGGGGGAGAGGAAAGAAAGAAAAAGGATAAGGGTTAAAAAAAATTAAATATGGACAGGATATCCTACTTTAAGGAAACTATGAGATAATATAATATTGACAACAATACAATTAACATTATTTAGGTCATATTAAAACAAAAGATGTACAGCAGAAAATCCAAAAAATGAAATGACCAATACAATTATTTTCTTACCACCACGAAATATTGAAAACTGAGAAGGTACAGCCATACTGCATGTTGATCAGAACTGATACAAACTACCATTTAGATAACTTTAAGAGGGATAAGACAGATAGAAAAAGAACTATACAGCGTTAAAAAATATTTGCCGTTGTTTAACAATTTATATCTCAGCAATGGTGAAATAAAACTGGTTAAAAATACATATTTATATCATCGTAAACCCTGGTGTCATAATTTTTTTCCTCTTGTCGGGTAATTAAGAAAGATTTCTGCTTCTTATAGAAAAAGATATAGAAATATATTGTAATCCTCGCTTTGTTACTATTTATGAGTTTTTCAGACCATATTTAGACGTGCTGAAAATCTACATTCATTATAGGCAAATTTGTTTGGATTTTCTTAAAACAAAACTAAAATACGTTATTTTGAATGGTTTTCAAATGATTTTGCTACTACCATATGGTCTGTAAACCTCATAAATAGTAACCAAGCAAGGATTACGATATATTTCTATATCTCAAAGAAGCAAAAATCTTTCCTACTTACCTGACAAAAGGGAACAAATTGTGACACAGAGAAGATATTATGGTTATGGAAGACCCCTGTATCACTGCAAACAAATTAAAATCCATAATTGCTCAACCGCTAGTGCCAGTGGAATCATCCAAATTAATATCTCATTTCCCAAACAAAGAAAGGTAGCTGCGGTCTCCATCATAGCAGTCTCAGCACATGCCAAAAGACATAAGGCAAAACTGCACAGAAAGTGAACACAGCCATCTGTTCCCCGTCATATGGTATCATCATTCATCATAAGCAACCGGAATATCGAAACACGATCAAAATGGATGAAATCCACAGCTCACAGTGTGCACAAAGCACTTAACTCAGTATTTATATTCGGCACCAAGCCGGACTTGGAATATGAGGAAACTGCAACAAGGAACACTTATCAGACACAGCCTTTAACAGTTCCTGTCACCTATTCACCATATTGACCAGAAGTCCAGGGAAGATATTAATAATATATATATATGCATTTTCAGCCACTTTTACTTCAAAAATACTGAGATATACATGTTTTAAACAACAGCAAACATTTGTGGGTGTACTATAGAATGAGAACATCGAGAGAAGCATGAATCTGAACTTCATCAAATCATAGATTGCAGTGAGAGACAGAAAGGACTGGAAGAGATTAGATGCACCTATTTATTGTGAATCAGTGACATATAAAGACATGTGATAAGTGAGGTGAAAGTCTTAGCAACAATTAGACTAGCCATCAACTTTGAAATAATTGATAACAATGTGTATGTAAAAGTGTGTTTATGCTGACAAATGATGAACAGATAATCTTTTGTGATTTTAGAGATCTGGTCACAGAAAAAGCCATCTTAGCCCTTAATTGCGATACCTATGTGTGACTCACTTCTTTACGATACCGTAGTAAAAATTACTACCACTTAAATGTAGCATTTAGATTTTGGAAAATCAAATTTTGAAGCGGTAATTTTTACAATGGTATTATAATCTTCCTGTGTGTTACCGGGGCTTCATTATGAGGGCAGTAAAGAATAGTGACACTGTGACCTTCCAGGCATGTCATAAGAGGCGACTAAGGAGGTTGATCGATGGCTTGACAAGCTGTCATTGTAAAAAGTATTGTTATGGAAACAGAGCCATATATTTTAGAGCAGTGATCTCTGCAATATGTGCCACTTTGGCATGCAAGGTTTCTGTTTTTGAGATTGTGGTTCTGCCCTATGTGCCGTCTTCGGCTCGAAAGGACAATAGATAGATAGATAGATTATAATCAGGGGTTAAACAATTCACCAGCTGAGTCATTTCACAGCAGGCAGAATATGCCCATATATTGTACAAAATGTGTCCTGTTGTTGATGTGTTATTGGTCCAGCAAGTGTCTGGTTTGGGGCTAAAAAGAATTTGCCAAAACAGCAGAATGTAAAAAGTTGGCAACTATGCATGCTGTGCTCTAGAATAAATAAGGTCTCCATGCCAAAAGTTGCCTATTAGTTTGGTTATATTCTCTACTGCTCTAGATATTTGCCACATTCAAGGAAAATTGAGTCTCTGTGAGTTTCAGTCATAAGAAAACAGTACATTTTTGTCATCAGTTCTGTGCTGTATGGTTTTAATGTACATATAGATTAATTAGATGTACATCTACTTGTAGATACTTTACTGGTAAAATGTAAATATCACTTTATAATGAAAAACCTTCTGTTGCTACGGGGTTGTCAGATCTGACAGGTCATAGGAGAGGCCATCACAGCTGGCTCATGCCAGCAAATTTCATGGCTATGGATATGATTCAACATTCTACACTGTGTGTCAGAGCTATGGATATGATTCCACATTCTTCACTGTATGTCAGAGCTATGGATATAGTTCTACATTCTACACTGTGTGTCAGAGCTATGGATATGATTCTACATTCTACACTGTGTGTCAGAGCTATGGATATAGTTCTAAATTCTACACTGTGTCAGAGCTATGGATATAGTTATACATTCTACACTATATGTCAGAGCTATGGATATAGCTCTACATTCTATACTGTGTGTCAGAGCTATGGATATAGTTCAACATTCTACACTGTGTGTCAGAGTTATGGATATAGTTCAACATTCTACACTGTGTGTCAGAGCTATGGATATAGTTCTGCATTCTATACTGTGTCTCAGAGCTATGAATATAGTTCTACATTCTATACTGTGTCAGAGCTATGGATATAGTTCTACATTCTTCACTGTGTGTCAGAGCTATGGATATGGTTCTACATTCTACACTGTGTGTCAGAGCTATGGATATAACTCTACATTCTATACTGTGTGTCAAAGCTATGGATATAGTTCTACATTCTTCACTGTGTGTCAGAGCTATGGATATGGTTCTACATTCTATACTGTGTGTCAGAGCTATGGATATGGTTCTACATTCTTCACTGTGTGTCAGAGCTATGGATATAGTTCTACATTCTATACTGTGTGTCAGAGCTATGGATATAGTTCTACATTCTTCACTGTGTGTCAGAGCTATGGATATGGTTCTACATTCTTCATTGTGTGTCAGAGCTATGGATATGGTTCTACATTCTATACTGTGTGTCAGAGCTATGGATATGGTTCTACATTCTATACTGTGTGTCAGAGCTATGGATATGGTTCTACATTCTTCACTGTGTGTCAGAGCTATGGATATAACTCTACATTCTATACTGTGTGTCAGAGCTATGGATATAGTTCTACATTCTTCACTGTGTGTCAGAGCTATGGATATTCTACACTGTATGTCAGAGCAACGAATATAGTTCTACACTCTACACTGTGTGTCAGAGCTATGGATATACGTAGGAAGGTCAAAAAGTAATGCACACCAATTTTTTTCTCGGAAACTATTCGGGCAAAATGTGTGAAATTTTCACAGATTGTAGCTGAACATCCCCTTGACACTACCTATTTGTCAACATAATCTCCGTCCAAGCGTATTGCCTTACGCCAACGCGAAACTAGGTCATGAATGCCTCGTTTGTACCAAGTTTTGTCCTGCTCGCGTAGCCATTTTTTAACTGCACGGATCACATCCTCATCATTGTCAAAGTGTGTCCCACGCAGGAATTTTTTGAGTGGTCCAAACGGATGGAAATCTGAGGGAGCCAGATCAGGGCTGTAAGGAGGATGGGGCAGTACAGTCCGATCCAAATTTGTTGATTGCTTCCCGTGTTACCAGACTTGTGTGAGGGCGTGCATTGTCATGTTGAAGCAACAAATCTGCAGATGGCTTATTAGGCCGAACTCTGTGGAACCGATTTTTGAGTTTTGTCAGTGTATTGATGTAAGCTGTCGAGTTGATTGTCTCACCTCTTGTCATTACATCAACAAGAATCACACCATCAATGTCCCAGAAGACAGTGATCATCACCTTTCCGGCTGATGGAGATGTTTTGAATTTTTTTCTTTTTGGTGACTGCGGATGATGCCATTCCATTGACTGCATTTTTGTTTCAGGCTCATAATAATGTGCCCACGTTTCATCACCGGTAACAATTTTTGACAAAAACATTTCTCCTTCAACACCGAAACGCTCCAACAATTCAGAACAGAATGTTTTCCTTTGAACTCTGTGATCATTTGTTAGGCACCGAGGAACCCATCGAGCGCAAATCTTTGAATATCCGAGAGTTTTAAAAATTGCGATTGCACTTCCCTTGCAGACTGTAAGCTGCAATGCCAATTGCTGACTAGTGATACGCCTATCCTTACGAATAATGGCATCAGCCCGATTTAACATGTCTGTGCTGGTAGTCGAGGCAACACGTCCAGAACGCGGTAAATCATGCAGCTCCACTTGTACACTTTCTGCAGCTTTAATTCTCTGAACCCAGCGACTAACTGTGCTCCTATCGACTGCAGAACATTTGTACACTGCACACAGTCGTTTATGAATGTTTGCCACAGTTTCTTTTTCCGCAACCAGAAATTCTATGACAATTCGCTGTTTGTAACGGACATTGTTGACAAGCTCCATTTTAACGGTTCATAGATTGCGTAATATTTATCAGAATGCTGTGCAATTTGGTGCACATAATTGGAACATGTCATATTCCAAGTGTGCAAAATTTCATATTCCTATCTTTATTATTAGCCGAGAAAAAAATTGGTGTGCATTACTTTTTGACCTCCCTTCGGTAGTTCTACATTCTATACTGTGTGTCAGAGCTATGGATATAGTTCTAGATTCTATATTGAGTGAGTGTCAGGGTTATGGATTTAGTTCTAGATTCTATATTGAGTGAGTGTCAGGGCTATGGATTTAGTTCTAGATTCTATATTGAGTGAGTGTCAGGGCTATGGATTTAGTTCTAGATTCTATATTGAGTGAGTGTCAGGGCTATGGATTTAGTTCTAGATTCTATATTGAGTGAGTGTCAGGGCTATAGATATAGATAAACATTCCACACTGTGTGTCAGGTTTATTGATATGGTTTTGCATTATAGTGTATGTATGAAAGCTATCTAGTCTAAGTCAAGGAGATAGATGCTAACATAAATGGAGTATGAGTCATTAGGAAAGTACAAATAATTATCCTCCTTTTTTCCATTACAGTTGCCTTCTAATTACTTGAATGTGAACAAGGACTTGATTTTCTAAATGTATATGATGACTACCACAGCTATGGTGTATGTGTTATAGTAAGTAAAGATCATCATCATCATGTGCCATACCGCTTGGCGTAGGTGATCATGTCCCTCTACAATCTTCTATCCACAGTGCATCATATCAGTTCTGTTGTTGACTGTTTTCCATGCCATGACACCAAGCTATCCAGTAGTTTCTCTCTTTGTCGTCCGCAATCTCTCTTTCCTTTTATTTTGCCAGTTGTAACCAAGTATTCCAACTTTCCTCTTCTCATGATGTGCCCGAAAAATGTTGATTGCTTCTTTCTGATGTTTTTTAAGAGCTCCCTTTTTGTGTTGGCCTCTTTGAGAACTTCCTCATTGGTCTTTTTAGCTGTGCAGGGAACCTTCAACATTCTTCTGAGAAATCCCATCTCTGTGGCCTCTAATCGTCTTTTCATTTGTTTGTCTACTGTCCTTGATTCGCTTCCATAGGTCAGAATTGGTTCTATATAGCACTGATGAACTCTCTTTCTCATTTTTATTGACATAGATTTGTTGCAAGATATATATCAAGAGATATAGAAACAAAGTTGAACGCATTCGAAAATAAATGTCAAAGGAAAATACTTGGTATAGCGTGGAACGAATTCAAAACAAATGAGGAAATTAGAGAAATCGCCAATCAACCACTAATATCCTCAGTAATAAAGAAAAGACGATGGTCATATGTTGGACATGTGATGAGAAGAGATAATAACTGAATAGCAAAGCAAGCCCTGATGTAGGAAACAACAGGTAAGAGAAAAAGAGGAAGACCCAGGGAGACACTGAGAAGAACATTGATGAGAGAGGCAAGAGCAGCAGGATTCGGCTCCCTCAATGAGATAGAGCAGCTTGCACAGAACAGAGACAAATGGTGAGATTTCATAAAATATCTTTAAAAGAAAACTGCTAGAACAAAAATTCAGATAGGAGAAGGAGTATCTTGGTCTACGCCCTATGGGCCGGCTACGGCTCGAAAGGTCAATAGATAGATTTGTTGCATAAGATATTTTTCATTTTCTGAAATGCTCTTTTGGCCTGAGCTATTCTGCTTTTTGTTTCTGTGGTGCATCTCCCATCTGACATTATTATTGTGCCCAAGTATTTGAAACGTTGCACTTATTTCAGATTTGTCTCGTTTATTTTTATGCTGCATGATGGTGGTGATTATTTCTTCGATATAACCATTACTTCTGTTTTCTTACTATTCAGACTGATACCTTTCTTGTTGCTTTCTTTTACTATTATGTCCATCATTTGATAATGATGATAAATGATGATAAAGCTTAATATCACCTTTTAGTTGTTTAGGCACTCAGATAACAACATTGAAGACTTGCAGGGAAAAGGCAGACACAATATTTCCCAAATCACTATCATTCTGTTTCATACTGACTGGTGTAAGACCTGTAGTATATTCACTGCCAGTGTGGATGTTTCATGTTTTGTATCTGTGTTATAAGCCTCCGTGAATCTAGTCTGTTTGGGGTGTGTTGAGGGATGCCTTGCTCATCTTCTCAGCCACCCCCATTCATTCATCATCATCATCATCATCGAGTGCCCTCTCCGCATCGAAGGTTGGCTACCATGGAGCACCATTCCACTCTGTCTCTTGCTTTGATGGTGCAGACTGCCATAGGCTGACTTGTCCATCCTTTGATGTTACTCGTCCATGTTAGTCTTGGTCTGCCTCTGCCTCTTTTACCTTGTATTTTCCCTTCTAATATTACCTTTATTAGACTGTTGTGTCTTTTAACATGACCACAAAATTTCATTTGTCTTGCTCTAATTGTGTTTAGTAGTTCTTTTTTCATTTTTAGTTGTTTTATAACTTCTTTTTAAAATTTTCTTTTCTTTCCATCCAATTCTACCTATTCTTCTATAAATCCACATTTCAAAGGCTTCAATTTTCTGTTCTGTTTTCTTGTCTAATGTCCATGTTTCTGCACCATACAGGAATATTGAGAAGATGTAACATTTTGCTATTCTTAGTTTCAGCCCTGGTTTTGATGTTAATATATTTTTCATGGCATTGAAATTACTTTTTGCCATTCCTATTCTTTTGTTTATTTCAGTTGTACATTTTCCATCACTGGTTATAGTATGTCCCAGGTAGTTGTAGCTCTGGACTGTCTCTAGATGTATTCCTTCAACTTTGATATTTAATTGTAGGTCTTGAGAATTGTCTTTGTTTATGATCATAGTTTTAGTCTTTTTTATATTCATATCTAGTCCAAATTTTTTGCTTGTCATGTTTATTACATTAAGTAATTGTTGTAGATCTTTAGAATTTTCTGCTAGTAGAACAGTATCATCAGCATATCTTAGGTTATTGATTATCTTCCCATAAATGTTAAGGCCTGGCATCTCATTGATGTTTTTAAAGATTTGCTCAGTGTATAAATTGAACAAGCTTGGTGATAGGATGCATCCTTGTCTTACTCCTCTTTTTATATCAATGGATGTAGAGTTCTCCTTGTTATATTTTATTATTGCTGTTTGCTCCCAATACAAATTACATATCAGTCGTATGTCTGTGTCATCCAGATTTATATCCCCCCTTCACTTTGCAGGAACAGTACACTCCATTACTGTTCTTCAACAATGTATTCTTTAATTAAATTAAATGAAAAGGTGTCAAGAAATAAATGCTAGGAACATATTTCATGATTACCTGTATTGTGCCTGGCAGTTTACACTCTACAGGTATGATGACTGGGTTTGATGTATAGTCCTCATCATCAACCAACACATTTAGGTCATTTGTTCCCGAGCCAGCATCCTCCTCAAAGAAGCCACTGCCAAGTTCATCTTGCAAAAGGCTGCTCACTAGGCTAGGAGAAGTCTGGATAACCACCTGATGTCAGGACAAGGAGCATTGATGAGAAGTGAGACCACAAATCAATTCAATTTATAACCACAACCATAAAAAGTAAGAGCGCACATCAATTCAATTAATAACCACAATCATAAGAAGTGAGAGCAGTCATCAATTAAATTAGTAATCACAACTCCCTAACACAAGAGTTGGTTCACAAACTCCAGAACGCATTCAAGAAAATTGTGGACTGTTAGTGGACAACTAGAAACAAAACATGGTGCCAAGAGTAGAGACATAGATAAACCAAACTATGGAGCAGCTAAGATAATGTCCTAACAATGAAAGTTATGGACGTGACTTATTTCACTGTGCAGCCTTCTGAACAAAGAAAGCCGAAGCATGAAGAATGAAATGAAAGAAGCAAGAAACTATCTATTGACTATAGGAATGAACCCAAACATCTTTAGGCAAACCTACAGGTGCTCAGTCTCTTTCAATAAATGACATGTCATGATGATGGTTTGCACAGTTGTACTGGTTAAACACACTCCATATAGGCATGTCAAAGCAGGAAAACAATAAAATAGATTGAGAGAAAACTAAAATTTTTTGAAGTAAAATGCGTAAAAAGAATAATCTGTTTAATAATATAGAGATAAGAGAAATGGTCATGCAAAATGGTCTCATCTACAATTAGGAAGAGAAGATGGACATATACTGAGAATAGAGAACAAAATATTTTAAAAACAGGCTCTTCTATGGGAAACATTCAGGATATAGAAAAATAGGAAGACCTAAACATTAAAAAGAACACTTATAAGAGAAGCAAAGTTGGCAGGCATAGACTCATTAGATAAGATTGAACATCACACCAAAAATAGAGATGAGTGGCGAAAAACACTACAGGTCCTATGTGAGGTCTGGTGCCACTGGAAGGATCAAGATCAAGACATCCATCTTCTCATTTGTCTCAACCTATTCAAAGTGAGCCTTACTCCTGATTCCCAAGGTTTCATATTTATTTCCTTATCAACCTCTGAGAAATATTCATAGATGGATTCCTAGAAACGCTCACAGAAAGGATTCTCTGTACTGCATCCATCTCCATTATTCATTTATTTGGAACTACTTCCCTAACCTTAGGCTATTACCCTGGTACCCATTTCTGCCAGCAGCTGGGTTGACCATGGGGCTATTTTTTTTTCCAACCACGAGTACAATTCACTGCTTCCAGCGGGAATTGAACACAGGTTGTCCGAACGTCAGTAGCCCAGTTGGGTGCTTTTCCCAACTAAGCTACTGAGGCTCCAATCCCATTATGATCATGTTATAAAGTCCTCTTTATCAGTACCCCAGAAACAGGTCTGCCTGCCCTTTAATTGCTATTAATTTAGGAATCACTAGTACAGCACCTACATAAAAACAAGTGACTGAAAAATCTAAGGTCTTGAAACATTTCATCCACTCATTAATATTTAAAAAATAATCTTTAACAAAATACAATTGCTAATTTGTCTATTCATTTTGTTAACCTAGACCAACAGAAAAAGGTTTATATAGTTTAGTTTTGTTCTGTCAACAACACAAAAGAGTTGCATGAAATGCAATCTTTTAATTGAGAACCATAATTACACAAATGGGCAACGAGACTGTCTGTCCTCAACCAATTTCTCAAGTCTGCCCCAGAAGAATAATCCCTATAAAACCATGAGCTACTCACTAACTATCGCTAGCATCAAACAAACAGCAAATTTTATGTCAAGACCATATTCAAAGAGGACATCCCTAAAAAAAAAAATAAATAAAAAAGGTACAGGAGAAAACCCAGAAAAGAATTTAATGCACAAGCAGCTTGAATGTCCTGGAATAAATCCACCTAAGAGAAGAAAGAATTGATACAAACCGCAGGGTAATGTAGTAAAACTGCTTTTCTATGACAAAGATAATTTAGTTTAGTCGACACATTGTCCACATTGCACACCGGACACATCCACAGGTGGTCAGATCTCCTCCCAATGACCCTCAAGTTGCTGAGGCCAATGGCTCAAGTTCTGTATTGATTTGTTATTGTTCCTTGTTTACGGACATGTTCGGAGTGCAATGATGATGACCCGCAAATAACTCAATAACTCAATATTCTTCCTTGTTTCACTGCATATCAGTCCTTTCTGGCATCTCCAATTTTGTGCAATCTGTAAAGTTTGTAGATTTATGGACATTGACTGTGTCATTGGCTTGCCATACCTCCCTGAGTGCACTCAGAATATTAGCACAGCAGTTCATTGCATGTCCACCATCCATGGCAGGTGTTCCAGCCAAGCTATAAGCTCATTAATTTTGAGTTATTGTGTTATTTGTGTGTCATCATCATTGCACTCCGAACATGTCCCTAGGTGCTGAGATCCCCTCCTCAGGAAGTCCTGCAGTGTCCAGCGACTGACGACTCCAGTTCTGTGTTGGTCGATAAATCTTCTAAATCTTCTTATATTCCCGTTAAGTGTCACGCATCAGGCTATGCCCATCCTAACTTCCATCTCTTTCATCTGAAGGAGTGACGTGGACTCATGGTTGTCAAAGTCCTCTGCCCTTCCCACATCTTGGAGGGCATTGATGATGTCTGCTTGATCCATTGCTTGACTGTCTTCAACAACAGTAAAAAAAAGTAAAGTAAAGTGCCCCGGTCACGCCAAGTGGCGTATAGGAAATATGGTGTTAGTGACCATATATTTTACAGATATGATTTACATGATTTTTGGGGTAATGTAGCCGGTATTACGCCCATGCCACTTTACTTTCCCAGAAAAAATCCAGTACCCATTAAAGGCTGGATGAACCCGTAAGCCGTTGGTTGGGATCGAACCCTACCTCTTGTCCTTTGTAGTCCAGTTCACTAACCACTGAGCTATCGCGGCTCCCCTTCAACAACAGTGCAGCTTGCCAATCTGTCCGCTCTTTCATTTCCCTGTACTCCCGCATGTCCAGGGATGTAGACAAAGGTGATCCTACATATTTTTGACTTCTGCAATGACCCTACCCATTCCCTGCATACAGAGCCCGCCTCCGCTTTTTCTGTCATGTTCATCAAATGACTCAGTATGCAGGCATGGGTATAGTCTTGTGACTCTAACCAGATGAATGCTCTAGTCACTGCTATACCCTGCATTGTCATACTACTCATGGTCATAACATATGCACACTTTCTTCTTTGACTATTCTACCTGCCGAGTGTGCTGTAAATACCCATGCACTCCTTTGGTGTCACATTATGGATCCGTTTGTATAGATGACTGCATCTTTCTCATCGGCGTTATCCCAGATGATACCATTGACTTCCGCATTGACCACGACTGAGTTCTGTTCCCTACATTTCCTGTCAAATCTATATTAACCACAACACATCCACATTTACATGAAAACTTTTTTAAGGGCAGACAATCAAGGGGAGCAGGTATGGCTTTCTTTCTTTATTCACTTCCTGTTGTACTCTGTCAGGTGTCGAGGGAGATAAAAAGTACTGGATCTTGCCCTTTTGACGACCTCACTTTGTCAATTGATGTTGTTCATCCATCTTACATTGGGTCTGCCTAATGCACTTCTGCCCTCTCCTCCTTTAATATATGCTTTGTATGGTAAGGAATCGCTTGGCATATTCTTTCTAGATGGGTAAACTAGTTGATTTATACCTGCTGTATGTAGCTTGTCGTATGTAGAATGTCGCCAAAGATAAACATAACATCAACATAACTTTAGAAGGCAGGCAACTAAAACAAGTAGAGGAATACCTAGGAAGTTTAGTGACAAATGACAATTCACAAACAGCAGTGATAGACTCAAGATGCATCAAGGCTTGTCAAGTCATTGCACAGCTATCACCACTATTGTCCAACAAGGAAATAACTCTAAAGACAAAACAGGCACTGTAAAATAGGGTGACCATTTGTCCCCAATTTTCGGGGACAGTCCCGGAAGTGTAGAAGTTGTCCCTGAAAGAAATTTGTCCCCAATTTCAGTGAATAAATAAATGTTCATACATGGAATCAGCCCTCTTTTAAAATAATCACAAGGACTCAGGACGTTACTGAGTTGTGTTTCTTTATCCCAGACTGAGCAGCATCAGCAGGAAGATAAAAGAGAAGACTTGGACGCATTGTGTCGGAGACAGCTCTTTGAACTCTTGAAGCACGGTGCTACGTCACTTCTATTCCAGCCACTGACTTCTATTGGGATGGGTTTAATTTTAAAAAAAGCAGACACTCTCTCTCTCTCCCCACCCCTGCCTTTCTGGACATATCCCGCCAAAATATCTTTCCCGGCCAATTTTCAAATCAGTCCAAGTGTAATGACAGTACAGTGCAGTCGTGTTTTCTATTTGTGATCAGTGGACGTCTGTTGCATAAAAACAATGCTTTCCAAAAAATGTAAGTGTCATTTTAGTGATTCGCTGAAAGCTGAATTTCCATTTATTATACAAGCAATTTTAGAGGATGGAACACTAGTGAAATGTAATATATGTAGTTCAAATTTTTCTATAGCGAGTGGCAGCAGTGTCTTTCGGAGGCCTTGAAAAGTTGTGGAAATCAAAATTCATCAGCACAAACACAAAACTTAGGCTATTCAAATCAGATGTGCTATCAACCCTTACGTGTGTGTGTGAGGGCTGGAGGGCAACAGGAGATATAGAAACAAAGTTGAACGCATTCAAAAATAGATGTCTAAGGAAAATACTTGGTATAGCATGGAACGAATTCAAGACAAGCGAGGAAATTGGAGAAATCGCCAATCAACCACTAATATCTTCAGTAATAAAGAAAAGATGATGGTCATACGTTGGACATGTGATGAGAAGAGATAATAACCGAATAGCAAAGCAAGCCCTCATATGGGAAACAACAGGTAAAAGAAAAAGAGGAAGACCCAGGGAGACACTGAGAAGAACATTGATGAGAGAGGCAAGAGCAGCAGGAATCGGCTCCCTCAATGAGATAGAACTGCTTGCACAGAACAGAGACAGATGGCGAGATTTGATAAAATATCTTTAAAAGAAAACTGCTAGAACAAAAAATTCATATAGGAGAAGGTGTATCTTGGTCTACGCCCTATGGGCCGATTACGGCTCGAAAGGTCAATAGATAGATAGAAGTGGTGGAAGGACATGAATAACTGATCATCTACAGGCAAAAGGATGCGCTGCTTTGTAAGTCTCAGTCTGGGTGTATGACAAATTATTTTTGTAAAACAGAATCCTCAAAAGATGAATACACTCTAGCTGTTCATGAAGGAACATGTCATACTATATTTTATAATCATAGTTTCCGCAGTATGGATTGTACAACAATTCTACAAAAATTTTTCAACGAAACAATTTTCCTGTGCAAGAACAAAGTGTGAATCCATAATTACCAATGTTTTTGCTCCTTGGGCTATTGATGAACTAAAAAATGACCTCAAATATGTCAGCTTCGTAACATTGCTTTGCTATACATCTAATCATAAACATGTTAAGGTACTTCATATTTTAGTTCGTTATTTTCAGGCTTATGAGCTGGAAACTCCAGTAAAGACCAAACTGATTGCTTTCATAGATATCCCAGGAGAAACATCCGACATAATATCTGAACAATTGTTGAAATCAACTGATAATTTTGACTTAAACAAAAAGATTGTTGGACTCTCAGCAGACAATACAAATACAAACTTTGGAGGCTTATTGAGGAAAGGGTGAGATAACGTCATAACTAAAATAAAGTCCAAGTTAAACAGACACATAATGGGTCTTGGTTGCAACGCACACATAATTCACAATTGTGCAAAAACAGCATTTGATTCCATGCCTATGGATATGGAAGTGATTGTAACAAAGATATTTGGATACTTTCACATTTACGCGGTTCGTGTAAAACGCCTAAAAGACTTCTGTGAATTTGCTGGACAGGAATTTAAGCAACTATTAGGTTATTCGAATATAAGGTGGTTGTCATTACTTCCAGCCTTGGAAAGAATATTGAAACTGTATCAATCACTGAGATCTTTCTTCTTGTCAGAAACACACTGTCCTACAATATTGAAACATTCTTTGAAAACAGTGAATCAGAGCTTTGGCTCAGCTTTGCTCATTCTCACGCATCACTCTTCCATGAAACAATTAAGGCGATTGAAAGCGACGACAAGAGTGCAACAGAATCAGCACTAGCTGTGAACAATCTCATTATAAAATTAGAAACTCGATGCGATGAAAATTTCATCCCACACGTGGTAAAGAGTTTGCTAACTGATTTAGTAGAAAGTGGCGACAGCCAAATGGAAAGGTATTTCCAAATAAGTAAAGAATTCTATAATACTGCTGTACATTACTTGCAGTCTTGGAACAAGCACAATGAGGACTTGTCACAACAGAGCTGCCTTCTCTTGTATAATGTGCCTGAAAGGAAACATTTTGATAATGCAGTAGAACAGATATCTTCAAAGTGTCATGAAGTTGTAAACGTCAATCGTGATGAGCTCTTTGATGAATTTACTTATTTGCGAGGCCATCTGTTGCAAAAAGAATGTGAGTGGTTCAGTAACAAGCCCCCATGTAGAAAATGGAATGAAGCACTCAGGTACTTGAAAGAAAATAATGTACTATAATGTGAAGAGAATTCTTGTACTTTTTATGTGCTTACCTGGCAGCAATGCATCCGTAGAAAGGATATATTTTCTCAAATGAACTACGTCTGGTCCGAAGAGAAATCACGGATTAATGTGAGCACGGTGCAAGCCATGTTAACAGTAAAAACTAACATTAATTTATCGTGTGAAAGCTTCAGTGAAAAACTTGCTTCAAATCATGAGATCTTGAGAAAGATACACTCAAAAAACAAGTACCACGCCGAGGCAACAACCTCTTCAGTAGAAATAAGATACTGTATACATTACTTTAATATTGCAATTGATATCTATATGTTGTTTAAATTTTTTTTATTTTAAACTTTTTTTGGTTTGTTATTGAGAAACAAAACTAGCTATTGTAATTTAATTAAGTGCATGTATCGCATAAGTACCGTGAATATTAACAAAAATAAAATCAAACAGCAAATAAACACAGTTATTATGAAATTTAAAGTTATCTTTTTTTGCATCTACAAAATTTCTTGCGCACACACAGTCACACACCCACCCACACATATTATAAATATATATAAATAAATATATATATGTGTGTACATACATACACACGCATGCATGCACGCACACACACATATATAATATCGTTCGTCCTCAATTTTGTGGGATAGTCTCAGAAATAAGCAAAAAAATCTTCTGAAATGTAAAATATATGACAAAGTCCCTGAAAACAATGGTAAAAAAATAAGTCAGTAGGAGTCACCCTACTGTAAAATTCAGTTTTCATCCCAACGTTGTGCTGCCAATGCCTGTCCTGTACCCTAGATGCAAGAACAACAAGAAAATAACCTCTACTGAGATGAAATGTGTTAAACGAATGACAGGAAACAGCCTGAGAGACACAATGAGCCCTCAATAAACATTGTGAGAATACCAGACCCAAGGGTTGACCATGATAAAGATGGAGCGATGGAATATTAGAAGCACTAGGAAACATAATAGCAGCAGAAGCAAACAGAAGAACAAAAGACCGCGAATTATTTCTCTCCTCAACGCTGAAAGGCAAATGAAGAAGGAAAGAGGAAGAAGAAGAAAAGAAGTATGTAGCTTAGGATGCTCACTTTTTCTCTTGTATGCCTGACTCTGTCTTTTCTGGTCACTCCAAGCGCTTTTCTCAGACATCTCATCTCTGTGGTGACAAGTTTTCTGTTATGCTTAGTCCTATGTGACCATTTTTGACAATAGAAACTAGAAAAAGAGTTCTTAAATGTTATGTAGAGCCAGTCTTAACATATGGATGTAAATCATGGACAATAGGACAACAGACAAGAAAATCACTAGAGTCTGTAGAAATCTGGTCTTACAGAAGAATGTTGAGAGTACCATGGACAGCTAAGAAGAGTAATGAGGATGTTCTGAGAGAGGTCAAAGCAAAAAGAGAGCTAATTTCCAATTTTAGGAAGAAACAATCATCATTTTTTGGCCATGTAATGAGAAGAGAACAACTGGAATATATTGTAACAACTGAAAAAATTGAGGGACGAAGAGATAGAGGGAAGCAAAGAGAAAAAAATAACAGACAGCTTAAGAGAATGGCTTGGCAGAAGGTCAACAACAGAAATGATAAATAGCTGCCGACATCGAAAGTTGTGGTGAGACATGATCACCTACGCCAGTAGGCCCGGTACTTGATGATGATGTGACCATGTTTGGCATTAAAAAAAAAAAAACTATCTTTACGTCACATAGTACCATTGCTGGTGTATGACGAGGGGCAACCTCGACCCGAGAAATAAAGGCCGCTTGGTCAAGCAGTCGCCACGACGTGTGAGACTCAGGATTTTTATTTCACCCCCGATAGAAAAAATCCTTTCTGTCTACCGCGGGCTTCGAACACCGAACGTCGGCTTTTCAGCTAGCGGAACAGTGGTTTTAGCCGCACGGCCACGCGCTCCCTCATGTTTGGCATTGATATATACAATTAGGAGTGTTATTTATGGAGAAGAACATGCTGTTAATAAATACAAGCTTGGAAGTGGAGCATCAACAACAAACAAGTGGTAGACTTACAGCATTTGTGAAGGAAGTTATGTTGTCCATGCCAATTGAACGTGTAGCACATTGCATGAGTCCCGTGCATATACTAATGTGGTCATCAGTTTCCACTGTGGGTCGGCACGATGAATCATTTAAAGAAACCTTGTTCTTGTCCAGCCCAGTCATCTGCTCACAAAAGATAAAGTATGCTCATTTAAAAAAACATTCCAAATTAAGAATGTCTGAGACTAGCCTCTATTTTTGTTCATGAAAGCACCTGTTCAGCTTTTTATTTACACAGGAAAGTCTTCCATTTTTGTGTAGTCACTTTCATAACATTCCACTTTATTATATTATTAAATAAAAACAAAAAAACACACACAGGACAGGATATGGCACAAAATGTCAAATACAGAAAAGGAGAGGAAGACATGTATTATGCTATGTCCATCACTAACATTAACTAAACACCAGCATTCTATCTTTATTACAGGGGCTTTCTAGTTGCACAAAATCTCTTTATAAATTATCCCTAACCAAATTGACATGCTTATATATATTTTTACTGAATTTTTTTTTACCTGACAATATACAGATAGAGATGATACAGGCTCTAGAAGAGTTTGGCATCAATGTGATCACAGACATATGCAATGACATATACCATACAGGATACATAACAAACGATCTAAAAACATCAACTTTCATTGTATTGCCTAAAAAGAATGGTGCAGTTGAATGCAGTGATTTCAGAACAATAAGCCTAATGAGCCAGGTAACAAAAATTTTTACTAAAAGTTATACAGGGAAGGATTCAGAATAAAATCAATACTGAATTAGATGAGCAACAATTTTTGATTCAGGAAAAACAGTGGGACAAAAGAAGCCATATTCAGCATGAGAACATTGATTGAAAAGTACACAGAAGTAAACAAATTAATATATGCCTGCTTTATAGACTACACTAAAGCTTTCGATAGAATACACCATGACCAACTAATAGACTGCCTAAAGCATATAAATCTAGACGACACAGACATACGACTAATATGTAATTTGTACTGGGAGCAAACAGCAATAATAAGATATAACAAGGAGAACTCTACACCCATGGACATAAAAAGAGGAGTAAGACAAGGATGCATCCTATCACCAAGCTTGTTCAATCTATACACTGAGCAAATCTTTAAAAACATCAATGAGATACCAGGCCTAAACATTAATGGAAAGATAATCAATAACCTAAGATATGCTGATGATACAGTTCTACTAGCAGAAAATCCTAAAGACCTACAACAATTGCTTAATGTGATAAACATGACAAGCAAAAAATATGGACTAGAAATGAATATCAAAAAGACTAAAACTATGATCATAAACAAAGAAAATTCTCAAGACCTACAATTAAATATCACAATTGAGGGAATACATCTGGAGACAGTCCAGAGCTACAACTACCTGGGACATACTATAACCAATGATGGAAAATGCAAAATTTAAATAAACAAAAGAATAGGTATGGCAAAAAGTAATTTTAATGCCATGAAAAATATACTAACAACAAAACAAATATCAACAGGGCTGAAACTAAGAATGGCTAAATGTTACATCTTCTCAATATTCCTGTATGGTGCAGAAACATAGACATTAGACAAGAAAACAGAACAGAAAATTGAAGCCTTTGAAATGTGGATTTATAGAAGAATTGGTAGAATTGGATGGAAAGAAAAGAAAACAAACGATGAAGTTTTAAAACAACAGAAAATAAAAAGAGAACTACTAAATACAATTAAGACAAGACAAATGAAATTTTTGGGGCATGTTAAAAGACACAACAGCCTACTAAAAGTAATAATGGAAGGAAAAATACAAGGTAAAGAGGCAGAGGCAGACCAAGACTAACATGGGCAAGTAACATCAAAAGATGGACAAGTCAAAATATGACAGCCTGCACCATCACAGCAAGAAACAGAGTAGAATGGCGATCCATGGTAGCCAACCTTCGTTGTGGAGAAGGCACTCGATGAAATGTAAATGATGATGATATATATTTGTTTAATTATCATCAAAATTCACACAAAATCTGACTTTGCAAAAGTCACTAGAAATTGAAATATGAGCTGAACAATAAAATACTTTTAAAAAAATAAAATGCAAAATTAACCATAGTTTGGCAGGAATAATCTTCCATATTTGTATATTCAAAGAATTAATATATTTAGGAATGATGTTAATTCCAGATGATAGATGTACATAAGAAATAAGGTGCAAAATAGCTTAGGCAAAGGCTACATTCAAAGAATGAAAATAATTTTACACAACTCATTCTTGACAATCAATATATGTGTTATGTACAGCCACAGTCAATATTTGACATATGGATGTAACCCATGGACAACTGGACACAGATTAGGAAATGTTGGAGACCACAGAAATGCAGTTTTATAGAAGAATGTTGAGAATACAAAGGACAGCTAAAAAAACAGTAAAGAGGAAATTCTAAAAGACCAAAGCAAAAGAAAGATGACTCAAAATCAGGAAGAAACAATCACATTTTTTGGGCCATAAAATGAAAATGGAGTATCTGAGATATAAAGTTGACGAGTGGAAAAAAATTGTGGGAAGAATAGGGGAAAATACAAGACAGAAGAGATACCTTACAGATTCAGAGAATAGTTTTGTAAGATCTCAATAACAGATATGATAAACAACTGTAAAAGAAGAAAGTTATAGAAAGACATGATCACCTATGTAAGCAACACAGTACCTGGTGATAAGAGATTTATCAGAATCTTAGTTTGGTAATCGGTGCTAACATGTGCTCACCAGAAAGAATTTCTTGGATATGGTTACTTCCATCATCTGGCTGGTGCAAGATGTCTGAATCAAGCTGCCCAGGTTACCATATTTCTTCACCTTCCCATATTCCTCACTGTCCCACACCCCTGCCCTCTCGTTCTTGGCATCCACATCCACCTGGTCTGTAACTGACACTCGGTCACGAGTAGAAGCTATATTTCTCTCTACAAGACAGTAAACATTATTTTTAGAATGATTTCACAGTAACCAAATAGCGACTACAAGTGTCAGACTACCAAACACATCATTCTTCTTCTGTGTTTGTCCAGTGACTACTTCTCTTTGTAATCCACCTTTAAAAAAACATTCAAGTTGGTGCAGATGCATTACACTGTTAGTTGCATTGTCACTCACAGAAAGCTGTGATATATTGTGTCATTTGATCCAACACACCCACATTTAACAGACCTTTTTTATTACTATGTTGCTTTCCCTCATTGATCTCTACTTGCTTAGCCACACAAGTTAGTCTATGATGTCTCCATAGTGATAATTATGTTGCACTGTCATATTAGGCATGTAGCCTAGTGTATCTGTTTACCCACTGGTCAAGCTCTAAGGTTCTGGGTGACACAGGTTCTTCTATAACCACAAAGTGGAAACATGATGAAAAACAAATATACACAGATGTTCTACAGGTGAGATGTTAAAGCATGAAAACCTCACAATATAATAGAACTTCTGTGGGTGTTGCACAATGGCAGATATGGTTAGTCATAGCTGTCAGTTGAAACTAACATAATTCAAACTTCATTTTAAAATGTCCCAGAATGCAAACATAATTCCTCTCTTATAAAACTGACACTTTTTTATAATTCCTCCAAAAACATTTTACAAAATTCAGAAATTAAAATCATCAAAATTTGAAGAAAAAAACTGGTGTCTTTTAAACATAAAATAAAATGTAGAGAAAAATTACATTATAAACAAATGAAGAATTATGTTGAATGAATAACAGTTGAATGAATAACAGTTGAATGAATAACAGTTGAATGAATTCTTGTAGGGAGAAGAGACACTAAAATGTGTGCACCTGAGAATAGCCACAGTGTTGTGATGACATAAAACTGGTGGTCTAAAAATGTTCTGTAGGTACAAACAATTACAGAAAGATTACACTACTGTTATTATCTGTAAAGTTTTTGAAACATTCATTATACAAGCACTACACATGAAACTTTGGAAAGAGTAATCTAGCTTCAGTAATAGTAGGCTGCATATAGCACATTTTTACACTCAGAAATATAACAAATGTGTTTTAAAATGATAGCGAGAAATTGTTATACTTTTTTTTTTCATTTAGGAAAGGCCATCATATCATACACAGAGAAACCTTACGGCAAATAACAAGGGCTTCTGCATTTAACAACAATAACAGCAAAAACAAAGAGCCTGTATACAAAATTCACATGCTGCAATAATAACAGTAGCCAACCATTTGAAGTAAAAACAGATGCAGAACAAGGGTGTACATGTCATCAATTTTCTTGTTTAACTTGTAAAGATTGAGTAATGAGACAGCGAACAGAAGATGTTGCTTGAAGAATATGAAGGACAATAATCTCAGTACTGAAAGATCTGGATAAACGCTGATGACATCACATAAGACATTAGTCCATTCCTGTCAACACATTCAAGAGTAAATGAACAGACTGCACATTGTAAATAAATTGGATTGGATACGAACATATAAATTTTTTTTTTTTTTAAATGGCCTAAAATTTTAAAAATCTTACAGCATTCAAACCAGAAAACCAACAGTCTATGAATAAATGTAATCTAATCTATTGATCATGAGATATTTGTACATGTTTTTATGAAATATATCTTCATCAATGGATCACTTATTTACTGTCAATGAATGCAGAGTTAATAGGAAAGAAAAGAACTGCTCACCCAGGGGTGGAACTCTCAACTTGATGCTGTTGCCTGCATGTATCCCAGCATACATGTGGACAGGAGCAATATAATCTTGTGACCACTCCACCAGTTGTCTGCTCGTTTCCTTCATAACATCTGCTCGCAGAGCTACTGTACTGATCTTAACGCCAGTCACTTTCACATCAGCTCCAGCATCAGCCTGCAGATTGTATGACCAAATGAGGATTATTAATTCCACAGACATGCAGAAATCAACATATAACATGAAGGTAATTATTAAAAGATACTATCTATCTATTGACCTTTTGAGCCATAGTCGGCCCATAGGATAAAAGATACTGGCACAATTAAATTATCAGCTATCACCTAGGCACACAGAAACCAATGAGATCTTTACTTTCTTGTAAATAATTATTTTAATAATTGAGACAAATTTGAGGCTCGTCAGATTATAAAAGAAAACATACACAAGTATTGAATTAATGCTGTGTAAAACACATAGAAAACAACAAACAAGACATAACTACATAGACAGCTGTGACCAGAAATCATACTGTCATCTTTAAGAACCTGTTTTGACTACTCAGTTAAAGTCATATTGTTAAATCATTTTAGTAGCAAGATGATGTTATTCTCTCCAAATGTATAACCAGAACAGCAATAGCACTGGTACACAAACCTGTCTTTTTATTAACTAGATTGTTTCAGTCTGAGTATTCATTAACCCATGTGGCAACCCACGGTGAGGAGTGAAAAGAATAGAGCCACTGTTAGGTCTGGAATCAATGCCAGTGCAGTCGAGTAGGACATGCACAGAGAGAGACCTTATCATTAGAATTTACCTACTTATTTTGGAGAATGTTGTGACAAGTGGAGGAGAGAGAATATAGAAATTTTCTGACTGCAATGAAACTGGTAACATAACAACATAATAACATAAACAACAGCCCTTACTCTGCGACAGAACTAGCACAGCGGCAGAGAACAGTGTAACATACACACAACAGTGCTCAGAGCCAAAATAATGGAGAAACAATCATGATCATACAGACATAACATACCATTTATCATAAAACAACTAGCGGAGAAAACAATAGAGCACAATAAAACACTATATACAGCTTTTATTGACCAAGAAAAGGCATTCGATAGGGTGGACAGGGAACAACTGTGGTCCGTATTGCCCTTGTATGGAGTGAGTCACCACCTAGTAGAGATATGTAAGAGCCTCTATGAAAGTAGTAGCATTACAGTAAGATCTTCAGCAGGCTACTCTAAACATTTCACCACTAACTCTGGAGCAAGACAAGTCTGCGTGCTTTCCCCTCTACTTTTCATCACATATATGGACAATATATGCAAATTAGCATGCCCAAGCAAAGGAAGTATACCAACAAGAATGATAACAAGTGATGACACAAAAGAGAACGAAATATACGTAACAGAAAACAACAGAAGAGAGGAAGAAATAAATGAAATACTATTTGCAGACAGTTCTATTACATGAAACAACTGAGGACCTGCAAGAACATATCAACAGGCTAAACAACACTTGTAAACAATACAACATGAAGATCAATATAAACAAAACCAAAGTAATGGTAATAGCGAGAAAGAAAGAAAAACTAAACATCGTAATAAATAATATGACTCTGAAACAAGGAGACAATTTTAAATATCTGGGTAGCACGTTAACACAAGACAATAACCAAGAGACAGAGATAGATATAAGGTGTGACAAAGCATGCCAAGTTAAAGGCCAAGTATCAACACTATTGAAAAACTTGAAAAAATTTCCCATTTGGAGACTGACCCAGCTCAGGAACACAGGGAAGTGACCATTTTTTATTTTTCCTCTCTTTAGTATCTAGCATATTATCACCATGTAGTTAGATTTGTTAATATATCGTTATATATAATTTTTGTGTTTGTTGTTCGTCCAGATGAAGGCCTACTTGGCCGAAACGTCGACTTTTGTTTCGTCCATTACCACGTAAAGCTGTCACCATACCACTTTTTTTTCCCCTTATTTTAGTATTGCCACTATTGAAAAACAAAGCAATAACTACGGAAGCAAAAAGGGCAATATACAGATACATTTTTCTACCAACTCTGTGTTATCAGTGCCAGATTTGGATGCTGGACTCTAGAACAATAAGAAAGATAACAACCACTGAAATGAAATGTGTCAGAAGAATGACAGGAAACAGCTTAAGGGACAGAGTAACAAACACTGACCTGAGGATAAAACTCGAAATTGAACCAGCCATCGAATACATAAAGAAACAACAAATACATTGGTTCGGCCACATAACAAGACAAAAAGAACTAATAATGACTCAAAGAGCCATAAACAAACACTACGAAAACGCCAGAGTAAGAGGAAGACCGAGAAAGAGATGGATAAAGGGAATACTATCTTCTCTCGACGCCAACGGCAATGGAGTATGGAAAGAAGAAGAAGAAGAATGAAACTGGTTCCTTGGATAGAAGAGAATAGAATAGGATAGAGTATTCATTGACACTTTGGCACATTTGGAACAGTAAACAAATGTCCTTGCTTTCTATAATCAAGTAATATGGCCATAAGTTTACATCCGTCAACAGTCAAAAGCATTTTCCTAGATAAATGCTAGCTTTGCTGTCTATCATATTTGTTTTTTTTGTTTCACTTAATTACTTTATAGTTAATATGGCTCAGGGAAGCTCTTTTCATTTCTAAACTCAAACAGCATCTTATTTAACTGGAGTTCTATGACTGGTCTAGTTCTTAGCCTTACTATTTGTGTATCACCTTTTCCAGCATGATTTGCTGACACCATATCTATGTATATGACACACTCACTTTAACTATCCTTCTTTTTCCAAATTATTACTAACGTCACTTTAAAAAATGAAGTCCGCTGGGTCTCATATTTCTGTTCATGTAGCTATAAATATTCTATGCAGTCCTTTTATTTCTCAATTACACCAGGACCTGACAGCTTTTATTGTTATCTCATTCAAGTCAACTAACTTCTGATGTAGGCTGTTCTTTACAACTTATTTTATTTAATGAATTATTTAAAAGTGCTTTATGTTCCTTGAATATGCTTCTTGAGTGTTTATACATTTCCTTTGAGCAACTGTTGGATTGAGTTCTTGGAAATTCAACTTAAACTAGATTTTCTTTTTCTTATGCAATGAATATAGATCTTGTGTAAATGTCCATTCTCTCAATCTCATGGCTCCCTTGGGGCATTCAATGCTTTTACTAATTAGATGTTCTCCATAATCACTACTACATGATTCACCATGTGGGATGACATTGATGATCAAAGATAACTAAACAAATATGATGCACATGAACCCATTGTTATAAGTTTGAATTTAGTCAGTCTGACACTACATATGTTCACCAACTTCATAAAAATCCCTGACACTTGTAGCAACACAAATTGATTCACTTTTAAAGTGAAGAGCCCCGTCACTCCAAGTGGCGTATAGGGAATATGGTGTCAGTGACCATAATTTTTACAGATAAAGTTTACAGATAATGTTTAATATAACTAAAGAAGAGATTTGAAGCCATGGGTGATTTTGGAATAGAATTAATAACAAAAATTTTGAATTATATCTACAACAGCGGATATATACCAGACGACATGCTCAAATCAATATTCACAGCCCTACCAAAGAAATCGGGTGTGATTGAATGCGATGATCATCGCACAATAAGCCTTATGAGTCATATGATTAAGATATTACTAAGAATCATCATGCGAAGAGTGCGAAACAAAATCAGTCCAGAAATTAGCGATGAACAGTGTGGTTATGTTAGAGATAAGGGAACAAGCAATGCCATTTATATCATAAGATCTTTAGTAGAAAGAGCCATAGAGGTGAAAACAGATCTATACCTATGTTTCATAGATTACACCAAGGCATTTGACAAAGTAAAGCACCAAGAAATAATCAACATTTTAGAAAGCATAAACGTAGACAGCAAAGATCTAAGAATAATAAAGAACATGTACTGGCAACAAACAGCGGCCATAAGAACTGGAAACTAATTGGGAATGTTTCAACAAAAAAAACAGGGTGTTAGACAAGGTTATGTGCTGTCACCAGATTTGTTTAATATTTATAGTGAGATTATTTTAAGATCCATAAGGGGCATGCCTGGAATAACAATTGGAGGTCATAATATAAATAATCTAAGGTATGCTGATGATACAGTCTTAATCGCTAAGAGTGAAAATGAGTTACAAGAAATGTTGGACATTATAGTGAAAGAAAGCAAAAATAAAGGACTCAGCCTTAATAGCAAAATGACAGAGGTAATGTTAACAACAAAGAAAAAGACATCACCTCAGTGCAAAATAAAGACAAGTGGAACAATATTAAAACAGGTAAATGAATTTAAATATTTGGGAACTTTGTTAACCTCAGACGGAAGATGTACAAAAGAGGTGAGATGCAGAATGGCTCAGGCAAAAGCAGCGTTCCAAAAGATGAGGAAGATACTATGCAATCCATTTTTGACAATAGAAACTAGAAAAAGAGTTCTTAAATGTTACGTAGAGCCAGTCTTAACATATGGATGTGAATCATGGACAATAGGACAACATACTAGAAAATCACTGGAGTCTGTAGAAATGTGGTCTTACAGAAGAATGTTGAGAGTACCATGGACAGCTAAGAAGAGTAATGAAGATGTTCTGAGAGAGGTCAAAGCAAAAAGAGAGCTAATTTCCAATATTAGGAAGAAACAATCATCATTTTTTGGCCATGCAATGAGAAGAGAACAACTGGAATATATTGTAACAACTGAAAAAATTGAGGGACGAAGAGATAGAGGGAAGCAAAGAGAAAAAATATCAGACAGCTTAAGAGAATGGCTTGACAGAAGGTTAACAACAGAAATGATAAATAGCTGCCGAGATCGAAAGTTGTGGAGAGACATGATCACCTACGCCAGTAGGCCCGGTACTTGATGATAATGATGATGATGACCATAATTTTTACAGACCTTCGTACATGATTTTTGGGGTAATGTGGTCGTTATTATGTACATGCGGCTTTACTTTCCCAGAAAAAATCCTGTACCCATTTAAGGCTAGGTGAACCAGGAAGCTGTCAATCAGGATCGAACCCGACTCTTGTCATTTGCAGTTCAGTTCACTAACTACTGATGATACAACATAATTTGTCAGACCAGCTGTACAGACTTGCATACTTGAACCAAATAAAAGCCAGGAAAGACTGATCTTATCTCATTAGGTATGGGATTTTTTATATACAACAAGGTTGTTGTTGTTGACAGATTGCCATGAGTTGATGCGGGTAGGTTGCCCTTTGACTCATAAGATGTGGTGGGTCATAATGGCTTTCTTGACATTCCCGGCTCTTACTGGAGAAGTTGGAGTTCGTCTGTCCCAAGCTACGCTGGGAAACTACTAGTCCAACCCAGAGGTCCTGCAATACTGGGTCCTCTATATCAGTAACAGCCACCACTACAGGGAACACGGCGATCCTAGCTTCTGTTAGCCAGTCTGGTTTGACGCAGACTGTTTCCAGGGGAGACCACGAGGAGGTTGAACTACTAGGTACATAATAACGACCACATTACCCCAAAAATCATGTACGAAGGTCTGTAAAAATTATGGTCATCATCATCATCAAGTACCGGGCCTACTGGTCAGCTGATGGTGTCCGACCCTGTTATTGCGACCGCAGGTCGCAGGCGCTTCTGCTCCCCCATGCAACAAGGTAACAATCTTAATAAAATAATGAAGAGAAGCAATAACAAATAAATGGGAGAAAAAAATATCACACAGCCCCTATCGTTTCAATTGCCCAGGGTTATCTTACAGGCTCAACTTGACACAGAAGCTGCCTTTATCTGTCACCTCCTAAAGGATTATCTACCATGAGTGTACTATACTGGTTTGAACCTTAGCTTCCACCACTACAGTGACTCAACATTAGTTCTGTTATAAGCAGAAATGTCAATGACATCAAATACAATAGTAAGCAGAACAAAGAATAATGAGTTAAATAAGAAGTAGATATTCTTTACTGACCACAATTTCTACCCAGCCAGCTATCTTCTTGGAGTGAAGAAACCATGTCAGTCCTGGCGGAGACTTGACCACCAGGTAAAAGTTCAAATCATCACCATCCTCAGAGTCCTCGTCCTTTGACCG
This sequence comes from Megaustenia siamemsis, assembly GCA_032433765.1. Taxonomy (NCBI): domain Eukaryota; kingdom Metazoa; phylum Mollusca; class Gastropoda; order Stylommatophora; family Ariophantidae; genus Megaustenia; species Megaustenia siamemsis. The sequence continues at coordinate 47,648,322 of JAVIAB010000059.1, read as the reverse complement.
CATGCTGACACCATTATAGTAGGGCATTATCTCAAGGTCAATTCCCGTCATCCCTGGTGAGCGGGTGGGTGGCTCCAAAAGCTCAACAATGTAGACAGGCCTAGTGGGAGAGGAACACATTTTTGTTTATTGTGATGTGTCCCTGGGGCGTTAGCACATCAAATGTATCATCTTATTCATCTCTTCTTTCACAAACGCACATACACAAAGAACGTGGGTACACACACAAAGAACGTGGGTACACACACAAAGAACGTGTGTCCATACGTTCATGCAATTAACCGATCACAAATTTAAGAAACATGAGTCTTTCTCAGAGAATTAGCTGGCACTTGAGGCAATGTGTGCACTAAAAATATAAAGATTTAGAAGTAATCTGGGGAAATGTGTGCACTGAAAATAAATTTCAAATAAGAAATTTGGGGAAATGTGTGCACTAGAACTAAAAAGAATAAGAATAAACTTGGGAAAATCAATGTGTGCAATGAATATATAAAGAATTAATAAAAACTTGATGAAATGTGTGTGCTGTGGCGGGACAAATTAGCAGGGACTGGAGAACGTGAATGATGACACTAGACATAATTTGCAGGAATTTGAGAATGTGTGGTGCTGACACTAGACATAATTAACAGAAATTGGAGAATGTGTGGTGCTGACACTAGACAGAATTCACAGGAATTGGAGAATGTGTGGTGCTGACACTAGACAGAATTCACAGGAATTGGAGAATGTGTGGTGCTGACACTAGACAGAATTCACAGGAATTGGAGAATGTGTGGTGCTGACACTAGACAGAATTCACAGGAATTAGAGAACGTGTGGTGCTGACACTAGACAGAATTCACAGGAATTGGAGAATGTGTGGTGCTGACACTAGACAGAATTCACAGAAATTGGAGAATGTGTGGTGCTGACACTAGACAGAATTCACAGGAATTGGAAAATGTGTGTGATGACACTATACAGAATTCACAGGAATTGGAAAATGTGTGGTGCTGGCACTAGACAGAATTCACAGGAATTGGAGAATATGTGGTGCTGGCACTAGACAGAATTCACAGGAATTGGAGAATATGTGGTGCTGACACTAGACAGAATTCACAGGAATTGGAGAATGTGTGGTGCTGACACTAGACAGAATTCACAGGAATTGGAGAATATGTGGTGCTGACACTAGACAGAATTCACAGGAATTAGAGAACGTGTGGTGCTGACACTAGACAGAATTCACAGGAATTGGAGAATGTGTGGTGCTGACACTAGACAGAATTCACAGAAATTGGAGAATGTGTGGTGCTGACACTAGACAGAATTCACAGGAATTGGAAAATGTGTGTGATGACACTATACAGAATTCACAGGAATTGGAAAATGTGTGGTGCTGGCACTAGACAGAATTCACAGGAATTGGAGAATATGTGGTGCTGGCACTAGACAGAATTCACAGGAATTGGAGAATATGTGGTGCTGACACTAGACAGAATTCACAGGAATTGGAGAATGTGTGGTGCTGACACTAGACAGAATTCACAGGAATTGGAGAATATGTGGTGCTGACACTAGACAGAATTCACAGGAATTAGAGAACGTGTGGTACTGACACTAGACAGAATTCACAGGAATTGGAGAATGTGTGGTGCTGACACTAGACAGAATTCACAGAAATTGGAGAATGTGTGGTGCTGACACTAGACAGAATTCACAGGAATTGGAAAATGTGTGTGATGACACTATACAGAATTCACAGGAATTGGAAAATGTGTGGTGCTGGCACTAGACAGAATTCACAGGAATTGGAGAATATGTGGTGCTGACACTAGACAGAATTCACAGGAATTGGAGAATATGTGGTGCTGACACTAGACAGAATTCACAGGAATTGGAGAATGTGTGGTGCTGACACTAGACAGAATTCACAGGAATTGGAGAATATGTGGTGCTGACACTAGACAGAATTCACAGGAATTAGAGAACGTGTGGTGCTGACACTAGACAGAATTCACAGGAATTGGAGAATGTGTGGTGCTGACACTAGACAGAATTCACAGAAATTGGAGAATGTGTGGTGCTGACACTAGACAGAATTCACAGGAATTGGAAAATGTGTGTGATGACACTATACAGAATTCACAGGAATTGGAGAATATGTGGTGCTGACACTAGACAGAATTCACAGGAATTGGAGAATATGTGGTGCTGACACTAGACAAAATTAGCAGGAAATTTGGAAAACTTGTTGAACTGAAATCTTATGGCACGAATTAGTTGGTACTAATGGGATGAAGGGTAATGTATGGAATAAAGGGCAATAGATGTAAAGGGAAATAAAGCAGGCAATCAGAACCTACAAAGTAGAGAAATCTATACTTCTTTTGTAGATTAGATATATTTTTTAATGCATGACTCTTCAGTCCTGATGACACAGGATCAGACCTTCTAAAGTAGGCTTGGATAAATGTATGGATATGTATAGTCAGTGAGCCACTTGAACCAGTCGTATGCACATTCTTCAAATCTGTTGAAAGGCACTGCGAGTCTTCTGGGCTGGTCCGAGTTCAAAAGAAGGTAGATACAGCTTAACAAATCAGATCACAAGCATAGAAGGGACAGAAAAAAACTGAGAAATAATAGCAAAACTTGGTAGGCAGATGTAGAGAAAGAGTGGGCAATCAAAAGAGATTTGGAGCTTGGTTCCCGACACATTAGCTTTATGTTTATCACATCTGGTAGGGGTAGATAGCTCATAAAGACACTATACGACATAAATTGAAGATGCACTAAATCTAACAAGCACATACAGCCAACATACACACGCACATACACACACGTGCATACACGCGGGCGCACACACACGGTTGCGAGGGACAACTGGTGGCTTACTTGGTGCGGACGTGGGTGTTTCTTCTCTTGGATACACAACCTGTGATTGGCTTGATGACCTCTTGATAGGAGAAGATGCGGAGACTTTGCCGCAGTGCATTCAGGTCACAGGTTGAGCCGGCGCTGACATCTGTTTACAGACACCATAATTATTGTCAACGCTTTGCTCATTTACAACGTGCATTGCTCGAGTTTCAAATTGCTCATACAATACGACACCATATAACCGTTCTCCTCAACTAATAATGGAGATTGTTTCTTAAGGCATCAAATTATCATCGTGAAGTTCAGAAATCAGTAATTCTCTCTTTATTTTCTTATGTACTGTTGGCTCATAAAAGAACGTCAATTGTGCGTTATTTGCGTCACAGGGAGCATCAGTAGCTGAGCGATGTGTGTGCGTCGGCTTAGTGATAAGGTGGAAATGGGTTTGAGTCTAGCTTGACGATAGATCCAGTTGAAAAAAGGGTTAAAGAGATGGGTAGGTAACAGCGAGGACGAGCTCTAGCCTCCTCGTCCTCAAATGGTGAAACCTAGTTTAGTTTAGTCGACAGGTCATCATCATTCCACACAGGACATGCCATAAGTGCTAAGATCTCCCTCCAAGTATATCCCTCAAAGTGCCGCGACTAACGAACGACATTGGCGTAGTGTTGGCTGGATTCCTGCATAGCATTCTCGTCTGGCACCTCTCTCTTGACATCATATTCGTGCAGTCTGTTCATGGTTGCGGATTCAGTCATTTTAAAAATATGTTTTCGTCCAGAGAGGCATTCAGAATGTCATCGCGGTCCATTGCCCTTCTGCATTCGGCATTAGTCAAGCTGGCATGCCTGTCGGAATGCTCATTACCTCTTACGACCGCATGGCCTGGCACAAAAATGAAGAAGACTTTTATTAAACTAGACATCCCCTGAGAATAACCACTGCTGTCGAGTTCAGCAATTTGCGATCTCTCTGATCACACACATTAGTCACCAAGGAAACACACATGTATAAGTCAGTGCCTCAAGCCATGCCAATGCTTTTAGTGACAGTTATAATTTCCATTGTTAAACTAATTGTAGCCAATGCGAAAGCACCGCTGTCTTCTTTCACTGTTCTAACTTCAACATGAGAAGTGAAAGCTCACGAGTTACATACATTTAAGCTGAATAACAGACCCATCTGTGTAAATCTCTCTCTCTTTCTCTCTCTCTACGATCAGGACTCAATCAGAGTTGGATTCCAGACTCTCACATGAAGTCACTTGTCAGGTTAAGTGTGTTGATCGCCCCCACAGACAGAACATCACAATTAGAGTCTGCAAGATCCACTCTGATTGAACACCCGTTAAAACGTTGCACTGTGTTCTGCACCAGTGGCCCAGTGCATCCGATTTCAGCAAGCATTTTATTCAGGTTTGCTTTCCTTAGCCTTTGATTGTCCCCAATCTTCCTGCAAGGCAGCAGATGATCTTTCCTGTAGGGGGATTCTGCCCTTAGATGGTCGGCCCTCCCAGGTTTACGAGCACCATCTGCCCGAGTCACTAGAGGTGACTAACACAGACATGCACACACAAAGAAATGAGATGTAACCAACACAGACATGCACACAGCGATACGAGGCATGACTAACACTAACACACATCAAGATATATGACACATGACTAACATAGACACGCACATAAAGATATGAGATATGTCTGACATGGACATACACACACAAAGATATGACACATGCCTAACATAGACATGCACACAAAGATATGAGATATGACCAACATAGACATGCACACACAAAGATATGAGATGTGACTAACATAGCCATGCACACACAAGGATATGAGATGTGACATACACAGACATGCACACACAAAGATATGAGATATGACTAACATAAACATACACACAAAGATATGAGATAACACTAACCCAAACATGCACACACAAATATGTCACACATGACTAACACAGATACACACTAAGATATGAGATATGACTAAACACATACACACATAAAAGATATGAGACATGATTAACACGGACACACCAAGATATGAGATATGACTAACATGACACACACCAAGATATGAGCCATGGCCAGCACACACACACACACACACACAAGCTAAGATATCAGCCATGACTAGCACACAAACACATCAAGATATGAGCCATGGCTAGCACAGAGACACATCAAGATATGAGCCATGGCTTCATGGAAAAACACCAAGAAATGAACCATGTCCAGCACAGAAACACATTAAGGTATCCATATGCTTGAGTTTGTTGTAGTCGGCAGACTCTTCTTAACGTGGGAATTATCGACATACGAGACGCAGGCCCCGATTAACTGTTCACAGGTTTCGTTCAAACAGTTGTCCGGAGATTTGAGAGTTCAGTCTGACCCTTAGAACGTTCCATTGCATGTACAGTTCCCGTTTGACTGTTTACAGGTGTCGTTGAAACAGTTGTCCGGACATTTGAGAGTGCAGTCTGTCCCATAGTACGTTTCCTTGCACGTACAGTCTGTACTTTCAGGGTCACATATGATGTCACAGCCATCAGAACACGTCTGTTTGCACTGTAGCCCAAAATTACCATCTGGACATGTGTCATTACAGGTGTAGCCAGGATGCTTACATTGTATGCATTTTCCGGATTTTTCCTCACATAAAGGACATACACTAAGACAAGACCCGGAGCAGTCGTGTCCATAGATCCCATGTGAGCAGTTGCCGTTTCACGTACCGATGATGACGTTGCAGCCTCTGCAACACCCACTACACACTGCACAAAACGACCAAGAATGCCCGTCCAGACAATAGGTGTCTGTAAATGTTTGCACCTCATACGCCGTCAGTGCACTGACGGCCTGCGAAATGGTCGGTGAGAACTCAGTCTTAATGTGTGCCATTGTCGCTTGTGTGGTGACTACAATAGTGTTCACAGAAATATTTGGGTATGATTTGAGAGCCACATTCCGACCCCCGCCAATGTAGATAGAGCATATATTTGCAACTATCGCCCCTTCAATCCGTAACTTGTTGATCAGACCAGCCCCAGAGCAAAAGGCATCAAACTCATGCGAACTAACTACAAACCTTGATTCATTGTTACATGAGGCAGAACCATTTAGTTTTACCGTGAAACTGTCCAGATCTGTTAGATCATTCACATAAATCCTAAACCAGGAGAACGGCAAAGATTGATTGAGAGTTGCCTCAACTGATGTATAATCTGCGTCCGGATTACATGTGGTGTCGTTGTTATCAAACAGGAAAGTAGGTTCAGATCTTTGGGCGTATTTGTAAACGAGATCCAAGTACTGACACTGGGGTCCGAAATATTCGTGCTGACAACTGTCATTGTTTGGGCATGTCCCTGTAGTTTTGTCACAAACTGAGTCATTATAGCAGTGACATTGTACCGTACAGTTTGCCCCAAACCAACCGTCTGCACAAGTTAGGTCATTAGCTTCCAAGGTCACGAACGAAGCCAGCAGAATAAAGATTTGATCTACAGCGGTGGTTACGAACTGTGTACAAACATTTATTATCAAACCCGTGGTTACATTTCTAAAAATCCGCCAACTCGCTGTGATAACAGATAGCGTGATGTTCAAAGTCAACATTGTTTACACCATGGTTCGAACGCGAACAAGCTTCTATCTTGGTGCGTCCCATGACGTCATATCCATGTGTGTGAATGACGGCGTTACTCTCAAAAAAGTTCTCGAAAATCAAGGCCTTTCAATCAAGAGGTTTTGTTGTGTAAATTCTCTGTCCATTGTGATGACGATTGGATATGACGTACTGCACACTGACGGTACTAACACGAATTCTTCTCCGGGTTCTATGTCTTCGATTGAACACACTTTCTGAACAATATTCATATCCTTTTTTTTCTGACCTGCTGTCTGTTGAAATAATAAATTCATGTTATAGCGGATGATGTAGGTACTCGAAGGTAGTCAAGTGCTAGGCAAAGTCTTATTCTGTCTGCCAAGGTGGGAAAACAGGATGTAATGCATCGCCCTACACTCAGTATCTTTTGTGCACCAAATGATTGCTTCACGTTGTATCTTTTGCAGCCGTCCCTTTTGCGTGTTGCTGAGAGTCAGGATCACATGCACTGCATAAGTTCTTCTCACAACCTCTAAACTCACTTTTGGCGTGAACTAGTTGATTATGACATTTTTTTCAAAGAAAACAATGTCAGGGTTGCTTTCGTTGGATTGACAACCTTCCAACACCAAACACTTATATGATCAAGCTCAGTCTGAAGTTCTCCCACAACAATCTCTCGGTCTCAGCCCTGGCAATACACTATCATATCTTAAGCATAAGATAATGTTCTGCTTAGTCCTAAGATTTCCTTACTTGTCATCATTACTGTATAGTCTTTGAACACTGGTGATAACGGTGAAACCTGTGGAAGGCCGGGTAAATTATCGTTGGTTCGGTGGTCCAAGCACATTTAAAACCATCTATCGCTGGGAAAGGGACGCAGAAATCAAATTAAGGATGATCTTGAGCACTAGAATCTAAAACAGGAAATCCAGAGATACTCTCTAGTATGCACCTTGTAGGTGAATGGCAGCAGCAGAGGTTTCACTGCCTGCATAGAACCCCTCATTGCGGGTAAAGATCTGGTCTAGTATGGTAAAGTGTCTTAATCTTATACACGTCATTAAAATATGTCACAACATATTTCCTAGCGACTTGGCTTGAGCTGTAAACAGTACTCCAGCATGGCATGTTTACGGTGTGGAGATTGCCTTCTGTCTCTCTTTGATCCTACGCGCCAGTCTATTTCCAGTTCTGCTTACCTGGTCTATTGACATTCACCACAATATAGCAGAACGTTAATGCACAATAAATGCTGCCGGCTGGATTTGAATTTTTTATACAAAGTATTAAAAAAAAACGTCATTCTCTTTGGATTGTTCACATAAATAAGCTCAATATGGATCTTAGCGATGCAAGACCACAGCGTTGAGAGTGAGAAGTCACGCCTCATAAACTAGAAATGTTATCTGGAAATGGGTGAAGCAGGTCGAGGTAATTATGCTGTTTCTGATATTAAGCAATAGTGCAAGAAAAACAGCTTAGAAGAGAGGGGGTGGGGGGACACAAGACCTATAGTTTGAGTTGATTGACAGAAATAAATGGAAAACACGAGATTTAGAAAATCTCCAGTTGGCCAGAAACTAATCGCTGTTGTGATCACTAGATCACGGAAAGGGAGAAACGGAAGAAAACTGGTCGTAATTCGAACTGGTGATGACATGATTTAGAGAGCTACAGTGCTGATTGACATATCAATGAACATGAGGAACTGAGCACCTGTTGGTGTACTTCGAGCACAGTGATGGTGATATTTCATTTTAATCAAAACTTTATTACCGAGAGATCAGTTAGATATGTTTGAGTCACAGTTATCAGAACTGATCTAAAGAGGAACTAAAGCTCTAAATTGTTTTCCGGCTCCCACTAACGACAAGTTAAACTCGTCACTCGTCTCGCTTTTCTACGTTCAAACCATCGCCACCTATAGAAGTAGGCCTGAGGACTGAAAGGGAAACCCGGCAAAACCCTCAACTAGCGTGACGTAAAATGCCAGCTTTGCAAGCAGGAGTAGTTGTGAGTAGAGTGGCGGCAGCCTTTTGTAGCTGAAATTGTATAGCTAATAAAGGTGTTTAGGAGTTTACCTTCCAGACTTTTGGCTTACTTCTATGGATAGCGAAGTACAAACAGTCCGGTCACGAGAAAGCCAAGATCAATAATAAGATCGAATTATATTTAGCTTCTATCCTCACGCCCATCTCGTGACGTCATAGTAGACATACATAAGATAAAGTGGGCAGGAAAAAAAGAAAAAACGTCCCCCGTTGTCTCAATTGAAACTATCTCAATTAGTTACAGATAAAACAGACGCAATGGACAAAACATTTCCCGCATGTTTTGCGGACGTATGTGTTTTTCAAAAATTGGATTGCATCGTCCGAACAGGCGCTTTTCCGTAAACAGACAATCTTTAGTAACACTTTCATCCAGTGTTTCACAAGACAAGACGTTCTATTACGTTAAAATCCGGTATAAGTGATGTCACTCGCTCCGATAACAAATATTTCTTTGTTATTATTGTCTTCTCATTCATATGGGCATGATTTGTGCTAAGAGGAAAACAAAAACAACAAATTGAAGAGGCCAAGTCGATGGGCGGGTGTCTTTAGATGACAGTTTGCAGCATTAACGAATCCGACCTATACCTGTAGTCAGTAAAGCGGTGTCCTGACGACATCAGGTCGGGTTTATTTCATCGATCGACCAACTTTCTATCGCATGCAGTCTTCAATGGATGGTAGGAAGAATTAAATTTCTTGAGAAGAACATACGTTGCGGCGTGGTGCTGACACATATTACCAAAAAAGTTCCGATGATCATAAAATGATAAGCTCTAAGACCGTATCCCCTATATGGTATGTTTGTGGCGTCACATCTTCTTTCTCTGCAGCATTCAAATGCAGTGTTATTTAAACATACAATAATTGTCAAGAGACTTAAATGGGCAATTACAGCTTCTCTATTTCAACGCAATTAACACATTTCCCTTACCTCTCTCTCGCCGAAACAAAAAAAGAAATTATATAAGTCCCCCAAAATCAATCATCATCAAGTACCGGGCCTGCTGGCGTAGGTGATCATGTCTCTCTACAATTTTCGATCTCGACAGTTATTTATCATTTCTGCTGTCAAGCCATTCTCTTAAGCTGTCTGGTATCTTTTCTCTTTGATACCCTCTATCTCTTCGTCCCTCAGTTTTCCCAATTGTTACAATATATTCCAGTTTTTCTTTTCTCATTACATGGCCAAAAAATGATGATTGTTTCTTCTTAATATTGGAAATTAGCTCTCTTTTTCCAGTCCCAGACGATTGGCAAAAAGCTATCATTGTCCCATTTTGGAAGAATAAAGGAAGCAAAAGGGAGTGTGAAATGCACAGAGGGATATCCATATTGAGTTGGTAAAATGTATGCTAAAATATTGGAGAGGAGAGTAAGATACATAATAGAACCTCAATTAAGTAATAATCAATTCGGATTCAGAAAAGGCAAAAGCTGTACTGATGCCATATTTACATTGAGACAACTATGTGAAAAAAAATATAGAATATGACAGAAACCTAAATATAGTGTTTATAGATCAGGAAAAGGCGTTTGATCGTACGGACAGGAACAAACTTTGGCAAACTTTAGATACCTACGAGGTAGCAGGACAACTACTAGATAATATAATGGCATTATATAAAAACAGTCAAAGTGCCGTTAGAACATAGGAAGGTCTGTCAGAATGGTTTCAGGTTACAACAGGTGTAAGACAAGGATGCGTCCTCTCACCATTCCTCTTCATCATATATATAAATCAGGAAACAACCAACAATAAGGAAAAATCAAATAATAATATAGAGGTAGAAAGTTCCAACATCAACAAGCTAATATTCACAGATGACCAATGTCTAATATATGAGGATGAAAACCTGCTGCAACAGCATCTAACATCTCTATATAAAAGCTGCACAAACTACAGTATGAAAATTAACACAGCAAAAACAGAGGCTATAAGAATAAGCAAATTAAACACCCATTAAACATTAAGATCAAAGGTAAAGAAATAAAACAATTAGAAGAATTCAAGTATTTAGGCACACTGTTCACAGAAGATGGAAAACTAGACAGAGAAATTGACATGAGAATACAAAAAGCAAATGCTGTTACATACCAGCTTTCACCATTGCTAAGGCATCCAAACATTTCTATGCCAGCTAAACAACAAATAATAAATAGCGTTTTCATACTAACTCTGTGCTATGAAAGTCAAACATGGATACTTTCTAAATCCCATTTAAGAAAGATCAATACATGTGAGATGCGATGCTTTAGAAAAGTAACAAACAACACAAGAAGAGATAGAATACCAAATGAAACCATAAGAAAAATGGTAGGAACTAAACCCTGCCAAGAATATACAGAACAACAACAACTTAAACTGTTTGGCCACCTGGTCAGAATGAACCATTACCAATCACCATCAAGGGCGTTCTTCTCGAGAATGCATGCAAAAGACCAATAGGAAGACCAAGAAGAAGATGGATAGATGCAGTGACAGAGACATGTAACAACAAAGGAAAATCACTAATTCAGACAGTTCGGGCAGCTCAAGAACGACAAATGATATAAACCACGACACCTTTTAGGTATCAGTGAAAAAAAAAGAAAGAAGAAGAAGAGAAGCTCTCTTTTTGCTTTGGCCTCTTTCAGAACGTTTTCATTACTTTTCTTAGCTGTCCATGGTATTCTCAACATTCTTCTGTAAAACCACATTTTTACAGACTCCAGTGAATTTCTTCTTTGTTGTCCTATTGTCCATGATTCACATCCATATGTTAAGACTGACTCTACATACTATTTAACAACTCTTTTTCTTGTTTCGATTTTCAAAAATGGATTGCATAGTATCTTTCTCATTTTTTTGGAAAGCTTCATTTGCCTGAGCCATTCTGCATCTCACCTCTTTTGTTCATCTTTCGTCTGAGGTTAACAAAGTTCCCAAATATTTAAATTCATTTACCTGCTGTAATATTGTCCCACTTGTCTTTATTTTGCGCTGAGGTGATGTCTTTTTCTTTGTTGTTACCATTACTTCTGTCATTTTTGCTATTAAGGCTGAGTCCTTTATTTTTGCTTTCTTTCACTATAATGCCTAACATTTCTTGTAATTCATTTTCACTCTTAGCGATTATGACTGTATCATCAGCATACCTTAGATTATTTATATTATGATCTCCAATTCCAGGCATGCCCCTTATGGATCTTAAAATAATCTCACTATAAATATTAAACAAATCTGGTGACAGCCCACAATCTTGCCTAACACCCTGTTTTATTTGTTGAAACATTCCCAATTGGTTTCCAGTTCTTAGGGACGCTTTTTGTTGCCAGTACATATTCTTCATTATTCTTAGATCTTTGCTGTCAATGTTCATGCTTTCTAAAATGTTGATTATTTCTTGGTGCTTTACTTTGTCAAATGCCTTGGTATAATCTATGAAATATAGGTATATGTATATTTATATAGGTATATATATATTTTCACCTCTATGGCTCTTTCTACCAAAGATTTTATGATGTTTATGGCAATGCTCGTTCCTTTACCTCTAACAAAACCACACTGTTCATCGCTAATTTCTGGACTGGTTTTGTTTCGCACTCTTCGCATGATGATTCTTAATAACATCTTAGTCATATGACTCATAAGGCTTATTGTGCGATGATCATCGCATTCAATCGCACTAGATTTCTTTGGTAGGGCTATGAATATTGATTTGAGCATGTCGTCTGGTTTATATCCGCTGTTGTAGATATCATTCAAAATTTTTGTTATTATTTCTATTCCAAAATCACCCATGGCTTCAATCTCTTCTTTAGTTATATTATCTGGTCCAGGAGCTTTTCCTGCGTTCATATTGCGCAAAGTGTCTCATACTTCTTTTTTGAGTATTTCTGGTCCTTCTCCATTATCCTTAATATTTACTTCTGTTCGTTCATCATTATAAAGATGTATTCTGTTCATCGTTCCCTTTTGATTTCTTGTTCAATCAACAGTTCTCCTTCCTTTGACCTTAAACATCCAGCTTTTGATTGCGTTTTTCTTACTGTTAATTCTTCAATTTGTTTGTATATAGCATTAGCATCTCCTTTTTGTTGCATTTCAATCTCTTTGCATTTCTCTTTTAGCCATGCTTATTTTGCTTCATTGTATTTTATTACAATTTCTTTATTTAATCTCTTATACTCATATTTATTTTCTTTATTTCTTCTTCTTGTATCCATTAGCTGCAAAATTTCATCTGTCATCCATTTTTTTCTTGAATTTGTTCTCACTGGTGGTATGACACTCTTTTGATGTTTGTTGCATTGATTCTTTTAGCATTTCCCACTGTTCATCAATGCTTTGTATCTTCTACATTGTGATTTTATATTTGTCTTGCAATTTCTTGTTTGATTTGAGTAAATCTAAATTTAACTTGATGTTAATTGAGGCTTGTTTTGTTGCTTTCAATTTTACTCTAAGCTTTCTCACAACTGGTACATGACATCTGCCCCTGGTCTAGTTTTCACACAACAGACTGTTTCTTAATCTATTGCTTATCATTATGTAATCAATTTGATTACGTGCGTTGTCTCCTGGGCTTTTCCATGTCCACAGATGTCCTAGATGTTGCTTAAACCAGGTGTTTCCTATCATCATGTTGTGTGTTCTTGCCCAGTCAATAAGTTTCTCACCTCTTTCATTCCTCTCGCCTAAGCCATAATGATCAACTACTTCCTCAACTCTTTCCTTTCCTACTTTTGCATTAAAATCCCCTAGAACTATAGTGTTTTCACGTGGTTGCATTTACGAAGTGTCTTATTTAACTCGTTGTAAAAGTTATCAATTGTTTCCTCTAGACTGTCTGCTGTTGGTGCATAAAGAACAAATCAAAACATCCATAAATTATGTAACTCCAAAAGTCAATACATAAACGACGCTTCCTCTTCCTGCCTTCCTCATTTGCCTTTCAGCGTCGAGGGGAGATATAATGTGCGGTCTTTTGCTCTTCTGTTCGCCTCTGCTGCTGTTATGTTTCCTAGTGCTTCTAATATTCCGTTAATCCATTTTTTTTCTTGGTCGACCTTTGGGTTTGGTGTTCTCTCAACGTTTGAGGGCTCGTGTTGTGTTTTGGTCACTCTGCCCTGTCACGTGGCAAACCCATTTTATCTGTTGTTTCTTTATATATTCCATGGCGAGAGTAGTAGAGAAAATGGTTTTCAACCTGTTTTGTGTATATACAATGCATCATTGCTGCATATTTCTGGCACCATGCAATCTATGATACGATGCAATTTGACCTCGATTATCGCGGGTGGTCGGGTGACCGCTTATCTCGTGGGGGATTATCTCGAGTGGGCGGGTCGAGTGGGCAGCACGCCGGGGCTTATCTCAAGTGGGCGCGTATCTCGCGCATGTCGTCTCTGTCGCTCGCCGGCTATCTCGGGGGACAACAGTGGTTCTAAAACTTGTGTGTCAGCGGTTCTAAAACTTACGCGCTCACGCCGGTTATCTCGCGGGCGGGTGGAACCGCGGGCGGGTGGGTCGTCGCGCTCACGCCGGCTATCTCGCGTGATTGAGCGGTTCTAAAACTTGGGGAAAGGGGTGAGGTCTAAAACTTGGGGAAAGGGTGCCTTTATTGGTCGAGTATGTTGGCGTAAGATTGTGCTAATAATCAAACATTAAATAGTGACTCTCGCTCTTTCTCATTCAATGTAAAGCAAAACAAAATTCGTTCTATATTTCACAACTTTATTAATACAACAAATATACAACACATATTTGAAAATATATATATATTACTGTCCGGTTGTTGATAATTTTAAGCGTCTGGGTTTCCTCTCTCCTGTTTTGGCGGTACTGTTTGTTTGTGTTAAATGTCTATCAAACACAGGTGCATAGGAAGTTTCATTAGCCTTCAAACACAACCGCCCTCCATTTTGACAAAACCTTGATCAAAGCTGGAATAGGTAATTGGTGAATCTGCTGAAACACCCGGGACATCCATATTGGCTGCCGGATCTGTCGTCTGATTAACAAGAGTGAGGTTCCCTTGGTTAACAAAAGGGAGCGTGTAGTTGATGAGATTCGGGTTAACAACAGATGGTATGTGGTTCTGGTGGTTAACGAGAGATGGCGTGTAGTTTTGGTGGTTAACAACAGGTGGCGTGTAGTTGATCTGGTTAACGAGAGGTGGCGTGTAGTTGATCTGGTTAACGAGAGGTGGCGTGTAGTTGAGGTTAGCATAAGCGGTTAAAATGTCCTCTTGCATCTCAACTAACGTGATAAATTCCTCTCTCGATAGTGTTATCCCAGTTCTGGTAGGAAACTTCAAAAAACTATCACCCCTATATGTCCTTATATTTATCAATGGTCTGTTACGAAAAACACAAACCGAGACTGCCTTAACGCCATCTTTAGACAATGGAACTACAGTCTCATTACCGCGTGACATAAATATGCGCTGATCACTGACATCAAACGAAATTGGCGTATTCAAGCTACACGACTCCATATTCAAAGAAAACAAACACAAGCCACCTGGTAATAGACGCTGGTTATCTATGTGTGTGTGCGTGTACACTGATCGACTGGGGGTTGTATACCCTTACGGTTATCGGGTCGAGGACCGTCTATTTATAGTAGCTAACGCAATACGTTATCAGGCGAGGTAATACGTTATCTGTCGTGTTACGACATGTTCAGTGACCTTTGGAACTGACCCAACAGGGTGATGTATGGGAAATATGATGTGTGAAATAATTGTGCATGTATGTGCGTGTAACAACTCGGTCTCAGGTAATGCGGCTTGAGACTAGGAAATCCCTGTAGTATTTATATAGGATGTGGATTTTAAAATAGGTGTTAGTTGAAGAGGGGAAACCTCGCGCGCTGACCTAAAATCACTCGTTGTTACTTTATCGGTGGTATAATCACTAAAGTCGGTAGCACTTGTGAGGATGGATCCCTGATGGAATCATCCCTTCACAGCTCTGATAGCCGGTCCTACGGGGTGTGGGAAAACGGTATTTGTGAAAAAGTTTATACAGAACCTTCACGAGTTAGCTGTCCCCGTACCGGAGGAAGTTATATGGTGTTATGCGGAATGGCAACCACTATACGAGACTATGGGGTCAGTGCGATTTATCGAGGGTCTACCAGACGTAAGGTGGTAAGAAGAGAAGACTGATCATCATCGATGACTTGATGTCAGAGACGGATGAGCGGGTAACAAAATTATTCACCAAAGGTAGTCATCACAGAGATATCAGTGTGATGTACATTGTTCAAAATCTAATCGGAAAAAATAAAGAACATCGAACCATAAGTCTCAATACGCACTATTTAGTCCTTTTCAAGAACCCGAGAGACGGGAGTCAAATTATCAATCTGGCTAAACAAATGTACCCAGGACAGGTGGGGTACCTCCAAGATAGTTTTAAGGACGTGACAGCGTCTCCTCACGGTTATTTGGTAATCGATCTTCGTCAGGACACACCTGATAATCTTAGGTTGAGAACAAAAATATTCCCAGGGGAGAGACAAAACGTCTACGTGCCAAAGTAGAGAATCATGTGTGATGAATCACTTAGACGGCACGGTGAAATGTTGAAATGTATGCTCGCCGCCTCACCGAGCGGTTTAAGAGCCATATTAAAAACAGCCTCTCCCAAACTCATTAACTTTTTGTGTGAGTGTTGTCATAACATATTAAAAGGTAATGTTAGACTCACTCAGCGACAGAAGTGCGAGCTACGTCGACACAAGAACAAGTTGAGACTTCTCACTAAAAAGAAACCAAATCTTAAGTGGCGGAAAGAGATTCTACAAACCGGTGGGTTCATAGGTGCTTTGCTCCGTCCTATAGTAAGTATTCTCGGTGGAGTACTAGGTGCGTAACAATGGCCAAAAAATTGGTCTTGATGGATCCTCGAGGGTCTTAAACAGACTACTAGCGCGTATACCCCACCCGAGGCGATCGGTGACAACTTGAGAGATTTAGATGATGAAATGGAATGTATCCTATTCCACAATGATTTAGCACCCGCCGATAAGGCCAGAGTGTACCAATGTGCCCTGCATCAATATTTAAATAGATTGGAGCAGTATAAACGACGCTCATTGGGCTCGGTCGATCTCATTCAACACAACAAGGCGACAGAAAAAACACCTTCCCCACCACCACCACCATCAATCGAGGTACTACCAGAGCAGACCAAGACACCACCACCACCGGAAACCCCAAAGCTAGATAATGAAACCACTCCGCCCGTAACCACGTATAAACTGAGACCTAAAAAAAAAGAAAGAGCGGAATCCCAACACCAAAATGGGAACGGTGGAAAAAATATTGAGACGTCATTACTTTGACCCTAGTCGACCAGGGGCTTATAGTGGTGCAACGGCCCACGTAACACCAAACTGGGACTCGCAAAGATCAAACAATGGTTGAGTCATCAGGATACCTATACTCTTCATAAACAAATTCGTCGCAGATTTTAAAGGCGTCCAATTATAACGAGTGGCCCCCAACAGCAATATCAGGCAGACATAATTGATTTGAGACATTTGAAAAACCGCAACGACGGATATTCCTATTTGGTTTCTTGCATGGACGTTTTCAGAAAATTCGCGTGGTCTGTACCGATACGAACCAAAATGGGGAAATCCTTAGTGGAAGCCGTCGGTAAGATATTTCTCGATGGGAAACCCGCGAGTTTTCAAACGGATAAGGGGTCAGAGTTTCTAAACAGAACATTTAAGAAATTCCTCGCTGACAACAACGTTCACTTTTTCACTACACAGAATGAAGATATTAAGGCCGCCGTGGTGGAACACTTTAATAGGACTCTGAAACAACGGATGTGGCGATATTTCACAAAATCTAATAAACTGTCTTATGTCAGAGTCCTACCCGCCCTACTTCGAAGTTATAACCATTCGTATCACAGAAGTATAAAAATGGCACCGGTCGACGTCAACGCAGACAATCAAGAACAGGTATGGAACACGTTGTTTTTATAGCAAGCGCAACTTTAAATTTCAAAGACCCCTGTATAAGCCTGGTGATCGAGTTAGACTGGTCCTGGGCAGAGCCAATTTTAAAAAGGGTTATGCCCCGGCTTGGACGGAGGAACTGTTTCCATCAGTCGAGTAAATGAAACAAACCCGTTACATACGTGTTGAAAGACGATAAGGGTGATGAGATAGAAGGGTCATTCTACACACCGGAAATTCAACAAGTTGGAGACAAGCACGAGTACAGAATCGAGAGTATCATAACCGAGCGTCGCACATCCTTTGGGCGAAATGAGAGTTTAGTCAAATGGTTTGGGTACGGTTCCTCATTTAACACTTGGATACCGTCCAAGGACATTGTCAGATACAAAAACTAGAGATGCGAGAAGAAGAAGTGGAAACTTTTGGTGGAGAGCCCGATTTGCGAGCCGTAAACTCGGGAGTGAGGAGAGAGAGAGCGAACCACGCTGGGGTAGGTGTTTAGGAAACTATCCCCCTACTTAGAAGTTGTCTTTATTTGTCAAGTGGTAGTTATATATACCATTGTCGCGGTTTCGCTGTTCAATCTGACCACCGAAAAGCCAGACGCAAAGGAGGGAAAACTGTGGATAGCCCTACTGACCAGCTGTTCGGGTTACATGCTACCGAATCCAAACTTGGAGAGGCGACGGTGAAACGAATAAAAAAAAAAAGAGATTTTATGTCACCCTACCCAGCAATGCATCTATGGAACTTTTTAAGGATGATAACCCCGGCCCCTTTTTCGTTAAACTCCCTCAGACCATTGACATTTCGACGCAGTATGAGATCGCACTGGTGGAGATACAGTTTCCGCTAAATTATTTCAATGTAATAGAGGGTGATGTCTGGATTCGGTACGAATCTCTCGCTAACGACGATATTTGCGACGCTAGATTTTATTTCAACGTGACCTTGGAGCCTGGGTTATACAAGAAACCCGATGCGTTCCTCGGCGCGTTGAATGCGTCGATCATAAAAGCGGAGGATGAGTCGAACGGGAATGTGAAAGGGAAAAAAATGAGATTCATTTACGCAAAGGAGGTGAATAAGGCCATCTTGAAACTTTACGAAAAAGGAGTCAGTATTACCATAAGCGACACTTTGAAAGACATGTTAGCCTTCCCCACGACCGCTATATCAGACACGACTCCCGATATCTTCAGCGTGGGCGTAATGGACTTGGAAAGTGTTGCGAAGAATGTCTACGTCTACTGCGATCTCGTTTCCCCCAGACCGGTCGGGGATGTGATGGTGCCTCTCCTCAGGAGCATGCCTGTTCTCAATAGAAATCACACCGCGGTGTTTCAGATCTACGATAAGCCTCACTACCCTACCCCTGAGTAGATTTTCCTTCGATACCGTCGAAATCCTTTTAGCCAACGAACACGGAAAAACCATTCCATTCACCAGCGGGACGTCGGTGCTAACGGTACACCTTCGAGTGAAGAAACATCTCGAGCTGGTATAATGGTGAGACACACCCCCCTTCATCGAGATGTTGAGTTATACGAAGACTTTTACTGTTGTCAGGCGGGTGATGGAATGCCCGTGTTTATAGGAGGTCGAAGTCAGAGCGGTCGAGGAATCGGTAGTTTCTTTGGTGGAATCGGGAGGGCTATATTACCCTGGTTAAAAACCGGTGGTAAGGCCTTGCTCAGAGAAGGATTGGGGACCGGTCTGCAGGTCGCACAGGACGCATTAGCCGGGAAAAATGTCGGTGAAGCTTTCAAAGAACGAGCTAAGGAGGCCAGTCAGCGGTTGATACACGGGGCCGTAGACCACCTGAGTGTTAACAACCAATCAGGAAGTGGTTTACGACAAATCAGAAAGCGAGTTATGAGGTTATCTCCACCAGGAGAACCCGTTACGAAGAGGATAAAACCGACAGCTAGACAGTTCCCCCTTCATTCGGTGTACAGCAAGAAGAAGACGAAGACGAGGGTGGCAAAGGATATTTTCGACTAATAATGTCCCTCATTCACCCCAAATCGTGTGAATGTCTTCACTCTGGTTTGGATTTATTTAGCGTTCCACCCACACAGACATCTCTAGACTCTGGCCAGTTTATTGAAATTCGTCCGATCGCAGCCTTGTCGCATAGCGCACCGATAGAGTTTTTCATTTCTGGAAACAGAGAGGGGAGTATCTAGATCTTTTCAACACGTTTTTGCAGCTGCGGGTCAAGATCACCCTCCCGAATGGTGATAGTGTACCACCCGATGCTGAGGTAGGACCAGTCAACAATTATCTTCACAGTCTATTTTCACAAGTCGACGTATCGCTAAACGACACGTTGGTTACACCGTCGGAGAATACCTATCCTTTTAGAGCAGTGTTTTGAGGCTACACTAAACTACGGAGAGGGTGCGAAAACGGGATACTTGACGACCGCTCTGTTCTACAAAGACAAAGTTGGCCACCCTGACGATTTGAAAGAAAATGAGGGTTTTAAAACACGGCGCGATTTGACTTCGGGTAGTAAAGAGGTTGAAATGATGGGTCGTTTGCACTCTGATGTCTTTGTGCAGGATCATTACATGTTAAACAGAGTTGATGTAAAGATAAAACTCACGCCCTCTAAGGATGTGTTCAGCCGCGTGGCTCACGATAGCTCTGTGGTTTATAGGAGTGTTATCACCTACGCCGCGCTCGTGGTCAGGAAAGCTAAGCTAAACCCACGATTTCTCTGGCCCACGAAAAGGCTCTCTTAAGCGGGAATGCGCGGTACCCGATCAAGAGGGTTACCATCAAGACATTTTCCATCGTTAGCGGGATGTTCTCCCACAGTCAAGACAATTTATTTTTGTCTCAAACACCGACCCGTATAGTGATAGGTCTGATTACGGCCAGTGCGTTTAATGGTGTTTATACAGCTAACCCGTTCAATTTTCAACACTTTGGTCTGATTTATATGAACCTGACGGTTGACGGGAAATTTATCTCAGGAAAGCCTCTAACTATGGACTTTGAACGTAATCAATACGCGAGAGCTTTTTTCGGTACATATCTGGCCATGGGTCTGATTGGTAAAGACGCTGGGAATAATGTTGATTATAGAGAGGTCAAGGACGGATATTGTCTATTTGGTTTTGACCTTTCATACAGCCTACTGGACGGCTCCAATTCTGAGCTAGCCACAAGCGGACCCTTATCGATAGAACTCAAGTTTGCCGCTCCCACAACTACTCCCTTACAAGTTATCGTCTACGCCGAGTTGGACTCAGTGCTCGAGGTGTCCAAGACAAGGCAGATTCTAACAGACTTCGCCGTTTGAGAGAGAGAGAGAGAGAGAGAGAGAGAGAGAAGATGAACACGAGGGAGATTTACAACCTTTTGATGTCGGATATTTTCTTTCGACGTTGTTCCCTTGTTAGTGTCATTCCACGAAACCACTTACCGCCCAGCATCGACCCAACGGCGACCGCAGCCTTTGTCATAAACACCGACCCGGCACACGAACCCGGTGAGCATTGGGTGGCCCTCTTTTACAACGGTCTCGGCGAATGTGAGTATTTCGATTCCTACGGTTTGCCTCACAGACACGTGGATATTTTAAACTTTATAGAGCAAAACTCACACGCTCCATTCGTCTACAACCCGCGGGTGTTGCAAGATTTGTTTAGCAACACGTGCGGTCTATATTGTGTTTATTATATACTTCTTAAGTGTCGTGGCGCGAAACTTAACAGAATTCTCATGCCTTTTTCATCGAGACAGCACATAAACAACCGTATCATTTATCGTTTGCTCGCCCCGTGGATAATTCGGCTTCGAGGGGCCCACGGATGCCCAAAGTCAACAATCGGACAGTAATATATATATATTTTCAAATATGTGTTGTATATTTGTTGTATTAATAAAGTTGTGAAATATAGAACGAATTTTGTTTTGCTTTACATTGAATGAGAAAGAGCGAGAGTCACTATTTAATGTTTGATTATTAGCACAATCTTACGCCAACATACTCGACCAATAAAGGCACCCTTTCCCCAAGTTTTAGACCTCACCCCATTCCCCAAGTTTTACAACCGCTCAATCACGCAAGATAGCCAGCGTGACGCGACGACCCACCCGCCCGTTGTTCCACCCGCCCGCGAGATAACCGGCGTGAGCGCGACGACCCACCCGCCCGCGGTTATACCCGCCCGCGAGATAACCGGCGTGAGCGCGCAAGTTTTAGAACCGCTGACACTCAAGTTTTAGAACCACTATTGTCCCCCGAGATAGCCGGCGAGCGACAGAGACGATATGCGTGAGATACGCGCCCACTTGAGATAAGCCCCGGCGTGCTGCCCACTCGAGATAATCCCCCACGAGATAAGCGGTCACCCGGCCACTGGTCACCCGACCACCCGCGATAATCGAGGTCAAATTGCATCGTATCATAGATTGCATGGTGCCAGAATTATGCAGAAATGATGCATTGCATATATACAAAAACAGGTTGAAAGCCCTTTTCTCTACTACTGGCGAGGGTTATTCCTATTTTTTTCCCCTCAGTTCTTCATTTCTAATCTTACCTCTGAAGCTGTTTCCTGTCATTTGTCTGACACATTTCATCTTCACACTTCATAAAAGACTGAATTCCCCAAAATCAATAAATAAATGAATTATATAACTTCCCAAAATCAACACATAAATAAATAATTGTATGAAGTGCAGTGAAAACATCGGCAGTCAAGATGAACGTGACTTTACCTCTCCCGATGTAGAACTTTAAATTAAGCTGACTGGTGATGCTGTACGAGGTGGCGACTCCGTGCCTTCGTTGTACCCACGTGACGATCTCACTGCCATCTGCAGAGAAGGGCATTACTCGCCTGCGACTTTTCACCATCATCCTGGTTCGCTTTCTCTGGAAACGAATGGTTGACTCCTTTGATAGCTGAAACCACAAAGAAAACATTCTCGTTTATGTATAATGATGTCAGCGGCAAAGCGGTCACGTGCACCAGTAAAGTAACAATAACAACAATAATGATAACATGGCATTCACACATAAACACCGCAAGTGATGTATTGGTCCATAACCAAAGTACCAGAAAAGCGAGACAAACTAGAGTCCTGTGTAAATGTTTAATGTGTATATTTTATTTGTTTTACCTGATAAAGGCTTTTGCCAAAACATTGTCTTTCTGTTAGTCTAGCTGCTTTGTATTATGTGCTACGTCATCGTAATGGCTCATCGTAAACCCCTAGACCGGCCTTACGCTAATCTTGCGATCTGTTTGATGTGCGACGGGGATAATCTGACGACTAACTGTGTGTTTATGTGTTCGAAATTGGAGTCAACAACGATGGCCTAACATCATCAAGCGCTGCACATTTTTAAAGAAATATGACGATCATCACTTTCGGGAGGACGTGAACTTCTGGTATATGGTGGATAGGCGGCAGGAACCATTGCAGGCTATGCATGAAAAGTATTCCTTGTTGCAGTTTCCTCATATTCCAAGTCCATGGTGGACTGGTTGGTCTCGATGCAAGACGCCAGCCTCGGGACAGAGAGGTTGTGGGTTCAAATCTCGGCTACACCGGTTGGGATTTTTATTTATGATTTCTCTCTGCGACAACCACCCCTGGTCTCAGCAGCGAGGCCTGGCTTGAAACGTCAGTTACTCATCGACGGAAAAAACATGAGTACCTCCGAAGTCGGAGTTATCTGCCTGTGCGGCGAGGGACCCTTGTCCACACGGCTGCAAGGAAAAATGGATTAACACGCAAAATTCAGTTCCTAGTCTCTAGAGACTTCGTCAGAGTTGAGAGCTGGCGAACGCAACAACAACAACAACAACAAGTCTAGCTGTTCACTACCGTTTATTTTCTTTGTTTTCTGCAGCTATACAGGCGGGGGAAAAACGCGTCCAAAAAGGTTTTATGAAAAACGTCTTATGTAACAAATCTATGTCAATAGAAGTGAGAAAGAAAGTTCATCTGTGCTATATAGAGCCAATTCTGAACTATGGAAGCGAATCATGGACAGTAAACAAACAAATGAAAAGACGATTATAGGCCACAGAGATGGGATTTCTCACAAGAATGTTGCAAGTTCCCTGGACAGTTAAAAAGACCAATGAGAACATTCTCAAAGAGGCCAACACAAAAAGGGAGCTCCTAAGAAACATCAGAAAGAAACAATCAACATTTTTCGGGCACATCATGAGAAGAGGAAAGTTGGAATATTTGGTTA
Organism: Megaustenia siamemsis; assembly: GCA_032433765.1. Classification (NCBI taxonomy): domain Eukaryota; kingdom Metazoa; phylum Mollusca; class Gastropoda; order Stylommatophora; family Ariophantidae; genus Megaustenia; species Megaustenia siamemsis. The sequence goes on along the minus strand of JAVIAB010000059.1, from coordinate 47,624,575 downwards.
CAATTGGTAAAATATAGGGAAAGCGAGATCGCGGACGGCAAAAAGAGAAAATACTATAAATGTATATATATTTATATATAATATATAAAATTTATAGATAGCTTGGTGTCTGGCATGGAAAACAGTCAACAACAGAATTGATACGATGCACGGTGGATAGAAGATTGTGGAAGGACATGATTGCCTACGCCAACCGGTATGGCACATGATGATGCTGATATTCGGAACGGGTGTTGTGCGTTTTGAAAATGACGCTACTATAAATAGCTCTAGAGGATAAATGCTGGGATTGTGCTCTGTCTTATGTACCCACGCACCGAACTGTGTGAGCCAATATGTCTTGACTTGAGCGTGTCCGTACTTGAGAGGAACAGACACTTCATGTACATCTTGACTGTTAATACACAGTCCTCCAGTTTACCAAACATTGAACAATGACACCGGACATTATTAGCGCATGTGTTTTAGCAAAACTGGTACAGCATTTAGTGGAACAATGCATTATTACATTTTGTTTACAAAACAAGCATAGGTGATGTTATAAGGCTCTGGATAAAAAAAGAGAGAAAACATATAGAGACAAAGAGAAACAGAGATTAAGACAGAAATAGAGACACAGAGCAACAGAGAGAGAGAGAGAGAGAGAGAGAGAGAGAGAGAGAAAGAGAGAGAGAGAGAAAGGGAGAGTTCTCGGACAAGCAGCTCATCGGCAAAACGTTTGTCATCAATTCAACAATTGGCTCCTTCAGGACTTCAATGTAGCAGTTGATTAAGGAAATTATGAGAGTCAATGACTCTAGTTTATTATCTTTATATTTAGTTCTGTCGAAGTATTTATATGTGTCTGAAATAAAGCTATCGTGTAGAGAGAAAGTGGTTTAGTGATAAGATGTTGGCCCAGTTCTCAGAACCAATTCCCGCCTCGATAGGTGGTAATTTGTAACTTGGAATCCGTGGTATTGAGTAGTTGTTTCTTGTTCCGGTCTCTTGAGATCAGATGCCTGGCGAGTCCTCTCGAATATGACAGACACTGGCGCCACTTTTACCTCCACTGTTGTATGGCAGACACTGGCGCCACTTTTACCATCACCATTGTATGACAGACACTGGCGCCACTTTTACCTTCACCATTGTATGACAGACACTGGTGCCACTTTTACCTTCACCATTGTATGACAGACACTGGTGCCACTTTTACCTTCACCATTGTATGACAGACACTGGCGCCACTTTTACCATCACCATTGTATGACAGACACTGGCGCCACTTTTACCTTCACCATTGTATGACAGACACTGGTGCCACTTTTACCTTCACCATTGTATGACAGACACTGGTGCCACTTTTACCTTCACCATTGTATGACAGACACTGGTGCCACTTTTACCTTCACCATTGTATGACAGACACTGGTGCCACTTTTACCATCACCATTGTATGACAGACACTGGTGCCACTTTTACCTTCACCATTGTATGACAGACGCTGGTGCCACTTTTACCTTCACCATTGTATGAGAGACACTGGTGCCACTTTTACCTTCACCATTGTATGACAGACACTGGTGCCACTTTTACCTTCACCATTGTATGACAGACACTGGTGCCACTTTTACCTTCACCATTGTATGAGAGACACTGGTGCCACTTTTACCTTCACCATTGTATGAGAGACACTGGTGCCACTTTTACCTTCACCATTGTATGAGAGACGCTGGTGCCACTTTTACCTTCACCATTGTATGAGAGACACTGGTGCCACTTTTACCTTCACCATTGTATGAGAGACACTGGTGCCACTTTTACCTTCACCATTGTATGACAGACACTGGTGCCACTTTTACCTTCACCATTGTATGACAGACGCTGGTGCCACTTTTACCTTCACCATTGTATGAGAGACACTGGTGCCACTTTTACCTTCACCATTGTATGACAGACGCTGGTGCCACTTTTAGCTTCACCATTGTATGACAGACGCTGGTGCCACTTTTACCTTCACCATTGTATGACAGACGCTGGTGCCACTTTTACCTTCACCATTGTATGACAGACGCTGGTGCCACTTTTACCTTCACCATTGTATGACAGACGCTGGTGCCACTTTTACCTTCACCATTGTATGACAGACGCTGGTGCCACTTTTAGCTTCACCATTGTATGACAGACGCTGGTGCCACTTTTACCTTCACCATTGTATGACAGACACTGGCGCCACTTTTACCTTCACCATTGTATGACAGACGCTGGTACCACTTTTACCTCCATCATTGTATGACAGACGCTGGTGCCACTTTTACCTTCACCATTGTATGACAGACACTGGCGCCACTTTTACCTTCACCATTGTATGACAGACGCTGGTACCACTTTTACCTCCACCATTGTATGACAGACGCTGGCGCCACCTTTACCTCCACCATTGTATGACAGACACTGGCGCCACTTTTACCTTCACCACTGTATGACAGACGCTGGTACCACTTTTACCTCCACCATTGTATGACAGACGCTGGTACCACTTTTACCTTCACCACTGTATGACAGACGCTGGTACCACTTTTACCTCCACCATTGTATGACAGACGCTGGTACCACTTTTACCTCCACCATTGTATGACAGACGCTGGCGCCACCTTTACCTCCACCATTGTATGACAGACACTGGCGCCACTTTTACCTTCACCACTGTATGACAGACGCTGGTACCACTTTTACCTCCACCATTGTATGACAGACATTGGTACCACTTTTACCTCCATCATTGTATGACAGACACTGGTACCACTTTTACCTCCACCATTGTATGACAGACATTGGTACACTTTTACCTCCATCATTGTATGACAGACACTGGTACCACTTTTACCTCCACCATTGTATGACAGATATTGGTACCACTTTTACCTCCACCATTGTATGACAGACATTGGTACACTTTTACCTCCACCATTGTATGACAGACACTGGTACCACTTTTACCTCCATCATTGTATGACAGACATTGGTACCACTTTTACCTCCATCATTGTATGACAGACACTGGTACCACTTTTACCTCCACCATTGTATGACAGACATTGGTACACTTTTACCTCCATCATTGTATGACAGACACTGGTACCACTTTTACCTCCACCATTGTATGACAGATATTGGTACCACTTTTACCTCCACCATTGTATGACAGACATTGGTACACTTTTACCTCCATCATTGTATGACAGACACTGGTACCACTTTTACCTCCACCATTGTATGACAGACATTGGTACACTTTTACCTCCATCATTGTATGACAGACACTGGTACCACTTTTACCTCCACCATTGTATGACAGACATTGGTACCACTTTTACCTCCACCATTGTATGACAGACGCTGGCGCCACTTTTACCTCCATCATTGTATGACAGACACTGGCGCCACTTTTACTTCCACCATTGTATGACAGACATTGGTACCACTTTTACCTCCACCATTGTATGACAGACGCTGGCGCCACTTTTACCTCCATCATTGTATGACAGACACTGGCGCCACTTTTACTTCCACCATTGTATGACAGACACTGGCGCCACTTTTACTTCCACCATTGTATGACAGACGCTGGCGCCACTTTTACCTCCATCATTGTATGACAGACACTGGCGCCACTTTTACTTCCACCATTGTATGACAGACACTGGCGCCACTTTTACTTCCACCATTGTATGACAGACACTGGCGCCACTTTTACTTCCACCATTGTATGACAGACACTGGTACCACGTTTACCTCCACTGTTGTATGACAGACGCTGGCGCCACTTTTACCTCCATCATTGTATGACAGACACTGGCGCCACTTTTACCTCCACCATTGTATGACAGACACTGGCGCCACTTTTACCTCCATCATTGTATGACAGACGCTGGCGCCACTTTTACCTCCACTGTTCTATGGCAGACACTGGTGCCACTTTTACCTCCATCATTGTGTGACAGACACTGGTACCACTTTTACCTCCACTGTTATCTGACAGACACTGGTACCACTTTTACCTCCATCATTGTATGACAGACGCTGGCGCCACTTTTACCTCCATCATTGTATGACAGACGCTGGCGCCACTTTTACCTCCATCATTGTATGACAGACGCTGGCGCCACTTTTACCTCCATCATTGTATGACAGACGCTGGCGCCACTTTTACCTCCATCATTGTATGACAGACACTTGCGCCACTTTTTTCACCACCATTGTATGGCAGACACTGGCGCCACTTTTTCCTCCACTGTTGTATGACAGACACTGACGTCACTTTTTCCTCCACTGTTATATGCCAGACACTGACGCCACTTTTACCTCCACTGTTGTATGACAGACACTGGCACCATTTTTTCCTCCACCATTGTTTGGCAGACACTGGCGCCACTTTTTCCTCCACTGTTGTATGACAGACACTGGCGCCACTTTTACCTCAACTGTTATATGACAGACACTGACGCCACTTTTTCCTCCACTGTTATATGACAGACACTGACGCCACTTTTTCCTCCACTGTTATATGACAGACACTGACGCCACTTTTTCCTCCACTGTTATATGACAGACACTGACGCCACTTTTACCTGCACTGTTGTATGACAGACACTGGCACTACTTTTACCTGCACTGTTGTATGACAGACACTGGTGCCAGTTTTACCTCCATCATTGTATGACAGACACTGGTACCACTTTTACCTCCACTGTTATATGGCAGACACTGGTGCCACTTTTACCTCCATCATTGTATGACAGACACTGGTGCCAGTTTTACCTCCATCATTGTATGACAGACACTGGTACCACTTTTACCTCCACTGTTGTATGACAGACACTGGTGCCACTTTTACCTCCATCATTGTATGACAGACACTGGTGCCACTTTTACCTCCATCATTGTATGACAGACACTGGTACCACTTTTACCTCCACTGTTATATGACAGACACTGGTGCCAGTTTTACCTCCATCATTGTATGACAGACACTGGTACCACTTTTACCTCCACTGTTGTATGGCAGACACTGGTGCCACTTTTACCTCCATCATTGTATGACAGACACTGGTACCACTTTTACCTCCACTGTTATATGACAGACACTGGTACCACTTTTACCTCCACTGTTGTATGGCAGACACTGGTGCCACTTTTACCTCCATCATTGTATGACAGACACTGGTACCACTTTTACCTCCACTGTTATATGACAGACACTGGCGCCACTTTTACCTCCATCATTGTATGACAGACGCTGGCGCCACTTTTACCTCCATCATTGTATGACAGACACTGGCGCCAATTTTACCTCCACCATTGTATGACAGACGCTGGCGCCACTTTTACCTCCATCATTGTATGACAGACACCGGTGCCACTTTTACCTCCATCATTGTATGACAGACATTGGTACCACTTTTACCTCCATCATTGTATGACAGACGCTGGCGCCACTTTTACCTCCATCATTGTATGACAGAAGCTGGCGCCACTTTTACCTCCATCATTGTATGACAGACACTTGCGCCACTTTTACCTCCATCATTGTATGACAGAAGCTGGCGCCACTTTTACCTCCATCATTGTATGACAGACATTGGTACCACTTTTACCTCCATCATTGTATGACAGACGCTGGCGCCACTTTTACCTCCATCATTGTATGACAGAAGCTGGCGCCACTTTTACCTCCATCATTGTATGACAGACATTGGTACCACTTTTACCTCCATCATTGTATGACAGACATTGGTACCACTTTTACCTCCATCATTGTATGACAGACATTGGCACCACTTTTACCTCCACCATTGTATGACAGACATTGGTACCACTTTTACCTCCACCATTGTATGACAGACATTGGTACCACTTTTACCTCCACCATTGTATGACAGACATTGGTACCACTTTTACCTCCATCATTGTATGACAGACATTGGTACCACTTTTACCTCCACCATTGTATGACAGACATTGGTACACTTTTACCTCCACCATTGTATGACAGACATTGGTACCACTTTTACCTCCACCATTGTATGACAGACATTGGTACCACTTTTACCTCCATCATTGTATGACAGACATTGGTACCACTTTTACCTCCATCATTGTATGACAGACGCTGGCGCCACTTTTACCTCCATCATTGTATGACAGACATTGGTACCACTTTTACCTCCATCATTGTATGACAGACACTGGTGCCACTTTTACCTCCATCATTGTATGACAGACATTGGTACCACTTTTACCTCCATCATTGTATGACAGACACTGACGCCACTTTTACCTCCATCATTGTATGACAGACACTGACGCCACTTTTACCTTCACCATTGTATGACAGACATTGGTACCACTTTTACCTCCATCATTGTATGACAGACATTGGTACCACTTTTACCTCCACCATTGTATGACAGACATTGGTACCACTTTTACCTCCACCATTGTATGACAGACATTGGTACCACTTTTACCTCCACCATTGTATGACAGACACTGACGCCACTTTTACCTCCACCATTGTATGACAGACATTGGTACCACTTTTACCTCCATCATTGTATGACAGACATTGGTACCACTTTTACCTCCACCATTGTATGACAGACATTGGTACCACTTTTACCTCCACCATTGTATGACAGACATTGGTACCACTTTTACCTCCACCATTGTATGACAGACATTGGTACCACTTTTACCTCCATCATTGTATGACAGACATTGGTACCACTTTTACCTCCATCATTGTATGACAGACGCTGGCGCCACTTTTACCTCCATCATTGTATGACAGACGCTGGCGCCACTTTTACCTCCATCATTGTATGACAGACATTGGTACCACTTTTACCTCCATCATTGTATGACAGACACTGGCGCCACTTTTACCTCCATCATTGTATGACAGACATTGGTACCACTTTTACCTCCATCATTGTATGACAGACACTGACGCCACTTTTACCTCCACCATTGTATGACAGACATTGGTACCACTTTTACCTCCATCATTGTATGACAGACGCTGGCGCCACTTTTACCTCCATCATTGTATGACAGACGCTGGCGCCACTTTTACCTCCATCATTGTATGACAGACATTGGTACCACTTTTACCTCCATCATTGTATGACAGACACTGGCGCCACTTTTACCTCCATCATTGTATGACAGACATTGGTACCACTTTTACCTCCATCATTGTATGACAGACGCTGGCGCCACTTTTACCTCCATCATTGTATGACAGACGCTGGTACCACTTTTACCTCCATCATTGTATGACAGACACTGACGCCACTTTTACCTCCATCATTGTATGACAGACATTGGTACCACTTTTACCTCAATCATTGTATGACAGACGCTGGCGCCACTTTTACCTCCATCATTGTATGACAGACGCTGGCGCCACTTTTACCTCCATCATTGTATGACAGACACTGACGCCACTTTTACCTCCACCATTGTATGACAGACACTGACGCCACTTTTACCACCACCATTGTATGACAGACACTGCCGCCACTTTTACCTCCATCATTGTATGACAGACACTGACGCCACTTTTACCTCCATCATTGTATGACAGACACTGACGCCACTTTTACCTCCATCATTGTATGACAGACACTGACGCCACTTTTACCTCCACCATTGTATGACAGACACTGACGCCACTTTTACCACCACCATTGTATGACAGACACTGACGCCACTTTTACCACCACCATTGTATGACAGACACTGACGCCACTTTTACCACCACCATTGTATGACAGACACTGACGCCACTTTTACCTCCATCATTGTATGACAGATATTGGTACCACTTTTACCTCCACCATTGTATGACAGACATTGGTACCACCTTTACCTCCATCATTGTATGACAGACACTGACGCCACTTTTACCTCCACCATTGTATGACAGACATTGGTACCACTTTTACCTCCATCATTGTATGACAGACACTGACGCCACTTTTACCTCCATCATTGTATGACAGATATTGGTACCACTTTTACCTCCACCATTGTATGACAGACATTGGTACCACTTTTACCTCCACCATTGTATGACAGACATTGGTACCACCTTTACCTCCACCATTGTATGACAGACACTGACGCCACTTTTACCTCCACCATTGTATGACAGACATTGGTACCACCTTTTACCTCCATCATTGTATGACAGACGCTGGCGCCACTTTTACCTCCATCATTGTATGACAGACACTTGCGCCACTTTTTTCACCACCATTGTATGGCAGACACTGGCGCCACTTTTTCCTCCACTGTTATATGCCAGACACTGACGCCACTTTTACCTCCACTGTTGTATGACAGACACTGGCACCATTTTTTCCTCCACCATTGTTTGGCAGACACTGGCGCCACTTTTTCCTCCACTGTTGTATGACAGACACTGGCGCCACTTTTACCTCAACTGTTATATGACAGACACTGACGCCACTTTTTCCTCCACTGTTATATGACAGACACTGACGCCACTTTTTCCTCCACTGTTATATGACAGACACTGACGCCACTTTTACCTCCACTGTTGTATGGCAGACACTTGCACTACTTTTACCTCCACTGTTATATGACAGACACTGACGCCACTTTTTCCTCCACTGTTATATGACAGACACTGACGCCACTTTTACCTCCACTGTTGTATGGCAGACACTGACGCCACTTTTACCTCCACTGTTGTATGGCAGACACTTGCACTACTTTTACCTCCACTGTTGTATGACAGACATTGGTACCACTTTTACCTCCACTGTTGTATGGCAGACACTTGCACTACTTTTACCTCCACTGTTGTATGGCAGACATTGGTACCACTTTTACCTCCACTGTTGTATGGCAGACACTTGCACTACTTTTACCTCCACTGTTGTATGACAGACATTGGTACCACTTTTACCTCCACTGTTGTATGGCAGACACTTGCACTACTTTTACCTCCACTGTTGTATGACAGACATTGGTACCACTTTTACCTCCACTGTTGTATGGCAGACACTTGCACTACTTTTACCTCCACTGTTGTATGACAGACACTGGTACCACTTTTACCTTCACCATTGTATGACAGACACTGGTACCACTTTTACCTTCACCATTGTATGACAGACATTGGTACCACTTTTACCTTCACCATTGTATGACAGACACTGGTACCACTTTTACCTTCACCATTGTATGACAGACATTGGTACCACTTTTACCTCCACTGTTGTATGACAGACACTGGTGCCAGTTTTACCTTCACCATTGTATGGCAGACACTGGTGCCAGTTTTACCTCCATCATTGTATGACAGACATTGGTACCACTTTTACCTCCACTGTTGTATGACAGACACTGGTGCCAGTTTTACCTCCATCATTGTATGACAGACACTGGTACCACTTTTACCTCCACTGTTGTATGACAGACACTGGTACCACTTTTACCTCCACCATTGTATGACAGACACTGGTGCCAGTTTTACCTCCACTGTTGTATGACAGACACTGGTACCACTTTTACCTCCATCATTGTATGACAGACACTGGCACTACTTTTACCTGCACTGTTGTATGACAGACACTGGTGCCAGTTTTACCTCCATCATTGTATGACAGACACTGGTACCACTTTTACCTCCATCATTGTATGGCAGACACTGGTGCCACTTTTACCTCCATCATTGTATGACAGACACTGGTGCCACTTTTACCTCCATCATTGTATGACAGACACTGGTACCACTTTTACCTCCACTGTTATATGACAGACACTGGTGCAACTTTTACCTCCATCATTGTATGACAGACACTGGTACCACTTTTACCTCCACTGTTATATGACAGACACTGGTACCACGTTTACCTCCACTGTTGTATGGCAGACACTGGTGCCACTTTTACCTCCATCATTGTATGACAGACACTGGTACCATTTTTACCTCCACTGTTATATGACAGACACTGGTGCCACTTTTACCTCCATCATTGTATGACAGACACTGGTACTACTTTTACCTCCACTGTTATATGACAGACACTGGTGCCACTTTTACCTCCATCATTGTATGACAGACACTGGTACCACTTTTACCTCCACTGTTATATGACAGACACTGGTACCACTTTTACCTCCACTGTTGTATGGCAGACACTGGTACCACTTTTACCTCCATCATTGTATGGCAGACACTGGTGCCACTTTTACCTCCATCATTGTATGACAGACACTGGTACCACTTTTTCCTCCACTGTTGTATGACAGACACTGGCGCCACATTTACCTCCACTGTTGTATGACAGACACTGGTACCACTTTTACCTCCACTGTTGTATGACAGACACTGTCGCCACTTTTACCTCCAACATTTTATGACAGACACTGTCGCCACTTTTACCTCCAACATTTTATGACAGACACTGTCGCCACTTTTACCTCCAACATTTTATGACAGACACTGGTGCCACTTTTACCTCCACCATTGTATGACAGACACTGTCGCCACTTTTACCTCCATCATTGTATGACAGACACTGGCACTACTTTTACCTCCACTGTTGTATGACAGACACTGGTGCCACTTTTACCTCCACCATTGTATGACAGACACTGGTGCCACTTTTACCTCCACCATTGAATGACAGACACTGGCGCCAATTTTACCTCCACTGTTGTATGGCAGACACTGGCGCCACTTTTACCACCAGCATAGTATGACAGACACTGGCGCCACTTTTACCACCAGCATTGTATGACAAACACTGGCGCCACTCTTACCACCCCCATTGTATGACAGACACTGGCGCCACTTTTACCACCCCCATTGTATGACAGACACTGGCGCCACTGTTACCTTCACCATTGTATGACAGACACTGGCGCCACTTTTACCACCATCGTTGTATGACAGACAATGGCGCCACTTTTACCACCATCGTTGTATGACAGACAATGGCGCCACTTTTACCTCCACCATTGTATGACAAACACTGGCGCCACTTTCACCTTCACCATTGTATGACAGACACTGGCGCCACTTTTACCACTACAATTGTATGACAGACACTGGCGCCACTTTTACCTTCACCATTGTATGACAGACACTGACGCCACTTTTTCCTCCACTTTTGTATGACAGACACTGGCGCCACTTCTACCTTCACCATTGTATGACAGACACTGGCGCCACTTTTACCACTACAATTGTATGACAGACACTGGCGCCACTTTTACCTTCACCATTGTATGACAGACACTGACGCCACTTTTTCCTCCACCATTGTATGACAGACACTGGTACCACTTTTACCTTCACCATTGTATGACAAACATTGGTGCCACTCTTACCACCCCCATTGTATGACAGACAATAGCATCACTTTTACCTCCCCCATTCAAAGTCAGACACTGGCGCCACTTTTACCTCTACCTCCACTGGTGTCTGACAGACACTGGTGCCACTTTTACCTCTACCTCCACAGTTGTATAACAGACACTGGTGCCACTTTTACCTCTACCTCCACAGTTGTATAACAGACACTGGCGTCACTTTTACCTCTACCTCCACAGTTGTATAACAGACACTGGTGCCACTTTTACCTCTACCTCCACAGTTGTATAACAGACACTGGCGCCACTTTTACCTCTACCTCCACAGTTGTATAACAGACACTGGTGCCACTTTTACCTCTACCTCCACAGTTGTATAACAGACACTGGTGCCACTTTTACCTCTACCTCCACAGTTGTATAACAGACACTGGCGCCACTTTTACCTCTACCTCCACAGTTGTATAACAGACACTGGTGCCACTTTTACCTCTACCTCCACAGTTGTATAACAGACACTGGTGCCACTTTTACCTCTACCTCCACAGTTGTATAACAGACACTGGCGTCACTTTTACCTCTACCTCCACAGTTGTATAACAGACACTGGTGCCACTTTTACCTCTACCTCCACAGTTGTATAACAGACACTGGTGCCACTTTTACCTCTACCTCCACAGTTGTATAACAGACACTGGTGCCACTTTTACCTCTACCTCCACAGTTGTATAACAGACACTGGTGCCACTTTTACCTCTACCTCCACAGTTGTATAACAGACACTGGTGCCACTTTTACCTCTACCTCCACAGTTGTATAACAGACACTGGTGCCACTTTTACCTCTACCTCCACAGTTGTATAACAGACACTGGTGCCACTTTTACCTCTACCTCCACAGTTGTATAACAGACACTGGTGCCACTTTTACCTCTACCTCCACAGTTGTATAACAGACACTGGTGCCACTTTTACCTCTAACTCCACAGTTGTATAACAGACACTGGTGCCACTTTTACCTCTACCTCCACCCTTGTATAACAGACACTGGTGCCACTTTTACCTCTACCTCCACAGTTGTATAACAGACACTGGTGCCACTTTTACCTCTACCTCCACCCTTGTATAACAGACACTGGTGCCACTTTTACCTCTACCTCCACAGTTGTATAACAGACACTGGTGCCACTTTTACCTCTACCTCCACAGTTGTATAACAGACACTGGTGCCACTTTTACCTCTACCTCCACAGTTGTATAACAGACACTGGTGCCACTTTTACCTCTACCTCCACCCTTGTATAACAGACACTGGTGCCACTTTTACCTCTACCTCCACAGTTGTATAACAGACACTGGTGCCACTTTTACCTCTAACTCCACAGTTGTATAACAGACACTGGTGCCACTTTTACCTCTACCTCCACCCTTGTATAACAGACACTGGTGCCACTTTTACCTCTACCTCCACAGTTGTATAACAGACACTGGTGCCACTTTTACCTCTACCTCCACCCTTGTATAACAGACACTGGTGCCACTTTTACCTCTACCTCCACAGTTGTATAACAGACACTGGTGCCACTTTTACCTCTACCTCCACAGTTGTATAACAGACACTGGCGTCACTTTTACCTCTACCTCCACAGTTGTATAACAGACACTGGTGCCACTTTTACCTCTACCTCCACAGTTGTATAACAGACACTGGTGCCACTTTTACCTCTACCTCCACAGTTGTATAACAGACACTGGTGCCAATTTAACCTCTACCTCCACTGTTGTATGACAGACATGGCGCAACTTTTACCTTTACCTCCACTGTTGTATGACAGATACTGCCGTCACTTTTACCATCACCATTGTATGACAGACACTGGTACCACTTTTACCTCCATCATTGTATGACAGATACTGCCGTCACCTTTACCATCACCATTGTATGAGAGACACTGGCGCCACTTTTACCTTCACCATTGTATGAGAGACACTGGCGCCACTTTTACCATCACCATTGTATGAGAGACACTGGTGCCACTTTTACCTTCACCATTGTATGAGAGACGCTGGTGCCACTTTTACCTTCACCATTGTATGAGAGACGCTGGTGCCACTTTTACCTTCACCATTGTATGACAGACACTGGTGCCACTTTTACCTTCACCATTGTATGAGAGACGCTGGTGCCACTTTTACCTTCACCATTGTATGACAGACACTGGTGCCACTTTTACCTTCACCATTGTATGAGAGACGCTGGTGCCACTTTTACCTCCACTGTTGTATGACAGACACTGGCGCCACTTTTACCTTCACCATTGTATGAGAGACACTGGTGCCACTTTTACCTTCACCATTGTATGAGAGACGCTGGTGCCACTTTTACCTTCACCATTGTATGAGAGACGCTGGTGCCACTTTTACCATCACCATTGTATGACAGACACTGGTGCTACTTTTACCTCCACTGTTGTATGACAGACACTGGCGCCACTTTTACCTCCACTGTTGTATGACAGACACTGGCGCCACTTTTACCTCCACTGTTGTATGACAGACACTGGCGCCACTTTTACCTTCACTGTTATATGACAGACACTGGTACCACTTTTACCTCCATCATTGTATGACAGACGCTGGTGCCACTTTTACCTTCACCATTGTATGACAGACACTGGTGCCACTTTTACCTTCACCATTGTATGAGAGACACTGGTGCCACTTTTACCATCACCATTGTATGACAGACACTGGTGCCACTTTTACCATCACCATTGTATGACAGACACTGGTGCCACTTTTACCATCACCATTGTATGACAGACGCTGGTACCACTTTTACCTTCACCATTGTATGACAGACACTGGTGCCACTTTTACCTTCACCATTGTATGACAGACACTGGTGCCACTTTTACCTTCACCATTGTATGACAGACACTGGTGCCACTTTTACCTTCACCATTGTATGAGAGACACTGGTGCCACTTTTACCATCACCATTGTATGACAGACACTGGTGCCACTTTTACCTTCACCATTGTATGACAGACACTGGTGCTACTTTTACCATCACCATTGTATGACAGACACTGGTGCCACTTTTACCATCACCATTGTATGACAGACACTGGTGCCACTTTTACCTTCACCATTGTATGACAGACACTGGTGCCACTTTTACCATCACCATTGTATGAGAGACACTGGTGCCACTTTTACCTTCACCATTGTATGACAGACACTGGTGCCACTTTTACCTTCACCATTGTATGAGAGACGCTGGTGCCACTTTTACCATCACCATTGTATGACAGACACTGGTGCCACTTTTACCATCACCATTGTATGAGAGACGCTGGTGCCACTTTTACCTTCACCATTGTATTAGAGACGCTGGTGCCACTTTTACCTTCACCATTGTATGACAGACACTGGTGCCACTTTTACCATCACCATTGTATTAGAGACGCTGGTGCCACTTTTACCATCACCATTGTATGAGAGACACTGGTGCCACTTTTACCTTCACCATTGTATGAGAGACGCTGGTGCCACTTTTACCTTCACCATTGTATGACAGACACTGGTGCTACTTTTACCTCCACTGTTGTATGACAGACACTGGCGCCACTTTTACCTCCACTGTTATATGACAGACACTGGTACCACTTTTACCTCCATCATTGTATGACAGACGCTGGTGCCACTTTTACCTCCACTGTTATATGACAGACACTGGTACCACTTTTACCTCCATCATTGTATGACAGACACTGGTACCACTTTTACCTCCACTGTTGTATGACAGACACTGGCGCCACTTTTACCTCCATCATTGTATGACAGACACTGGTGCCACTTTTACCTCCACTGTTATATGACAGACACTGGTACCACTTTTACCTCCATCATTGTATGACAGACACTGGTACCACTTTTACCTCCATCATTGTATGACAGACACTGGTACCACTTTTACCTCCATCATTGTATGACAGACACTGGTGCCACTTTTACCTCCACTGTTATATGACAGACACTGGTACCACTTTTACCTCCATCATTGTATGACAGACACTGGTGCCACTTTTACCTCCACTGTTATATGACAGACACTGGTACCACTTTTACCTCCATCATTGTATGACAGACACTGGTGCCACTTTTACCTCCACTGTTGTATGACAGACGCTGGTACCACTTTTACCTCCACTGTTGTATGACAGACGCTGGTACCACTTTTACCTCCATCATTGTATGACAGACACTGGTGCCACTTTTACCTCCACTGTTATATGACAGACACTGGTGCCACTTTTACCTCCACTGTTGTATGACAGACACTGGTACCACTTTTACCTCCACTGTTGTATGACAGACACTGGTACCACTTTTACCTCCACTGTTGTATGACAGACACTGGTACCACTTTTACCTCCATCATTGTATGACAGACGCTGGTGCCACTTTTACCTCCATCATTGTATGACAGACGCTGGTACCACTTTTACCTCCACTGTTGTATGACAGACACTGGCGCCACTTTTACCTCCACTGTTGTATGACAGACACTGGCGCCACTTTTACCTTCACCGTTGTATGACAGACACTGGTGCCACTTTTACCTCCACTGTTGTATGACAGACACTGGCGCCACTTTTACCTCCACTGTTGTATGACAGACACTGGCGCCACTTTTACCACCACCATTGTATGACAGACACTGGTACCACTTTTACCTCCACTGTTGTATGACAGACACTGGCGTCACTTTTACCTTCACCATTGTATGACAGACACTGGTACCACTTTTACCTCCACTGTTGTATGACAGACACTGGCGCCACTTTTACCTTCACCATTGTATGACAGATACTGGCGCCACTTTTACCTTCACCATTGTATGACAGATACTGGCGCCACTTTTACCTTCACCATTGTATGACAGATACTGGCGCCACTTTTACCTTCACCATTGTATGACAGATACTGGCGCCACTTTTACCACCACCATTGTATTACAGACAATGGCGCCACTTTTACCTTCACCATTGTATGACAGACACTGGCGCCACTTTTACCACCACCATTGTATTACAGACAATGGCGCCACTTTTACCTTCACCACTGTATGACAGATACTGGCGCCACTTTTACCTTCACCATTGTATGACAGATACTGGCGCCACTTTTACCTTCACCATTGTATGACAGATACTGGCGCCACTTTTACCTTCACCATTGTATGACAGACACTGGTACCACTTTTACCACCACCATTGTATGACAGACACTGGTACCACTTTTACCTTCACCATTGTATGACAGATACTGGCGCCACTTTTACCTTCACCATTGTATGACAGACACTGGTACCACTTTTACCTTCACCATTGTATGACAGATACTGGCGCCACTTTTACCTTCACCATTGTATGACAGATACTGGCGCCACTTTTACCTTCACCATTGTATGACAGACACTGGCGTCACTGTTACCTCCACCGTTGTATGACAGACACTGGCGCCACTTTTACCACCACCATTGTATGACAGACACTGGCGCCACTTTTACCACCACCATTGTATGACAGACACTGGCGCCACTTTTACCTCTGCCTCCAGCATTATATGACAGGCACTGACTCCACTTCTCACATCCACCATTGTATGACAGGCACTGACTCCACTTCTCCCATCTTCACTATACAGCAATTCTGCAACCCCGCGACAAATGTTCGGAACAAGTCCTAACAGATAGGAGAAGACAGTCAACATGGCGAAGATACTGTTCTTCTGTCGGTGATACATATCTCAAGCGACCAGGACCTATCTCTCAAGAGCTGACCAATGCAGCCACCAATTCCGCCGTCTTAGAGTGTCCCTCACTAATGCGTGTCCGCATGAAGCTGGACAAGAAGCCCCAGGATATGTCCTTAAACCGCGCACAGCCCATAACCATCCAGTGTTACTGGCAGTTACTGATAAAGCAGGGACCAGCAAGTGACTTCACTACAACGATCTCATTAGCCATCACGGAGGAATATATCCTTTCTTGCAAGACAAGAATCTGGTGCTGGTATTTAAAGAAAACTATTCAGAACTGCAATGTTACAAATATGACAATGGCTATGTTACCATTTCGGAGCTAACACAGTTTCTGAAAATGGGGACAAGATTATTTCAGGGAAAGTAGGACTGCCGCACATGGCTGTGATTGATTTATCCAATAAATAATTAGGGGAAAAACAAGGCCAAAAGTATGATAACTCTTCTCTACTAATGCGGAGACGCGACCCTTATACTAAGAAGTGTCTATTTGCTTTCGAAATCGCGTTCTCTAGAATTACAAGTCAAAGCGCTACCACAAAGCCACTGACTGCTTCATGGCTAATTTCCACAGAATGTTGACATAAGCTTCAGTGCACGCTATACTTGTTTGTGTTTCACATATTTGTCACACACTCTCTATTGTACATCAACATAGCATTGCTACCCTGTATTATTCTGTTAAATCGATACATTTTGCAGAACCAAAGAGTTATGTTCACTGTTGTCCAACAAGGAAATAACTCTAGAGGCAAAAAGGGCATTCTTCAAAACAATCTTAATTCCAATGTTGTGCTACCTATGCCAGTACTAGACCCTAGGTGCAAGAACAATAAGAAAAATAACCACTACCGAGATGGAATGTGTTAGACAAGTGACAGGAAACAACCTGAGAGTTACATATATAAAGAAACAACAGATAAAATGGTTTAGCCACGTGATGAAGGTGAAAGATCAAAACATATCACAACGAGCCTTCAATAAACGTTGCGAGAACATCAGACCCGGGCCCGACCACGAAAAAAGATGGATTGATGGAAAATTAGAAACACTAGGAAACATAACAGCAGTAGAGGCAAACAGAAGAGCAAAAGACCGCAAATTATATCTCCCCTCGATGGGTGTCCGGTTAGTGCAATCGATAGGCGGTTGGCTTACCACGGCAACAGCCGGGGTTCGTACCCTGGCGAGGACACCTGGGTTTTACTAATTCCCTAAAAATTAGTACCTCTGAAGTCGGAGTAAATCTGCCTGCATGGCGAGGGGCATCCTGTAATGGGATTAAACAGACTTTACACGCAAAATTCAGTCCCACAAAATTGAGTGGGTGGGACTTCGTCAGAGGTCAAAGCTGACGAAAGCGAACGAACGAACGATCTCCCCTCGACGCTGAAAGGTAAATGAGGAAGGAAAGAAGAGGAAGAAAACTGAAAGGGAAATAAGAAACGATAGAAGAAAGATTTATGTTTATTATTAAGAAGTCCTACATATTTGTCGTTACTGCATTGGCTGAAGTCTTCAATGTGTTCTAGCTGAAGATTCTATTTTCAAAATAAAAGTGACATTTAAGTAATAGATTAAGATATGGGAAAGAGGAAAATACGTCTTAAATCTGATAAAACAGTCATTATTACGAAAACAATTAGGGTTTTTTCCCTTCTTAAATATTGGGAACTTCCAAAATATGATGACACATAAGTTTGTATAGATAAATCGATATGATTTGTTCATAGTTGTACAACCATGTTTTATAGTATGACACTTTTGTGTGCATACTTTTCCCACCAGCTGTTGAAGATTCACGTCTATGCGTGTGTGTCTACTTCTTCAATGAGAGAATAAGATAACTATACCGGCAGCTACAAACAGCTGTGTTGTGTTTACATTATTAAAAAGACGACTGTGGACAAGAGAGATGTTTGCAGGTCCAACACAATAAAGCGAAGTGCTGGTGCGAAGGCAAGGCAGTAGTGGAACTATCTTCAGCGACCACGTCGCTGATAAGGCCTCTAACAGTGCGGCTTGACGACTGATCGGATAGTACACGCATCTTGGTCCAGCCGATAAGAACGCCTCTCCGCTGACAGAAGATGGGCTGTCCTTGCTAAAGTGCTCGTGCTGTTCGAGGGTGGCACTCGGAGCAAGTACCAGGTTTAAATGAGGGGGGGGGGGGGGGGGTGGACAAACGATAGAGAGAACGATAGAGAGGCGAGATAATGAAAATAGTAATGTAAACGTTGGAGAGGGTGAAACATTCTATACGTGGTAGAAATAATACCAAGATGTGTATAGAAGAGGAAGAAAATGTGAGAAAGAGGGAGAACGAAAGTGAGGAAATGATGGTAGGAATGAAGAGAAAATGAAGGTCACAACATTTATCAACAACAACGAAAATCCAACATAGCACATTAAAAGAAAATGACACCTCTAAGGAGAGAGTGACTATGAAACCGAGCAGAGACCTAAAACACATAACGAATGGAAAACATATGCTACTTTAGTTGTGTAAGAAATCAGACTATAATTACTCTAGTACTCACTTATTCACGATCTTATCAGAGATGGAAAGAATACTCATACTAGCTAAGTTTTGTGATTCTGTATTTTTTTCCTTTTCCACAGCTAACATATGCCCACCTTCATTTCTTGAAAGTAAATGATACTAAATGATTTGGTTGCATGCCCATAGTCGGTGATGTAGGTCACAGTTGCGAGTTAATGGTGTTCACTGCAAACTGACATTTTCATTACGCTCACTCTCTCTCTCTCTCTCTCTCTCTCTCTCTCTCTGTGCGTGTGTGTGTGAGAGAGAGAGAAAGAGAGAGAACAGGAAGCCCTTGACTGCACGTATCGAATCCTGAAGGGTCAAGGTGTTTTATAAACTTCAACCTGGAGGCTGCGTGCACAACAAACAGAGATAAATGTTCAAAGTTTAAAGTGGAACCACTGACAAGACACTATTTCGTTTGAAATAGCCAACCAGTGATCACAACAAACCACAATCTTAATTTAATTCCATCATTAACTGACCAGGTTTGTTACAGGTATGTGCGTTTCTTCACAAAGCTATTGAATGTTTCACGGATATAATAGTAGCATTTTTTTAAAATATTATTTTATAAATTCTAATATCAAAAGATTGCATTTGTTGAAAAAATTTCAGGTAGAATTAAGGCGATCTCCAAATGTAGTTCGCACACTAATATCAAATAATAAAGATTTATCACGCAGTCTTCTCATACTAGAGATTTGTTCAAATACATACCTTCAGCAAGTTCCACTTTTGATATCCTTTAAAAAAAAAAAAAAAAAATGTTAAAGTTAGTGT
The DNA here is from genome assembly GCA_032433765.1 of Megaustenia siamemsis. Classification (NCBI taxonomy): domain Eukaryota; kingdom Metazoa; phylum Mollusca; class Gastropoda; order Stylommatophora; family Ariophantidae; genus Megaustenia; species Megaustenia siamemsis. The sequence continues at coordinate 47,604,019 of JAVIAB010000059.1, read as the reverse complement.
TCCCCTGTCAAGAATGAACTAGTCTCCATTGGGTTCTTGTGTCACTGATAGTGCCAAAGACTACTGTTAACACCGGAAGATACAAGTACGAACAATTCATATATATATATATATATGGCCCTTTTCGAGTAGCGGCTATTGCGTATTTTTTTTTGAGGTTTTGTTTTTGTCGAACAACTTCTCTCGAGGCTAATTCTACCAATGTTTGACAAACACACACGGCCACAGAATGAACAAGTCAGGCCCACTAGTCCACAGGGTTTTCCATCCTTTTTCAAGAGTCTTTTCGCTTCTAAGTTTTGCCTTATCACAGTCTCAAATGATGTTATACCATTACTTATACATGCTCTCCGTGATGTGCGATCACTTGCCAGATGATCCCAGTCATTTTCACAGATGGAGACGTAATTCAGAGATAACTTACATAGACCTCTATATCGTATATAACGATTCATACACCATAATTAATTACATACATAAATACGACACGTTATATATGTCCTCGTGGTAGGTAGATGTCTACGCTAACACGTGATCAGAAAATACAAAAATAAATCATTACTGACAAAGCCAGAAATAAAGATGTCGGACACATGGCATCTTTGATAAAGAAGCAAGGCCTCTAATTTGCTTAGGAAATCACAATTCTGGCAGATTACAGACAGAAGATTGTGAACATAAGTCGATAGCTGGCATACATGGAACAGACCAGATAAGAAGATGAGAAATATATTTGCTAAGTCACAGCAAGTAGCTTTGCTTGAATTGTGCAGTCTTGCGTGGAATGAGAGAACACTAGAATCTCCCATCCAAATATTCAAGTTTAGTGATAACGCGTCATATCCGTAGACATTACTGTATTGATGTTGAGTTGACTACACTGCACTCCGTGCAAATCTATAGGTGTTCAGTCCCTTTCAATACATGAGTAACGTGACCACACTTATGATCCAGTAGTTCACTGGCTGTGTACCCACGCCTTAGTAGTTTCAGGAGTGACTTCCCACCAACAGCCGCTCCACTGAAACCCGTGTGCACCCACAGCCCCGGCTCAGCAAATGTCAGCTGATTGCCGCCAACCAGCCTGTGACCTCAGAATGGAAGGCTTCTATATGTTTTATGACCAGCTGAGGGCGTCGGTTGTGGAACCTCCGAAAGCATTCATTGAAAGTCAGCAGCGCTAACTGTCAGACTCAATTATGTCTTTACACCACGCCTACTTGAGGGAGGTCCTTGCCGGACAAAGAAAATGAATGACCGCTTCATTCAAGTCAACTGTAAACACTCAAGGCAAACAGAGTTTTTTGAATATTATTGTCTGGTTTAGTATGAAGTCATCATAATTTTCATCCTTCCCGTGCTGTCATGGACACACACACGCCTTATGTTCTGACGAACTTCTCAATTTCAAGGAGGGAGTCGAAACGTGCTGGTCTTACCCCTCTTTTCAGTTGTATTCTTAAGTGGACCTCTTCCTCTATTATCTGTTTTTTCCCATTTCAGTGATTGCTTTGTGATTATCTATTTATTTTTTCCTATAAACAGTCAACAAATGCCCACTTTCATTTCTTGCAAGTAAATGATCTATTTTTGGTTGCATTGCCACTTCTGCGTTAGCCTTGAATTAACACTACCCTGCATATACAGGCTGTCCAGCATGTTATTATATAAAAAAAATAATAATAAATTCGTGAACACGTCTGCTTTCGATTTGCGTGAAACTACCCCTTTAGATCGCCGTGATATATTTTTTATACACCCTTATAATATCCATTTTTGTCAGGTCGGGTAATTTTACCTGCTACTGTATGCTGTAAACAGTACAACCTGTGGATGCTCTGATGCCTTGCAGATAAGCTCGGGAGAGTACAGACCGGTAGTTGAAACTGGTAAGCAAGTAATGTTATTATGCGGTGCAGCCGTTCATGTTAAAGGCGTATTCAGTTATGATTGTGAAGTTATTGGGTAAAGTGTTGGCTTCTAAAAAAATATTTATATCAATTTCATAATAAGTTTGAATTGCAAATTTACAACCATACAGAAGGTTACCGTTTTACTATACCAACACTCCCGCAGGAAATCGAAGGTGTGAGATATTTAAAATGTTTGCTACAAATGTACTTGTTACTCTCGGGAAATGGAAATCAATATTGCAAGCAGGCAGCAGTACTGAAACTTCTAAAAGTTCTCTATGGAATATTGTACGAGGCGTCGGCTTCACTTTCAGGAAGACTATAGGCGGCGGGAATATTATTTGTGAAAAACACATCTGATTGCTGCCTGCAGCAAATACCTGAGGCAGATCCGTGAGCAGCAGAGTCAAGGCTTTATATTTTATATTTGGACGAGTCCTGGGTCAATGCTCACCACACCTATGCTAAAGAATGGCAATCAGCAGACAGTGAACAGAAAAGAACAATTTCCAGCAGCAAAGGCCAGCGCATCATCCTAGCTCATGCTAGGAGCAGTGAAAACGGCCTTGTACATTTCGCAATCAAAAAGTACCAACGGTAGGAACTACCACGCACAAATGAATAGACACATTTTCAGGCACTGGTTGGAGAACGACCTTCGTGCCTAGTAATGGATAATGCATCTTATTACAATGCTGTTTCAGCGGAAGACAAAGTACCAACTGCATCATATACAAAAGATCAAATTAGGACATGGTTCATTTTTTGGTGTTTTTTAGTGAAGCCATGGCTCATATCTTGCTGTGTTTCTGTCCTAGCCATGGCTCATATCTTAGCTTGTGTGTGCTGGTCATGGCTCATATCTTGGTGTGTGTCATGTTAGTCATATCTCATATCTCGGTGTGTCCGTGTTAATCATGTCTCATATCTTTATGTGTGTCTGTGTTTAGTCATATCTCATATCTTAGTGTGTACCAGTGTTAGTCATATGTCATATCTTTGTGTGTGCATGTCTGGGTTAGTGATATCTCATATCTTTGTGTGTATGTTTATGTTAGTCATATCTCATATCTTTGTGTGTGCATGTCTGTGTTTGTCACATCTCATATCCTTGTGTGTGCATGGCTATGTTAGTCCCATCTCATATCTTTGTGTGTGCATATCTATGTTAGTCATATCTCTTATCTTTGTGTGCATGTCTATGTTAGGCATGTGTCATATCTTTGTGTGTGCATGACAATGTCCGTTATATCTAATATCTTTATGTGCATGTTTATGTTAGTCATGTGTCATATATCTTGATGTGTGTCAGTGTTAGTCATGCCTCGTATCGCTGTGTGCATGTCTGCATTAGTCACATCTCATATCTTTGTGTGTGTATGTCTGTGTTAGTCACATTTCACATCTTTGTGTGTGTATGTCTGTGTTAGTCACATCTCACATCTTTGTGTGTCCGTGTCTGTGTTAGTCACCTCTAGTGACTCGGGCAGATGGTGCTCGTAAACCTGGGAGGGCCTACCATCTAAGGGCAGAATCCCCCTACAGAAAAGATCATCTGCTGCCTTGCAGGAAGATTGGGACAATCAAAGGCTATGGAAAGCAAACCCGAATAAAATGCTGGCTGAAATCGGATGCACTGGGCCACTGGCGCAGAACACAGTGCAACGTATTAACGGGTGTTCAGTCAGAGTGGATCTGACAGACTCTAATTGTGATGTTCTGACTGTGGGGGCGATCAACACACTTAGCCTGACAGCTGACTTCATATGAGAGTCTGGAATCCTTACTCTGATTGAGTCCTGAACGCAGAGAGAGAGAGAGAGAGGGGGGGGGGCATGGCTTGCTATGGAAAATGTCAAATTAGACGACACATATTTAATACTCGAGTTGTTGCAGCTTGTGAGGAATACAAATAACAAAAGGTGTATCAGATTGACAAAATCATTGAGGAATACGGCCACACTTCTCTGTGACTCTGTATATCATGCGCACCTCAATCCGACCAAGCTTATGTGGTTTATTATTATGTAACTTTATCTGAGACGGCACGTGATAATGATGATCATAACACAAAATATTAGCTCTTTTCTATTCACAGAGGAAGAAGTGACAGTAAGTGAAGAAAATGATGACAGAAGAACGAGCACTCTAATGGCGGGAAGAATGATATTAATGCCACTCTTCCATGCGGAGAGGGCGCTTTCTTTGACTAAATCAAAATGTACAAGGCAGGCCTTACGGTACATAGCACAATTTATAACATTAAATAACACCAAAGTACACCATCAAAGACGAAAAGAAAAGAAATTCCGCCAATAACGATCAAAACCACGGCCGCCTAGGATGATCATCCAAAAATAACCGGCCAGAAGTGGGTTAATGCGCGCTGGAAAATTCCGCGCATTCACGTGCTGGTGGTGCCTGAGTATTGTGCAAGATGGCGATGAAAATCTGCTGGCAAATGGTGACCTTGCTGGTGAAACATGCTGGCAAGACTTCTCCTTCAAGCTCCTGCCTTCATCAGATCTTGTTGACGTCACCAGTATGTGCGTGGGTTACATTCTCAAGACCCGTGCTCTCTCCCCCTTCCTGTGATTGCAGAGAGAAGTGCAATAACTGCCAGTGCTGAATTTTGTCCACTACAACAATGGGCACAACCACGTCGTTACCGCTCACGGCGGCGCGTGTTACAGACAAGCCTCTAGCTCACCACCGACCGCCCAACCCACGGCCAGCTGAGGCCTAAGCTCAGCTAAAAAAAAAAGCCGTGTCCCTTTTCCCTATTGCTTACTTTAAAGCTCAAGTGTTTCTTGTACGGACAAGGTTTATCGCTTTCTCCAAGCCGTCACAAAACACAACTACTGCATATATCAAAGCTACATTGTTAACACATCACTTTAACAGCAAACAACGTATATTTTTTTGACAAATATTTATTTATAATTAGAGGGATACTCAAAGGTGGTAGGTGTGTGTCTGTAACATACAAATGCTTTGTTCAATTAAAAACAACACATGTATAAAGAATAAAATGACTTGCACTAAACGGGAATTCATGATATCCAGAAATTGAAACTCGGACATGAGCGCCTCCGATCGACTGTCACGGACTTGTGTCCTCCAGTCCTATAGTCTTCCTCTTCCCCCTTTCCTCAATCACCAGAAAGACCCCAATAAGTTAAATGTCATCAAGATGTTCTCAGTATATCCTGTTCTCGACATCCAACGTGATAGCATTTCTCTATTGCGGACACAGGATAGTTCGTTATACGTTTCGTGGCAAACCTTCATAAAGGAGGTATCTGGAAAAGGCTGTTTCATCTATTACGTAATCCGCAATAAAATGGAGATTTGTGCACTTAAACCAATTATTTTTTTTAAAAAATGTTTTTATCGCGACCTAAATATATAAGATATATAAGACGTTAATAATGACCGTTCTGAATGACAAGAGACATAGAAACTATGGTTCCGCAAGGGTGAACACGTTGAGAAACGTCGTGGATCCTCCTCTTATTACTTTGTCCTTCTATGAATGTGTTGTTATTACTGCTGCATGACTGTTTCATCTAGGACTGGTCTCTTTCTCTCTCATAAATCGAAACTGTTTACCTCTCTCTTTCTCTCTCATAAATCGAAACTGTTTACCTCTCTCTTTCTCTCTTATAAATTGTAACTGTTTACCTCTCTCTTTCTCTCTTATAAATTGTAACTGTTTACCTCTCTCTTTCTCTCTTATAAATTGTAACTGTTTACCTCTCTCTTTCTCTCTTATAAATTGTAACTGTTTACCTCTCTCTTTCTCTCTTATAAATTGTAACTGTTTACCTCTCTCTTTCTCTCTCATAAATCGAAACTGTTTACCTCTCTCTTTCTCTCTTATAAATTGTAACTGTTTACCTCTCTCTTTCTCTCTCATAAATCGTAACTGTTTACCTCTCTCTTTCTCTCTTATAAATTGTAACTGTTTACCTCTCTCTTTCTCTCTCATAAATCGTAACTGTTTACCTCTCTCTTTCTCTCTCATAAATCGTAACTGTTTACCTCTCTCTTTCTCTCTCATAAATCGTAACTGTTTACCTCTCTCTTTCTCTCTCATAAATCGTAACTGTTTACCTCTCTCTTTCTCTCTCATAAATCGTAACTGTTTACCTCTCTCTTTCTCTCTCATAAATCGTAACTGTTTACCTCTCTCTTTCTCTCTCATAAATCGTAACTGTTTACCTCTCTCTTTCTCTCTCATAAATCGTAACTGTTTACCTCTCTCTTTCTCTCTCATAAATCGTAACTGTTTACCTCTCTCTTTCTCTCTCATAAATCGTAACTGTTTACCTCTCTCTTTCTCTCTCATAAATCGTAACTGTTTACCTCTCTCTTTCTCTCTTATAAATTGTAACTGTTTACCTCTCTCTTTCTCTCTCATAAATCGAAACTGTTTACCTCTCTCTTTCTCTCTCATAAATCGAAACTGTTTACCTCTCTCTTTCTCTCTTATAAATTGTAACTGTTTACCTCTCTCTTTCTCTCTTATAAATTGTAACTGTTTACCTCTCTCTTTCTCTCTTATAAATTGTAACTGTTTACCTCTCTCTTTCTCTCTTATAAATTGTAACTGTTTACCTCTCTCTTTCTCTCTCATAAATCGTAACTGTTTACCTCTCTCTTTCTCTCTTATAAATTGTAACTGTTTACCTCTCTCTTTCTCTCTTATAAATCGTAACTGTTTACCTCTCTCTTTCTATCTTATAAATCGTAACTGTTTACCTCTCTCTTTCTCTCTTATAAATTGTAACTGTTTACCTCTCTCTTTCTCTCTTATAAATTGTAACTGTTTACCTCTCTCTTTCTCTCTCATAAATCGTAACTGTTTACCTCTCTCTTTCTCTCTCATAAATCGTAACTGTTTACCTCTCTCTTTCTCTCTCATAAATCGTAACTGTTTACCTCTCTCTTTCTCTCTCATAAATCGTAACTGCTTGCGGCACCTCATGTGGCTGGTGATTGGTTAGAAACAATAACAGCTGAATAAGACACGCCTCCTACCTCCTATTGGTTATATGTTTCTTACAACATAAAGGTAAAGGTAGTTCTATAACGTATCGATAACGTAAGTGACAAGCTAAACGACATTTAATGACACTGAAAATAGTAGTGCTCATAATCTGTTTGTTGCTAACCAAACTATGTTAGCCATGGACCTATTTTTACAATTGGGTGCATAGAAAGAATCGTTGTGGATAATTGATCGAAGCGGCAGGTCGTGAAGCCAGCTTGGATGTGCTCGACAGCTAAATGGTCAGCACACTTTTACAACAGTTGTGAGTCGATAGCTGCCTACACCAACGTGTACGTCTAGAGTGCAGAAATCGACACGGTCAACATTGAGACCGACTACAGCGATACCTGGAGTAGAGTTCGCCAATAAAGATTAATCATCAGAAAATAAAAGTGCCGGTATTAAACAGGCAACAGCACTGACAAGATGTTGTTATTAGGGTCATTATCACTGTACACCGGACGAACCCGTCGAGAAAATCTGAGGAGAATCCTGGCCCACCTGCACGAAATCTATAGCACGGTCTGGGATCTAAAGACAAGACGTGAAGCCAATAATAACCAGGGCAGAGATGAAATTGTGCTTGAACTGTAGTCACACATTAGATGGCTGCCGAGGATGCATAGGATTGACCCGTACTTTCACACTTGATTGTGTCGTCGATGATCCATATGTGCTATACAATACATCTAAACCGGTGTATCTTCATTCACATTGACCTCTCTTTTTACTAGACTAACGATTGTCGTGGAAAAGCCATTTTACGGACTGGATATAACATGATATAGCGAAAAGGGGGCAAGAGTTCACGACAAATGTATGGAGAGAAGTGAAAGTTAGAAAGACATATAACAAACGAAACTTCAATACCCGATTGATTGATGGCGTTATAAAATCCGAGACGAAATTGCCAGGTCACAGCAGTTAACCTTTGACAGTATCTTTACACATTCATTTACCTGCAGCGCGAGCGCTTAGACTCATTAATAAGACAGTTTAAATGCCGCCAGAACATGTGCATTCTAACAAGTTTACCCGAACGCTTATACAAATAGAAATGCCTGCCAACTTCTTTTCACCCTCTTTTATTTATTTATTTATTTTTTCGTGGAATTCCTGTCATTGCGTTGTGCAGGGAGCACACGCTGCTGTTGGCTGCAGCTCATTATAAGCTACGAATGCAGATCTAGACCAACTATGTCTTGCTAGTCTATTTATTATATATTTGTCCTTTCCAAAAACACCTGCTTTCACTAATTGTACTTATCTTTCTACACTATAATTCTCTATATATGTAATAATTTAAACAAGACAGGCAATAAGGAAACTAGGAAGGAAGGAAGGAGGGAATGAAAAGAGATTAAAACAAACGACAACTGTGCAGATATAACAACTGAGTATATGAACACCTGAGGTGTCGTGATTTGTAACGTGAAGTGTTTTGACGCAGAGATAATGCACTGTTCGTAAGTAGCATTGATAGAAAGGGATTGTGCATAGATTATGGAACGCCACATCTGACATGAGAAATGAAGCAATAATTTAGGATGAAGGGAATGTGCATTACAGGCATATTTTCATTTCCTATAAAGACCAACAAGTTTGCTGGGCACTGGTGAATGGCTAAGGAAAAAGAGTTGGTGGGTACTGGTGGAATGGCTAAGAAAAAAGAGTTGCTGGGCACTGGTGGAATGGCTAAGAAAAAGAGTTACTGGCACTGGTGGAATGGCTAAGAAAAAAGAGTTGCTGGGCACTGGTGAAATGGCTAAGGAAAAAGAGTTGGTGGGTACTGGTGGAATGGCTAAGAAAAAAGAGTTGCTGGGTACTGGTGGAATGGCTAAGAAAAAAGAGTTGCTGGGTACTGGTGGAATGGCTAAGAAAAAAGAGTTGCTGGGTACTGGTGGAATGGCTAAGAAAAAATAGTTGCTGGGCACTGGTGAATGGCTAAGAAAAAAGAATTGCTGTGTACTGGTGGAATGGCTAAGAAAAAAGAGTTGCTGGCCACTGGTGGAATTGCTAAGAAAAAAGAGTTGCTGGTGGAATGGCTAAGAAAAAAGAGTTGCTGGGTACTGGTGAATGGCTAAGAAAAAAGAGTTGCTGGGTACTGGTGGAATGGCTAAGAAAAAAGAGTTGCTGGGCACTGGTGAATGGCTAAGGAAAAATAGTTGCTGGGTACTGGTGGAATGGCTAAGAAAAAGGAGTTGCTGGGCACTGGTGGAATGGCTAAGAAAAAAGAGTTGCTGGGCACTGGTGAATGGCTAAGAAAAAAGAGTTGCTGGGCACTTGTGGAATGGCTAAGAAAAAGGAGTTGCTGGGCACTGGTGAATGGCTAAGAAAAAAAGAGTTGCTGGGTACTGGTGGAATGGCTAAAAAAAAGAGTTGCTGGGCACTGGTGGAATGGCTAAGAAAAAAGAGTTGCTGGGTATTGGTGGAATGGCTAAGAAAAAATAGTTGCTGGGTACTGGTGGAATGGCTAAGAAAAAAGAGTTGCTGGGCACTGGTGGAATGGCTAAGAAAAAAAGAGTTGCTGGGCACTGGTGGAATGGCTAAGAAAAAAGAGTTGCTGGGTACTGGTCAGCTGAGCACTAGAGCAAAGACAGGACACGTAGTAGTTGATAGCACTGGTTAGCTAAGCACTGGAGCAAAGACAGGAGACTGGGTAGTTACTGGGCACTGAGGGGATGGCTGGAATATTCAGTAATTGTTGGGAAATGAGGGGATGGTTGGTTCACATAATGTAGTTTCTGGGAAATGTACAAATGACTGGACAATGAGTCATTGCTGGGCAGTGAGAGAAGGAAGAATGGCAAGACTCTACTTAGAAGCTGAACACAAAAGTAAAAGTTGAACAATTGACAAATATCGGTCTATTTGAGAAACTTGAACTTCTGCTCTAATGAATTCCAGCCACCTTCCACTGAATGTTCAGTAAGGAACACACTGATTATTCATGGTGGGCAGATCTGAATATTTATGAATACACGTAATATGTTTACATATTACGTTTCTCGGAAGATACACAGTTCCAACGTGAACGCCATATTACTGTTATGTGTGTACATTAAAAAAAGTTGTTTGTAAGTATTTTATTGTATATTTTGATGTTTGTGCACATTTGAGTCTAGGTTTGGGCAGCATGTTTGTGCCACTTTAGACTAGATTTACTAAGTTACGTCTGCAGCCTTCTATCTAAAACTGGAGATTCCTATTTGTTTTTTTGTCCAAAGTTTGAAAGACTGTTTAATATGTTTCTCTGTACATTTGGAACACTATATATTGCAGTTTAATTTGAACGATTGTATCTACGTGTCTGAGTTTACACTTTGAATACTCTTTGTACATTACAGTCTAAATGTGAAAAGGTATTTGCACATATTTTCTCCTATCTAGTGTGATGAGTTAAGAGGAAATATAGAAGGCTCCTTAGCCACCACATGCACCAAAGAATAACTGGTTTCTGATTTGTACGACTAAAGAGGCGCAACTTCGCTGCAATCCCCAATGAACTAACTACTGGAGACCCATTACTTTCCCAAACAATACCGAAACCCTTGGACCCATCTGATATGTCTTCTCATGGGAAACATAAAATACCAGAACTTAAAGAAAATATAACAGGAATCATGAAAAAAGACACCCAATCAGACACAGAAAGAAAATACGTAGCAGAAAAACACATACACGATACCTAACCACAGGACTCTTGGTCCCATATATACACAGCTGGCTCTGCTACAAATGCCACCAGAAATGGAGGGGGTGGTGTGTTCTTGAGGCTGAATAACCAGGACAAGATCACCAAGTCAATAGCTACTGGGAAATTCTCAAACAACTCTAATGCAGAAACTGAGGCGCTCAGAGATGCTGCAACACTGGGTACTCAACATAAAAATAACGTGCACAATAAATTGGTGATTCTGATTGATGCTCTGTCAATACTATCAGCTTTAAAAAGCCCCAAGAACAATAACTAGATGATCTGAGAACAACCAATGACCAACTATGCAACAACTTCCAGAGAGTAGTCATTCAGTGGATACCATCACACTGTAATATACACGGGGGTTGTATAGCAGGGTCCATTTGACCGTGTCAATTTTTTATCAATTAAAATGTTTATCAATTTCATGGGCGTAGCAATCAAAAATGGGCAGGGGGTAAACATTTCAAAAGTGATTTTTAAGTAAATTTTTGCTATGGGGATGTCTAAAATAAAGTTTAGAGTAAGCCTACGGTGTAAATTTACTATTTTTAACAGTTTCATAGGCGCAGCCTTCAAAAATGGTCAAGGGGGTAAACATTTTAGAAGTTCTTTTTAAGTAATTTTTTGCTACGGGGATGTCTAAAATAAAGTTTGAGGTAAGTCTGGAGTGTAAATTTACTATTTTTAACAGTTTATTCGGCATATCCATTAAAAAAAACGACACACTAGACAACCTCCATAAACCTATCATAACACACTAGACGACCTTCATACAACCATCATGCCACACTAGGCGACCTCCATACAGCCATCATACCACACTCGACAACCTGCATACACCCATCACGAAACATTAGAAAACCTACATACAACCCTCATGACAAACTAGACGCCCTCCAAACACCCATCACGAAACATTAGACAACCTGCATACACCCATCACGACACACTAGACAACCTACATACAACCATCATGACACACTAGACAACCTACATACAACCATCATGACACACTAGACGACCTTCATACATCCGTCACGACACACTAGACAACCTACATACAACCATCATGACACACTAGACGACCTTCATACACCCGTCACGACACGCTAGACGACCTCAATACACCCGCCACGACACGCTAGACAACCGACATACAGCCCTCATGACACACTAGACGACATCCATACAGCCCTCATGACACACTAGACAACCTACATACACCCATCACGATACACTAGACAACCGACATACACCCATCACGATACACTAGACAACCGACATACATCCATCACGACACACTAGACAACGGGCATACAGCGCTCACTACAAACTCGACAACCTACACACAACCATCATGCTACACTAGACAACCTACATACAATCATCATGACACAGTCGACAATCTACATTCATCCATGCCGACGCACTAGACAATCTATATACATCCATCACGATACACTAGACAACCGGCATACATCCATCATGACACCGTCGACGACCTCCATACAGCCCTCATGACACACTAGACAACCTACACACACCCATCACGCCACTCTAGACAACATATATACATCCATCACGACACACTACACAACTGACATACAACACTCATTACAAACTAGACGACCTCCACGCAGCCCTCATAACACACTCGACAACCTGCATACACCCATCACGAAATATTAGACAACCTACATACACCCATCACGACACACTCGACAACGTACAAAGAACCATCATGACACACTAAACGACTTCCAAACACCCATCACCACACATTAGACAACATACATCCATCATGACACAATAGACGACCGCCATACTTCCATCACGCCACACTAGACGACCTCTGTACACCCATCACGACACACTAGACAACCTACGTACAGCCCTCATGACACACTAGACAGCCTCCATACATCCTTCATGCCACATTAGACGACCTCCATACACCTATCACGACACACTGGCCAACCTACATACAACCATCATGACACACTAGACGACCTCCATACACCCATCACGACACAGTAGACAGCCTCCATACACCCATCAAGACATACTAGACAACCTACATATAGCCATCATGCCAAACTAGACGACCTCCATACAGCTCTCAAGACACACTAGACGACCGGCATACAGACATCATGACACACTCGACAACGTACATACATACATGACGACACATCAGACAAGCGACATACAGCCATCACGACACACTACACAACATACATACAGCCATCATGACACACTCGGCAACCGGCATAGAGACATCATGACACACTCGACAACCTACATACATACATCACGACACAATAGACAACCTACATACAACCATCATGACACACTAGATAACCGGCATACAGCCCTCACGCGACACACTAGACAGCCTGCATATAGCCATCAAGACACACTCGACAACCGGCATACAGACATCATGACATACTCGACAACCGGCATACAGACATCATGACACACTCGACAACGTACATACATACATCACGACACAATAGACAGCCTACATACAACCATCACGACACACTAGACAACCGGCATATAGCCATCAAGACACAATAGACGACCTCCATACAACCATCATGACACACTAGACAACATGCATACAACCCTCCTGACATACTCGACAACGTACATACATCCATCACGACACACTAGACAACCTACAAACATTCATTACGACACACTAGACAACCGACATACAGCCGTCATGCCACACAAGACACCCGACATACAGCCCTCATGACAAACTAGACGACCTACATACAGTCATCATTCCACACTCGATAACCTGCATACACCCATCACGACACACTCGACAATGTACATACAACCATCATGACACACTAAACGACCTCCATACACCCATCATGACACACTAGACGACCTCCATACACCCATCATGACACACTAGACGACCTCCATACACCCATCATAACACACTAGACGACCTCCATACACCCATCATGACACACAAGACGACCTCCATACACCCATCATGACATACTAGACGACCTCCATGCACCCGTCACGACACTAGACAACCTGCATACACCTATCATTACACACTAGACGACATCCATACACCCACCATGACACACTAGACGACTCCATACACCCGTCACGACACTAGACAACCTGCATACACCCATCATGACACACTAGACGACTCCATACACCCGTCACGACACTAGACAACCTGCATACACCCATCATGTTGGATATTTAACCCTTTACACTACCAGCTTAGATTAACCAGGAATCTCTAACAGTTTCACCCCTTATGATTCTTTTATGACATAGAGCTAAGCAGACACCCAACTACATAGCTATAAATAAATGTTATCCTTGTACTATATATTTACTCAGTGTACTAAGTATTTTTGCAATGTTACATAATATCCACTGTATGTTATATAACTACTGAGATAATAAAAGAATAAAATATATCTTTTGTTTTCTGTTTTATATTTAATGCTATTGTTTTTCATTGACGTTGTATAATCTACTAACCTATCACTATCGATCAAGTACATCAAGAACTCAAAAGTCAGCACACCCCAGACATAAACAGGTCACTTCCGGGGTCCCCGAGATTAGATGTCAACACCTCGAAACGAGAGGTCAAGGTTGCCCTGCGCTGCACGCGTTATCCGCGCCGCGAGCCGTACTATATATCTTTGTTAATTTACGGGCCAAATGCGGTTCAAATAGACCCTGCTATACTACTCACTGGAACGAACGCACAGACAAATTAGCTAAAGAGGAGGGAGATTACCACAAGAGAACCATCCGCTCAGTTATGATGAAGCCAAATCCATCCTCTAAGGTCAGTACCATGAAAAATGGAAACGAGAACACCAAAGCATAACGAGAGTGACGGATACCACCAACTATCAAGGAGGGATAAACTCATAATACTTCGCCTACGCACTGGCCACAATAGAATGAGAAATCACATGTTTACCAAATTTAAAATAGGTACAAGCAGCCTATGCCACTGTACACTGGACAATATGACTACAAAACATGTTCTACAGGATTGCCCTTGATTGTAATCTGAGGTCGTTCAAAGTGACACGGCCGTTCGCAAGGCACTGGTGGTCAGCTACAGCTTATCAGTGGAATATATATATATATATATATATATATACATATATATATCATATCATATCATATCAATATAATGATATATATTTATCATTTATCTATTAGCTGTCATTGAAATACTTGGATGTTTCAAGAGTAGAGTCAGTTGCTAGTTGATAATGCTCGCTTTCTGCATGTCCTCGTTACTCAATTTAACTATCTATTGTATTCTACATTCTTCTGTTCAACCACATTTCTATGGCCTCCAACAACTTTCTTAAAATTATAGCGAAGATTTATGAAAAAAAAAGCAAATACTTATAACAGGAAGTTTATGGAAATACCGTACTCAACTTTGCAGATAAAATTGCACCTCTTGACCTCAATTCCTTCTGGTAAAAAATATCAACAAACTGAAACGTATAACAAGTTGTCAGAAGTAAAACTGCTCCTGGCAAAATTCCAGCAACAGAAGTGGTGCTTGTCTATATCTTCGCCTACATCGCGTACACGGTATTCACGGCAGAATTTCTGGCAACATTTTATTTTGTGTGCGTGCGCGCGCGCGCGTGTGTGCACACAGAAAATACTCAGCTGATGTTTGCTTTTAATGAGGATGTCCCAAGGAAGGTTACTGTGTAAAAGATTTACAGCGTGCATCAAAACTCTCAAAACAATGTAACAAATACTAAGATTATGAAGATAAAGAACGACATTGTAATGTAAAATTGAACATCATATGGTGTGGGAGTTAAAGTGAGATTGAACAAAATCATATGGTGTGGGAGTTAAAGTGAGATTGAACAAAATCATATGATGTGAGAATTAAAGTGAGATTGACTAACAACATTGGCAAGTATTAACTAACAAGGACGGTAATATTTGACGGTTAACTTGTTCGATTATAGTTGTTTCATTTAAAATGGTTATACATAAAAGAACATACAGGGTTGAGGAAGAATTGTTTCAAACAAACGCCAATCCAGCTTGTACTGTATTATGTTAGATACGACGTCTAGATATTAGAAGATTTTTACAAGAGACGAGCATCAAATAAAACCACACAGCGTTTGTAGTTACATGAGAATGGTTGACACAAGCAACTGAAGAATTCTAGCAAGAAGACAAGAAGCCGTCGGCAAATACTAGAAGTTCGGGAAGCTGGCAATAAGAAGCGCAAAGACGTTGACTATGATATTAAAGAATGACGACATAGTAAAATTTCACTCATGCTACTGTATTTATCTTTTTGATGTTATTATTTAGTTGCAATATGTCATAGTTACTGCCTTAGTGGAGTAATTGCTGACATGCGGGAAGATGGGGTCACAGTGAGAGAGTGTGTGAACGAGATAGAGAAATGTGATGTGGAGAGCAATTACCACAAGAACGTTCCAGAAATACTCAATAGCTGACCCAACAAATAATGCTGATTCGTCTTTAGAAGAAAAATACTTGGTAAAAAATGCAGAAATAGGCACGTGGCTAAAGTGAACTGATCAATAGGTATAATTACGACAAAGTTCACCTCCACATACAGTCTTTCCATCAACATTATAGGAACTGATTGTGCGCATTTATAGCTCACATTCATATTTACGTAAAAGTTACGCCCACAACTCCCCTCCCCCAACATACACATATTGTCTTTGTCGCATCTTTTACACCTTGGGCTGGTATGTATGTGATTGATTCTCTCCCACAGCCTCATCTTAGAAAGAATACGTGTATGTGTTATGTGCTAAAAAGTTCACTCGTAACCTCCACCTATGTACGTGGTGCTTATTGCCGGATATATGAGATTTTCCAGGTAACTGCATCCTTGCTTTCCATTCAAAAAAAAAAAAATGTGAAAAAAAAAAATTACAAATATAGTTAAAAATAGTAGATGCCATAAAGTGGTGGCTGCCACCATGTATGTACTTGACACATATACTCTATCACATACTTCTTCTCTCTGGCCTCACAGCAGACTGACTCCTCAGCAACCTGACTCCTCACAGTAGCTTGATTGATAGAGTCAGCCTATGTTGCATTTTTTATACAACCGCTGTTATTTCCTAGCTTGACATCACTTTGATTTTCTCCTCATGGAAACAGATGACAGAAGCATACAGAATCACTCATGTTGATGGGCAAACTGCATTCGTTCCGCTGTTCTCTTTCTGCACTAAACTGCTCTCAAAATTACTTACAAATTGCCTGTTTTCACATAACTACACATTTTTAACGACACGCACCTTTTTTTATCGTTACCAAAAGTAGCAGCTGCCATTGACATGAGTCAGCTTCTTAGAGACCCTACCTGCTAGGTAAGTCAATTACCTTCATTCTATTTTCCTTCTCTTCTCACTGCATTTCCCCACCCTCTGTACCTGCTGTTTACTTCAAACAGAGCTTCCATCAACCTAATTTAGCAAGCCAATATCATTCTACTAATCTGAACCTTTGAATTGCTAAGACACCGATGTCAGTATTTTTTTTAATGACCGACTTTCCGGATATCCATATATACATTATACTGCCTTATGGTACTACACATTCCTCGACTCTGCTTCCTCTATTTCCCACACCCCAAACCCTAACTATTTATGTACTTGTCTAACAAAACTCACGCTCCAATTATAATTAGAACCTCTCCCACCGAGACTATAGTTCCAATATTTTCTCGATTCCAACTTCCAGTTCTGATTCTATTAATTCGATGATTGTTTCATTCTTGTTCTCCAACCACCCGATAACGACTTTACAACTCTGACTCGTTTATTTATATAGTACTCATTTACAACTTCGACTCGTTTATTTATATAGTGCTAATTTACAACTCTGACTCGTTTATTTATATAGTGCTCATTTACAACTTCGACTCGTTTATTTATATAGTGCTCATTTACAACTCTGACTCGTTTATTTATATAGTGCTCATTTACAACTTCGACTCGCATATTTATATAGTGCTCATTTACAACTCCGACTCGTTTATTTATATAGTGCTCATTTACAACTTCGACTCGTTTATTTATATAGTGCTAATTTACAACTTCGACTCGTTTATTTATATAGTGCTCATTTACAACTCTGACTCGTTTATTTATATAGTGCTCATTTACAACTTCGACTCGTTTATTTATATAGTGCTCATTTACAACTCTGACTCGTTTATTTATATAGTGCTCATTTACAACTTCGACTCGTTTATTTATATAGTGCTCATTTACAACTCCGACTCGTTTATTTATATAGTGCTCATTTACAACTTCGACTCGTTTATTTATATAGTGCTCATTTACAACTCCGACTCGTTTATTTACATAGTGCTCATTTACAACTTCGACTCGTTTATTTATATAGTGCTCATTTACAACTCTGACTCGTTTATTTATATAGTGCTCATTTACAACTCCGACTCGTTTATTTATATAGTGCTCATTTACAACACTGACTCGTTTATTTATATAGTGCTCATTTACAACTCCAACTCGTTTATTTATATAGTGCTCATTTACAACTCCAACTCGTTTATTTATATAGTGCTCATTTACAACTCCAAGTCGTTTATTTATATAGTGCTCATTTACAACTCCAACTCGTTTATTTATATAGTGTTCATCTACAACTCCGACTCGTTTATTTACATAGTGCTCATCTACAACTCCGACTCGTTTATTTACATAGTGCTCATTTACAACTCCGACACGTTTATTTACATAGTGCTCATCTACAACTCCGACTCGTTTATTTACATAGTGCTCAATTACAACTCCGACACGTTTATTTACATAGTGCTCATCTACAACTCCAACTCGCTTATTACATAGTGCTCATTTACAACTCTGACATGTTTATTTACATAGTGCTCATTTACAACTCCGACTCGTTTATTTATATAGTGCTCATTTACAACTCCGACTCGTTTATTTACATAGTGCTCATTTAGAACTCGGACTCGTTTATTTACATAGTGCTCATTTACAACTCCGACTCGTTTATTTATATAGTGCTCATTTACAACTCCGAATCGTTTATTTACATAGTGCTCATTTACAACTCCGACTCGTTTATTTACATAGTGCTCATTTACAACTCCGACTCGTTTATTTATATAGCTCATTTACAACTCCGCATCGTTTATCTACATAGTGCTCATTTACAACTCCGACTCGTTTATCCATATAGTGCTCATTTACAGCTCCGACTCGTTTATTTATATATTGCTCATTTACAACTCCGACTCGTTTATTTACATAGTGCTCATTTACAACTTCGACTCGTTTATTTATATAGTGCTCATTTACAACTCTGACTCGTTTATTTATATAGTGCTCATTTACAACTCCGACTCGTTTATTTACATAGTGCTCATTTACAACTTCGACTCGTTTAAATACATAGTGCTCATTTACAACACCGACTCGTTTATTTACATAGTGCTCATTTACAACTCCGACACGTTTATTTACATAGTGCTCATCTACAACTCCGACTCGTTTATTTACATAGTGCTCATCTACAACACCGACTCGTTTATTTACATAGTGCTCATTTACAACTCCGACACGTTTATTTACATAGTGCTCATCTACAACTCCGACTCGTTTATTTACATAGTGCTCAATTACAACTCCGACACGTTTATTTACATAGTGCTCATCTACAACTCAAACTCGCTTATTACATAGTGCTCATTTACAACTCTGACATGTTTATTTACATAGTGCTCGTTTACAACTCCGACTCGTTTATTTATATAGTGCTCATTTACAACTCCGACTCGTTTATTTACATTGTGCTCATTTAGAACTCGGACTCGTTTATTTACATAGTGCTCATTTACAACTCCGACTCGTTTATTTATATAGTGCTCATTTACAACTCCGAATCGTTTATTTACATAGTGCTCATTTACAACTCCGACTCGTTTATTTACATAGTGCTCATTTACAACTTCGACTCGTTTATTTATATAGTGCTCATTTACAACTCTGACTCGTTTATTTATATAGTGCTCATTTACAACTGTGACTCGTTTATTTATATAGTGCTCATTTACAACTTCGACTCGTTTATTTATATAGTGCTCATTTACAACTCCGACTCGTTTATTTACATAGTGCTCATTTACAACTTCGACTCGTTTAAATACATAGTGCTCATTTACAACACCGACTCGTTTATTTACATAGTGCTCATTTACAACTCCGACACGTTTATTTACATAGTGCTCATCTACAACTCCGACTCGTTTATTTACATAGTGCTCATCTACAACACCGACTCGTTTATTTACATAGTGCTCATTTACAACTCCGACACGTTTATTTACATAGTGCTCATCTACAACTCCGACTCGTTTATTTACATAGTGCTCAATTACAACTCCGACACGTTTATTTACATAGTGCTCATCTACAACTCAAACTCGCTTATTACATAGTGCTCATTTACAACTCTGACATGTTTATTTACATAGTGCTCATTTACAACTCCGACTCGTTTATTTATATAGTGCTCATTTACAACTCCGACTCGTTTATTTACATTGTGCTCATTTAGAACTCGGACTCGTTTATTTACATAGTGCTCATTTACAACTCCGACTCGTTTATTTATATAGTGCTCATTTACAACTCCGAATCGTTTATTTACATAGTGCTCATTTACAACTCCGACTCGTTTATTTACATAGTGCTCATTTACAACTCCGACTCGTTTATTTATATAGCTCATTTACAACTCCGCATCGTTTATCTACATAGTGCTCATTTACAACTCCGACTCGTTTATCCATATAGTGCTCATTTACAGCTCCGACTCGTTTATTTATATATTGCTCATTTACAACTCCGACTCGTTTATTTACATAGTGCTCATTTACAACTCCGACTCGTTTATTTACATAGTGCTCATTTACAACTCGCGACTCGTTTATCTACATAGTGCTCATTTACAACTTCCGACTCGTTTATCTACATAGTGCTCATCTACAACTCCGGCTCGTTTATCTACATAGCGCACATTTACAACTCTGACTCGTTTATCTACAAAGTGCTCATTTACAACTTCCAACTCGTTTTAACACCATTAGTTATTTGAGGCATCTCTTTATATATACATCTGTCTATGATATTTCTAATGTCCCCTCCTTGTTTCTATTAAAATATTATAACTCGTCCTGCTCTACACTTGCAATTATATATCTATGTTCGACTTACTCTATGCTATTCTGTATCTGTCTAGATTTAATATATGCTATTCTATATCACTATTACTTAAGGAAGGAAAGAGACCAAAGGACAGACCAGTGCTGAGATATAAGGATGTTTGCATGGCTTCCTTTAGGGAATTTTCTATAAGTGAAAGAAACTGGGAAAATGTGGCTGCGGATCGTAGCACATGGAGAGCAAAAATAAAAAAAATGGCACAGCAACTTTCGAGACAGTAAAAAGTAAAGTAAAGTACCCCCGTCACGCCAAGTGGCGTATAGGGAAATATGGTGTTAGTGACCCTATATTTTACAGACCTTCAGCACATGATTTTTTGGGTAATGTGGTCGGTATTACGCCCGTGCTGCTTTACTTTCCCAGAAAAAAATCCGGTACCCATTTAAGGCTAGGTGAACCCGGAAGCCGTCGGTTGGGATCGAACCCTACCCCTTGTCCTTTGTAGTCCAGTTCACTAACCACTGAGCTATCGCGGCTCCCATTTTCGAGACATGCTGCTGATGTCAAATTCAGAAGACAAAAAGGCGCAAGAGAAAAGAGACAAAGTCGGGAAACGCAAATACACCTTGCTCGTTTTGTGCATGGATTTGTATGTCCAGGGTTGGCAAATTCAGCCACGAGAAAAGATGTTCAGTAAAGCAGCACCCAGTATGAGATACTAATGCTTTACCAAACTACTGACTTATCGTGATTGCATACTACCAACCGTCTGTCAAGACGCCAAAGGCCATACATACATTCTATATCTATGTCCTGACTAGCTCTATGTTAATCTTTACCTATTTACCATAATTCTCTGGAGCACACACACTTCTAAATCTAACAGAATGCATCTGAAACCTGGAATACTTCGGAACTAAACTATGTCTTCCTGGTTGATCTATCTAACTTTATGTTCTCTGCATTTGTCTCTCCGTGGGTGTTTCTCTATCTTTCTCTATTTATTTCTCTATCTTTCTCTGATAAAAAGTAACTGACTGCGTGAAAATCCATAGCTACTGAAAACAATCATATTTGCCCTAAGGCAATTTCGGCCAAAGCCGGATTAAGCTCGTCTACTTTACATTTTCTGTGTTATTCTCAATCTCTCTATCTATCTATCTATAATTCTGCACTTGCATGTGACTAAATGCACCTGTCGCATTAAGTAATTTATTAGCGGATTCGCTGACTCTAAAATTATCTGGATGACTTAAGTCTCAATTTATGAACAAAAAACCTCCATCTTGATATCTGGCTAACCTTTGAGTTTAAAAATAATGTCATAGCATGTTCTCTAAGAGTGACAACTCTCTGTCATAAATCTAACTTGCTCCCTTTCCTCAGTTAACTGAGTTTGTTTACCAACCTAATTTCTGGACGTGTCACATCAACATTTAGGGGAAAAATTCAAATCCAGTTTCATTCTATTCCCAATCTTTCCGATAATAGCTAACATTTTCCATACTCTAAAAATTGACACTGTTCTCTATTTATGTTACTGCTTTCTATACTCCATTTGGAAAATTATCACTGTTCTCTATGTTACTACTTCATTCTACTTTGTTATGGGTAACTGCTAACTTATCCAAGACAAGCTATAGCGGCCTTTCTATGGCTTTATTCTATTTCTAGTCGATATACTATTACACTATTACTGGAAACGTATATATGAGTGTGATTCCCTATAAGTAAATCCACACGAAAAAAATACATATATATGTGATATATATATATATATATATATATATATATGTATTCTTTTCGTGTGGATTTACTTATAGGGAATCACACTCATATATACGTTTCCAGTAATAGTGTAATAGTATATCGACTAGAAATAGAATAAAGCCATAGAAAGGCCGCTATAGCTTGTCTTGGATAGGTTAGCAGTTATATATTTATAGTTATATATAGTTATATGATATATATATATATATATATATATATATATATATATATATATATCCACAATTACGCAAACCACTTCTATTGGTGATAAAATAAACAGCCGAATTGGTAAGACAACTACGACTTTCGGCAAACTCACAAAAAGGGCCTGGAACAACACGAAACTAACACTGAAGACCAAACTCTTAATATATCAAACTTGTGTGCTTAGCAAACTATTATATGGATCTGAAACCTGGACAACATACTCAAACAAGGAAAAAGACTAAATGTCTTCCACATGCGATGTCTCCGCAGAATAATGCACATCAAATGGCAGGATAAAATAACCAACTTAACTGTCCTGCAACGTGCTAAGACCCCAAAAATCATGTCGATGCTCAGATGTCGAAGATTAAGATGGCTGGGACACGTCCAGCGATGGCAGAAAAACGCATCCTCAAGCAAATACTATATGGTGAACTAATACACGGAAAAAAACAAATCGGCAGACCTAAATTACGATATAGAGATATCTGTAAATCATCTCTGAATGACTTCTCCATATGTGAAAATGACTGGGAACATCTGGCAAGTAATCGCACATCATGGAGAGCATGTATAAGGAATGGTATAACATCATTTGAGATTGTGCTAAGGCACAACTTAAAAGAGAAAAGACTCATGGAAAAGGATGGAAAACCCTGTGGATCAGTGGACCTGACTTGTTCATTCTGTGGTCGTGTGTGTTTGTCAAACATTGGTAGAATTAGGCACGAGAGAAGCTGTTCGACAAAAACAAAACCTAAATAAATACACAATAGCCTCCGCTAGACCGTTTGACATAACGAAAAGGGTCATATATATGATATACGACAGGACTATAATATACATACAACACACACACACACACATGTATAAACATGTACCCAAGAGAATACATAAATATGTGTTTATCTACAACTATAGGTGTGTACACCGAACAAAACCGTTTATTCATAAAAGCGTACGCCTTTATATATTACCACAAAGCACATCCACACATGCCCATAGGTGTTACATGTGCAAGTACACATGCAGACAAATTTACACACATGTATAGTTGGGCATGAGGGTAAGAAATGTTAGCAAGCATCCTATGCATTAGACCGCTATGTTCATGTAGGGACAGCGAACCCAACTGGACTATGAGACGATTCTCAAGGGCCAGCTGGCTACGATTGCTGGAGCGGCATAAACCAATGCCAGTGAGTTGTGTGTCGGGTTTACAACTATGGTCTGGTGAATTGAAAAGGGACAATACCGGAGTGTCAGTCTTCTGCTCAGCATCACGAAGATGCTCACCAAAGCTGCCACCTAGATGTCGTCCAACTCGCCAGTCATCTGACACTTTACTTACAGTTTCGACATATTACATCATTATATATATATATATATATATATATATGATATTTGAGTCTATTTTTAAACATTGTATTTTATTTGCTATATGATACGCGAGCATAGCTTTCTACATGTTACATTCCAGATTGTTATTACAAGTGAATGAGTTTTGTTTTTAAATTCTCCATTTCGGCTTGTATTGGATTGTATTTATTTTTGTTAACACTAACGATATTTGTATTAAACTTCGAGATTAGCTCTTTCTTCACTAAACACCTAAATTCGACATCAACCTATACCCAGCTTCTGTGGCACCATATTTAGCCTTATATGTACAGGCATCGGCGTGATTAATAACACATTTGAGGCTTTAATATAACATACAAGACCGTGTTTCAGGCCAGAAAGTAAGAAATGATCTGGTCATAAATCAAGAAAACATCATGGGGAGGTCAGAGATTTTTCTTGAGCGAATATTTTTTTGATTTTAAATATGGCTATTTATAAATTATCCGGCAGCTGCTGAGAAGTTTAAGAGCGTTGTTTATAATGAAAATGTGTGAGATGCTCAAAGTGTAAACTAAAAAATGCATACAATTTTAAAACCAGCAACAAATCAAAGCTTTGAGTAGGCGATGTTTGTGGGGGCTGAGGGTACGCACATTTTCTAGCTTGATGTAAATAACAATGCCCTTCACTGACACAAGATACTGCCCTTACAAGACATAACTATTGATAGCGCATAACTTGCTCAGACAGCATATCCCTATATTTATTGATTCTTGTACTCAGTTTTCACACTTTCATATTGTGTTTTTGAATTGTGAATAGCATAGCGTAGAACAAATGGTGGTAACGGAACTGTGACAGTTCGCAACATCGACATTTTTGCTGTTTAGAGTGCTATGATGTCAACTTATGCTTAATGTCCGTTATAAGCCCAGCGTATTTATATCTACGTTGTCTCTAGAAGATCACATGGCAGTAAAAAAAACAAACAAGTTTGATTTGATGATGGCAGTACAAGAATATATGTCACCAGATGAGCTAGCCACACTTGGCAATAAATATTCTCATCTCGTCAGCACAAAACACCATTTACACAAGCACAGAATTTTATTTCTATGCTTGGTCAGTCACTAACACGACATTTGACTAGGTCTAGGCTGTGTAAGCTTCCTAATGCTCGTAAGTGCTGAAATATATTCTAGACTGTCACACAGCAAGCAGGGCACAATCCCATTGTCTCCTCATCGGCGAAGACGGCGAATTTATTCTGATACATTAAATATATAGGGGAAACTCGACTGTTGATTATATACATCATATAAGTACGGTGAACTGGAAGTATGTTCCTTAGTTGTCTTCACAACGCGCACTTTCATGGATATGCACTATTTCTACAACATACAGAGAATAGTAACTAATGTACTACATTCTACTCTATTCTCAGCCTTACCGCAAATAAATGATAACAAAAACATGAACAGCTTGAATTATCTTCAATCTATTGATTATTTCTTTTAAATCGCGCAACAACGCATAACATTCTTTTGGACAGAGGGCAAGAAAAAAAAGTCGCCCTAGAGAAAGACTAAGAAGCACATTGAGGTAATAACAGCGAGAATCAGTTGCACGAGTAGAGCTGCACGACTCGCCTAGGCGTATGGCGAGATACAATGAAGGCCCTATACAGAATATGATGCTTAACAGAACAATCATCGGACATGGAGAGCCTAGAAACTCTGCCCAGTCTTCGGATCAAAAGGAC
The DNA here is from genome assembly GCA_032433765.1 of Megaustenia siamemsis. NCBI lineage: Eukaryota > Metazoa > Mollusca > Gastropoda > Stylommatophora > Ariophantidae > Megaustenia > Megaustenia siamemsis. Next base: position 47,577,993 of record JAVIAB010000059.1, on the reverse strand, counting down.
AAGATGTAGATGTATTAATTTTTAGAAGAATATCACACACACGTACTCGTACATACACACAAGTATACACATACTGAAAAACATAAACAAACACACTGACACTCACGGTATGATGTAAAAAAGCCTGTGAAGAAAATATATGCTGTTCACACTTTATTAAAAAAAATAATAATTCTATTGAGAAGTTCTGTTCTGTGAGCGCAATGTTGCAGAATCAATGTATTGCAACAAAAAGTGTAATGTTCTTAATGATTCATTACTAACAGACACGCATATGTTGCTTCCATATGTATCACGTAACAAGAAGATTAACAGTGTCAGGAGAGGTAAGGACTCTGGCTCAGAACAGGAACTTAAAGCACAGTACGATGTGTGACGTCTAAAGGTGGAGGAAGGGTGATGATAAATAAGAACAACATTCAACAAACTATTATTTAGTTTAATTTACTCGACGTATCATCCTCACTGCACATCGGATACGCACATAAGTAGTCAGATATGATACCCAATGTGTCCATCAGTGTATGGAGACTTACATTAGTTATGTGCTGATTTGTTTTCCGTGTCTCCCCGATTATCGCTCAATTCTGACATCTTCAATTTTGACCCCGATGTTCGTGCATTATGATCATGGTTGTAGATTTATGATCATTGAGTGATTCATTAGCTCGACCTACCTTCTTGAAGGCACTTAGAATGTTAGCTTGGTACATTTCACGTACACCATCGACGGCAGCCGTTCCAGGCAAGCTGTCAGTTCGTTCATTTCCTTTCACACTTAAGTGTCCAGGGGTGAAGACATACACAAGTCAGTCCTGAGTTCTTTAGTGACACCAAGCTTTGACTTTGAGCCATACTCCCTTCGATTTTTCTGAGCCATCTCATCGAGTCATTCAGAAAACATTCATGAGTAAAAGGTTGTGTATCTAGCCAGGACATCGGTTTACCTACTGCCATGATCTCCATGATCAAACTACTTGTAATTACCGCGAAAGCATCGATATTACTCTTTACTGCTCTTTCTTTGACCTCAGCTGCGAAGGCCCCACAGCTCCGACTGTTCCGAACAATGAACCCATCAGTGTAAATGTCTGCCTCGCCTCAGGTGAATACTCACAGATCAAGGCTTGCATCTCTGCCTCCCCAACCACAGGGTTTTGTTGCCTGCATTCTCTGTTCAAAGCCATAGAACAGAAAATGACATAGGGGGATCTGTTGGCAACCACTCTTGACAGGACTCAATGTCCCGCCGTGAACAAATCTATTGAACAATGTCCTCAGTCTGCGTCATCCATGCTTTTCCTATTTTGAATCTGCCGCCCTTTCTCTTCCTTCTCTCACTATCCAAAGAATGGTGTGCATCAGAACTGACTCGTAAGTTGGCACATGCACGAGACATCATTATTCTGTCTGTAAAAGACGATGGTCATATGTTGGACATGTGATGAGAAGAGATAATAACCGAATAGCAAAACAAGCCCTCATATGGGAAACAATAGGTAAGAGAAAAAGAGGAAGACCCAGAGAGACACTGAGAAGAACATTGATGAGAGAGGCAAGAGCAGTAGGATTAGGCTCCCTCAATGAGATAGAGCAGCTTGCACAGAACAGAGACAAATGGTGAGATTTGATAAAATATCTTTAAAAGAATTGAAAACTGCTAGAACAAAAATTCAGATAAGAGAAGGAGTATTTTGGTCTACGCCCTATGGACCGGCTACGGCTCAAAAGGTCAATAGATAGATAGAATGGTGCGCACAAATCGATGAGATACCGCATCGCCCTGGATAGTTGGATTTTCGAGCATCCAAATATGATGCACATGGCTTCATTTTGTATTCGTTCCAGTCTTTCAGTCTGCGTGTTACTGAGAGTTGAAATCACCAGTGAATACTCGATAATCGAACCAGATTTCCGTCATATAGGAGAAAATGAAAATGCTGTTCGCCGTCTGCCACAGCCACTACCCTCACTGCTGAGAAGCCCTTCCTGACCTTCTTCAACACTTGGTCTATGTGCTGGGTGAAAGCAAGACTTTGATCAAACTGTATTTCCAGATACCGTATTGTGTGGGTCCTCACAACAACCTCTGAGGCCATGCTCACTAATGGTGTAGGTGTGTTGACGTTTTCTCAGAGAGCACAAATTTCAAGCCGCCTTCTTCGGTTTTACCAGTGCTTCTCACAGCACCAGCTGATCAAACGAGTATACTCAGTCTAGAGTTCGCGAACAACCAGCTCCCCATATCTCTACCTTGGCGGTTGTACACCAAAACATCGCCATCGTAAGACATAGTCTCGGCTCTCCTGTTATTTTTTAAAGCGAAGGTGTTGAAAAGCACTGGAGATAGATGTGAGCCCTGTCTTAAGTCGGGATGTATAGTTGTAGGTTCAGAAATCCACTGGAAGTAAACTGTTACTAAAACGCAGCTAAATGAACACATCTAGTATTGATGCCACACATTATAATCCGTAGAATAGAGGTACATTGCTAACAAGTTGGACACCTAAGATGCCCACACAAATGCCAGATAAAATACTTTAATACGAATAACTGATGCCGCCTTTAAAACGGAGACGAATCATTGCAAATTAGTGTTAGGAAACGTGTCCTAAAGTGCTACATGGAACATGTTCTACTATATGGAAGCTAGTCATGTACGATATGTACTACAATACAAAGAACATTAGGGGCAGCTGAGATGTGGTTTATCAGAAGAATGCTACGAATTCCATGTTTAGTAAATATTATAAATGAAGAATGTTTAAAACGAGCTGGAGGAACCAGGAATATAATCAAAATCATAATGAAGAGACAATCAACATTTATTGGACATATGCGAAAAGAAAGCATTGAGAATACTACAACAACATGCAGAATGGAAAAAAAGCAGAGGAAAACTAAGAGGAAACAACTATTGAACATTTTATCCGAATGACATAACAAAAGTTCACTGACTGAAAATATAGCATGTATGAAAGACAGAGTGATGTGGAGAGAGATGATCGCCTACGCCAACCGGCATGGCACCTATTGATGATGAGCGATGAATTTGGAGAAAAGTAAAAACATAATGCATACATAATGACTGACATTACAACATAGAAAAGAATAATGAAAGTCCCTAATCTAGCAACACAAATACCAAATTAATGATAATAACAACGAAATTAGTTTTTCTCTGTCGCTCATAGAAAATATGACAGTTTTAAAAGAGGTAAAAGAATTGAAATAACCGGACACAAAGACATTATATGTAGATGTAGTTGAGCGGTGGGAATGTAGGACTAACTTATCACACGCAGCGTTTGAACGTGCGGACAAAATATTGAGGCAATTAATTGTTGTCAATGGAAGAAGTAAAGAAAACAATTCTTGAGTATTAAATAGAGTTTAGTACAACATGCAGGGACATCTTTGTAAGCCACAGAAATGTTTGACAGAGGTATGCTGAATACTGCTAATAAACGAGAATGTTATAAATGAGGCCAATATTTTAGGAAAGAAAGATCATTGTTTCGTCATGTCATTAGAAGGTTATAACCTACTTTTAAATTGTTTGAATATTTTTGTTCCTAATTTCATTTCCTCTGCGAGCTGTGTAAATTGTTTATTTATTGTCCACGATATGCTTCTACAGAAAGGGATTGGCTATGAAAACTAATTTAGAAAATGTTTCTATGTTCGCAATGTGTCTGAATACTATAAAATACTATTAAGTTTAGGCAATCTTAGCAACTATGACAACTGTAAGTAGGTAGCAGGCGATAGCAGAAAGCACAGGCGATGGCAATGCTTGGCAACATTACGGCGCTCGAATAGCACACAAACAATTATAAGCGCTGGAACGAGCAGATATCCCGAGCACAAAGATACTGACATCATTTACTGATATAATAAATATTAAATACACGATAGGCAGAGAATAACTGACAATTCTAAATTGATGGCAAGATAAAAGAGTTGAGGAGAAATATCAACAGTTACGATTTCATACACATTTCGTTAACAAAATAGCAAACACAAGAAAGATCACTTGTGCATTAGTCCAACCAATGACGTTTCTGGAACAATACAGAAGACTGTGCAAATGATGTTTTTCAGGACATCTTCAAGCAAGAGAATAACAACATATGATTGTCAACACGAGGGAACAAACGGCTTCAAAAACACATAAACTCATTCAAAGAGTGAAGTCCTAGGGTAAAATCAAGTAGGAATAGGTGGGTTTGTGAAAGAAGCCACAAACACAAGTTTACCGCGGAGACGAGAGTTGTTGGGCTTTGATAGTCTCTTTGGTTTAATTATGCGGGCGGTAGATAATTACGGACAGTTCCATACAAGTTGACATCCGTAAAATGTATCGTCAAATTAAATGATAAATGCTTTATACAAGGGTATCATTGACACCTACTTGGTAAATGCTTTATACAAGGGTATCATTGACACCTGGGTACAAATAATAATACATAAATATTATTATATGGGGAACTTCCGAGGCGATAATAGGGAATAATAGAACAAAGAAGTATGTGTTAGCACTCGGAAAAATTGACAGACAAACAACAATAGAAAAAAACGAAGAACAATATATGGTCCGAAGTGGGATCGAACCCGTACTCAGTGGCACCGCGCCTTGCCACGAGAAGCCGAACGCTTGGCACACTACCACGCAGCCAACTAAAAAATTGGCTATTGCAGTAGTGTCTTACACGATGACGTTCTCAATGACTATAGCATAGGGTAACGATCACAGACCGGAAATAAATTGTATATTTGTACTTTCCTATTAATGCAAGTATTGTTTGTCTGTCAATTTTTCCGAGTGCTAACACATACTTCTTTGTTCTATTATTCCCTATTATCGCCTCGGAAGTTCCCCATATAATAATATTTATGTATTATTATTTGTACCCAGTATATAATCACTGGGAACTACTATTCGTGCTGTTTCGTCCAATAAATGTTTGTCTACAACACAAGTATTCAGCCCTACTGGGAGATACTTGCATTAATAGGAAAGTACAAATATACAATTTATTTCCGGTCTGTGATCGTTACCCTATGCTATAGTCATTGAGAACGTCATCGTGTAAGACACTACTGCAATAGCCAATTTTTTAGTTGGCTGCGTGGTAGTGTGCCAAGCGTTCGGCTTCTCGTGGCAAGGCGCGGTGCCACTGAGTACGGGTTCGATCCCACTTCGGACCATATATTGTTCTTCGTTTTTTTCTATTGTTGTTTGTCTGTCAATTTTTCCGAGTGCTAACACATACTTCTTTGTTCTATTATTCCCTATCATTGACACCTACTTGGTAAATGCTTTATACAAGGGTATAATTGACAACTACTTGGTAAATGCTTTATACAAGGGTATCATTGACACCTACTTGATAAATGCTTTTGACAACGGTATGATTCGTCAGCTAATCACGTGCACGTATCTCTCTCTCTCTCTCTCTCTCTCTCTCTCTCTCTCTATCTGCGATCAGAACTCAATCAGAGTAGGATTCCAGACTCTCACATGAAGTCAGCTGTCAGGTTAAGTGTGTTGATCGCCCCCACTAGCAGAACATCACAATTAGAGTCTGCCAGATCCGCTCTGATTGAACACCCGTTAAAACGTTGCACTGTTTTCAGCCAGCATTTTATTCAGGTTTGCATTCCTTAGCCTTTGATTGTCCCCAATCTTCCTGCAAGGCAGCAGATTGTCTTTTCTGTAGGGGGATTCTGCCCTTAGATGGTCGGCCCTCCCAGGTTTACGAGCACCATCTGCCTGAGTCACTAGAGGTGACTAACACAGACATGCACACACAAAGATATGAGATGTGACCAACTGACATGCACACAGCAATACGAGGCATGACTAACACTGACACACATCAAGAAATATGACACATGACTAATATAAACATGCACATAAAAGATATGAGATATGACTGACATAGACATGCACACACAAAGATATGATACGTGCCTAACATAGACATGCACACAAAGATATGAGATATGATCAACATAGACATGCACACACAAGGATATGAGATGTGACATACACAGATATGCACACACAAAGATATGAAATATGACTAACATAAACATGCACACAAAGATATGAAATATCTAACCCAAACATGCACACACAAAGATGTGACACATGATTAACACAGATACATACTAAGCTATGGGATATGACTAAACACATACACACATAAAGATATGAGACATGATTAACAAGGACACACCAAGATATGAGATATGACTAACATGACACACACCAAGATATGAGCCATGACCAGCACACACACACACACACAAGCTAAGATATGAGCCATGGCTAGCACAGAAACACATTAAGGTATCCATATGCTTGGGTTTGTTGTAGTACTTTTCTTAACGTGGGAATCATCGACATACGAGACGCAGGCCCCGATTAACTGTTCACGTGTTTCGTTCAAACAGTTGTCCGGAGATTTGAGAGTGCAGTCTGACCCGTAGAACGTTCCCTTGCATGTACAGTTCCCGGTTGACTGTTCACAGGTGTCGTTGAAACAGTTGTCAGGACATTTGAGAGTGCAGTCTGATCCGCAGTACGTTTCCTTGCACGTACAGTCTGTACTTTTCGGGTCACATATGATGTCACAGCCATCAGAACACGTCTGTTTGCACTGTAGCCCAAAATTACCATCGAGACAAGTGTCACTACAGATGTAGTCAGGACGTTTACATTGTAGGCATTTTCCAGATTTTTCCTCACATAAAGGACAGACACTAAGGCACGTTCCGGAGCAGTCGTGTCCATAGATCCCACGTGAACACGGTACCGTGACACGTACCGATGATGACGTTGTATCCTTTGCAGCACCCACTACACGCTGCACAAAACGACCAAGAATGCCCGTCCAGACAATAGGTGTCTGTAAATGTTTGCACCTCACTCACCGTCAGTGCACTGTCGGCCTGCGAAATGGTCGATGAGAACTAAATCTTAATGTGTGCCATTGTCGCTTGTGTGGTGACTACAATAGTGTTCACAGAAATGTTTGGGTATGATATATCATTATACTGGAACACTACACCGCCACTATCAGAGAAAGCCTGTATAGTAGCATTCTTTACCCGAATCATAGTGCTAGCTCGATGATAAATTCGAATGGTGTTAATCTTCCGGGACGTAGCATAGCTCCGATACCAGTAAACAGAATTGGTTCCACTTCTCAATTGTGTGTGTGTGTGCAGTCATTGTCATAGAGATTGGTCTTTGTTTTGCCATTAACTGCAGCATCTGGACCACATCCGTCTCCTGTATAGCAAGCATTAAATGTGTCGGTCTGGTTTGTGTTCTGTTTGAGAGCCACATTCCGACCCCCGCCAATGTAGATGGAGCAGGTATTTGCAACTATCGCCCCTTCAATCCGTAACTTGTTGATCAGACCAGCCCCACAAGAGACATCACTCTCGTGCGAACTAACTACAAACCGTGATTCATTGTTACATGAGGCAGAACCATTTAGTTTTACCGTGAAACTGTCTGGATATGTTAAGTTATTCACATAAATCCTAAACCAGGAGAACGGCAAAGATTGATTGAGAGTTGCCTCAACTGATGTAGAATCTGTGTCCGGATTACATGGGGTGTCGTTGTTATCAAACAGGAAAGTAGGTTCAGATTTTTGGGCGTATTTGTACACGAGATTCAAGTACTGACACTGGGGTCCGAAATATTCGTGCTGACAACTGTCATTGTTTGGGCATGTCCCTGTAGTTTTGTCACAAACTGAGTCATTATAGCAGTGACATTGTAACGTACAATTCGTCCCAAACCAACCGGCTGCACAAATTAGGTCATTAATTTCCAAGGTTTCGAATGAAGCCAGCAGAATAAAGACTTGATCTACAGCGGTGGTTAACGAACTGTTTACAAACATTTATTATCAAAACGTGGTTACATTTCTAAAAATCCGCCAACTCGCTGTGATAACAGATAGCGTGATGTTCACAGTCAACATTGTTTAAACGATGGCTCGGACGCGATCATGCTTCCATCTTGGTGCGTCCCATGACGTCATATCCACGTGCATGTATGAGTGTAAAGATAAATTAATTATATGCGATATCTACCTTAACATCAGGCACTAGCTCCCTCGCCGAGATTGAACAACTCGCCCAGAACAGGGCCGTGTGGCGTGACACGATGCATGTTCTGTGCAAAGGTCTGACAGTTGAAAGATCGTCTGACACAAGAGTCTAGGATTTCTTCCCTATGTGCCGTCTTCGGCTCTAAAGGACAGACAGACATACATAAATAAAGAAGAACAGATAGACACAGACAGACAGATAGATACCTTAAATTGACAGCAACATATTTTGTACTTCCACCTTAATCTTCTTCTTCTTCTTTTCTCTTTTCACTGATACCTAAAAGGTGTCGTGGTTTATATCATTTGTCGTTCTTGTGCTGCTCGAATTGTCTGAATTAGTGATTTTCCTTTGTTGTTACATGTCTCTGTCACTGCATCTATCCATCTTCTTCTGGGTCTTCCTCTTGGTCTTTTTCCATGCATTCTCGAGAAGAACACCCTTGATGGTGATTGGTAAGGATTCATTGTGAACAGGTGGCCAAACCATTTAAGTTGTTGTTGTTCTATATATTCTTGGCAGGGTTTTGTTCCTACTATTTTTCTTGTGGTTTCATTTGGTATTCTATATCTTCTTGTGTTGTTTGTTACTTTTCTCAAGCAACGCATCTCACATGTATTGATCTTTCTTAAATGTGATTTAGAAAGGGTCCATGTTTGACTTTCATAGCCCAAAGTTGGTATGAAGATGCTATTTATCATTTGTTGTTTAGCTGGCATAGAAATGTTTGGATGTCTTAGCAATGGTGAAAGCTCGTATGTGACAGCATTTGCTTTTTGTATTCTTATGTCAATTTCTCTGTCTAGTTTTCCATCTTCTGTGAACATTGTGCCCAAATATTTGAATTCCTCTACTTGTTTTATTTATTTATCTTTGATCTTGATGTTTAATGGGTGTCTCAATTTGCTTATTCTTATAGCCTCTGTTTTTGCTGAGTTAATTTTCATACTGTAGTTTGTGCAGCTTTTATCTAGAGATGTTAGATGCTGTTGTAGCAGGTTTTCGTCCTCATATATTAGGCATTGGTCATCTGCGAAGAGTAGCTCGTTGATGTTGGAGTTTTCTACCTCTATATTATTTTTTCCACCTTAATACATATACATAAAGTGGATAAACAGAAATATTCACACACATATAAATGAATGTTTCTTGCAACTTGAGCTTCCCCGTGCAGATATTAATGTAGAGTGAACAGAAAATAGTATTACTCAGTTAAACTTACAGAGAGACGAGCAACAAAGAAACTTACAGAGAGACGAGCAACAAGGAAACATCTACAACGTTTCAGCAAAAACCTTCATCGGGTAAAAAACAACAAAGACTGTCCTCCCTAACGGCATTCTTATAATTGTTATAGTTTCTCTCTCATCATCAATATGTGCTATAACTTGTGCTACTTCTATCACTTCTTAGACAACTAAACTGGGTCCTTACATTATAAATATTTAATGCTTCCTCGTTTTCTATTTCCGACTTCTCTTTCACCAATCTGTACTAATGTACTCGGTTTGCAAAATCTTCCTTTTAATTAATTGCTGCATTCATCAATGTTACCTTCATGTTTAAAAATAAAAATTGTAATAATAAATAAGTAACCACGTTAGGGTTAGTATTTGCACCTTCCTTGGGCGCTGAGAACCCACGCATTGGGCACTGAGAATCCACGCCACGCCACAGAAGCATTGCAAGTTTAACCGAGTGATGTGGAGATCATAACACAATTATAACGCCACAAAGCGTTAGTAAAAGACAAGGTGTACACGCCTCTTTCCTGGACGTCCATTAGTGGTAGTAAATCACAGAACAAGAAGACAGCTGTGTAAATGGTAGGACCTAATCGCTATCGACACGATCGTTGATAATGCGGAGAGAGAACAGGCCAGCTGGGTGTATCCTTAACTACCCCCGTCAACTAAATCCATGGGCTATCACACAACCAAGGAAGGCGAGGACAAGATGGTAATACCAATAAGACGATTACTGTATTGTGTCTAAAAAAAAAATATCTTTACGACACATAGTACCATTGTTGGTGTATGGGGGGGGGGGGGGGGGGGGGGGGGGGGGGAGAGAAGATCGATAGAACCAGAGGGATAAAGGCCGCTTGGTCAAGTAGTCGCCACGACGTGTGCGACTCAGGATTTTTATTTCACCCCCGATAGAAAAAAAATCATTTCTGTCTACCGCGGGCTTCAAACACCGTACGTCGGCTTTTCAGCCAGCGGTACAGTGGTTTTAGCCGCGCGGCCACGCGCACCTCTCAATTGTTTCTCTCGTATTGTTTCTCTCAATCGATTCTCTCGTATTGTTTCTCTCAATTGTTTCTCTCGTATTGTTTCTGCAAGTGCTAAAGGACCTTACATAAAGACTAATGGATAAGGCTGTCAAAGTTTTGATAGATTTTATACCTCTGAAGCTGGAGTTTTTTTGTTTTTGTTTAACTCTCTGTCTCTCTTTTGTACAAATAAAAGGATATTTTTTTCCATTACTACAACACACACGAACACACCAATAGGAGTAAAAATAGCAATAATTTAAACATTATTATTACGTGAATCTGACAGGCAAATGAAGGTCAAGTCAACTTCAAGGATACCCGTTGTGATGAACATATTGACTACATATGTTGCCTACCTCTATTGCTGTCTGCAGTTGGCGCTGACTACTATTTATGACTGGTGTGGTTAATATCGTGATAAGTCTTCCTACTTCCCAGAGAAAATCCTTCGGTACCCATTTCCAGAGGATGTTCGAACCCTTATACCCTCTCAGCTCGAAACAAAATGGCCACATCTGAGAGTTGAACCGGGACACACTCGATCTTACCAATTATGCCAGAGAGCTATGAGGAATCTAACGGCTACGATGTGAATATTAACAGGTCTGGTGTAGGTAAGAACAGTCTCTATAAAATTGGAAATCTTATCAAGCTCTAGCAAAGGACTAACAGCCTTTGAAAATAAAGTTCTCTGAAGACTTGAACATACATTGGAGAGACTCTATACCAGATGAAATAACAAGAGAAGAAGCCAAACAAAATTAGGTATCAAGCTATACACGAGAAAGAAGCTGGAAGTACATCGGTCATATTTTCCGCGCCAGGCATTTAAGTGGACACTTGGCGGCAAAAGAAAACAAGGAGACCAACACAAATTTTAAGAAGAATAATTACTAGAGAGGGCTCAACATGGGCTTAAGAACAAAACAAGACTTAGCAGTGAATCGTCATACATCGAAAGTCATGACTTCTGCCCTATGTGCCATCTGCGGTCTAAAAGGAACTAACTAATAAGAAATGTCTTTACAAAGAACTATCCATTATATATGTCTGTGTCACATTCAGGTGTCTTACATTTTTACATTTGTCGAGAACAATTTTGTTATATTTCACGCTCTTCTTATAAGCCTTTACCAGTAAGAAAATAAGTAACGCAAAAATAAAGGTAGAAAATGTTTTTTTCCTGATGTCACAAATGGAAGACGTTTCAAAAATTCCCCAGTGAAGGAAGAAAGGAAATGTTGCAGTCCATGGCACCTTCAGCAATAAAGGTAAAAACAAAGTCAAGTACTTCAACCACATCTTAAGGTGAACAGTTATGATTATGGATGGCCTTGGTTTCACTGCAAAAGAATTAAAATCCATAATTGCTCAACCGCCCGTGTCAGTGGAATTATCCGAATTAATATATATCTTCTCCAAAATAAAGAAATGTAGCTTTAGTCCCCAACATAGCAGTCTCAGCACACGCCAAAAGACATAAGGCAAAACCACACAGAAAGTGAACACAACCATCTGTTCCCCGTCATACGATCTCATCATTCATCGTAAGCAATCTAAATATTGAAACACGATAACAACGGATGAAACGCACAGCTCACGGTATACACAGAGCACTTAACTCAGTAGTTCCGGCGGCAAACCGGACTTGAAATATGAGGAAACTACAACAAGGAACGGAGCCGCGATAGCTTAGTGGTTTGTGAACTGGACTACATGGACAAGGGGTAGGGTTCGATCCCAACCGACGGCTTCCGGGTTCACCCAGCCTTAAATGGGTACCGGATTTTTTTCTGGGAAAGTAAAGCGGCACGGGCGTAATACCGGCCACATTACCCCAAAAAGTATGTGCCGAAGGTTTGTAAAATTTATGGTCACTAACACCATATTCCCATTACGCCGCCACTTGACGTGACGGGGGTACTTTACTTTTTTTTTTACAAAAAGGAACACTTTTCAGACACAGCCTATAACTGTAGCCTACCCGCCATATTGACCGGAAATTCACGGCCTCCTGAAATTGTTGATCGTTATTTTTTCGTCCCTCGATTTTTCACTTGTTACAATATATTCCAGCTGTTCCTTTCTCATTACATGGCCACAAAATGATGATTGTTTCTTCCTAATATTGGAAATTTGCTCTCTTTTTGCTTTGGCCTCTTTCAGAACGTTTTAATTACTCTTCTTAGCTGTCCATGGTATTCTCAACATTCCTCTGCAAAACCACATTTCTACAGCCTCCAGTGATTTTCTTGTCTGTTGTAGACATCCACGTCTTAGTTGCTACAAGCGCGTGTAAAAACTATAGTATACTTGTAAAGACATACTGTAAAATAGCAAACGTTTATTGTGAGAAAACAAAAGGCATGCACGCAAACTCTCTCTCTCTCTCTCTCTCTCTCTCTCTCTAAATTCACTAGATCGACAGCCATTAGACGTAAACATTCAATGAGAACAATGTGTCAGATACACTCTGCGCCACTGGTGCTATTCAAATGGCGATATTGAAGAGTTACCAGGCCTAATGGCAAGGGCCTTAAAAACGAAAAGCTTGGTTATTATAGTCCGTTCAGAAATTCATAATCACACCTGAATTAGATTTGCGTGATAACCGCTTGTTATTTTGGTTTCAAAATTTGTATTTAATCTTAGAATATTGATGACGTTATATAAATATTTTTTGCTCTGAGAAATTTGATCTATAGTCCGTTCACATTCGTTTGCCTAGACATTAATTTATTTTTTTCAAAAACTTATTGTTCATTTGCATTGATCTTTTGAAGTTAGGTTTAGAATACTAATGTCGCTATAAAAATATTTTTTTATCAAAGAAATGTGATCCAGTTTCAAAGATGCCTTATTTAACCTATATTTAAAAAAGTTAATCGATATTATAAACACCGGCGGGATTATGTAGATGCTTACATCTCACAGCTGATTCTTTAACATATAGGCATGACCTTCACGGCTGAATGCGCACCGTCCTAAAATAGTTATGTTTCCACTATAAATTTTTATAAAGAAATGTTACATATGAAATTTCCCGTTTAGCACAAAATGACATTTTAGCCGAAACCGGAAATTATGTGACGTCAAAATCACGGCCGTAGACTCGAGTTCGAGTCATAATTCAGAGGCAAATCTCAATATTTACAGAAAGGAGGCGGCACTATCCATATTATCTTCTGCAAGTCTATGTGAGAATGAATATAAAGGCAAAATATTTTACTGAACATAACATTGCTATAAAGATTTATCAATACTTCTGCAGAGAGCGTAAAAAGGGACATCTTTATTGTTCTTTATCAAACCCTGAGAAGAGAACAATGCATATTTTAGGTTTGTGTAAACGTTCATTTGATCGAATAGTTAAAGGAAGCGGATATTTATTGCCAACAAATGCAAGAAAGCAAGGAAGGAAAGAAACGTTAGACAGTTTTGATAAGGACCTAGTAAAAGAGAAATCTGTCGAATGTTTGATATAAACGAAGAAGTGACACTTAGAAAGTTGAAGCTTTGGCTGAAAACTAACAACGACATTGAAATATCAAAAACTTCATTATGGAAAATATTAAGAAGTGCAGGCTTCACCTTTAGAAAGTATGCTGGTGGAAAAAAAAACATTATTTGTGAGAAGCCACATCTAGTAGCTCTTAGAAGCAAGTATTTACGTGAAGTGAAGGAAATGCGCGAAAATGATTATGACATTGTTTATTTAGATGAAACTTGGATCAACGCTCATCATACAAATGAAAAGGAATGGCAGTTAGCAGATGGAAGTATTAAAAGATCAGTACCAAGCAGTAAAGGGCAACGTTTGATAGTTGCACATGCAGGTAGCAGACATAATGGGTTGTTGCAGAATGCTCATCTCGTTTTCATTTCAAAATCCATAGACAATAGAGACTACCACTCCGAAATGAATGGGCACATATTTAAAGACTGGATCGAGAAAAGTATCCTTCCAATATTAGATCGACCTTCTTGTCTGATAATGGACAATGCTTCATACCATAACGTAGTTAACGTAGAGATAGAATCCCAACATCATCAAGTACAAAAGATGCAATCAAAACGTGGCTCATAAAAGAACACATACAAGTTAACGACAGCTACTTGAAACCCGAATTGCTTAGCCTTGTAAAACAGACACAACGTACAAAGATATTTAAAATAGACAAGTTAATTCAAGAACATGGCCATAGATGTTTGAGACTACCTCCATATCATGCACACTTAAATCCTATAGAACTAGTTTGGGCAAAAGTTAAAGGACACGTAGCATATACAAATAAAACTTTCAAATTATGCGATGTTGAGACACTTACAAATCAGGCTCTATCAAATATAAATAAAGACTACTGGGTAAAATGTGAGGATCATGTGTTACGACAAGAAGAGGAATATTGGAAAAAGGATGGTTTGTTGTTTGTTCAGCCGAAAGCAGTAATCGACCTATTTGACTCGTCTGATTCTGAATGATCATTACTCTGATTAAGTCTACAGATAAATAGTTTGATTTGCAAAATTTCCTAGTTGATTTGTTAAACAGTTTATTGTTCAAGACCACCCAAGCAATCAAAAATATGTTATAAGCAAACCAACAACCATTACTTTGAATGGAAGCCTGCTTGAGTCAGTACAGAAGTTCAGCTATCTTGGATCCACTATTACAGCCACACTTTCCTTAGATAAGGAACTAAATGTACGTATTTGAAAGGCAGCGACAACATTTGGGAAACTCACACCAAGAGCATGGAACTATATCAAATTGACTCTACGAACAAAAGTTCTATATATAATTTAAAATTTGTATACTTGCCACCAAGTAAAATTTTATGGACACGCCTATGGGTCATCGTTGCACTAGATTACTGTAAAACATTTTGATTAGGGTCAAAATAATAGTTAAATGGGCAAAGATCAAAGGAATTCGCCGCTTTAAGAAAACCGTTATAGCTAGACATCGAGTAACACATATGTTCTCGTGACATGGACATTTTAACACCGTATGCCAAAAATCATGTGAAATCATCAAGAACTTTTTGAATTATAAATCATAACATCTCGGCAAACGAATCTGAACGGACTATAGTTTAAAAGTTTTCTTCTTTAGGGTATATTAAATTCACCATGTTCTAATTTTACAGCATTTTAGGATATATACATTAATTTGGTGCGGTCGTTCACGTAAAATAGTTTGGCTGTTGCAGAAACACTAACTTCAGGAAACTCCCGTGCACAAAAGTGAATTGTTATTGAACGACATGACGCACCACGGCCTTGGCATTAATTAGCGAAGAGAAGGCGTATCTTTATTAATTTTGTGAAGACTCAGTAGACAATTTATTGACTTTAAATACCAACATTTATATCTAAATTACAATGAGTTTGAAATGCAAATTTATAACTATGCAAAAGGTTACTTTTTTACTACATCAGCAATTGTAACAATTGAATTCATGTTTGCAAATACACATAATGAACAACACCCACAATTAAGCACTATGTAGATACGCCTCTGACAAGAATTCCAGTAAACTGGACAATTTAACACGATTACTGTAAACTTTAAAATTTGAATCAACTTGTGTGATATCATCATAAAAAATAAAAGGAATTCGCTGATGTGCAAAATCTGTTGTGTTTGTGGAATAAAAAATACCAAAATCTTTGCGTCATCAATATTCTAAGATTGCATGCAAATTTTGAAACTAAAATAACAAGCGGTTATCACGCAAAACTAATTCAGGTGTGATTATGAATTTCTGAACGGACTATAGCAAAACTTTCCATAGGGGTGGTTGAGGAATCTGTGAATCTGTATTGAGAAGAGGAAAGGGAAAGAAATTCTCAGCGCCAGAACTGTCACAAACAAGCAAGTCAAGAGTCATTGCAATTCCCTGCTTGGAGATAGCAGCTCACATTGTGATGTCTAGGTAATTAAACTAGCAGCTTACATTGTGATGTCTAGGTAATTAAACTAGCAGCTTACATTGTGCTGTCTAGGTAATTAAACTAGCTGTAGACTAAACTAAACTGTTGTAGACTATCTCTCTACAAGCTTAGCTGCTTAATACCATTTTATATGTATTTGTAGTGTTTCCTGCAGCTCTACTTCCGGCCCGGCATGATAATTAATATATTGTATTTTACATATGGGCCTTTCTCCAAATGTAAGCACTATTTCAGAAGGGCAGATTTTAAGTAAATATTTCAGAAAGAAATATTTAAACAAAGGTAAAACAACAAAGCAGCATACTATCAGTTATTACTCATCTGCCAAAACATAAATATTTAAAGGATTAGCGGACACTGATAAACAAAATGTTTCTGTAATATCAAAATCAAAAAGAGTTGTCGCCTATGTCACAAAAGAAAAAGAAAGCAGCATGCCACCAGAGATGAAAGAGAAGAAAACATGATGCCAGCTACACATGGGGACATTCAACAAACACGAAATAAAGTGGCCCTGTCACCATCTTATGAGAGTAATGCCCATCTAGTTCTGGGAAAAACACCCCCAGCAGCCTAATTTAGCAGTGACAGAAGTATACTCAGAGTATAAAGGACAGAGAAAAAACAATGACGTCCAATTTGCAAGAAATTAAATGTTCAAAATCTACACACAAAAACTGGTTGATGAAGGACATTAAAAAAAAGAAAGTAATATAGTTTGGTCTTGTAAAAGAACATGATTGTCTAGAAAAGATAGTTATGGAGGGTATAGTTCCAGGTAAACGAAGGAGAGGAAGATCCAGAATAAAGTTTATACAAGACATCAAAGACTAGCTGGAGTTAACTGCTGTAGAAACTGGGCACCCCATGCAATCAGTGCCGGATTTAGACATTGAGGTTCCAAGCGAAACTCTTAAGGCGCCCCCCCCCCCTCTTCCCACCCTTCCCAAATTAACACCAGAAAGTCAGTCTCACAATAACTGAAACCATTAAAAAAAATTGTAGTCCCATAACAAATTCTGAATTTGATGTTATTGAGGCCCCTCGGATTGTGTGGCCCTAAGTTATAGTTATATCTGTTTGGCTTATGGGCAAATCCGGTCCTGCGTGCAGGACAACTTGAGAGTAGTTGTCACGTGAGTCAGTACCAACAGGGACAAGCTAGAGCTGATGATAACCCGTGACCTTCAACGCAACCCCCCCCCCCCCCCGTCACCGCAATACCAATAATTTATCAATGTAATGAACAATATTTGTGTGTACGTGTTCATACTGTTCTGTTTGGTAGTGCCCTTATTAAAGTGAGTGCAGTCGGAACCTCAGATGATGACAGCTCAATTTCCTCTTTGTTTTTCCCTCCGTTGACGTCCAAGCCAGAAGCATCCCTCAAAACAGAAGCCCTCTAATGCCACTTAGCGAGAAAGGACAGCTGCCCCCAATTTCATGACCTAATAAATAAGAGCTCTATTATTATAACACGGATGGAAATGTGAAGGTCGAACATAACTATCTCGCTCAATCCTTCTTTCCCTCCATTTATTTCCAACTATTTTTCCTATGCATCTTTCAAACACTTCTCGTCAGACTTCTTGTGCTCAACATCGCCACGGTTCTCTATCAAACCCACGCTCGATGTAATCTCTCACTTTCCTTCACCACCACCCCTCGCACTTTTCCCCGAAACACCGCCAACAGGTCATCGATCCGCGAGCTAACACTGGCCTCATTCTGAGTGTGCAAGTTCGACCTGCAGCATAGAGGAAGAACAAGGCAAGAACATAAAGACAGCGGAGAAAAATTATAAAGAGGCAAAAGACGAGGGAGAGGCGGACTTGTGGTGTCAAAGTCATGAAATGGTAATATATTTGCTTGACGAATTGGTTAGTATGATCAAGAAGACAGCAGCCATTCAAGAAAGGAAGTGAAGGCTGTTTATACAAGTAAAAACGAAAAGGGTTATCTGCGGAAGCAAAATTGGATAAATATATGCCCCATCTCGGTGATATTTATTTGTGTACCGTTTTTATTTGGTTCACTCCATTCGTGTGCTATCTCGTTGTACAATTTATTTCCAAAATGAGAACCAAGTGCCGACGTAAGGTGCACGTTAAACACACTCGAATCTCTGACTAGCATTAGCAGGACTAATAGTTTGGTATGTATTTGTAATTGACTGTTTGTAGCATTAGTTGTAGCAGTGTCAACTACTGGTTCAAGTACATAACGCACAGCGACTCAGAGTTGATAACGGTCGTCGACTCAGAGTTGACAACGGTCATCGACTCAGAGTGACAACGGTCAGCGACTCAGAGTTGACAACGGTCAGCGACTCAGAGTTGACAACGGTCAGCGACTCAGAGTTGACAATTGGCGTCAGAGTCACGACCAACATATATAAACGCAGATCAAAGGGGTGAAAAGTGGTATAGTTAGGTTGTTTTTTTCCCCCTTTCAACTTTATCATCAGCTTTACAGCAGCTTCAAATATACAATTTTCAAACCCGGTTCTCCAAAGTGCCGCGACAAAGTCGGATATATCGAACTAAGAAGGCGTAAAATTAGGAACTTTGTTGTACACTATCACACAACATCCTGTGATACATCTATGACGTTATGGTCATACTAGATGAAATTAACCGATACAAATATGTACAATGTGATTCCTCGATAATCTTTTCACACGTGAAACAAGCTTCTCCAGGCACCAGAGATATATATGGAAAGATCACTGCTGTTCAAATGTGAACAAACTAGAGCACAATGATTGTGTATTTTATAACTAAAACATTATTCTCGTTAAGGAGCTTGTAAATCAATAATATGTCATTACGGTCTGATCTGTTTAATTGTGACACGTCACTTTATTTTAAAACCGCAACTGAATTCTTCTATTATAAATATCTGGAGACAGTCCAGAGCTGCAACTACCTGGGACATACTATAACCAATGATGGGAAATGTACAATTGAAATAAACAAAAGAATAGGTATGGCAAAAAGTAATTTTAATGTCATAAAAAAATATCATCATCATCAAGTACCGGGCCTACTGGCGTAGGTGATCATGTCTCTCCACAGCTTTCGATCTCGGCAGCTATTTATCATTTCTGTTGTTGACCTTCTGCCAAGCCATTCTCTTAAGTTGTCTGTTATTTTTTCTCTTTGCTTCCCTCTATCTCTTCGTCCCTCAATTTTTCCAGTTTTTACTATATATTCCATTTGTTCTCTTCTTATTACATGACAGCACACAACCTTGTCTAACACCCTGTTTTATTTGTTGAAACATTCCCAATTGATTTCCAGTTCTTATGGCCGCTGTTTGTTGCCAGTACATGTTCTTTATTATTCTTAGATCTTTGCTGTCTACGTTTATGCTTTCTAAAATTGTGATTATTTCTGGGTGCTTTACTTTGTCAAATGCCTTGGTGTAATCTATGAAACATAGGTATAGATCTGTTTTCACCTCTAAGGCTCGTTCTACTAAAGATCTTATGATATAAATGACACTGCTTGTTCCTTTATCTCGAACAAAACCACACATGTTCATCGCTAATTTCTAGAGTGATTTGTTTCGCACTCTTCGCATGATGATTCTTAGTAATATCTTAGCCATATGACTCATAAGGCTTATTGTGCGATGATCACCGCATTCAATCGCACCCGATTTCTTTGGTAGGGCTATGAATATTGATTTGAGCATGTCGTCTGGTATATATCCGCTGTTGTAGATATCATTCAATATTTTTGTTATTATTTCTATTCCAAAATCACCCATGGCTTCAATCTCTTCTTTAGTTATATTATCTGGTCCAGGAGCTTTTCCTGCTTTCATATTGCACAAGGCATCTTCCACTTCTTCTCTGAGTATTTCTGGTCCTTCTCTATTATCTTTAATATTTACTTCCGTTCGTTCATCATTATAAAGGTCTTTAATGTATTCTGTCCATCGTTCCCTTATGTTTTCTTGATCAATAAACAGTTCTCCTTCCTTTGATCTTAGACATCCATTTTTTTATTGCGTTTTTCTTCCTGTTAATTCCTCAATTTGTTTGTAATACGGGAGGTCAAAAAGTAATGCACACCAATTTTTTTCTCGGCTAATAATAAAGATAGGAAAATGAAATTTTGCACACTTGGAATATGACATGTTCCAATTATGTGTACCAAATTGCACAGCATTCTGATAAATATTACGCAATCTATGAACCGTTAAAATGGAGCTTGTCAACAATGTCCGTTACAAACAGCGAATTGTCATAGAATTTCTGGTTGCGGAAAAAGAAACTGTGGCAAACATTCATAAACGACTGTGTGCAGTGTACAAATGTTCTGCAGTCGATAGGAGCACAGTTAGTCGCTGGGTTCAGAGAATTAAAGCTGCAGAAAGTGTACGAGTGGAGTTGCATGATTTACCGCGTTCTGGACGTGTTGCCTCGGCTACCAGCACAGACATGTTAAACCGGGCTGATGCCATTATTCGTAAGGATAGGCGTATCACTAGTCAGCAATTGGCATTGCAGCTTACAGTCAGCAAGGGAAGTGCAATCGCAATTTTTAAAACTCTCGGATATTCAAAGATTTGCGCTCGATGGGTTCCTCGGTGCCTAACAAATGATCACAGAGTTCAAAGGAAAACATTCTGTTCTGAATTGTTGGAGCGTTTCGGTGTTGAAGGAGAAATGTTTTTGTCAAAAATTGTTACCGGTGACGAAACGTGGGCACATCATTATGAGCCTGAAACGAAAATGCAGTCAATGGAATGGCATCATCCGCAGTCACCAAAAAGAAAAAAATTCAAAACATCTCCATCAGCCGGAAAGGTGATGATCACTGTCTTCTTGGACATTGATGGTGTGATTCTTGTTGATGTAATGACAAGAGGTGAGACAATCAACTCGACAGCTTACATCAATACACTGACAAAACTCAAAAATCGGTTCCACAGAGTTCGGCCTAATAAGCCATTTGCAGATTTGTTGCTTCAACATGACAATGCACGCCCTCACACAAGTCTGGTAACACGGGAAGCAATCAACAAATTTGGTTGGACTGTACTGCCCCATCCTCCTTACAGCCCTGATCTGGCTCCCTCAGATTTCCATCTGTTTGGACCACTCAAAAAATTCCTGCGTGGGACACACTTTGACAATGATGAGGATGTGATCCGTGCAGTTAAAAAATGGCTACGCGAGCAGGACAAAACTTGGTACAAACGAGGCATTCATGACCTAGTTTCGCGTTGGCGTAAGGCAATACGCTTGGACGGAGATTATGTTGAAAAATAGGTAGTGTAAATGGGATGTTCAGCTACAATCTGTGAAAATTTCACACATTTTGCCCGAATAGTTTCCGAGAAAAAAATTGGTGTGCATTACTTTTTGACCTCCCTACGTATATAGCTTTAGCATCTCCTTTTTGTTGCATTTCAATCTCTCTGCATCTCTCTTTTAGCCATGCTTCTTTTGCTTCATTGCATTTTACTACAATTTCTTTATTTAATCTCTTATACTCATATTTATTTTCTTTATTTCTTCTTCTTGTATCCATTAGCTGCAAAATGTCGTCTGTCATCCATTTCTTTCTTGAATTTGTCCTCACTGGTGGTATGAACTTTTTTTATGTTTGTTGCATTGATTCTTTTAGCATTTCCCACTGTTCATCAATGCTTTGTATCTTCTGTATTGCATTGTACCGGTTCTGAATTGTGATTTTATATTTGTCTTGCAGCTTCTTGTCTGATTTTAGTAAATTTAAATTTAACTTGATGTTAACTGAGGCACGTTTTGTTGTTTTTAATTTTACTCTAAGCTTTCCCACAACTGGTACATGATCACTATTGCAATCTGCCCGTGGTCTAGTTTTCACACACACCAGACTGTTTCTAAACCTATTGCTTATCATTATATAATCAATTTGATTACGTGCGTTGTCCCCTGGACTTTTCCATGTCCACAGACGTCTTGGATGTTGCTTAAGCCAGGTGTTTCCTATCATCATGTTGTGTGTTCTTGCCCAGTCAATAAGTTTCTCACCTCTTTCATTCCTATCGCCTAAGCCATAATGACCAACTACTTCCTCAACTCTTTCCTTTCCTACTTTTGCGTTAAAATCCCCTAGAACTATGGTGTTTTAATGTGGTTTGCATTTATGAAGTGCCTCATTTAACTCGTTGTAAAATTTATCAATTGTTTCCTCTAGACTGTCTGCTGTTGGTGCATAAACTTGTATAAGATTTATGTCTATTGGCTTTCCATTCAATTTTACTAAAAAGACTCTGTCAGATATTGGGTAAAAGCCTTTCACTGTTCTTGCTCTTTCTGCATCCAAGATGATACCTACTCCTCTTTGGTGTTCAGTACCTCCAGAATAGATTATTTTATGTTTAATATAATACATCTCCCTGATCCGGTGTATCTCATTTCGCAAAGTCCCAGTAATTGTAAACCCATTCTTTTCATTTCTTGTATGATGTTTTCTAGTTTACCCTTCTGCATGGGTGTTCTCACATTCCAAGTACCTATCTTTAGAGTGTGTTTATTTTTATTTTGCTTACAGTAGCTTGATGACGATCGGGTATCACCTGTAGCACATGATGTCCCCTACCGAACAAGGGTTTTCCATTGGAATCCCCCCTTAACGTTGTTGTCGTTATTTCTACTGTTGTGGCGATTCATGATTGTGCAAAGAAGTTACGACGGTGGTTTTAGAAAAATATACTAACAACAAAACAAATATCAGCTGAGCTGAAACTAAGAATGGCAAAATGTTACATCTTCTAAGTATTCCTGTATGGTGCAGAAACAAGGACATTAGATAAGAAAACAGAACAGAAAATTGAAGCCTTTGAAATGTGGATTTATAGAAGAATAGGTAGAATTGGATAGAAAGAAAAGAAAACAAACGATGAAGTTTTTGGGACATGTTAAAAGACACAACAGCCTACTAAAAGTAATATTGGAAGGGAAAATACAAGGCAAAAGAGGCAGAGGCAAACCAAGACTAACATGGACGAGTAACATCAAAAGATGGACAAGTCAATCTATGACAGCCTGCACCATCAAAGCAAGAAATAGAGTAGAATGGCGATCCATAGTAGCCAACCTTCGTCGCGGAGAAGGCACTCGATGATGATGATGATGATGATTATAAATGACCCTATCTGCGTTTTTTGGACGAGCTTAAAGCTGCGCCTTGCTTCAAAGAAATCAACCGACAGCTTGCACTTTTACTTACAATTGTGTGTAAACTATCTATACCGTGATGTTATCTCTCATTGCTGGGCTCTGTCGACAGAAATATAGGGCTGGAGAATAATAGAAAAATGACTGTAGGTTCGATGCAGTTGAAACAAGATATACAAGTCGGTCAAAAAGTTGTAGGTGTGTCGGATCGGACTTAGATGTTTCTTTACCCTTTTGTCAAAGGCAATGGTGGTGGAGGGTATAATACAAGAATGGATAACGTTGTACACGTGACGAAATATAAATTAAAAAAATAGGCACTTTTAAATGATGGTGATATAGAGACAAAGAAAAAGGGCAAATGAGAGGGGGGGGGGAAACAAAAACGAAGTAAAGTACCCACGTCACGCCAAATGGCGTATAGGGAATATGGTGTTAGTGACCATACATCCATACATTTTACAGACCCTCGGCACATGATTTTTGGGGTAATGTGGTCGATATTACGCCCGTGCCGATTTACATTCCCAGAAAAAAATCCGGAACCCATTAAAGGCTGGGTGAACCGCAAGCCGTCGGTTGGGATCGAACCCTACCTCTTGTCCTTGAGAGGGGGCGGGGGAGGTGATAAGGATACATTGAGAGTGAGCAAAACAGGAGGGAGCAAACAAATAAACCAGACCAAACAGAACAGAAACGACACCGAGACATAGATAAAGAATGAATAAGGAGAGACAGAAACTAAAATAGAACAGACACACACACACACACACACGCACACACACAAAGAAAGATATATATATATACATACATATATATATATATATATAGATATATATATATATACATATATATATATATATATATATACACTAAGATACGAAATTGAGAGAGAACATAAAAAAGTTCACATGTTCACATTCCCCCAGACTGCTGAACACATACTCCAAGACTGTACTGAATATAGTAGACTGATGAAAATCCATTGTCCCATAGAAACAACACTACAGACCACTGCAAGAATTACAAAAGACAGTAACATTTATACAGGAAACGACATTACAGATATAGACAACACTTCAGGCGAACGAAAGATACATATATATATATAAATATATATATATATAAACGGACAGCATACATTTATATATATATATATATATATATATATATATATATATATATATATATATATATATATATATATACTTGGTTATGGAAGGCCTCGGTATCACTGCAAACGAATTAAAATCCATAATTGCTCAACCGCCCGTGCCAGCGTAATCATCCGAATTAATAACGCATCTCCCAAACAAAGAAAGGTAACTGTGGTCCCCATCGTAGAGCAGTCTCAGCACACGCCAAAAGACATAAGGCGAAACCGCGCAGAAAGTGAACACAGCCAACTGTTCCCTGTCATACGATATCATCACTCATTGTAAACAATTGGAATATCGAATCATGATCAAAACGGATGAGACACACAGCTCACGGTGTGCACAGAGCAATTAACTCAGTAGCTCCTGCAACAAGCCGGACTTGGAATATGAGGAAACTGCAACAAGGAACACTTTTCATGCATAGCCTTCAATTGTTACCACCGCCTATCCATCATATACCATGGCACTTCACGTACTCTAAAGAGATAAAGCTGCGGCTGACGATGTAGTTTACATTAATCAGTAACATGGAAATAACTTGCGTCAAGGAATTCCAACAATGGTCATGAACATCACCAATGTGACGTAAAGCGCAGATCAAGTCTAGACGGTGGAAGTTCACATTCACAACATTTGATTTGTCAAAAATGGACTGTTGCCGGCGTACGACTTCGCTTTAGCCGCGCAGATGTAATAAGTAGATCATCATTTTGACTTTAATACAGAAAAGTGCAACGGAAAACCGAAATTAATCAGATCCCGAATGCACTTTCTGCAGCGATCAAGAGAACGTCACCTAGATCCACCATCTTTACAACAGAAGTCATATATATATATATATATATATATATATATATATATATATATATATATATATATATATATATAAAGGTAGTTGAGAAAGAGAGAAACAGAAAGAGAATATGAGGTAAGACATAGCATAACAAAATATAAAAGCGAAGACAGAGGCGGGGAGAAAACATAAATATACATAAAACATATATATATATAGCGTTCGCCATTTTTCATCTCGGGAAGTCCCTAGAGATTTGGAACTGAATTTTGCGTGTTAATCCGTTTTTTTCCACTGGCAGCCGTGTTCATAGGGGTCCCTCGCCGCACAGGCAGAGAACTCCGTCTTCAGAGGTACTTATATTTTTTTTCGTCGATGAATAATTGACGTTTCAAGCCAGGCCTTGCTGCTGAGACCAGGGGTGGTTTGCTCGGAGTTATATCACAAATAAAAATACCAACTGGTGCAACAGGGATTTGAATTCATAACCTCTATGTCTCGAGACCAGCGTCTTGCCTCGAGACCAACCAGTCCAATATATATATATATATATATATATATATATATATATATATATATATATATATATATATATATATATATATATATATAGTCGAACCTGGTCTTAGGACCACCTGTTTAAAGCGTTTCCCTGGTTATAGGACCGGGTCTACAATTTCCCCGAGTTTTTTACTATATGCTAACACTGATTACGGCGCTCACCGTATGACGCGACCAGAGACCAGGCTAATTAACCGCCGCCAATGTTATTTATCCCGTTTACGACGACCAGCCAGTCCTTCGTCTCGCTGGGAGCTATAAACGATCGACACAGGTGTCTACAGGTGTTGATGTTTTCCCGTATTTAGTGAGTCCCAGATTACAGTGGGACGTGTTACGTTTATCAGTCAATACTGGTGCAGACACAGATCTATGATTCGTGAAGTGACATCACTTCGCGGTTCCGTCTAGACCAGAGTAGACCATTGCGTGGCCCGTATAAATTACAGGAATTAACTAAAGAATTAGTCATTGCCCGCTTAGAGTGTATTCATGTACATGTACAGTATCTCAGTGAATTATTTTTGTGGATTTTAAAAGTGTTACACACAATATAGGAAATGGCCAGTGTCAAAAGTGTAAACCCAAAGCATTAACGCTGGAAGAACGAATATCAGTGATTCGACAAAATCAGCAAGGTAAAAGTTCGCGATTATTGGCAGAACAGTTTGGAGTGGGAAAGACACAGATTTTACGTACGTTAAAGAGAAAAGCCGAGTATATGAATGACTTTGAAAATAATGCACCAAGTATGAAAAGAAGGAATAGCAGGAAAACGGGAAATGAAGACATAAATACACTTTGTTGGAAATGGTGTCAATCAGCACTTGCACGAAAAATTCCGTTATCTGGGCCGATGATCAAAGAACGAGCTTTACAGTTTGCAAAAGAATTGGAAAACTCAGTCTTTAAAGCATCGAACGGCTGGTTAGAGGCCTTCATTAAAAGACACAATCTTGTGTTTGGTAAGCAATGTGGCGAAGTCGGTGATTCAGATATGAGTGCTGCGGCTGACTGGACTTCTAAAATATCCGAGATATGCTATGGTTACGCTGCTCAAGACATTTTTAATTTAGATGAAACCGGGTTATTTTTCAAAGCGACTACGGACAAAACATTTTTTGTCAAAGGAGAAAAATGCGCTGGGGGTAAAAAAGCAAAGAGCGAATAACAGTGATGCTATGCACTAACATGTTGGGGGAACGAGAACCGGCTTTAGTGATTGGGAAAGCAGCTAACCCTAGGATTTTAAAAACATCAACATAAACACACTGCCAGTGATTTACAGAAACAACAAAAAGGCATGGATGACTGCAGCTATATTTGAAGATTGGCTGAAAAGTTTTGACCGTAAGATGCAGAAAAAAAAGCGCCACATTATTTTATTTGTTGACAACGCTACCTGTCATCCCAAGATCGAACTACAGAATGTTAAGCTGCAGTTTCTGCCACCCAACACAACTGCATTAGTTCAACCCCTAGACCAGGGTGTCATTCAGACATTTAAATTAAAGTTTAGACAAAAACAGCTTCTACATCTTATCACAGTCATGGAATCAAACAAGGATGCTTCCGGAACCGAACTCATGAAACAGGTCAATTTACTGGATGTAGTCTACTGGATTGCTGCAGCATGGAAAGAAGTGGACAACTCAACCATCCTTAAGTGTTTCTGTAAAGCAGGTTTTCATTGTCCTGCTGAAACACACGCATATTCTCTGACGCACATGGAATCTGCATCAAAGACCGACGTGCAAATTGTTTCTACTGCAATTTCTACTGCTTTGGATAACCTTTCAAAAGAATTGTTTGGATACCAATTGACAGACATCTCCATGATTGATTCAGGGCTCCAAACTTGCAACACAATAGAAACAAACTGGGATCTTCCTGCCACTGCAATTTTAGCTGCTGAGGATGTGAATAGTGAATCAGACAACGAACAAGATTCTACTGACATTGAGAAAACATACACTATCGCAGATGCACATAATGCTTTGGAGCTTCTGCGCACCTATTCAATAACAAACGGGAGATCTGACATACTAGACGTTATCATGGACTTGAGAGAAAAATTGAACTTATCGTTTATTTCATCTGTCAAACAACAGACTACCATATTGGATTTTTTTTCAAGTCAAAAGTGATACATGTACAGTATAAGTGGAATCTGTGTATGTGTGTTTTATTTTTGTGTGTTTAACTATCGTGTTTTATGAAAAGTGTCCAACCAGTGGCTATTGTAGACCGACATGTGCACTATGTTCTACTCATGGATTACGCTGATTTGCAGGTTAGTTTTCATAGTGCTTAGGATAAAAATTTTTTTTATCGCTCTATTTATTATGTGAAACCTGTGAGGCAGGACCACCTGTCCTATGGGACCAGTTTTTGAAAGTCCCGTGAATGGTCGCCTTAGACAGGTTCGACTGAAATAGGACAAAACTGAAATATGTTGTAACAACTCGGAAAAATGAGGGACGAAGAGATAGAGGGAAGCAGAGAGAAAAGATACCAACCAGTCAGCTTTAAGAGAATGGCTTGACAGAAAGCCAACAACAGAAATAATAAATAATTGTCGAGATCGACAGTTGTGACATGATCATCTACGCCAGCGGACACGGCTCTTGATGATGATGATGACATAAACGAAGAGATACTACAGAGACATAAAATATAAGAGAGAGAAAGACATTAAGGGAAAGAATATATAAATGTAGACAAGGAAAGAATATATAGATGTAGACAATTCTTACAAAGATATCAAGAGAGAGAGAGAGAGAGAGATAAAAATATAAGAGCAAGGGAGAGAGTAACAGTAAATCAATTCAGAGGAAGAGATATGTTTACAGCACTCGAAAAAATTGACTAATAATCAACAACAGAAAAAAATATGGACCAAAGCAGGATCTAACCCGTACTAAGTGGCACAGCGCCTTGCAACGAAAAGCCAAACGCTAGGGAACACTGCCACTCAGCTAAGTAACAGTACCAGTAAGATGAATAGCAAGATTGCAAAGACAGAGAGACATTAGCACCGATGTGGACGGATGATGTCTGATCGAACAGACAAGATTGGGGACACATAGATCTGGCGACGAGGCAGCACAAATGAAGTGTCTTTAATTCAAGTCAAGTGCCTGTGAGGGGACTTCAAAAGAAATAGGAAAAGGGGGCGTGGGGGGCGGATGTTTTGATGTCATTCCTGCGGCAGTTCTCCCTTCTTTAACCTTGTCCCGTAACCTTGAACTTTCTGTAATTCTCATTTTTAGAAATAGAACGCACTTTTAAATAAAATGGGCTCAGAGAAAGTGAGCGAAAAGAGAGAGAATATAAAGATGAGCACATCCTAACAACCTTAGCTCCCCCTCCTCCTTTATACCTGTGGCAAATCGTTAAACTAGTCAACCTCGGCCTTAACTCATCGACAACAAGCCCTCCCTCCAAATTCTTCACCCTTATTACTTCACTGTAAACACTCGTGCTCAACGTGCACACAATATCCTGCGGGAGGGGGACACACACATATCCTGCGGGAGGGGGACACACACATATACTGCGGGAGGGGGACACACACATATCCTGCCGGAGGGGGACACACAAACGACGTATTATTTTCCGAACGGGAAAGGGAGGTAAACCAAAAGCATTTACCGATGGATATGAAAACATGACGTTATTTAATAACCAGGTCCAACAGCCAATGAGAGCCGGACAACAGGCTTTCATTTTTTGTTTGAACCTTTATCTCGACTCTGTGCACAAAGTGACATTTTAGTTATAACCAGGGATTGTTGTTGATCAGTTGACATTCTCATGTAATGATGGATCAAAACGATAATACGAAGAATGTAAGTAAACAAGAGCTTCAGAAGTCTGGTATATGACGATTTCCTCTTTTTATGAGATAGGATGATATAGCCCTTCATTCATCATGATCCAAATCTCGAATACTACACGGCTTTATATGAAACAAGAGAAGAGTGGCAGGGCTAAAAAGTTGTTATATCCCTTCGCTTATTTATTTAGTAGGTCCATTTAAAAGTTGTTGCTACTTAAACGCGTGTAACTTCTTTATTTTATCTATTTGCTGCTGCTTTAGAGCGTGTCAGGAAGAACGACGAATGTACAACATTCGACAATTAAGAATGGGAATGATTTTTGTATGGCAGTGACACAAATTATATCTATGAAGCAAAACATGGAATCCACAGAAGCACCATTCATCCATGGTCTGACAACTTTTCATCGCCGCCCGATAAGCAGACGACAAACAAGTCGCCATTTTGTTCACCTGGTCAGAGGTGCATTGTTACGTAATCAGTGTAGAGCAGAAAGCTATCATTACATTATGTATTGAAATTGGCGGTGAAATTTTGGCCCCAAAAAAACACGTGTGTGTTTTCAACCATTCACGTTATTCCTTATATTTGTCTCCTTGTGATTATTTTCTATTCCCAAAATTAAAGCTACTACTGAAAGATCACGTCTGTGACGATGCTGGTGACATCCTCAAATGACCGTAACCTTGACTTTAATAGCCATACCAACAGAAGAACTGCACAGGTCGTTCCAGTATTTGTTATAATACCAATATTTATTATAATTGTGCCAGTTGCTGTATCAATGCACAATGGGCTTAATTTGAATAAAATATAGGTCACGTCTTCAACTGTTATTTTAATTACTATTGAATTAGTCTCATTACTTAATTGTCGAACTTTGTATAATGTAATCTAATGGCTGGAGATGTTATATTGCTTGTTCTTTTTGGTCACACATGTTTTAAATGTTGTGTCGTTCTTGGGCGTGTACACGGACGCTGTTAAGATGCAAATCTTTTGGTACTTGCTTATGTCTTCATTCCGTCTATCTATCTCTTCCTTGGTCCTCCTCTCGTTCTCCGTCCTGATGTTTTGAGACAGAAAGTTTTTGATATTGTTAAGTCTGTTTCATTCTTACCAAGTGTCCGAACCATTTATTTCTTGTGTATATATATATATATATATATATATATATATATATATATATATATATAATTATATATTATATATATAACTCTCTCTCTCTATATATATATATATATATATATAATTATATATTATATAACTCTCTCTCTCTCTCTCTCTCTCTCTATCTATATATATATATATATATATATATATATATATACACACACACACACATTCCAGGCTCGGTTTAATTCCGATTTGTTCTCGACACTGGAAATTCCATTTATCTTTGTGTGGTTTTTTTAAAAAAATCTTTCTCAAGCACTTCATTTCGCAGCAGTGTGGGAGCTTTGTTTAATGGCCATGGTTGACATTGGTAGCATAAGGATGGTATGAAAATGCGATTATCATTTATCTCCTAACAGTTATTTATATGTTTGGACGCTTCAAAAGCGAAGCCAGATTTTTAGTTGATAATGTTCACTCTCTACTCTCTGTAATCTAGTCTTGAGCTTTCTGTTTATAGTTGTAGCGTCCAATTGTGGAATAAAATCTGTCAACAGTGAAACATTTATTAGAATGAGGCATAACTGGTGTCTATTAACCTATGCTCTGTAACATGTGCAAGGCTTCTCGACGACGCTAACGTCTCAAGTGATGTTACTATTAGAAAGCGGCCCTCAGTAAAAATTCATAAGTGGCTTCAGCGGTGTATCCAATTTATATATACAACTTGCGCATCTCTAAAGAATTTCTCCCCTTCATCAATCAGCCCATTGCCTTTTACTGACCTCGCCGTATAACTAATGTTTTCCGATTGAGCTCATAATATTATCAACTGCTCTCATGTACGCTTTTGGCACTAGCAGGCAAATGTATGCCATTTGTTGATCTAATAACTTCTTCGGGATCTCTTACTTTATCCTACGATTTGAGAAGATAACTCATGAGGAATTGGTTTCCTTCATCGACAACATACTGTAGATGTCTGACAAGTGCCAAACTGGACTGTGTGTGATTGCATTTAGGGACGTGCCTGATTTCTGCTGGTTCCTACATAGCAGGACATATTCTAATCCAGCTGATACCTACACAGTATATCACCTTCTTCACTCACTGTTTCCTACACAGTATGTCACATTGTTCTCCCACTGATTCTAAGACATTATGTCACCTTCTCCCATTGGTACTTACACAGTATGTCACCTTCTACTCCCACTGGTATTTACACAGTATGTCACCTTCTTCTCCCACTGGTTCCTACATAACACGACACATTCTTCTGACACGGGTTTCTACACAACACGACATATTCTTGCCTTCACTGGTTCCTACACAACACGACACATTCTTCCTTCCACTGGTTCCTACACAGCACGACATATTCTTCTGAATTCTTCGCAAGCTTAGGAGATTCCCCAGGAGGTTCTGAGTCAATGCTGGCTATTTTTAAATTAGTGGTACTAATGAAGAATAGGTAGAATTGGATGGAACGAAAAGAGAACAAATTCTGAAGTTTTAAAACAACTAAAAATTAAAAGAGAATTACTAAACACAATTAGAACAAGACAAATGAATTTTTTTAGGGCATGTTAAAAGACACAACAGCCTACTAAAAGTAGTATTGGAAGGGAAAATACAAGGTAATAGAAATAGAGGCAGAGGCAGACCAAGACTAACATGGACGAGTAATACAAAAAAATGGACAAGACCATTTGGCAAGCTGCACTATCAATGCAAGAGACAGAACGGAAAGGCGCGCTCTATGGTAGCAACCTTCGATGTAGAGACGGCACTCAATGATGTGATAATGAATATAGGTGTCCACAAGTTTTAAAAACAAAAAGATACATACGGTGTGTGTATGTCAACCACTGTATAATTGATACATATTTCATTAAGACTGTTACGTTTAGAACTTTATAAATGTATAATTTAAACCTTTCAATGTATGTAGTTCCTTCGACTTGTTATATAATCTAGTTATATATTAAAATCATTGTTGAAAAGACATAATTTCCATTCATGTTTTTGTTAGTCACTGTCAGAATTCTAAATTCCTAACAAGCGGAAAGAATGTTCTCCCATATGCCACTACTGTAAATGATGCGGTGTATGGAGAGAGGTGTTATTTATATCCCTCCTCCACCCCAAACCCCCTCCAAAAAAGGAAAGAAAAATATATTGACATGACATGAATAAAATAAACCATAGCCAAGCGAAGGTTTACAGCATGGCAACCAGTGCTTGGCTCACCTAGAGATCACGTGCTTGTCCTTTACCTATCCACAAATATCAGTGACTCACCTCGTTACAGCAGGGGAGCCACATATTGGGAGCAAGGGTAAAGGGTAGGGCGCCTTCATTAAGCCTAGAATTCGAGGAGAATGTGGATGGTGGGTGAAAGGAAGGCAGAGCTGAAACTTAACAGTTGGTGCCAGGTGGCGCTGAATGAGGTTGAGAAAATGGAACGTCCACATTACAAACTGCCCTAGTTAAGACTGACTAAAAATGTATGCATTTATTACATTTTTTTAATGCAATTAACAAATAGGATACACACGATTAATGATGTTCTATTTAAAAAAAAAACAAATATTTGATGAAAGAAATAATGTGCGTTCTTTCTATAATTATACCAAGAAATGCACTCCAAAATCACACTCGGATAATAATTAGTGTTACCAAACGACCGGAAATGTTATGGATCCTGTACAGTTGAAGACACTTTCACAAACACACACACAAAAAGCGTGTAACAAAGAAAAGCTTAGTGACCTACATTTGTCATAACTCAGTGAATCGGTCAAACACTTGAGACCTGAGTTCGGTGGTATTCTGTTCCAAGTGTCCTTTTACTAACACGTATTTTACTTTGTATTAATCACTTGCTGAACAGAGGTTCTCGCGATACCATTAACAACAAGGCACAAATGTTCATTAGACTGAAAATATGAGTCCATGTTAGAAAAACTCCACATTGGACAAGCATACAAATATACAGAACCCTGGTAGCTATTCTTTCAAACACCCATTTCGTTCTCACTGATGCTCTTTCAACCCTCGATATCAGATTCCTTCTGCACCAATGGCATACTTCGACTTGAGTACATCTCCAATTAACGTAGAGTTATCGCTTTATGTGAACATTTCCTGACAGCTCTTTCGTACACGGCCGCCCATGTCATTAAGAAACGTATTTGATTACAGTTTTTTCAATGACGAACAAGCTCTCAAAGACTCTAGATGTAACGACACCTTCCTCAAATATGACGACTCTTGAGACTCTTATTCACCTTCTGATTTAAAAGAATGTAGGCTCAATTTTGTTCCCTGCCCCTACCTCTCAGCACCGAGGAGGCTGGAAAGAACAATAAGGGAAGGTAATGGCAGGAAGACGAGATAGGTTCACACCAAGAAGAAGGTGGTTTAAAGATAACAAAGAGGCAATGAAAGTGACATTAAAGAAGTGGGAGAATGACTTTAAGACGGGATGTGGTGAATGCGATTTTCTGCAACGGATACTCAACCTGATGATGTAATGCGTTTTATTGCAGTTTACAGCAAGCTATGACATATGTTCCATTTCGGGCCACCACTTTCGACTCGGAAGTACTTACTGCTATGTGAACATAAAATGATGTAGTAGTAAAAGTAAAGTACCCCCGTCACGCCAAGTGGCGTATAGGGAATATGTGTTAGTGACCATAAATTTTACAGACCTTCGGCACATGATTTTTGGGGCAATGTGGTCGGTATTACGCTCGTGCCGCTTTACTTTCCCAGAAAAAAATCCGGTACCCACTAAAGGCTGGGTAAACCGGAAGCTGTCGGTTGGGATCGAGCCCTACCTCTTGTCCTTTGTAGTCCAGTTCAAAATGACGTAGTGAACAAGAGTATTCCTGATGCCGAAATTACTGATCTCCTCATGGCAGAGGAGAGATGGAAATTAGGTGAAGGCTATTTTCGAACACTATCTGGTGTAGAATTATCAGAGAGACTCGGTAGCCCGTATCATGCTAGAACAGACATATCAGAACTGTATGAGGATCGGAACATGAATGATGTACTGTGTGTGAGTGGATGAGATTTTGACAGATTTAAGTGGCGAAAACCTTTGCACCAGGTTCAATTAGTATCGGTTATGATGATATCAAAGAGCCGGAGTTACGCTGCAGTTTTTGTCCACGATGTCTATGAGGGATTTCATTCGGTTGTTAAGACAGGGGCGGTTACAATCGATCTCGATGTCTCTTACAACAGGGTATCTTTTGATTTATTGATGTCTCAGCTCCTCGCGCTCGGAATCTGTTCAGCCCTTAATAGTATTGGAAAGCAGCCGCCCTATTCCAACCGAAAGTCGTTTTCTTCAGTACGGTACGGGAACTTCCAAACCTACAACTATACATCCCTGCCTACTACAGTGCTTACTTCTGTCTCCAGTACTTTTTACGCCTACACTGTGAGAATAACTGGTAACCTGACTGGGGGTCTAGGGCGGACATAGTCTTACGCTGATGACGTGTTTGGTGTAGCTCCAAGGTAGAGAGCATGTTGCTTGAGAACTCCAGACTGAAATAACCCATTGAACTGATGATACTGTGAGGCAGGAGCAATGATAAACCTGACGAAGGCAGCTGTGACGTGGTTCTCCCTAAACAACTGTATTGTCAACAACACCTACACCATTAGTGAACATGGGCTTCATGATTGTTTGAGGACCTACAAATGTCGGTACCTGGGAGTGCAATTTGATCGAAGTCATACTTTCACCCAGCACATAGACCTAGTGTTCTCAGTAATGAGGATAAGGCGGCGGCATACAGTGAGCAACATCTGCTTCTTCTCTTATACCAAGGACTGATGGTTTATGTTATTGAGTGTGCACTGGCTTTAACTCTCTTCCACACGAAGATTGAAAGACTGGAACGAACACAAATAAGGCTATGCGCATCATTTTTGGATGCACGAAAGCCACACGTTGCAGAGCGATTGGCTTTGATTTTCCCACTACTGCATGCTGTATAAATATATCCCGAGCATTCACCTATCTCTGCGTCAGTATTGATGTAGAACATCCTTTACAGGGTGACATTGGCAAGAGAAAAGGCAGTGCGGCGCGGGCTGAGAACATTGTTCAACATATATGTCCATCAGGGGACATTGTACCCTGGAAAGAGTTGCTACGGGAGCCAGCAGAGTGCTCTACTTCCTTTTCGGTTTGCATCACTTTGAACAGAGAATGCAGACTACAATAACCTGTGGACGTGGAGGTAGAGGTGAAAGCCTTGATGTATGAACATTCACCTACGGGTGAGGTTGTTATCTACACTGATACATCCCTTGTTCGCTGTCACAGTCCAAGTCAAGGGAAAAAACAGTAAATGAGGAAATCGGTGTTTTCTCATAAACTACCAGTAGTTTGACCATGTAGATCATGGCAGTAACTAAATCCGTGCCTGACAAGAAACATAACATTTTACTCAAGTGTGTTTCCTGAATGACTCCATGAGTGTGACTTGGAAAATTGAAGGGACCGGGTACGAAGGAAGTTGTTGGTGTCACTAAAGAACTCAGGTCTGATTGAGATCGATTTTATTTTCGTTCTGGTACACTCCGTCATGAGACGAAGCAAAAGCCTGGTTGGAACAGTTGTGGTGGAATGCGGAGGTAAAATGGACCCGGTTGACATTCTGAATGCCTTCAGGAAGGCAGGTGGCAATGATGACTCAGTCAATGCTCATGAATCTACAACCATGTTCAGACTGCACAAAAATCAGGTCAAAACTGTGGATGCCAGAAAGGAGTAATACTCGGGGAGATACAGAAGAATAACAAATCAACACAGAACTGGAGTCGTGAGGCTCCACACACTAAGGGACATACTGTGGAGACGATCTGAGCACTTATGGACATGTCTGATGTGCAGTGAGGATGATCCATCGACTAAACTAAACCTTTGACTTTAGTTTTTGGTAGCGCGTTATTTCTGAGATTTCTACCTGCTTGGCCAGACTGGTTAGTCTTTCACCAGGCCTACAGCGCAGAGCTGGTGTAGAATCTGAATATTTTCTGGTTGATTGACTTGATGTTACGTCAGAGTTATGAATCGAAAACCGTTTTGAGTTGAGGCGCTGCTGAGTGTTAAGGGCAAATTGTTGCCAGTGCACGGTTTATTCTTGTGACCGTATCGCGAGGTAGAGTTTTTGCAAACTAGAAGTCAAAGATGGAAGAGAAGCTGTAATGGGAATTTAAGAAGAAACTTTTGAGTTAGTCAATAGAAACCGAGCTTGGATGAATGGTTGTGTGTCCTGTTTGCACATCAGTGTATGTGTATGTGTGTGTGTGTGTGAGAGAGAGAGAGAGAGAGAGAGAGAGAGAGAGAGAGAGAGATTTGTATTCTCGATGTGGACTACGCTGTCATCGTTTAATGTAAAAGTGGGTTCGGGCATGGCTTTTGAGACACTAGACGTGAAAGTGTCTACTGCAATGAAATGCTGACGAACCTGCCATACCAACGTTTGACTTGCGAAGTAATCGTTTAAGAATGAAGTCAGTGATTTACTTGTATTTAATTAATTTAGATTGCGGCGCCCTTAACATTCATACTTTGCCTTACTTCAGCAACTTATTAGCACCAATGTTTCCACAAGCATGCTCATATAACTGTGTTTTAGTGACATCTTTATTGCGCTCTTTATGGTTATACAGACCAACAAATAGAGGCATACTATGAAGATCTAAACACAGTTATGAAGCAAGTGAAATCATCAGGCACCTTGATTATAATGGGTGACATGAACGCTGAAGTAGGAAAAGGTAAATATTAGACCATTATAGGAAATCATGGTTTAGGAAAAGGAATAACAGAGGAGAAAGATTAATACAATTTTGTGAAGAAAACAGACTGATAATATGCAACACCTTCTTTGAGCAAAGGAAAAGGAAATTATAGACATGGAAAAGCCCTGGAGACAGGAAGAGGAATCAAATAGATTACATAATGATAAAGACAGATTCAGGAACAGCGTCAAGAAAGCGAAAACCTACCCAGAGCAGATATTAATTCAGATCCCAATCCTGTAATGATAAAAATGAAAATCAAATTAAGAGAAACAAACAAAAAACTAATTCAGCAACACCAATATATATAACAGCGTTAAATCAGAAAGATGTAAAATAAACTTATACTGTACAAGCAAAGAATACATATCAGAAGCTGCTAGAAGAGGGGATTGAACAGTACAGAAGAGAAAATCCTGAGGAAAAAGTCACAACAAAATGGCAATACATAAAAAACAGCATGCAAGAATCCTGCAACACCTTGCCCAAAAGGGAAAGTAACAGAAAACAAAAATGGATAACTGACAAAATCTTAGGAAAAATGGAAGAAAGAAGATAAGCGAAAAACACTGCCAGATACAAGGATATAGACAATGAAATAGGGAGAATGTGCAAAAAGGCAAAAGAAGACTGGCGCAACCAAAGATGTCTAGAAGTCGAAACTATGGAAAGTAAACAAAACTTAAGAGAGATGCACACAGAAATAAAAAGAATGACGAATAAATAAAAAAAAAGCTGCAGGAAACGGATGTATTGCAAACAAAGAGGGAAGAATGCTAACAGACAACAAAGATATAA
This sequence comes from Megaustenia siamemsis, assembly GCA_032433765.1. Taxonomy (NCBI): domain Eukaryota; kingdom Metazoa; phylum Mollusca; class Gastropoda; order Stylommatophora; family Ariophantidae; genus Megaustenia; species Megaustenia siamemsis. The sequence continues at coordinate 47,539,331 of JAVIAB010000059.1, read as the reverse complement.
CAAATAGATGGCAAGAATATTTAACAGAATTATTTCATGACGAAAGGGTCAAAAAGCAATTTATAAAATGTACATGCATCTATATAACCCTGAAATATGAAGTAGAAAAAGCTATAAAAACAATGAAAAAGGGAAAGGAGGCAGGACCTGACAATATACAGATAGAGATGATACAGGCTCTAGAAGATTTTGGCATTGAAGTGATCACAGACATATGCAATGACATATACCATACAGGATACATATTAAACGAACTAAAAACATCAACTTTCATTGCATTGCCTAAAAAGAATGGTGCAGTTGAATGCAGTGATTTCAGAACAATAAGCCTAATGAGCCAGGTAACAAAAATTTTACTAAAAGTTATACAGGGAAGGATTCAGAATAAAATCAATACTGATTTAGATGAGCAACAATTTGGATTCAGGAAAAACAGTGGCACAAAAGAAGCCATATTTAGCACGAGAACATTGATTGAAAAGTACATAGAAGTAAACAAACCAATATATGCCTGCTTCATAGACTACACTAAAGTCCCAGACGATTGGCAAAAAGCTATCATTGTCCCATTTTGGAAGAATAAAGGAAGCAAAGGGAGTGTGAAATGTACAGAGGGATATCCCTATTGAGTCAAGTTGGTAAAATGTATGATAAAATATTGGAGAGGAGAGTAAGATACATAATAGAACCTCAATTAAGTAATAATCAATTCGGATTCAGAAAAGACAAAAGCTGTACAGATGCTATATTTACATTGAGGCAACTATGTGAAAAAACAATAGAATATGACAGAAACCTGTATAGTGTTTATAGATCAGGAAAAGCGTTTGATCGTGTGGACAGGAACAAACATTGGCAATCTTTAGATACCTACGGGGTAGCAGGACAACTACAAGATAATATAATGGCATTATATAAAAACAGTAAAAGTGCCGTTAGAACATCGGACGGTCTGTCAGAATGGTTTCAGGTTACAACAGGTGTAAGACAAGGATGTGTCCTCTCACCACTCCTCTTCATCATATATATGGACAAAATAAATCGGGAAACAACCAACAATAAGGAAAAATCAAGTAATAATATAGAGGTAGAAAGTTCCAACATCAACGAGCTAATATTCGCAGATGACCAATGCCTAATATATGAGGACGAAAACCTGCTACAACAACAAATAACATCTCTAGATAAAAGTTGTACAAACTACAGTATGAAAATTAACACAGCAAAAACAGAGGCTATGAGAATAAGCAAATTAAGACACCCATTAAACATTAAGATCAAAGATAAAGAAAAAAAACAAGTAGAGAAATTCAAGTATTTAGGCACAATGTTCGCAGAAGATGAAAAACTAGACAGAGAAATTGACATGAGAATACAAAAAGCAAATGCTGTTACATATCAGCTATCACCATCGCTAAGACATCCAAACATTTCTATGCCGGCTAAACAACAAATGATAAATAGCATTTTCATATCAACATTGTGCTATGAAAGTCAAACATGGACCCTGTCTAAATCACAATTAAGAAAGATCAATACATGTGAGATGCGATGCTTGTGAAAAGTAACAAACAACACAAGAAAAGATAGAATACCAAATGAAACTATAAGAAAAATGGTAGGAACTAACCCTGCCAAGAATATATAAAACAACAACAACTTAAATGATTTGGCCACCTGGTCAGAATGAACCTATAACCAACTAATAGACTGCCTAAGGATATAAATCTAGACGACACAGACATACGACTGATATGTAATTTGTACTGGGAGCAAACAGCAATAATAAAATATAACAAGGAGAACTCTACACCCATGGACATAAAAGAGGAGTAAGACAAAGATGCATTCTATCACCAAGCTTGCTCAATCTATACACTGAGCAAATCTTTAAAAACATCTCAGAGATGCCAGGCCTAAACATTAATGGAAAGATAATCAATAACCTAAGATATGCTGATGATACTGTTCTACTAGCAGAAAATCCTAAAGATCTGCAACAATTGCTTAATGTGATGAACATAACAAGCAAAAGATATGGACTAGAAATGAATATCAAAAAGACTAAAACTATAATCATAAACAAAGAAAATTCTCAAGACCTACAATTAAATATCATAGTTGATGGAATACATCTGGAGACAGTCCAGAGTTACAACTACCTGGGACATACTATAAACCAATGAGGAAAAATGTAAAATTGAAATAAACAAAAGAATAGTTTGGCAAAAAGTAATTTTAATGCCATGAAAAATATACTAACAACAAAACAAATGTCAGCAGGGCTGAAACTAAGAATGGCAAAATGTTACATCTTCTCAGTATTCCTGTATGGTGCAGAAACATGGACATTAGACAAGACAGAACAGAAAATTGAAGCCTTGGAAATGTGGATTTATAGAAGAATAGGTAGAATTGGATGGAAAGAAAAGAAAACAAACAATGACGTTTTAAAACAACTGAAAATAAAAAGAGAACTATTAAATACAATTAAGACAAGACAAATGAAATTTTTGGGGCATGTTAAAAGACACAACAGCCTACTAAAAGTAATATTGGAAGGAAAAATACAAGGTAAAAGAGGCAGAGGCAGACCAAGACTAACATGGACGAGAAACATCAAAAGATGACAAGTCAATTTATGACAGCCTGCACCATGAAAGCAAGAAACAGAGTAGAATGGTGATCCATGGTAGCTAACCTTCGTTGCGGAGAATGCACTCGATGATGATGATGATTATTGCGTTCTTTAATATTTGTTTTTCATTCCACTTTTCTACCACGTGATCCGTCTTCATGAATCGAACCATAAATGCATCCCATCTCAGTTGTATAGTATGTATAGGTGTCATGCTGGGCTTGGCAGACGCAATGATGAGAGTGCATGCACTTTTTAAAAGACAACAGATCTACAATATACATCGTGAAACATTGAAATCATGAATTGATAAAAGAAATCGTCATATATTTCCAATTTGGATTACTACTGCTATTTACCGTGAAAGATATTTATTCTTCAAACCAAGTATAATGTTAGTTACTTTCAATAGAAAGGTTAGGGAATCCTTCCCAAAACAAGAGTATGCTGAAAACCGATTCAATGAACTACAAGATGCCAAATAGCATGTAACGAATTCCAGCAATAAGCTACAGATTCATTAGTGCTAACGTTTCTACGATGGCGGTTTGATCAGTTCAGAGAATGTCGAATGTTTTTCTTTCTTTAAAAAAAGGGTATTAAGCGAACTTTACAGCTTCGGGTTCGTAAATACAAATTGATGGAGAAAAGTAGACACAAGACAAGGTGTTACTTATACACAAGATGTGTACTGTATTTACTCTGTTATTAGGGAACTAAAAAGTTTTACTGCCACAGCCTGCCCATTCTAATTTAGTGCAATTTGGTTTTCGAAAATTATTTCACAACCTCATCTGGTAGAGATAAACAACCCCTTCCACAAGATAGACGCACACGATCTCAATGTATGCACAGGATCTGGCTTACATCGTTCAAAAGTGAAAGTGGGCGTCATTACATAAAACAATTTACAAACAAACAAACATGAAGTAGCAGGTTTATCAAGTGTTCATTACACCATCATCAATTTACGATGTGATGACAGCGACACACTCAGAAATCAGGATGTTATCCTGCAATGGAAAAAGCATAACTGAAAAAAGATAGCTGACGCTAGATCTGAACAAAATACATGATGAAAAGATGTGCGGCGGCACACAGTACAAGCAAAGTCATTGATAAGAAACAACAACAGCCACACATGATGGGATGATACAATTTGACGACTTCCTCCCAACCACACCAGCAACTACAGTCGTCATGTCAACTGCTAGTTGCTTCCTCCCGACTTCTCTAAATCCCCCCCCCCCCATCCTTTTTATCACTAAGTTGTCCTATGCCTTTCTTTCTCTAGTAAATTTAGCATCCTATTTATATGTTACTTATCACCGTTTCTCTTGAAGATAAGTTTCCCCGTAGCACTTCTCCTTTATCTAATCCACCATTCCCTGTTTTTGGTAGTATGAGGTGACTAACACAGCCATGCACACAGCGATACGAGGCATGACTAACACTGACACACATCAAGATATGAGATATGACTAACACAGACATACACGCAAAGATATGACACATGACTAACATAGACATTCATACAAAGATATGAGATATGACTAACATAGATATGCACACACAAAGATATGACACATGACTAACATAGACATGCACACAAAGATATGAGATATGACTGACATAGACATGCACACACAAAGATATGACACATGCCTAACATGGACATGCACACAAAGATATGAGATATGACTAACATAGACATGCACACACAAAGATATGAGATGTGACTAACATAGACATGCACACACAAGGATATGAGATGTGACAAACACAGACATGCACACACAAAGATATGAGATACCACTAACCCAAACATGAACACACAAAGATATGACTAACACAGATACACACTATAAGATATGACTAAACACAGACACACATAAAGATATGAGACATGATTAACACGGACACATCAAGATATGAGATATGACTAACATGACACACACCAAGATATGAGCCATGGCTAGCACACACACACACACAAGCAAAGATATGAGCCATGGCTAGCAAAGTAACACATTAAGATATGAGCCATGGCTCCACGGAAACACACCAAGATATAAACCATGTCTAGCACAGAAACACATTAAGATATGAGCTATGGCTAGCACGGAAATACACTAAGATATGAACTGTGGCCAGCACAGACACACACTAAGATATGAATCCTGGCCAGCACAGACACCCACCAAGATATGAGCCATGGCTAGCACGGATATACACTAACATATATGAACCATGGCCAGCACAGTCGCACTCTAAGATGTGAATCATGGCCAGCCCAGACACACATTAAGATATGATCCATAGCAGCACATACACCCACTAAGATATCAGCCATGGCTATCGCAGACACCCACTAAGATATGAGCCATGGCTATCGCAGACACCCACTAAGATATGAGCTACGACTAGCACAGATATACACTGAGAATTGAGCCATGGCTCAATTCAAGAGAAATAGAAGAGGAGGAGAAGAGCAGCGATCGCGAAAGGTATCCATATGCTTGGGTTTTCTGTAGCCGGCAGGCTCTTCTTAACGTGGGAATCTTCGACATACGAGACGCAGGCCCCGGTTAACTGTTCACAGGTTCCGTTCAAATAGTTTTCCGAAGATTTGAGAGTGCAGTCTGGCCCGTAGAACGTTCCCTTGCATGTACAGTTCCCGGTTGACTGTTCACAGGTGTCATTGAAACAGGTGTCCGGCCATTTGAGAGTGCAGTCTGACCCGTAGAACGTTCCCTTGCATGTACAGTCTGCACTTTCCGGGTTACATATGATGTCACAGCCATCAGAACACGTCTGTTCGCACTGTAGCCCAAAATTACCATCGGGACAAGTGTCATTACAGGTATAGCCATGATGTTTACATTGTAGGCATTTCCGGATTTTTTCTCACATAAAGGACATACACTAAGACAAGACCTGGAGCAGTCGTGTCCATAGATCCGATGTGAACAGTTGCCGTGACACGTACCGATGATGACGTTGCATCCTTTGCCACACCTACTACACACTTCACAGAACGACCCAGAATGTTCGTCCAGACAATAGGTGTCTGTAAATGTTTGCACCTCACACACCGTCAGTGCACTGTCGGCCTGCGAAATGGTCGGTGAGAACTAAATCTTAATGTGTGCCATTGGCGTTTGTGTGGTGACTACAATAGTGTTCACAGAAACATTAGGGTATGATATATTATTATACTGGAACACTACACCGCCACTGCCAGAGAAAGCCTTTATAGTGGCATTATTTAGCCGAATCATAGTGCTAGCTTGATGATAGATTCGAGTAGTGTGAATCTTCTGGGGCGTGGCAAAGTTCAGATACCAGTAAACAGGATTGGTTCCACTTCTCAATTTTGTGTGTGTGCAGTCATTGTCATAGAAATTGGTCTTTGTTTTGCCATTAACTGCAGCCTCTGGTCCACATCCGTCTCCTGTATAGCAAGCATTAAATGTGTCGGTCTGGTTTGTGTTCTGTTTGAGAGCCATATTCCGACCCCCGCCAATGTAGATGGAGCAGATATTTGCAACTATCGCCCCTTCAATCCGTAACTTGTTGATCAGACCAGCCTCAGAGTAAAAGACATCAATCTCGTGCTGACTAACTACAAACATTGATTCATTGTTACATGAGGCAGAACCATTTAGTTTTACCGTGAAACTGTCCGGACCTGTTAAGTCATTCACATAGATCCCAAACCAGGTGAACAGGAAAGATTGATTGAGAGTTACCTCAACTGATGTTGAATTTGTGTCCGGATTGCATGTGGTGTCGTTGTTATCAAACAGGAAAGTAGGTTCAGATCTTAGGGCGTATTTGTACACGAGATCCAAGTACTGACACTGGGGTCCGAAATATTCGTGCTGACAACTGTCATTGTTTGGGCATGATCATGTAGTTTTGTCACAAACTGAGTCATTATAGCAGTGACATTGTAACGTACAATTTGCCCCAAACCAACCGTCTGCACAAGTTAGGTCATTAGCTTCCAAGGCCGCGAACGAAGCCAGCAGAATAGAGACTTGATCTACAGCGATGGTTAACGAACTGTGTACAAACATTTATTATCAAACCCGTGATTACATTTCTAAAAATCCGCCAACTCGCTGTGATATCAGATAGCGTCATATTCTCTAATAGAATGAGACAAACAGTTGGAGACAAGCAAGGTCAACATTGTTTACATCATGGCTCGAACGCAATCAAGCGCCCATCTTGGTACGTCCCATCACTCATTTACATTTACAACCTTTATCTTCTATTCAGAGATGACTTTTTTTATATAGCTTTGCACTTACTTCATTGTTTTGCTTTCTACTATAAATAATAACTGATTTTACTGATTTTACTTTTCTTTTGACTGAAGTAGTATTTTTACTGGCGAAAATAGCAATGTGAATCTCACCATCTCAATCACATGTAATGCAGTATGGCTACGTTCTTGCTTTACCTGGTGTGGTGCATAATAATACAATTTTAATAATAAACATACCAACATATATAAATTCTGTTTAACTGATATCTCTACCTCTGTTTCACATACACACATAACGCAAATATATGACTGAAGAGGCAAATCTTACAACGGATGTATTTTGGGCTGAAAGACGGATTCTGGCAACAGTGCCAGACTTTGAACTGCCGCATGAGCGCTGCGCTGGTGAGCGGTCAAGGCAACGATGGAACCGGAAGTGTCGACAATACCAAGTGTTGATAGGTGATAGTAGTAGTTGCAATATGTAGAGAACGAGATTTCTATTCTTTTGTTATTATCTCATTAACGTGTCCCTCCCACACCCATTTTTTTCTCTCTCTAAACTCACTCACACGCACGCACGAGCGCACACACACACAGAGGCCACTGCACAATCGACGCTGTTAACGGACTAACGAAGGGGTATGTAGCTGACATGCCTTGAGGTGTACTTTCACTTTGTACGGTCTGTGGCATCATCTCCCATTCAACCGCTGTGGACATATAATATAAATAGTGCGTGGGTCTGCATAATCTATCAACTGCACATGTTGGTAGGGGAATGCATTTACTGGATTTGTTAACGCATATCATATGTGTTGTGATAAAAGTGGTCACTCCGTCTTTCACTCTTACACTGTCACTCCGTCTCTCAGTCTTACTCTCACTCCGTCTCTCAGTCTTACTCTCACTTCGTCTCTCAGTCTTACTCTGTCACTCCGTCTCTCAGTCTTACTCTGTCACTCCGTCTCTCAGTCTTACTCTGTCACTCAGTCTCTCAGTCTTACTCTCACTCCGTCTCTCAATCTTACTCTCACTTCGTCTCTCAGTCTTACTCTCACTCTGTCTCTCAGTCTTACTCTCTCACTCTGTCTCTCAGTCTTACTCTCTCACTCTGTCTCTCAGTCTTACTCTCTCACTCTGTCTCTCAGTCTTACTCTCTCACTCTGTCTCTCAGTCTTACTCTCTCACTCTGTCTCTCAGTCTTACTCTCACTTCGTCTCTCAGTCTTACTCTCACTCTGTCTCTCAGTCTTACTCTATCACTCTGTCTCTCAGTCTTACTCTCTCACTCTGTCTCTCAGTCTTACTCTCTCACTCTGTCTCTCAGTCTTACTCTCTCACTCTGTCTCTCAGTCTTACTCTCTCACTCTGTCTCTCAGTCTTACTCTCACTCCGTCTCTCAGTCTTACTCTCACTCCGTCTCTCAGTCTTACTCTGTCACTCCGTCTCTCAGTCTTACTCTCTCACTCTGTCTCTCAGTCTTACTCTCACTCCGTCTCTCAATCTTACTCTCACTCCGTCTCTCAGTCTTACTCTGTCACTCCGTCTCTCAGTCTTACTCTCTCACTCTGTCTCTCAGTCTTACTCTCTCACTCTGTCTCTCAGTCTTACTCTCACTCCATCTCTCAATCTTACTCTCACTCCGTCTCTCAGTCTTACTCTGTCACTCCGTCTCTCAGTCTTACTCTCTCACTCTGTCTCTCAGTCTTACTCTCACTCCGTCTCTCAATCTTACTCTCACTCCGTCTCTCAGTCTTACTCTCACTCCGTCTCTCAGTCTTACTCTGTCACTCCGTCTCTCAATCTTACTCTCACTCCGTCTCTCAGTCTTACTCTGTCACTCCGTCTCTCAATCTTACTCTCACTCCGTCTCTCAGTCTTACTCTGTCACTCCGTCTCTCAATCTTACTCTCACTCCGTCTCTCAGTCTTACTCTGTCACTCCATCTCTCAGTCTTACTCTGTCACTCCGTCTCTCAATCTTACTCTCACTCCGTCTCTCAATCTTACTCTCACTCCGTCTCTCAGTCTTACTCTGTCACTCCGTCTCTCAGTCTTACTCTGTCACTCCGTCTCTCAATCTTACTCTGTCACTCCATCTCTCAATCTTACTCTGTCACTCCGTCTCTCAGTCTTACTCTGTCACTCAGTCTCTCAGTCTTACTCTGTCACTCCGTCTCTCAGTCTTACTCTCACTTCGTCTCCCAGTCTTACTCTGTCACTCCGTCTCTCAATCTTACTCTGTCACTCCATCTCTCAATCTTACTCTGTCACTCCGTCTCTCAATCTTACTCTGTCACTCCGTCTCTCAATCTTACTCTCACTCCATCTCTCAATCTTACTCTGTCACTCCGTCTCTCAATCTTACTCTGTCACTCCGTCTCTCAATCTTACTCTGTCACTCCATCTCCCAGTCTTACTCTGTCACTCCGTTTCTCAGTCTTACTCTGTCACTCCGTCTCTCAATCTTACTCTCACTCCGTCTCTCAGTCTTACTCTCACTTCGTCTCCCAGTCTTACTCTCACTCCATCTCTCAATCTTACTCTGTCACTCCATCCCCCAGTCTTACTCTGTCACTCCGTCTCTCAATCTTACTCTCACTTCGTCTCCCAGTCTTACTCTCACTCCATCTCTCAATCTTACTCTGTCACTCCGTTTCTCAGTCTTACTCTGTCACTCCGTCTCTCAATCTTACTCTCACTCCGTCTCTCAGTCTTACTCTCACTTCGTCTCTCAGTCTTACTCTGTCACTCCATCTCTCAATCTTACTATGTCACTCCATCTCTCAGTCTTACTCTGTCACTCCGTCTCTAAATCTTACTCTGTCACTCCATATCTCAATCTTACTCTGTCACTCCGTCTCTCAGTCTTACTCTGTCACTCCATCTCTCAATCTTACTCTGTCACTCCGTCTCTCAATCTATCTCTGTCACTCCATCTCTCAGTCTTACTCTGTCACTCCATATCTCAATCTTACTCTGTCACTCCGTCTCTCAATCTTACTCTGTCACTCCATATCTCAATCTTACTCTGTCACTCCGTCTCTCAATCTTACTCTGTTACGCCATCTCTCAGTCTTACGCTCATTCCATCTCTCAGTATTACTCTGTCACTCCGTCTCTCAGTCTTACTCTGTCACTCCATATCTCAATCTATCTCTGTCACTCCATCTCTCAGTCTTACTCTCACTCCATATCTCAATCTTACTCTGTCACTCCATCTCTCAATCTTACTCTGTCACTTCGTATCTCAGTCTTACTCTCAATCCATCTCTCAATCTGACTCTGTCACTCCGTCTGTCAGTCTTACTCTCACTCCGTCTATCAGTCTTACTCTGTCACTCCGTATCTCAATCTTACTCTGTCACTCCGCCTCTCAGTCTTACTCTCACTCCGTCTATCAGTCTTACTCTCACTCCATCTCTCAATCTGACTCTGTCACTCCGTCTCTCAGTCTTACTCTCACTCCGTCTATCAGTCTTACTCTGTCACTCCGTATCTCAATCTTACTCTGTCACTCCGCCTCTCAGTCTCACTCTCAATCCGTCTCTCAATCTTACTCTGTAACTCCGTCTCTCAGTCTTACTCTCACTCCATCTCTCAGTCTAACTCTGTCATTCTGTCTCTCAATCTTACTCAGTCACTCCGTCTCTCAGTCTTACTCTCACTCATTCTCTTACTCTCGCTCCGTCTCTCAGTCTTACTCTGTGACTCCGTCTCTCAGTCTTACTCTGTCACTCCGTCTCTCAATCTTACTCTCACTCCGTCTCTCAGTCTTACTCTGTCACTCCGTCTCTCAGTCTTACTCTCACTCCGTCTCTCAGTCTTACTCTGTCACTCCATCTCTCAGTCTTACTCTGTCACTCCGTCTCTCAATCTTACTCTCACTCCGTCTCTCAGTCTTACTCTGTGACTCCGTCTCTCAGTCTTACTCTCACTCCGTCTCTCAGTCTTACTCTGTCACTCCGTCTCTCAGTCTTACTCTCGCTCCGTCTCTCAGTCTTACTCTGTCACTCCGTCTCTCAATCTCACTCTGTCTCTCCGTCTCTCAATCTTACTCTGTCTCTCCGTCTCTCACTCTTACTCTCACTCCGTCTCTCAGTCTTACTCTGTCACTCCGTCTCTCACTCTTATTCTCACTCCGTCTCTCAGTCTTACTCTGTCACTCCGTCTCTCAGTCTTACTCTGTCACTCCGTCTCTCAGTCTTACTCTGTCACTCCGTCTCTCAGTCTTACTCTGTCACTCCGTCTCTCAATCTTACTCTGTCACTCCATCTCTCAATCTTACTCTGTCACTCCGTCTCTCAGTCTTACTCTGTCACTCAGTCTCTCAGTCTTACTCTGTCACTCCGTCTCTCAGTCTTACTCTCACTTCGTCTCCCAGTCTTACTCTGTCACTCCGTCTCTCAATCTTACTCTGTCACTCCATCTCTCAATCTTACTCTGTCACTCCGTCTCTCAATCTTACTCTGTCACTCCGTCTCTCAATCTTACTCTCACTCCATCTCTCAATCTTACTCTGTCACTCCGTCTCTCAATCTTACTCTGTCACTCCGTCTCTCAATCTTACTCTGTCACTCCATCTCCCAGTCTTACTCTGTCACTCCGTTTCTCAGTCTTACTCTGTCACTCCGTCTCTCAATCTTACTCTCACTCCGTCTCTCAGTCTTACTCTCACTTCGTCTCCCAGTCTTACTCTCACTCCATCTCTCAATCTTACTCTGTCACTCCATCTCCCAGTCTTACTCTGCCACTCCGTCTCTCAATCTTACTCTCACTCCGTCTCTCAGTCTTACTCTCACTTCGTCTCCCAGTCTTACTCTCACTCCATCTCTCAATCTTACTCTGTCACTCCGTTTCTCAGTCTTACTCTGTCACTCCGTCTCTCAATCTTACTCTCACTCCGTCTCTCAGTCTTACTCTCACTTCGTCTCTCAGTCTTACTCTGTCACTCCATCTCTCAATCTTACTATGTCACTCCATCTCTCAGTCTTACTCTGTCACTCCGTCTCTAAATCTTACTCTGTCACTCCATATCTCAATCTTACTCTGTCACTCCGTCTCTCAGTCTTACTCTGTCACTCCATCTCTCAATCTTACTCTGTCACTCCGTCTCTCAATCTATCTCTGTCACTCCATCTCTCAGTCTTACTCTGTCACTCCATATCTCAATCTTACTCTGTCACTCCGTCTCTCAATCTTACTCTGTCACTCCATATCTCAATCTTACTCTGTCACTCCGTCTCTCAATCTTACTCTGTTACGCCATCTCTCAGTCTTACGCTCATTCCATCTCTCAGTATTACTCTGTCACTCCGTCTCTCAGTCTTACTCTGTCACTCCATATCTCAATCTATCTCTGTCACTCCATCTCTCAGTCTTACTCTCACTCCATATCTCAATCTTACTCTGTCACTCCATCTCTCAATCTTACTCTGTCACTTCGTATCTCAGTCTTACTCTCAATCCATCTCTCAATCTGACTCTGTCACTCCGTCTCTCAGTCTTACTCTCACTCCGTCTATCAGTCTTACTCTGTCACTCCGTATCTCAATCTTACTCTGTCACTCCGCCTCTCAGTCTTACTCTCACTCCGTCTATCAGTCTTACTCTCACTCCATCTCTCAATCTGACTCTGTCACTCCGTCTCTCAGTCTTACTCTCACTCCGTCTATCAGTCTTACTCTGTCACTCCGTATCTCAATCTTACTCTGTCACTCCGCCTCTCAGTCTCACTCTCAATCCGTCTCTCAATCTTACTCTGTAACTCCGTCTCTCAGTCTTACTCTCACTCCATCTCTCAGTCTAACTCTGCCATTCTGTCTCTCAATCTTACTCTCTCACTCCGTCTCTCAGTCTTACTCTCACTCATTCTCTTACTCTCGCTCCGTCTCTCAGTCTTACTCTGTGACTCCGTCTCTCAGTCTTACTCTGTCACTCCGTCTCTCAATCTTACTCTCACTCCGTCTCTCAGTCTTACTCTGTCACTCCGTCTCTCAGTCTTACTTTCACTCCGTCTCTCAGTCTTACTCTGTCACTCCGTCTCTCAGTCTTACTCTGTCACTCCATCTCTCATCTCAGTCTTACTCTGTCACTCCGTCTCTCAGTCTTACTCTGTCACTCCATCTCTCAGTCTTACTCTGTCACTCCGTCTCTCAATCTTACTCTCACTCCGTCTCTCAGTCTTACTCTGTGACTCCGTCTCTCAGTCTTACTCTCACTCCGTCTCTCAGTCTTACTCTGTCACTCCGTCTCTCAGTCTTACTCTCGCTCCGTCTCTCAGTCTTACTCTGTCACTCCGTCTCTCAATCTCACTCTGTCTCTCCGTCTCTCAATCTTACTCTGTCTCTCCGTCTCTCACTCTTACTCTCACTCCGTCTCTCAGTCTTACTCTGTCACTCCGTCTCTCACTCTTATTCTCACTCCGTCTCTCAGTCTTACTCTGTCACTCCGTCTCTCAGTCTTACTCTGTCACTCCGTCTCTCAGTCTTACTCTGTCACTCCGTCTCTCAGTCTTACTCTCTCACTCCGTCTCTCAGTCTTACTCTCACTCCGTCTCTCAGTCTTACTCTCACTCCGTCTCTCAGTCTTACTCTCACTCCGTCTCTCAGTCTTACTCTCACTCTGTCTCTCAGTCTTACTCTCACTCCGTCTCTCAGTCTTACTCTCACTCCGTCTCTCAGTCTTACTCTCACTCTGTCTCTCAGTCTTACTCTCTCACTCCGTCTCTCAGTCTTACTCTCACTCCGTCTCTCAGTCTTACTCTCACTCCGTCTCTCAGTCTTACTCTCACTCTGTCTCTCAGTCTTACTCTCACTCCGTCTCTCAGTCTTACTCTCACTCTGTCTCTCAGTCTTACTCTCACTCTGTCTCTCAGTCTTACTCTCACTCCGTCTCTCAGTCTTACTCTCATTCTGTCTCTCAGTCTTACTCTCACTCCGTCTCTCAGTCTTACTCTGTCACTCCGTCTCTCAGTCTTACTCTGTCACTCCGTCTCTCAGTCTTACTCTCACTCCGTCTCTCAGTCTTACTCTCACTCCGTCTCTCAATCTTACTCTCACTCCGTCTCTCAGTCTTACTCTCACTCCGTCTCTCAATCTTACTCTCACTCCGTCTCTCAGTCTTACTCTCGCTCCGTCTCTAAATTTTACTCTGTCACTCCGCCACTCAGTCTTACTCTCACTCCGTCTCTCAGTCTTACTCTCACTCCGTCTCTCAATCTTACTCTCACTCCGTCTCTCAGTCTTACTCTCGCTCCGTCTCTAAATTTTACTCTGTCACTCCGCCACTCAGTCTTACTCTCACTCCGTCTCTCAGTCTTACTCTCGCTCCGTCTCTAAATTTTACTCTGTCACTCCGCCACTCAGTCTTACTGTCACTTTGTCTCTCAGTCTTACTCTCACTTTGTCTCTCAGTCTTACTCTCACTTTGTCTCTCAGTCTTACTGTGACTTTGTCTCTCAGTCTTACTGTGACTTTGTCTCTCAGTCTTACTGTCACTTTGTCTCTCAGTCTTACTGTGACTTTGTCTCTCAGTCTTACTCTCACTTTGTCTCTCAGTCTTACTGTGACTTTGTCTCTCAGTCTTACTGTCACTCCGTCTCTCAGTCTTACTGTCACTTTGTCTCTCAGTCTTACTGTCACTCTGTCTCTCAGTCTTACTGTCACTCCGTTTCTCAGTCTTACTGTCACTCCGTCTCTCAGTCGTACTGTCACTTTGTCTCTCAGTCTTACTGTCACTTTGTCTCTCAGTCTTACTGTCACTTTGTCTCTCAGTCTTACTGTCACTTTGTCTCTCAGTCTTACTGTCACTTTGTCTCTCAGTCTTACCGTCACTTTGTCTCTCAGTCTTACTGTCACTTTGTCTCTCAGTATTACTGTCACTTTGTCTCTCAGTCTTACTGTCACTCCGTCTCTTAGTCTTACTGTCACTCCGTCTCTCAGTCTTACTGTCACTTTGTCTCTCAGTCTTACTGTCACTTTGTCTCTCAGTCTTACTGTCACTTTGCCTCTCAGTCTTCCTCCATCATTCCGTCTTTCAGTTTTACTTTATCACTCCGTCTCTCAGTCTTTCTTTGTTACTTCATCACTCCATCTCTCAGTCTTACTGTCACTTTGTCGCTCAATCTTACTATCACTTTGTCTCTCAGTCTTACTGTCACTTTGTCTCTCAGTCTTACTGTCACTTTGTCTCTCAGTCTTACTGTCACTTTGTCTCTCAGTCTTGCTCCATCATTCCGTCTTTCAGTTTTACTCTATCACTCCGTCTCTCAGTCTTTCTCTGTTACTTCATCACTCAGTCTTACTCTGTCACTCCTTCTCTGTCTTGATCCATCACTCCGTCTCTCAGTCTTACTCTGTCACTCCATCTCTAAGTCTTATTCTGTCACTCCTTCTCAGAGCCTTGATCCATCACTCCGTCTCTCAGTCTTACTCTGTCACTCCGTCTCTCAGTCTTACTCTGTCACTTCGACTCTCAGTCTTGATCCATCACTCCGTCTCTCAGTCTTTCTTCATCACTCCATCTCGCTACATTACTCCATCTCTCAGTCTTGCACCATCACTCCGTCTCTCAGTCTTGCTCCATCTCTCAGTCTTGCTCCGTCACTCCTTCTCTGTCTTGCTCCATCCCTCCGTCTCTCAGTCTTACTGCGTCTCTCAGTCTTGCTCCGTCACTCCTTCTCTGTCTTGCTCCATCACTCCATCTCTCAGTCTTGCTCCATCCCTCCGTCTCTCAGTCTTACTGCGTCTCTCAGTATGACTCTAGTCTGTTGCTAGTGTTGTCTTGTATCAATACCAGGACACATCGTAATTACGCCCATTTAACACATCCGTTTAAACATGAACCACAAAGAGGAGTGACCGCAGAAGAGGAAGTCATGTTTCTCATTATGAGAATTATGTCCATGCGTTGGCATTTCCCGTTCCATCCAGAGGAATTCTACTATTTCAATTCTCACTGAGCGCTTGTTAAATACAAAACTCATATTGTTCTTTATCTCTCGTGAGTGATAACACTGTTTGTATGACACGAAATCTTCCAAGCGTGCACAGAACTTCAACCACAAAGTAGATAATAATAACTACAGACACAAATCTAGATCCAAACGAGGAGCTAAAAGACCATTTGTGTGGTCGTAGGTTCATATCGAGGAATACAATTACGATGGAAAGTTTCAATCTATGCCGCCACAAGGTTAATGAAACATGACATATACATTTGCCTGCAATCAGTGCGATCAGGGAGAAATAACCTTGTTGACCTTTTTTCTTCTTCCCCCCACTTCGCAAGAAATTCTTTAGATTTAGAGCACCCATGCCGGATCCCACCCATGCCGGATCCCACCCATGCCGGATCCCACCCATGCCGGATACTGGGTAATCACAGAGGCTCACATGCAACAAAGGGAGATAAATCCACATGAAATACTGAATACCGATAACTTCTCACAGAACGGGTGTAAAGGCGAAACAACTACTATTTCAATAATCTATTGTGAGAATGTCTTTTTCCTTCATTGCAACTTATATCGGTCATTCTTTTATCAGAAAGGAGATCAAAATTAATACATGAGACAGAGTTAATTCGTATAAGACACTCACACCCCCACAACACACACACTATAAATGAACACAATTATACATACAATTATTTATTATCTTCATCGAAGAGCTTGGCAGGAACTACAGCTCGTTTATTCAAGGATCCAATGTTGGACTTTGTGTGTTCATCTGATAGGCTAATTCTAGGGACATAACATCACACACAAGTTTAGATTAATTCTAGGGACATAACATCACACACAGGTTTAGACTAATTCTAGGAACATAACATCACACACAGGTTTAGACTAATTCTAGGAACATAACATCACACACAGGTTTAGACTAATTCTAGGAACATAACATCACACACAGGTTTAGACTAATTCTAGGAACATAACATCACACACAAGTTTAGACTAATTCTAGGAACATAACATCACACACAAGTTTAGACTAATTCTAGGGACATAACATCACACACAAGTTTAGACTAATTCTAGGAACATAACATCACACACAGGTTTAGACTAATTCTAGGGACATAACATCACACACAAGTTTAGACTAATTCTAGGGACATAACATCACACACAAGTTCAAACTAATTCTACTTTTTCTGTCCTTCCTTATTTGCCTTTCAGCGTTTAAGGGAGATAGTGCAGTCTTTTGCTCTTTTGTTCGCCTCTGCTGCTGTTATGTTTCCTAGTGCTCCTAATATCCCACCGATTCATCTTTTTCGCGGTCGACCAGTGGGTCTGGTATTCTCGCAACGTTTATTGAAGACTCGTGTTGTGTTTTGATTACTCTGCCTTGTCACGTAGCCAAACCATTGTATCCGTTTTTTCTTCACTTATTATATAGCTGGGGCTGTCCCTAGTTTCTTTTTTTTCAGTTCTTCTTTTCCGATGTTATTTTTCAAACTGTTTCCTGTCATTCGTCTGACACATTTCATCTCAGTAGAGGTTATATTTCTTATTGTTCTTGCATCTAGGGTCCAGGTCTGACATTGGTAGCACAACGTTGGGATGAAGATTGTATAGTACAGTGCCCTTTTTGCCTCTAGAGTTATTTCCTTGTTGGACATTAGTGGTGATAGCTGTTTGACAAACTTTAGTGCATCTTGAGTCTATCTCTGCTGTTTGTGAATTGTTGTTTGTCACTAAACTTCCTAGGTATTTGAATTCCTCTACTTGTTTTAGTTGCTTGCCTTCTATAGTTATGTTGATGTTCTGTTTATTTGTGACGACATTCATGACTTCTGTTTTGTTGGTGTTCATTTTCATGTTGTTATTGAGTTATCGAGTTATTTGCGGTCATCATCATTGCACTCCGAACATATCCATAGGAGATCCCCTCCTCAGCAATTTCCGCAGTGTCCAGCGACTAAGTGGACTCCAGTTCTATGTTGGTTGATAAGTCTTCTTACACGGCCACTAAGTTTCTCATTTCTGGCATTTCAATACAATATTTAATGTTGTATTTTGTGCCTGTGCTGTTGAGTTTATTATTCTATTTTTTCATGTATTTGTGAAAGTATTATCATGTATTAGTAAAACGATAATTCACAAACAGCAGAGATAGAATCAAGATGCAACAAAGCTTGTCAAATCATTGGACAGTTATCACCACTATTGTCCAACAAGGAAATAACTCTAGAGGCAAAACGAGCACTATATGATACAATCTTCATCCCAACGTTGTGCTACCAATGCCAGACCTGGACCTTAGATGCAAGAACAATACGAAAAATAACCTCTACAGAGATGAAATGTATTAGACGAATGACAGGAAACAGTCTGAGAGATAAGATCAGAAATGAAGAACTGAGAAAAAAGCTAGGAATAGCCCCCGCCATAGAATATATAAAGAAACAACAGATAAAATTATTTGGCCACGTGACAAGGCAGAAAGATCAAAACACAACACAACAAACGTTGTGAGAATACCAGACCCAAGGGTCGACCACGAAAAAGATGGATGGATGGAATATTAGAAGTACTATGAAATATAACCGCATCAAAGGCGAACAGAAGAGCAAAAGACATCAAATTATATCTCCCCTCGACGCTGAAAGGCAAATGAGGAAGGAAAGAAGAATAATAAAGAAGAAGATTAATGAAAGATCGTCTGCAAATAGAAGCTCGTTGATCTCCTGTCTCTGATGGGTTGGCTAGCTAGCATATATAGTCCATGTTTGTAATAAACAGTAAAAAGGGGCGGGGGGGGGGGGGAGGAGGGGGGGGGAGAGAAGAGGAGAATAGTACACACCCCTGTCTTACACCTGATCTAACTTCGAAGTGGTCCGTGTAGCCTGCTGCTGTTCTGACTGTGCAGTTGCTATTGATGTAGAGACTTTTAACTAGGTTGGTTACTCCGTATGTTGTTAGTATCTGCCACAGTTGTTTTCAATTTTCTCTGTCGAATGTTTTTTTCCCTGGTCAATGAAAGCTATGTACACATTTTGATTGTGTTCTTTACAAACATCTAGGGACAAAACATCTACAAAATTCTAGGGACAAAACGTTACAAACAAGTACAACATCTGCATGTTTCGCGATTTAAACGTGCACGTGACATATATTTGTGAAGTAAACAAATCTCTTGTTGACCGTTAATTTATCAAAACTGACTCCACAAACAAGAGACAGGTGCCATGTGATGCTTTAATCTGGCATGCTGGCCAGGCTACATTTTAGTGATGTTATCCTAACCTTGCACATATAAATATACAAGAGAGTACAGTACTTTATGACAACAATTACAGGAGAATGACATATTGATAACGGGAGGGCAGTGCTGAAACTAGTAGTATTAAGATAACATGAAATACTTTAAAAGGGGAGTTATAACAAAACAGTTATATAAATAGCTAATAACTAGAACTAGTGCTACGTGGTACCTCGGGTCAGAGGACTAAAGAAGAAAATACTCAATATTTTCAGGGCATTTAGAGACTAGCATAGAACCTACACCTCCACACATTTGTGAAACTTGACATTCATTCTAGATATGACTGCTCTGCTTCTGTAGTTGTGTGTGCTCGTACTATTTCTCAACGTAGATATGAAATACCCTGCTACTAGAGACTAGTTACTGCTGGTGTTTTGTTTGAGTCTGTCAGTCTCACCAATCTTGATAATATTTTCAATGAAGCCATTTATTATGTACCGTCAATTCGATGACGTGATGTCTGTGCTTAACATATTTGTGATACTAGAGACGTCACAATAAATGTGTTTATAAGGTAATTTCTGGACAGAAACGAGAGACTTCTAGTCATGAAGGCTGAATATGTAGGGGAGAAATAATAGACACGCCGGCCTACAATTGCAACACGCTATGTCTAAGGTTATGGTTAGATTCTAGTCATTTTATTGTACGTTTGTGTTCATACGTGACATTTATAAATAGATAGGTCGGTTTAACATTTATCTCCTTCTCCTTCACTTCCTCTTGTACCCGTTCGGGCGTCGAGGGAGATACAAAGTTCTGCGTTTCTTGTTCTGTTTTCCCATCTTACACTGGGTCTGCATCTTGCTCTTCTCCCTTCTCATTTATAGTTCGTTCACAAATTCGTGCCCATAGTTGATCAATTATTTGCTGTTTGATGAATTTCTTTAATTCTGTTTTTTTTTTTCGTGAAATCTATATTTTGCACTGACCTTCAGATTTTATAACATTTAAGTACAAAGATAGTCTGAATTTTGCACAAATCGTTTTTTGTTATATAATTCTAGGAAAATATCAAACCGCGTGCTCTAAACATTAGATTTCACTGTAAATTATGTTAATTTTCTAACAATGTAAGCTAAAGGCGATCCGTATCACACTGAAGAAGGCAAAAGTGTTCATTTGATTTTAAATCTACGTCATAGAGATAGGTAAACATTGACCAAAGTGTCAAACACACATATTCGCCAAATAGCAGGCGTGTCATCAACAAAATATATGGAACAACCAGAAC
Organism: Megaustenia siamemsis; assembly: GCA_032433765.1. Classification (NCBI taxonomy): domain Eukaryota; kingdom Metazoa; phylum Mollusca; class Gastropoda; order Stylommatophora; family Ariophantidae; genus Megaustenia; species Megaustenia siamemsis. Next base: position 47,518,907 of record JAVIAB010000059.1, on the reverse strand, counting down.
ATCAAACACACATAGTCAGCAAATAGTAAGAGTGTCATCAACAAAATTGTGCACATGTCATACATATGTCATTCCGAATCAGAAGTCTCTAAGAGATTAGCATTTGTTATCGGTTGCACAAACTCCAATCCACCTCGTTGCCAGTATTGTTCCTCTTTTCTGAGCACATGGTCGTCACATATTCTTCAGTATTCAATGTCTATCGTTGAGAGGGCATCACACGTCAATTCTTTAACATCACACATTTTAAACGTCGTGTTCTGCGCAGCAACATGCCCTTTTACTTTAGTCCACACAAGTTCTAATGGGTTGAGGTGCGAATGATAAGGTGGGAGGCGAAGGGGTGTGTGTACTTTGCAATTATTTTATCAATTTGATATAACTTTGTCTTCTTAGTTTGTCTAACAAGTTGCAACAACTCTGGTTTTAAATGGGTGTTTTGAAAGTAAACATTTTCTTTTCTAAGTTATGTGATGATTTGATCTTTTGTTCTTGACGAATTAGGAACTTTGTCCTCCAGTGCTACCGCATTATGATATGATGCATTGTACATTACAAGACGTGAAGGTCTATCAATAATGGACAGTAGAGTGTTCTCCATCCAGTCTCAGAAAATTCATCCATTCATTTCAGTGTGGTAGTCCCTATTGTCTGTAGACTTTGATTGAAAAATAAGTTGTGTGTCATTAACAAGACCATTCTCTCTACTGCCGGCATGTACCAATATAATGCTTTGTCCTTTGCTGCTGGGAATGCTTCTTTTATTTTCTCTGTCAAATAATTGCCATTCTTTCTCATATGTATGATGAACATTGACCCACGTTTTATCCAACTATTACTATATCGTAGCCGTCCATTTGTCACTCACGGATCTGCCTCAGGTATTTGCTGCGGGTAGCAATCAGGTGTGGTTTTTAACAAAAAATATTTCTACCACCAGCAGATTTTCGAAAAGTGAAACCTCTTACGATATTCCAAGAGTCGTTTTTGAGATTTCATTATCACATTCTAATAGCAGTCGAGCTTTAAGTTTGCGCAGTGTAACAAGTTGATTCGACTCAAACATTTTCAAAATCTCACGTCTAATAACATCTTTGTCAAAATCATCAAATTTCATTTTTCTTCCTTGCTTGACCGTAGCCTCTGCAGAGTCAAAGTTCTGTCCAATCCATCGATTGAAAGACTTTCTATCTATATTTAGATCTGCCCGTGTTGTTTTCTGTTTTTTTTTTAAATATCGTAATATAACCGACCCCTTTTAGATTCCTTGCAAAAGTGCCTGTACAATAACACAGTTACCTTTTGTATGGTGATGAATTTACACTTTAAACTCTTCATGGTTTTAAAAATCAAGTAGTCACTTCACAACATCTTATCACTTATCACATATAAAGGAATATACATTAATAGTAAATATTTTGTCACAATACGCCTCTGGATCAATTTAACAAGAAACCGGAAATGAAATGACCAAAGAAAAACCTCGGAGTGGCCCCGTTCTTGCAGGTTACGAGTGCGAAACGGTGCTAAGATTGTGTGGAGAGCACGTGAAATTTGCCTTTTTAAATGGTGATATGATTACAACAAATGTGAGTATTATAAAATTATAATAAAGAGGACAAGCAAGAAAATCATATTTTTATATACCCCAAATAAGCAAAAATTTTTCCTAAATGCATGACAGAAGGGCAAAAAATCAGACCGAAGGTCGGTGAAAAAATAAGATTTCACGAAAAAAGAATTACAGAAATTCATCAAACAGTTTCCGAGATAATTAATAAACTCTGTGGGCACACATTTCTGAACGAACTATAATATATGTTCTGTGTGGTAAGGAATCACACGGCATTCTTTCTAGAAGGGCAAATCAGTTTATTTGTTGTTTCTGTATATATGATTGGCTCAATGCCTACTCTTTCTATTATAATATCATATCTGATTCAATCTTTTCTGGTTACTCCAAGCACTTTTCTCAGACATCGCATCTCTGTGGTGACAAGCTTTTCTTGTATGCTTAAACCTAAGTGACCATGTTTAGCATGGGTACTACAAAGCTGGGATGAATATACTCTGTATAAGATGTTTCTTAGTGGTAATAGGTATTGCTTAGTTTTGAAGTATAGGGGATGGCTGTCCCAATATTCGGTTTCCTTATTGCATCGGATGTCTATTTGCTTTGGTTTACCATTTATGGTGAACTACAATGACGGTAATGGTTATTGAGAGTTGTGACTGTAGAGCAATATAAACAATATGTGACTTGCAATTGGAAGATTGGAAGCGCACGCGACAGGGGGCAGTGTCGTTGGATGACATGAGCTTGAGGGCAAGTCTTGCACAAATTGCTCTCAAAAGATAATAATAGATGATATTAAACGATGATGATTTTCCCTAAAACCAGTGATGTGGTATTTTTTTTAAAGAGTCCTTGCCTTTTCAAAACTATTGTTTCTTTCTGCATAACAAACGAAACAAATGTTTGCCAGGTATGCTACTAGTCTATGCACATTCTCTAGGAACTTTAGAAGTTAATCCAAAAATGCAATCAATGTTATCACTGAACACATCATATTTACATACACATTGAACACATTCACATTGAACGCATCATATTTACATACACATTGAACAAATCATATAGAATACAAAAGACAACTTTCATGTACGTTGCCTTCGCAAGATTATGAACAACAAACACATGGCAGGACAAAGTAACTAACTATAATGTCTTACAACGAGCCAAACTCCCATCGATCATGGCAACACTTAGGATTCGTAGACTAAGGTGGCTGGGCCATGTAAGAAGAATGGCTAACAATCGTATTCCCAAACAAATATTGTATGGCGAACTTAAGGACGGAAAGAGACCAAAGGGCAGACCAGTGCTGAGATATAAGGATGTTTGCAGGGCTTCCTTGAGGGAATTTTCTATAAGTGAAAGGAACTGGGAAAATGTGGCTGCGGATCGTAGCACATGGAGAGCAAACATAAGAAAGAGCACAGCAACTTTCGAGACAGTGCTGATGTCAAATTCAGAAGACAAAAGGCGCAAGAGAAAGGAGACAAGGCCACGTACAGCAAATACACATTGCTCATTCTGTGGATGGATCTGTCTGTCCAGGATTGGCAAATTCAGCCACGAGAAAAGATAAAAAAAAAAAGTAAAGCAGCAGCAAGTATGAGACACTAAAGCTTGACCAAACTACTGACTTGTCATGATTGCTTGCTACCAACCGTCTGTGTAGACGCCAACGGACATATATATACACACACACATTGAACACAGCATATATACATACGCACTGAACACATCATATATACATACGCATTGAACACATCATATATACACATCGAACACATCATATATACATACACATCGAACACATCATATATACATACACAATGAACGGCAAAACAACAAAAAAGCACGCCCATCAGCCTAGAACTGATATATCGTGTTTCCCTGAAAGCGGGGTGCTGTGTACCTAAACTTGTTACATTGTTGTAAATGCATGCTGCCGCAGCCTACACAAACGATAGTCGCATCTGGCAGGTATATTCCTGCACGAACCAATAACACAAGATTTGTTCTTCAGGGATAATGACTATTATGTATTAATAGCAACTCCATTTTTCTTGTTTCCCCGACGATAGGAAGCTCTTTATACAAAGCTTCGTAACAATAGAAGGCAATCTGACCATCAGAAGAGACCCTCGTCGAACATGTTATACTTTCACCCAGACATCAGCTATTGTTTACCGAGTTTCAAATACCCACTTTAATTTTACAGCTCTGCAAGTGTTAACAGACTCAAAATACTCTGCTGACTGGCCATCTGTGCATACACACTCGCAGTGACTAGAGAATTCGCTAAACAATCGAAGATGTTATTTACAAGCACTACTTTTTGTTGTTTTTAATTTGCTATTCTCAAGCGTAACCTAATAACAAAAGCTGAAAAGACTGCGTTGTTTAGCACACAGCAAAAGACATCAGCAACGTGAGAATTGATTGTAGGGCTTGAATCAATAACTATTTATTGTTAGAGTGAAGCGTTGAGGCGTCTGACAAATATGATCGGCACAATGGTATCTTAACACTACTACGAAACAATCACAAGCTACAACTGATGATACAGAAAATAAAAGACGCTGCTATAAGTAAGGCTGCCTAGTTTGTCTGTTGTTTGGTCGCGATTAACGCAGGCCTGATGACTGACCTTCCGCTTGTTTATGCGGGTCGATGGTAGCATCGTTTCACTGCGGGGCCACTTCACTATTCCAGAAGTAGCGTAAAAGATCAGTCAGCCCCTGCGTCAGTATGGAACCACCTGCTTGTAGATCTCAGTAACATTTAACAGTCTTAGGCGTGCAATCAAGAAGCTGACACGTTAGTTTCAAATGTCGAGTGGGGACAGTTATTGGATATTTGTTTATGGAAGGCCCCGGTATCACTGCAAACGAATTAAAATCCATAATTGCTCAACCGCCCGTGCCTGCGTAATCATCCGAATTAATATCTCATCTCCCAAACAAAGACAAGTAACTGTAGTCCCCATCGTAGCAGTCTCAGCACACGCCAAAAGACATAAGGCGAAACCGCGCAGAAAGTGAACACAGCCAACTGTTCCCTGTCATACGATATCATCATTCATCGTAAACAATTGGAATATCGAAACAGGATCAAAACGGATGAGACACACAGCTCACGGTGTGCACAGAGCACTTAACTCAGTAGCTCCTGCAACAAGCCGGCCTTGGAATATGAGGAAACTGCAGCAAGGAACACTTTTCATGCATAGCCTTCAATTGTTCCCGCCGCCTATCAACAATATACCGAAAGTTCACGTCCTTTTGAAAATGATCGTCGAATTAAAAAAAAAAAGTATAGCGCTATGTGATGTTAGGCCATCGTTGTTGACTCCAGTTCCGATGACAGTAATGATACCATCCTGGTATCGTGCTGGCTACGATATTCAATGATGAAACAAACCAATCGGCAACAGGATTTGGAATCAAGCATGGCGCTGGTCAAAGGAATTAACGGTAATGATACATACTGAATATGTTTAGGAAGAGAGCAATATGATCTTATAACTGAGTGAAGGTTGCTGGGCACAACTGTAACCAACTTGCAGGTTTTTCTAACCAAATAATTCAACTCTTGCACGAATCAGATGTAATAAGTCTTGTGGCTACTTATCATTGGCCTTACGTCCACAAATGTCAGTAATGCCATCAGTATATAATTACAAAGCAAGGGAAGTATATTTTTGCTGGCTGGACACGGCCTACATCCCTTGTTCTCCTCTTGAAGCACACTGTTCAAGTTATCAAGGTGTAGTATATCATAGAGATTATCATTGCTTACATCCCTTTTCTCTCTCTCAATTGTCTTGTGTGTGTGTGTGTGTAGACGCGAGTGCATATGTAAACCCCCCCCCTCCCCCCTCATAGTCACATCAAAGTATAATCTTTTGTCTTGAGACTTGATCACATAATCAGATTGACTAGATATACCTCGGTTTTGGTTCAGAAGTCTGAACACGCCACATTTGGTATTTAAAAGCCAGATTCACTTACTCAGCTTGATAGCTTACTGTGCATGCTATTCCTAATTACATTACACGGTAAAGAAAAATACGCATCATATTACTAACTGATAACAAGCACATACACACACACTCTTTCTTTTAAATGTAAATAAAACAATCGTGAAAGCGTACATCACAATGTACAAAACAAATGCAAACTAATAACCGAGTAACCTGCTTGCCCGCTACATTGAGCAGACGGATCAAAGAAATGAGGCTGTAAGAATGAGGATACGGGGATCGCTGTCAACATTGTGTAAGGATGTAGGGCTGGAAGAAGATCTCACAATCACAACCGATACCATTCGCACGACACTTAAAAGGTCACACAATACTGCTCCTGGTCCAGATGGTGTTCGGTACGATGACATAGGCAATTTAGCTGACGACGACTTGACAAAACTGGCCAATGAGTTTAATGCCAGTATTCGGAGTGGCCAGATTAAGGAGGAGTGGATACACAGCTACTTACTACCGCTACCGAAGCCAAACAAGGACCATTCTCAGATCAGTGCCTACAGAATCACCACAATGCAGAACACTGCGGGCAAGCTGCTGGAGAAAATAGTTGCCCGTGTCCTCACCTGCCAGCTTGAACAGAAACGTGTATTCCCACCCACACTTGGAGGTTATAGATATAACAAAGAGACATGGCTCAATGCGGCAGTATTTGCCTATGACGTCTTCGAAGGCTTCCACAGACGAGAGGAGACATGTGCTGCTGCTATAGATCTGGAGGATGCATACAACAGGGTACCATTTGAACATCTCATGCATATGCTCCTCAAACTGGCGGTGCACCCCTTCCTCATTAGATGGATCGCCGCGGCACTGTTTCAGAGGAAGGTGATACTCAGATGTGGAAGTTGGTCTTCCGAGCCTACATCCATTTGCCCAGGGTTGCCACAAGGCTCACCATTGTCACCAGTTCTATTTAACGTGTACACAATAACGATCACGGAACAACAGCTGGATGGGAGGGGAAGAACTATGACTTTTGCTGATGATATTCTGGTATATTGACAGGGGAGAGACAGACGGGGAATCACTTCCACAATGCAAGACGAACTCGATCGCATTTCTTCCTGGTGTGGGGTTTCATGTGCCTTGGTTAATCCTAATAAAGCATCAGTTTCATGGTTCTCCCTTAACAATCATATCGTTCATACGACCACACCGGTAGTACGAATGGGAGCTGATGAGGTGACCAGGGACAAGTTGATGACATACCTTGGAGTTAAGTTTGATCGCAGCCTGTGTTTTCGGGACCACGTCGACCATGTGATAACAAAATCCCGCAAAGGATTAGCCGCCTTGAAGGTCATGGCTGCTGCCAACATCGAGCAGAGGCTACTTACTCTTCTGTTCCGAGGATTAGTCCTCGCACCAATCGAGCATGCCCTGGCAATTCTTACTGTCAGTACGACTCAAATTGATAGGCTGGAGAAAATACAAAATGAAGACATGCGCATTATCCTGGGATGTACGAGGGACACTCCCTGTGTAGCAATGAGGTATCTTCTTGACTTTCCAACCATGGATGACAGAATCAAGATCTGGAGAGCACGAGCATACCTGAAGATTAGTACAGATACACAGCATCCATTGCACCACGTGCTCAACACAGAGAAAGGTACCAGGCTAAAAAGAGGCAAATCATGGGTGGACCGAGCAGAAGATGTCATCAAACAGGTCTGTGGGCTTACCAATATCAGCGTTGGTGAGGAGTGGATACCGGTGCCTACGTCATTCAAGGGGACTTTCTCGTGTATTGTCACACTCGACAGGAAAAGTAGGGAACAGAACTCGGTCGTAGTTAATGCTGAGGTAAACGGTCTCATCTGCGATAACACCGATGAGAAAGATGCAGTCATCTATACAGACGGATCTGTAAGGCGACACCAAAGAAGTGCATGGACATTTACAGCACGCTCGGCAGGCAGAATAGTCTACGAAGACAGTGGTGCATACGTCGTGACCACGAGTAGCATGACAATGGAGGTGATGGCAGTGGCCAAGGCATTCAAATGGTTAGAGTCACAAGACTACACCCACGCATGTATACTGAGTGATTCGATGAGCATGATAAAAAAAGTGGAGGCAGGCTCTGTACACATGCAATGGGTAGAGTCGTTGCAGAAATCCAAAATACGTAAGGTCACCTTTGTCTATGTCCCTGGACATGCGGGAGTACGGGGAGATGAAAGGGCAGACAGGTTGGCTAGCTGCGCTGTCGTTGAGGACGAGCAACCAATGGATCGGGCGGACATCATCAATGCCCTACGAGATGTGGGAAGAGCACAAGACTTCGACAAACACAGATCCACGTCACTTCTTCGGATGATGGAAATGGGAGTTGTTGGGCACAGCCAGAAATGAGACACTTAGTGACCGTGTAAAAAGACTTATCAACCAACATAGAACTGGAATCGTCAGCCGCTGGACACTGCGGGAATTGCTGAGGAGGGGATCTGAGCACCTACGGACATGTTCGGAGTGCAATGATGATGACCCGCAAATAACTCAATAACCGAGTAAGTCACAGGAAAACATTCATGGTTGAAGATGTCCTCAGCCTCATTCTTAAAAGTGATATTTTTATGAAGAGTTGTTCCTATTTATGATACTGTGTACACACAATTAAAATTTCCAGCTAAAATCAATAAAATAATACATTTATACACAAATGTACATATTTTAGAAGTTAATCTCAATTGTCCTTACGAGCCGAAGTCGGCATATATATAGTCGAAATATGGCAGAAATTCCATACTCGTGTCTGACGATCTTTCAACTCTCAGACCTTGCACAAAAACCTGCATTGTGTCTCGCGTCGGCTTTGTTCTGGAAATGTTGCTCAGTGTCGGCGAAGAAGCTGATGCCTGCTATTGTTGCCTCTCGCTATAATGCTCCTATTATTGTTTCTCTATGAATGCCTCTTTTTCTTTTACCATCTGGTTCCCATTTGAGGGCCTGCTTTGAGATTTTTGTTCTTATCCCTTCTCATCAAATGACCAACATATGACCACCTTCTTTTCTTGATTACAGTTGATATTTTTTGATGCTTTGTTATTTCTTTTATTTCTGCGCTAGTCTTGAACTCATTCCATAGTGTACAAAGTATTTTCCTTTGGCATTTATTTTCAGTCTTAACATATGACTGTATGACCGATGCTTTCTTGCTCCTTTCAAGCCACGCTGATGCCTGTCTTACACACAGCTCCACACGCAGCCCGCCTTCCACACACTGATAGGCCAGCTGACCTCAACTGGCACTTGATGCGGTGAAGGCTCGTCAAGACCTGAGCCTTCATTTGTCCAGGTGTCAACTCCTTGCAGGGACACCTAGTGACCGCCCGAATCACTGAACACGTGACCCATTTGTGAACTGCTTGGCGTTTGACCTCAACGCCGGAATTTGCGTTGTATCACATGCACGTATGATCAGCCAGCGATCATCACAGGACACGTGCACTGGACTTGAAAGTGTGTGAACTGCCTTGATGAACTGACAAGCCGAGTCGACCTCTGCCTGTGATCGATGGTCACTGCTCCGAACTGTCGCCGCGTTTGACTCTGCCCTTGTATGACACCCTTGGCCGGGTTGATCGTTGTACGTCGAACTCCGAGCTGTTTAGTGTTCCGCCGTCGGTTATTTGCAAACCAGCTTCGTTCTTCGCAAGGGACAGACAAATACAGCTAGCTCTCGAACAAGTATTGACTCAACACCAGATAAAAAAAACCCACCTGTGGTTTTATTCTCGACAATGTCCATCTCACGTAACATGTTCACATGCACAGTTACAATAGTATATTCGCAATCTCACATACATTGCCCGCTCACTTTGCTGCTTTCCCTAGCGTTATCTCTGACACCACACAGTCAGATTGCTGCACTAACTCACACCACTCTGGTCTCTCCTAACTTCCTCTAAATAGTAGTTGCCTAGGAATTCTCCCACTAGTACCCCACAGCAACCGGATTGCTACTCATGAAGCGGGCGATTTTGATTACGCTCACTTCGTCTATCTTGTTATCTCCTGGAGCGTCATACCCCGTATCTAGCCCTGTCTTGGTTGATAGGGCAGCAGCGAGACTGTCTCGCTCAGCGACACATACACCGCGCGGTGTCGCTGCCTGCATACCCCAATATCTTGTCATGCTTCCCCACGAGCTTGACTCATTGACTTATCCTCCCTACTGTCACTGGAATGGCTGCAGTTGCTAAACTGCACCACTTCCTTCTAGCTCACTGCTTCTCATGAAGCCTAAGTTGGTGAGATTAATTCACGAATTGACACTAATTTGTTCGTTGCGGCAACTTGCCCAACTACACTTTATCCTCATATGTCTGATGAGGATGAACGTGGTGAACTAACTCACAATTTGACACTATCTGTTCGTTGCTGCAATTTTCACAACTACATTTTGTCTTCATATGTCTGATGAAGATTAACTTAGTGAACTAACTCATAGTTGGACACTAACTCTGTTGGTTGCTACTACGTTCACACTATCCTATCACTACTCTATAACACTTCGGCTTAACACTGCTCCTGGAATAAGGTCTGTTCCCTGTCGCGACCACACCCCAACTAACTTACTTATTCATTTTGGGTGACTAACTCTACCCTGTTCCCGGTACTGGTTTCCATACAAAAAACACACAACCGACCGTATCGAACTTTCGCTTCCTCTCGAATGAATATCCCAACCTATTCTTTGTCTCACCTTTTCTCCCTTCCACCAATCATAGCCCTTTGTTACATCCCTGCCTCGTTTCTACATTGTCTTACAATTCCCGTGCCTCACGAAGTGTTCATCTCTCGTGGATCCTATGATTCTATTTTACTCACCCTTCTTATCTCCCCTTGATTTCTCCTACCTCACTCCCATCTTATCGTACACTCTTTAATCACTGCTACCTCCTTCCTTCAGATGTGAATCATGGACTATAGGACGACAGACAAGAACTGGAGGCTGTAGAAATGTGGCTTTCTAGAAAAAAAAATGTTGAGAATACCATGGACAGCTAAGAAGAGTAATGAAAACGTTCTGAAAGAAGAAAAAAGCAGAGAGAGAGAGAGAGAGAGCGCTAATATCCAATATTGGGAAAAAACAATCATCATTTTTTGGTCATATAATGAGAAAGGAAGAGCTGGGATATATTGTAACGACTAGGAAAATTGAGGGACGAAGAGATAGAGAGAGGGAAGCAAAGAGAAAAGATACTAGACAACTTAAGAGAATGGTTTGGCTGTCGAGATCGAAAGTTGTGGAGAGACATGATCACCTACTCCAAAATACATGGTACTTGATGATGATGAATATTATTTATTTTCAAATGCATCCGGTTTAGTTTCTATTACTTTAATTGTTTTTCAGCTCTTGCATCCATAAGTAAGGGTGGATAGCTTTGTTTTTTTTGCTTAGCAATTTTACTTTTCATATTTTATCCAGGTTTCTAAAAGTCATTGCTATCTCTCCTATTTTGATTCTAATTTCTTTCTACATGTCGCTTTCTTGATTTATGTAGCTTCCAAGATATAGTAATCTACTTCTTCCACTGCTTTCCTTCAAGTTATATTTTCTTCTCTGGGTAAATTAGATTTTTCTGTATTTTTTATCTTTTCTTGGTTGATCTCAAGTCCAATTTCCCTTGCCACCGATGACACATTTTAAAAATCTTGTATCATGTTTACATTGCTATTGATAAGAACTATGTCCGCAAAATCAAGGTCCTCCAATTGAAATTCAAACGTCCTTCCAATGCCTTTGTCATCTGTACAGCATTTCTGCATAATGAAGTTGATGGCAATTCCAAATAACAAGGTAACATAAGTTCTTGTTTCACTCCGGTATCAATCTGACATCATTCATTCAATCCTGTATTTGTGCTTTCTGTGCTGGACATGGTTCATTTCTTCACCATAACAGAAAAAATTGGGCTCAAATTCAAAAAGGCGACATAAAAATCTACTCCCACACTCATACTAGTTAGAAACATCGAACAGATAGTTACATCCAAAGTCCCAAAAATTACGCCAAATCGCAAACATTTTACAACCAGCACACAAAAATGTAGGCTCATAATAACAAAATCGACCTAAAAATCCCAAAGAGCTACTCACATAGTCATAATAGTTAGACACAGCGACCAGGAAGTTATATTCAAGGTTCAAAAAAGTTAGTCCAGAAAACAAAATTTTACCCACTTAAATATCCCAATATCAAGAATTTTCTTAAAAATCACTTTTATGCTTGTTCCCCCTTACCATTTTTGAGGGATAAGCCCATAAAATCGGTATCTTGCGGTGTTGGTCGATCCGTCTTGCTGCGTGTATACTTTCTATATAGACAAAAACACAGGGTATCGAGGTCTCGCGGTGTTGGTCGATCCGTCTTGCTGCGTGTATAGTTTTTATATAGGAAAAACGCAGCCGGGTGTATACTTTCTATGTAGACACACACAAAAACAGGACATTTAACAAAACGCAGCTGCGTGTATACTTTCTATATAGAAAAAAACAGGGCATTTAACGCAGCTGCGTGTATACTTTCTATATAGAAAAAAACAGGGCATTTAACGCAGAAAAACGCAGTAATAGATGGGCATTAACAGCCACCACTACTACTTTCGAATGGCGTGAGTCTTCCGGTGCGTGGCAAAGTTCAGATGCCAGTAAACAGAATTGGTTGCACTTCTCAATTGTGTGTGTGTGCAGTCATTGTCATAGAGATTGGTCTTTGTTTTTGCCATTAACTGCGGCCTCTGGTCCACATCCGTCTCCTGTATAGCAAGCATTAAATGTGTCGGTCTGGTTTGTGTTCTGTTTGAGAGCCACATTCTGACCCCCGACTATGTAGATGGAGCAGATATTTGCAACTATCGCCACTTCAACGAAAGGGACAAAAAGCCAGATATAAAATGTACATACAACTATAAAATCCTGAAATCTGAAGTAGAAAAAGCTATAAAAACAATGAAAAAGGGAAAAGCAGCAGGGCCTGACAATATACAAATAGAGATAATACAGGCTCTAGAAGAGTTTGGCATCGAAGTGATCACAGACATATGCAATGACATATACCATACAGGATACATACTAACCGATCTAAAAACATCAACTTTCGTTGCATTGCCTAAAAAGAATGGTGCAGCTGAATGCAGTGACTTCAGAACAATAAGCCTAATGAGCCAGGTAACAACAATTTTACTAAAAGTTATACAGGGAAGGGTTCAGAATAAAATCAATACTGAATTAGATGAGCAACAATTTGGATTCAGGAAAAACAGTGGGACAAAAGAAGCCATATTCAGCATGAGAACATTGATTGAAAAGTACACAGAAGTAAACAAACCAGTATATGCCTGCTTTATAGACTACACCAAAGCTTTCGATAGAATACACCATAACCAACTTATAGACTGCCTAAAGGATATAAATCTAGACGATACAGCTATACGACTAATATGTAATTTGTACTGGGAGCAAACAGTAATAATAAGATATAACAAGGAGAACTCTACACCCATGGACATAAAAAAGAGGAGTAAGACAAGGATGCATCCTATCACCAAGCTTTTTCAATCTATACACTGAGCAAATCTTCAAAATCATCTCAGAGATACCAGGCCTAAACATTAATGGAAAGATAATCAATAACATGAGATATGCTGATGATACTGTTCTACTAGCAGAAAATCCTAAAGACCTACAACAATTGCTTAATGTGATAAACATAACAAGCAAAAAATATGGACTAGAAATGAATATCAAAAAGACTAAAACTATGATCATAAACAAAGAAAATTCTCAAGACCTACAATTAAATATCACTGTTGAGGGAATACATCTGGAGACAGTCTAGAGTTGCAACTATCTGGGACATACTATAACCAATGATGGAAAATGCAAAACTGAAATAAACAAAAGAATAGGTATGGCAAAAAGTAATTTTAATGCCATGAAAAATACAGGGCTGAAACTAAGAATGACAAAATGTTACATCTTCTCAATATTCCTGTATGGTGCAGAATCATGGACATTAGACAAGAAAACAGAACAGAAAATTGAAGCCTTTGAAATGTGGATTTAAAGAAGAATAGGTAGAATTAGATGGAAACAAAAGATAACAAACGATAAAGTTTTTAAAAAACTGAAAATAAAAAGAGAACTACTAAATACAATTAAGACAAGACAAATGAAATTTTTGGGGCATGTTAAAAGACACAACAGCCTACTAAAAGTAATATTGGAAGGAAAAATACAAGGTAAAAGAGGCAAAGGCAGACCAAGACTAACATGGACGAGTAACATTAAAAGATGGTCAAGTCAATCTATGACAGCCTGCACCATCAAAGCATGAAACAGAGTAGATTGGGGATCCATGGTAGCCAACCTTCGTTGCGGAGAAGGCACACGATGATGATGATGATGATCGCCCCTTCAATCCGTAACTTGTTGATCAGCCCATCCCTAGAGCAAAAGACATCAATCTCGTGCGAACTTTGATTCAATGTTAAATGAGGCAGAACCATTTAGTTTTACCGTGAAACTGTATGGATCTGTTAAGTCATTCAGATAAATATTAAATTAGGAGAACAGCAAAGATTGATTGAGAGTTGCCTCAACTGATGTAGAATCTGTGTCCGGATTACATGTGGTGTAGTCGTTATAAAAAGTGTTCGTTAGCATCTTCTGTACATTATAAAGAGTTTTACTCATCTTCTGTACATTATAAAGAGTTTTACTATCACCCGTCATCGCTGCTCTCGCCGCTTTTATTGCCAGGTTATCTATATAGGTTCTCTTGTCTCTTCTGGCCGTGCAATTTACTTTGTTGTCTAGTTCTTTGTATGTTGTCTTTGCCAGGTTTTTTCTCAAGATCTGTCTTTAAGGTCATCATAACTGTCTTTGCTTCTCTCCTTTCTTGTATGTGTTCCCACGTGATATCATAAACCCATGCCCTTATTTCTATTTTCTAAAACCCAGCACTTGTTTCTGCCGACGACATTAGAAATTAATGCTTCTAACAATAAGATCTCTACAAATACATATCGACATAGAGATGAGTTAACCAAACAACAAGGTCCTACAAACATAACAGAACAATGATACGTCAAACATTAAGGTCCTACAAACATAACAACACAACGATGGGACAAACGACAAGGCCCTACAAACATAGTAGCACAAGGATATGTCAAACGTCAAGGAACTACAGACATAGCAACAAAAAGATATGGCAAACCGCAAGGAACTACAAACATAACAACACAAAGATATGTCAAACCTCAAGGCACTACAAACATAACAACACAAAGATATGTCAAACTTCACAGTCCTACAAACATAGCAACATAACGATATGTCAAACTTCACAGTCCTACAAACATAACAACATAACGGTATGTCAAACCTTATAGTCCTACAAACATAACAACATAACGATATGTCAAACTTCACAGTCCTACAAACATAACAACATAACGGTATGTCAAACCTCAGAGTCATACAAACATAACAAAACAACGATATGTCAAACCTCATAGTCCTACAAACATAACAACACAACGATATGTCAAACCTCATAGTCCTACAAACATAACAACCCAACGATATGTCAAACCTCAAAGTCCTACAAACATAACAACACAACGATATGTCAAACTTCATAGTCCTACAAACATAACAATCCAACGATATGTCAAACCTCAAAGTCCTACAAACAAAACAACACAACGATATGTCAAACCTCATAGTCCTACAAACATAACATCACAACGATATGTCAAACCTCATAGTCATACAAACATAACAACACAACGATATGTCAAACCTCATAGTCCTACAAACATAACAACACATATATTGTAAAAAACAAACATGACGCCCACCGTTCCCATTTCAAAAAAGAAAAATTGGCTAAGCTAGACAGAGCTGTTTACAAGGGCTGATTACTGATAGCCAATTAGAAAATTGTTTCAGTGGAGGTGCCGATTCATTGAATGCATCAAAGAAATGAAGATGCCGAGGGCTGTCTAAGCTTAGTTAACAGCTTTGTCCATGAAACTTTCACCATTCAAAAATCAAGTCTGTCATTTTAAAGGAATGTTGCTCTTCAAAGATTTTTTCTCGATTTCTATATCACATTCCCCCCCCCCCCCCCCCCTCCTATTACCTTTTTTCAAAACATCATTTCCCTCCTAACTATCTTTTTCCCCTCTCTTCATTAACTGCACACTTGCAAATTTTTAATTTTGCAACAGTTCTCCGTGTTGTTAAATTTTAGTTATTTTATTTGTCCTCGTTTCAAACTGTTTGTCCTTGATACACTTCAACTATTCTCAAAATTTGTTTTCTTAATTTAACTGCTCTTATTTAATCATATATTACAATACCTTCGTAAATTTACGAACTCAAAATACAAAATCTTGGAAATCAGTTTGCCGCGAGCAAACATGTCCCCTCCTTATACATTGCGTTTCGTGACTCCTGCTTGTTTGATTTATTTTCTTTGATGTTAGATTTTTTTTTTCAAACACAAAGTGTGCTTCGTAAAATTTACGAAAGTATTTTCGAACGCTGCATTTTACAAATAAATTTCGCCAATTTTCAAGAAATTCGTTTTTTCCCCTTTTTTTTAAGACAGGGGAAATCTCTTCGGCTGTCGACGAAACATCAAACAAAACTTCGTAACATGGGATAGGCATCGAATGACGCTAAGTGGAGATCGAACATAAGGCTCAAGTGACGGACTGACAGCCGACGTGTGAATAGACAACGGCCTGGCGCGTTGCGTTCAAATTTCAGGCCATAAATCAAACTGATGCAAGGAAATTATGACCGCATCCGATTCTCGTGTCTCTCCTATTGTAAACACACAGCTGTGTAGAAAAAGTTCAAAGAAAATACTATTTTTAGAATTCCAAATGTAACATTTAGGGTTCGTAAATTTTACAAAGGTGTCGTAAAGCGTCATTCGATGATAGATAACGTAATCTAGGGTAAAAAAAAAAATTAAATCTTCACTGTTCAACATATCCGTCCCTATTTCACAAAGCTTAATTTAATTCATTATTCATATCGGTTCATTCACACTTATTTACCAGTGTCCTTGTTTCAACATATCTATTACTATTTTTTCATTCTGATTTCAACTTTTAAAATCAATTTATATGTTCTTATTTTAATCTGCTATATTTATTTACCACTGTATATGTCCTTATATCACTCATGCTTACATCTCATTGATCATGGCATATATCCTTATCTCGATCATGCTTACATCTCATTGATCATAGCGTATGTCCTTATATCGCTCATGCCTACATCGTATTTTTCAATCTGTTTATCATTATCTTAATGTATCTGTACTCTTCTCACATTTTCTATTTATATTTCTCACATTATATACCATTATTTCACAATTTATCTTATGCACTGTGGATAGAAAATTGTGGAAAGACATGATGCCAAACGGTGTGGAACATTATGATGATCTTTGTTCATTTCTACTTAATGCATTTGTTATAATGTCCGTTTTAATATATCTATGTCATAGTTAACTGCTGCAGCTCTTGAAGGGCATTGACCAGCGACTTGCAGAAGAAAATAACTCTACACCAAATATTAAGTCATAAGATACTCGGATGTGTTGAACGCAAACATGAAGAACAGGAAGAGGGAAAAGTGTGAGGAGAAGAAGAGGAGGAGAAGAAGAGGAGGAGAAGAAGAGGAGGAAGAAGAAGAGGAAAAAGGAGAAGAGGAAAAAGGAGAAGAGGAAAAAGGAGAAGAGGAAAAAGGAGAAGAGGAAGAGGAAGAAATCATTTCTGTCATTGTTCATAATATTCAACTCTTTTCTTTGACTTCCATAATTTATTTCTTAATTTCTCTTGCCCTGATTCCTGTTTTCTCCCTACTTAATAAAACTGTCCAGCCCTCCCCTACCCACACTCAGCATACTTCTCGATTACAAACACTGATTCACTGTCAGAAAGCCGAGTTTCTCCTCTCATTTTCTGACCTCCTCTTTGCGTGAAAACCCGATCAATAAAATCAGTTTTCACTTCCCAATCAGTGAAGTGAGGAGGTCAAGGTCGAATTCAATGCAAGAGAGGGACCCGCACTTTGTAAATAAGGAGGAGGAAAATTGTCAGAGAGTGTGCTCTTATTTCTGCGACATCTTTCTAGTGTCCTTTGCACTTATCCAGGAATTTTGGAGAGGGATATAGGCAGAGAAGATGGGGATAGGGAGAGAGAGAAAGAAAGTAAGTGTGAAATTTAAAAAGTGAAGAGAAATCCAGCAGTTGTAAATAACGCATAATAAAAATTCACCCATGACTTTTGAGAGAGAGAGAAAGAGTGAGAGAGAAAGAGTGAGAGAGAAAGAGTGAGAGAGAAGAAAATAAAGAGAGAGAACAATTGTAAATATGAATGTAATATCTGCAGCAAATAAAGAATGAAGGAGATTCAATAAAAATACTAATAAGAGGGCATGTCCACAGCATGTTGAGGTTGACAAAGTTACAGGTTGTGCTAGTGATGTTGCTCAACCCGTTAGAATGAGTGAAGGTAAGGAGGAAAGAGCTTCTTAAACAGGGTCAAAAAGAGACTTGATGTAGGAAATAAAATAATGAATTAGAACTCATCTTACACCTAACTGAAGATTTCAAACTCTGAAGGGTGTCAAATATTTAAGAGTTTTCATAGAGTCTTTACATTTGGAGACTATCTTTTATAAGAACGACTCCTTACAAATTTATAATAATAATAATAGTCTTCTTTCTGGAGAAATTGAATTGTAAGCACATAAAATCATAAATTTAACACAATGGTACAAAAAATGAGATACAAATGAAAGATAGACAATGACAAGAATATCACACAGTGATACAAAACATGAGATACAAGTGAAAGCTAGACAATGACAGGAATAAACACAGTGATACAAAACAAGAGATACAAATGAAAGCTAGACAATGACATGAATATAATGCAGTGATACAAAACAAGAGATACAAATGAAAGCTATATAATGACAATAATATAACACAGTGATACAAAACATGAGATACAAATGAAAGCTAGACAATGACATGAATATAAAACTGTGATACAAAACAAGAGACACAAATGAAAGCTAGACAATGACAGGAATATAACAAGTTATACAAAACATGATAAACAAATGAAAGCTTGACATGGACAGGAATATAACACAGTGATACAAAACATGATATACAAATGAAAGCTATATAATGACAGGAATATAACACTGTGATACAAAACATGATATACAAATGAAAGCTAGACAATGACAGGAATATAACACTGTGATACAAAACATGATATAGAAATGAAAGCTAGACATTGACAGGAATATAACACAGTGATACAAAACATGATATACAAATGAAAGCTAGACAATGACAGGAATATAACACACTGTGATATAAAACAAGAGAGGCAAATGAAAGCTAGACAATGACAGGAATATAATACTGTAATACAAAACAAGAGATACAAATGAAAGCTAGATAATGACAGGAATATAACACAGTGATACATAACATAAAATATAAATGAAAGCTAGACAATGACAAGAATATAACACAGTGATACAAAACATGATATACAAATGAAAGCTAGACAATGACAGGAAAATAACAAATGATAAAAAACATGAGATACAAATGAAAGCTAGACAATGACAGGAATATAACACTGTGATACAAAACATGAGATGCAAATGAAAGCTAGACAATGACAGGAATATAACAAGTGATACAAAACATGAGACACAAATTAAAGCTAGACAATGACAGGAATATAACACTGTTATACAAAACATGAGATACACATTAAAGCCAGACAATGACAGGAATATAACACTGTGATACAAAAAATGAGATACAAATTAAAGCCAGACAATGACAGGAATATAACAAGTGATACAAAACATGAGATACAAATGAAAGCTAGACAATGACAGCAACATAACACAGTGATACAAAACAAGAGACACAAATGAAAGCTAGACAATGACAGGAATATAACACTGTGATACAAAACATGAGATACAAATTAAAGCTAGACAATGACAGGAATATAACAAGTGATAAAAAAAACATGAGATACAAATGAAAGCTAGATAATGATAGGAAAATAACACTGTGACACAAAACATGATATACATATGAAAGCTAGACAATGACAGGAATATAACACTGTATAATTCGAGCAAAAAAGAACCCCACGAACAACAAGCTGTGTAAACAACAACAACAACAAAATTGGAGGGGATGTGAGAGTATATTATTTTCATATAATCAGAAGGAAGATGCTGCATTTCACTCACAAGACTTTTGACATCGGGTTTAACTACTGAAACTCGTATTCTAAGTTCTGACCACGTTTAACAAACTGTTTCCTTAATTTCAAACGTCAGCAAATAATTTTTTTGATAAATATATCGTTTCAAAAGACATCGTTATTTTCATAGTTTTCTACGGATCCAGAAAAATGTTTTTGTAAATGAGCCCATACATGTAGAAAGTGCTACGTCTTGGTCGGCTCTCGGCCATTGACTTGGTCTGCAACGTTCGAACAGCATCAGTATTCTGTTGACATACATATGAAGAGCTTGTATTCTTCCGATGCTGTGAGTCCCACATAAACTAACAACTAATCTGTAATCCAGTTTTTGTTTGCGTCAGATACAGGAAAATATTCACGGAAACTAAGCTGCAAAAAGGCGTGAGGTATGTATGTGTTCTACCTAGACACCTCTTTGTGGGTTTGTAGGTGGAATCGAGACAATTTGAGGGGTTAGGAAATACGAGTATCTCATAGTTTTGGATCAATAAAGGATGAAGCCACATCAATATTTAACCAAATTAATTCTTCGATCTCATATCCAACTTGAAAATAAGTGTAACTTTCTTTCATTGAAGACTTAAATGTAGCATATTTCAACAGATGAGCCCATCTAACAATTATGTTAATTTACTAACCAGGAAAAATCCGTCTACCGACTGTTCAGTTGAGAATCCTTCTTCTCGAGGACTAACCTTATCTCGTCTCTCAATTCCCATAATCCAAAACTTTGCAATTTGCTTCAGATGGCCAGTGAACTTCGCAATCTACTGAAGTTGATGGTGTTTACTGTTCTCATTAAAAGTCTCGAATTCAGTTATTTACTTTTCAAATAATTCATAATTGTGACTGTTTCATTTAAAGTCGGTTTTAGTTAAGTTTTTTCTTCCAGGTACCTTATTAAGTTCCAAAACTTCTCTATATATGTAAATAACTATCTTTACGACACATAGTACCATTGCTGGTGTATGTCGGGGGGCAACGATAGAACCAGAGGGATAAAGGCCGCTTGGTCAAGTAGTCGCCACGACGTGTGCGACTTAGGATTTTTATTTCACCCCTGATAGAAAAACATCTTTCTGTCTACCGCGGGCTTCGAACACCGTACGTCAGCTTTTCAGCCAGCGGAACAGTGGTTTTATCCGCACGGCCACGCGCACCTCATATATGTAAATGCCGGTACGAATTCAATAAGGGTATAATTTCCTTAATCCATGCTACAAGTTTAGACTTTCATATATTGATCGATGTTCTACATCCAAATAATGAAAACTACTCCGAGACGAGCGATGTTATAAACTCGTTAAAGCTGTTAACAATTCTTCACTTATAGTGTTGACTAATATGTGGACACTTCTTTCATGCTCACAATAGTAATAAGGTAAGATATTATAATTGAACATAACATTCATGCCACATAGATGATCTACAGGGGTGTGAACCAGCAGACATTTCTTGCTGTAACTGTGGCACTTTTTGACATGATTGTTAGAAGCATCAGTTTGCTTTAAACAGCATCCGCCTTCAATCAGAATATCAGTTATTTTACCTTTTTTTATTTTAAAAGCCCTTGCAAACTCCACGTGAGGACGACGTGGCCACAATGGGGCGGCATGTGTGTACGCGGAGCGCATTTGAAGAACCGCTGCTGCTACATATATATATATATATATATATATATATATATATATATACATATATATGGCCCTTTTTTGCCTCAGCACAGTCTCAAATGATGTTATACCATTCCTTATATATGCTCTCCATGATGTGCGATTACTTGCCAGATGTTGCCAGTCGTTTTCACATATGGAGAAGTCATTCAGAGATGATTTACAGATATCTCTATATCGTAATTTAGGTCTGCCGATTTGTTTTTTTTTCCGTGTATTAGTTCACCATATAGTATTTGCTTGGGGATGCGTTTTTCTGCCATCGCTTGACGTGCCCCAGCCATCTCAGTCTTCGACATCTGAGCATCGACATGATTGTTGGGGTCTTAGCACATTGCAGGACAGTTATGTTGGTTATTTTGTCCTGCCATTTGATGTACATTATTCTGCGGAGACATCGCATGTGGAAGACATTTAGTCTTTTTTTCGTGATTTGAGTATGTTGTCCAGGTTTCAGATCCATTTAACAGTGTGCTAAGCACATAAGTTTGATACATTAATTAAGAGTTTGGTCTTTAGTGTTAGTTTCGTGTTGTTCCAGGCCCTTTCTGTGAGTTTACCGTAACTCGTAGCTGCATTACAAATTCTGTTGTTTATTTCATCATCAAGAGAAGTGGTTTGCGTAATTTTGGATCCAAGATGTGTGTATTACTGAACTGATTCTAGTGGACAATCTTTTAAAGTGATTAATAGAGATTTGCTGTCGCCGTGACTTAGTATTACTGTTTTTTGAACACTAATTAATCGTGAAAAAGGTCGCATACTTTGTCCAGGTAGTTGATCAGCGATTGTAGGGTGACTTCACTATGAGCGACTAAGGCTGCATCGTCAGCAAATAAGAGTTATTTAAGTACGGCAACATTTGTTTTTCTTCTTAGTCGTGCTATGTTGAACAGTGAGCCATCTGATCTTGTGAGAATGTAAGTGTCCCTTGATCTGTTTTCGAAGGAGTAATTTACGTAGGGAGGTCAAAAAGTAATGCACACCAATTTTTTTCTCGGAAACTATTCGGGCAAATTGTGTGAAATTTTCACAGATTGTAGCTGAACATCCCCTTTACACTACCTATTTTTCAACATAATCTCCGTCCAAGCGTATTGCCTTACGCCAACGCGAAACTAGGTCATGAATGCCTCGTTTGTACCAAGTTTTGTCCTGCTCGCGTAGCCATTTTTTAACTGCACGGATCACATCCTCATCATTGTCAAAGTGTGTCCCACGCAGGAATTTTTTGAGTGTCCAAACAGATGGAAATCTGAGGGAGCCAGATCAGGGCTGTAAGGAGGATGGGGCAGTACAGTCCAACCAAATTTGTTGATTGCTTCCCGTGTTACCAGACTTGTGTGAGGGCGTGCATTGTCATGTTGAAGCAACAAATCTGCAGATGGCTTATTAGGCCGAACTCTGTGGAACCGATTTTTGAGTTTTGTCAGTGTATTGATGTAAGCTGTCGAGTTGATTGTCTCACCTCTTGTCATTACATCAACAAGAATCACACCATCAATGTCCCAGAAGACAGTGATCATCACCTTTCCGGCTGATGGAGATGTTTTGAATTTTTTTCTTTTTGGTGACTGCGGATGATGCCATTCCATTGACTGCATTTTTGTTTCGGGCTCATAATAATGTGCCCACGTTTCGTCACCGGTAACAATTTTTGACAAAAACATTTCTCCTTCAACACCGAAACGCTCCAACAATTCAGAACAGAATGTTTTCCTTTGAACTCTGTGATCATTTGTTAGGCCCCGAGGAACCCATCGAGCGCAAATCTTTGAATATCCGAGAGTTTTAAAAATTGCGATTGCACTTCCCTTGCTGACTGTAAGCTGCAATGCCAATTGCTGACTAGTGATACGCCTATCCTTACGAATAATGGCATCAGCCCGGTTTAACATGTCTGTGCTGGTAGCCGAGGCAACACGTCCAGAACGCGGTAAATCATGCAGCTCCACTCGTACACTTTCTGCAGCTTTAATTCTCTGAACCCAGCGACTAACTGTGCTCCTATCGACTGCATAACATTTGTACACTGCACACAGTCGTTTATGAATGTTTGCCACAGTTTCTTTTTCCGCAACCAGAAATTCTATGACAATTCGCTGTTTGTAACGGACATTGTTGACAAGCTCCATTTTAACGGTTCATAGATTGCGTAATATTTATCAGAATGCTGTGCAATTTGGTGCACATAATTGGAACATGTCATATTCCAAGTGTGCACAATTTCATATTCCTATCTTTATTATTAGCCGAGAAAAAAATTGGTGTGCATTACTTTTTGACCTCCCCTGTAGAAGGGCGGCAAAAACTATGACAAAAAGGGTGGGAACGAGGACACATCTCTGTTTCACTCCGTTGTTGACTTTAAAACTCTCTGATGAACTCCCATCAAAGTGGATTTTAGCACTCATGTTTTCATGAAAGGACATAATTAGCTTAAGTAATTTAGGGGTCAGTCTATGCTTTCTAACACCCTGTAGAGCCCATCTCTAATTACCGAGTCGAAGGCTGCGCTAAGGAGAGGTATGCCTCTGTAGTTATTGCAATCACCCCTGTCTCCTTTATTTTTGTATAGTGTTATGATCTTAGCATTTCTCATATCATGGGGTATTTCTCCTTGTCTCCAGCATTTGATTAACAGTTTGGTAAGGCGAAACCGCACAGAAAGTGAACACAGCCAACTGTTCCCTGTCATACGATATCATCATTCATCGTAAACAAGAGGGATATCGAAACAGGATCAAAACGGATGAGACACACAGCTCACGGTGTGCACAGAGCACTTAACTCAGTAGCTCCTGCAACAAGCCGGACTTGGAATATGAGGAAACTGCAAGAAGGAACACTTTTCAGACATAGCCTTCAATGGTTCCTGCCGCCTATCCACCATATACCATGGAAGTTCGCGTCCTCCCGAAAATGATGATCGTCGTAGCACTTGATGATGTTAGGCCATCGTTGATGCCTCCAATTCCAAACATATAGACACACAGTGGTGGTAAGTTATCATTTCCAATACAACAGAAGCCACCTGACCTGTAGTTAGTAAAACCACAGAGAGAATATGATTTTGTGACCTTCACTGATTCACTCTTAGATGTGAATGTGTAGTTTACACAAGAGGAGAAGTTTTCAACTACAGTGATCCCATTTAAGGCAATTCTGGGATAGCAAGGCAAGTCTCCTTTATAGCAGCAGAACTTGATGTTCTCTGCTCCCTTCTTGTAGCTGCTGCCACACGATTCTGATGTCTCATTAACTTGGACATCATTCAAGAACAATGTCAGATTAACATTCCATAGATCTGGCTCTGCTGATGAAGTGTTTGGTGCAACAGTTGTATCAATCATACAGGAGGCTCCTGGTTTGTGGTCATTAATATCACAGACGGCATATGATGTTGTTATATTCAGTATTTCTTTCTGGGGTGTAAATATGTGGCACACACATGGAGAGTGGTTTGTGGTCACAGTAATCCCATTAAAGGCAATTCTAGGGTAGCATGGCATAGCTGTTTCAGAACAGCACAATCCTATTATGTTTTCTGTGTTCGCTATAAAGCTGCTGCTGCTACACAATCCTGACCAATTATAGGTGTGGACATTATTCACTTGCAATGACAAAACTGCTTTTTTTTATATTCGAGCCATGGACTAAGCAATGTTTACTTTGAACACCACGATATCTGTTATTGCAGCGAGTTGGCAGATTTTTGAAAATGTATTCAACGGTTTGAACATAAATGTTTGTTCACAGTTCGTTAACCTTCGCTGTAGAGAAAGTCTTTAATTTGATGGCTTCGTGTGTGACCTTGGTAGCTAAGGACCTAACTTGTGCAAACGGATGGCATTGGCAAGGATCATTTTGAATCTATGAAGTGGGCTCATTTTGTGTTTAACTCAAAAGCATATGTGCTTTTTAACCAAAGACCTTTTATTTTGGGGACTCAAGGAAGATATCCCCGATGGAAGAATAAATTGTACTATTAGTCCCATAAATGATTCGCTTCCAGAGGTTTATAATTATAGATTGTTTTCGGAGAGTACCAGTTGTCATCCATACTTGATGAATCTTCTGCTTCTTCTACGAGTTCTTCAAACTTAGATCTAAATATGCCTTTATTTGATGATGTTTTAGTCGCTGTGGTGTTGATCTTGGTCGCTGAAGGCTCTCTTGATTTGTAAATGCGACTACTTCTAGCTTTAATCTTACCGATGACGAGCGTGGTCTGTATTGTAGTCCGAACTGTGATATGCTCGTGTTATTCTGATGTTGTTTAAAGACTGCCTACGTGTAAGAACTAAGTCTAATTGGTGCCAGTGATCACTTCTAGCATGATGCCATGTTGATTTATGTTTATGTTTTACATTAAAGTAGGTATTAGTTACACATAGATGATTTTCTGAACAGAATTCTAGGAGTCTCTGGCCATTTTTGTTGATTTTTTCAAAGCCATGATGGCCTAGGCATGTTGGCCAAGATTGTTGGTCAGATCCTGTGCGTGCGTTGAAATCACCAAGTATATATAATAGTTCTTCTTTTGGACGTGAGTCTATGATCATTTGAAGTTGTTGGTAGAAGTTGTCTTTCTCTTCGCCTGATCCTGGTGCATAGGCACTAATGATGTTTATTAATCCACTTTTTGTATGCAGCTGAAGTACCATTGAGCGTTCGGACACTCCTTTTGGTGTGGTTATGAAGTTTATATGTTTGTTATGTACAGCGATGCCTACTCCAAGTAGAGGTGCCTTTTCACAGGGCTTAGACATTGCCAAAAAAAAAGTATAATTTTCTTCCATTACAGAACCACAGTCCGAGAGTCTTGTTTCTTGTATGGCAGCAATATTGACATGTAACCTATTTAATTCTTTATCTATGAGGGCTCTTCTAATTTGCCCTTCTTTCAGTGTATTTGCTTTAACAAGTCCAGGGCACATGGTCCTTACGTGCCAAGTTTAAATATTGGTGCTTTCTTCCTCGTTTCACTTTGCCTACTCTGCCTGGGCACTGAATATGGAGATAGTGCTTTACTTAGTCGCACTATCCCCTTCTCGACTTCCTTTCAAGAATTTCCGAAGGAGGGACGTAGTCCATACGTTCGGAATTGAAAGAAGAGAGGGTGAGGGGATGCCAGAAAGACGGTTAACGCCGTCTATTGCCTTAGGGTCCCTCGCTCCGGATTTTTACTCTGGGTGTACTCCCATAACCTTCGATTCTAAGTAGAATCTAGTAAGATTACATCAAAGGATGTGATGTCATTCCCTGAGAAGATCTGTCTCTATATCAAGGATGGGGTGTGTCACTACCTCGAAGGATCTGTCCCTATGTCAAAGGATATGGTGTATCTCTACCTGGTAGAATCTGTCTATGTCAAAGGATATGGTGTATCTCTACCTGGTGGGATCTGTCTATGTCAATGATTTGTTGTGTCACTAACTGGAGGGATCTGTCTCTGTGTCAATTGTATGGTGTGTCACTACCTGGAATGAACTGTCTCTGCGTCAAAGATGTGGTGTGTCACTACCTGGAATGAACTGTCTCTGCGTCAAAGATGTGGTGTGTCACTACCTGGAATGAATTGTCTCTGCGTCAAAGATGTGGTGTGTCACTACCTGGAATGAACTGTCTCTGCGTCAAATATGTGGTGTGTCACTACCTGGAAGGAGCTGCCTCTGCGTCAAGGATGTGGTGTGTCACTACCTGGAAGGAGCTGTCTCTGCGTCAAAGATGTGGTGTGTCACTACCTGGAAGGAGCTGTCTCTGCGTAAAAGATGTGGTGTGTCAGTACCTGGAAGGAACTGTCTCTGCGTCAAGGATGTGGTGTGTCACTACCTGGAAGGAGCTGTCTCTACGTCAAGGATGTGGTGTGTCACTACCTGGAAGGAGCTGTCTCTACGTCAAGGATGTGGTGTGTCACTACCAGGAAGGAGCTGTCACTGCGTCAAAGATGTGGTGTGTCACTACAAGGAAGGAGCTGTCACTGCGTCAAAGATGTGGTGTGTCACTACCTGGAAGGAGCTGTCTCTGCGTCAAGGATGTGGTGTGTCACTACCTGGAAGGAGCTGTCTCTGCGTCAAAGATGTGGTGTGTCACTACCTGGAAGGAGCTGTCACTGCGTCAAAGATGTGGTGTGTCACTACCTGGAAGGAGCTGTCTCTGCGTCAAGGATGTGGTGTGTCACTACCTGGAAGGAGCTGTCTCTGCGTCAAAGATGTGGTGTGTCACTACCTGGAAGGAGCTGTCTCTGCGTCAAAGATGTGGTGTGTCACTGCCTGGAAGGAGCTGTCACTGCGTCAAAGATGTGGTGTGTCACTACCTGGAAGGAGCTGTCTCTGCGTCAAAGATGTGGTGTGTCACTACCTGGAAGGAGATGTCTCTGCGTCAAAGATGTGGTGTGTCACTACCTGGAAGGAGCTGTCACTGCGTCAAAGATGTGGTGTGTCACTACCTGGAAGGAGCTGTCACTGCGTCAAAGATGTGGTGTGTCACTACCTGGAAGGAGATGTCTCTGCGTAAAGGATGTGGTGTGTCACTACCTGGAATGAACTGTCACTGCGTCAAAGATGTGGTGTGTCACTACCTGGAATGAACTGTCTCTGCGTCAAAGATGTAGTGTGTCACTACCTGGAATGAACTGTCACTGCGTCAAAGATGTGGTGTGTCACTACCTGGAATGAACTGTCACTGCGTCAAGGATGTGGTGTGTCACTACCTGGAATGAACTGTCTCTGCGTCAAAGATGTGGTGTGTCACTACCTGGAATGAACTGTCACTGCGTCAAAGATGTGGTGTGTCACTACCTGGAATGAACTGTCACTGCGTCAAGGATGTGGTGTGTCACTACCTGGAATGAACTGTCACTGCGTCAAGGATGTGGTGTGTCACTACCTGGAATGAACTGTCACTGCGTCAAAGATGTGGTGTGTCACTACCTGGAAGGAGCTGCCTCTGTGTCAAGGATGTGGTGTGTCACTACCTGGAAGAACTGACTCTGTGTGAAGGATGTGGTGTGTCACTACCTGGAAGGAACTGTCTCTGCGTCAAAGATGTGGTGTGTCACTACCTGGAAGGAGCTGTCTCTGTGTCAAGGATGTGGTGTGTAACTACTTGGAAGGAGTTGTCTCTGTGTCAAGGATGTGGTGTGTAACTACCTGGAATGAACTGTCTCTGTGTCAAGGATGTGGTGTGTAACTACCTGGAAGGAGCTGTCTCTGTGTCAAGGATGTGGTGTGTAACTACCTGGAAGGAGCTGTCTCTGCGTCAAGGATGTGGTGTGTCACTACCTGGAAGGAACTGTCTCTGTGTCAAGGATGTGGTGTGTCACTACCTGGAAGGAGCTGTCTCTGTGTCAAGGATGTGGTGTGTAACTACCTGGAAGGAGCTGTCTCTGTGTCAAGGATGTGGTGTGTAACTACCTGGAAGGAACTGTCTCTGTGTCAAGGATGTGGTGTGTAACTACCTGGAAGGAACTGTCTCTGCGTCAAGGATGTGGTGTGTCACTACCTGGAAGGAGCTGTCTCTGTGTCAAGGATGTGGTGTGTAACTACCTGGAAGGAACTGTCTCTGCGTCAAAGATGTGGCGTGTCACTACCTGGAAGGAACTGTCTCTGTGTGAAGGATGTGGTGTGTAACTACCTGGAAGGAGCTGTCTCTGTGTGAAGGATGTGGTGTGTAACTACCTGGAAGGAGCTGTCTCTGTGTGAAGGATGTGGTGTGTAACTACCTGGAAGGAGCTGTCTCTGTGTGAAGGATGTGGTGTGTAACTACCTGGAAGGAGCTGTCTCTGTGTGAAGGATGTGGTGTGTAACTACCTGGAAGGAGCTGTCTCTGTGTGAAGGATGTGGTGTGTAACTACCTGGAAGGAGCTGTCTCTGTGTGAAGGATGTGGTGTGTCACTACCTGGAAGGAACTGTCTCTGTGTGAAGGATGTGGTGTGTAACTACCTGGAAGGAGCTGTCTCTGTGTGAAGGATGTGGTGTGTAACTACCTGGAAGGAGCTGTCTCTGTGTGAAGGATGTGGTGTGTAACTACCTGGAAGGAGCTGTCTCTGTGTGAAGGATGTGGTGTGTAACTACCTGGAAGGAACTGTCTCTGCGTCAAAGATGTGGCGTGTCACTACCTGGAAGGAGCTGTCTCTGCGTGAAGGATGTGGTGTGTAACTACCTGGAAGGAACTGTCTCTGCGTCAAAGATGTGGCGTGTCACTACCTGGAAGGAGCTGTCTCTGCGTCAAATATGTGGTATGTCACTACCTGGAAGGAGCTGTCTCTGTGTCAAGGATGTGGTGTGTAACTACCTGGAAGGAACTGTCTCTGCGTCAAATATGTGGTGTGTCACTACCTGGATGGAGCTGTCTCTGTGTCAAGGATGTGGTGTGTAACTACCTGGAAGGAACTGTCTCTGCGTCAAAGATGTGGCGTGTCACTACCTGGAAGGAACTGTCTCTGTGTGAAGGATGTGGTGTGTAACTACCTGGAAGGAGCTGTCTCTGTGTGAAGGATGTGGTGTGTAACTACCTGGAAGGAGCTGTCTCTGTGTGAAGGATGTGGTGTGTAACTACCTGGAAGGAGCTGTCTCTGTGTGAAGGATGTGGTGTGTAACTACCTGGAAGGAGCTGTCACTGCGTCAAAGATGTGGTGTGTCACTATCTGGAAGGAGATGTCTCTGCGTAAAGGATGTGGTGTGTCACTACCTGGAATGAACTGTCACTGCGTCAAAGATGTGGTGTGTCACTACCTGGAAGGAACTGTCTCTGCGTCAAATATGTGGTGTGTCACTACCTGGAAGGAGCTGTCTCTGTGTCAAGGATGTGGTGTGTAACTACCTGGAAGGAACTGTCTCTGCGTCAAGATGTGGCAGGTCACTACCTGGAAGGAACTGTCTCTGTGTGAAGGATGTGGTGTGTAACTACCTGGAAGGAGCTGTCTCTGTGTGAAGGATGTGGTGTGTAACTACCTGGAAGGAGCTGTCTCTGTGTGAAGGATGTGGTGTGTAACTACCTGGAAGGAGCTGTCTCTGTGTGAAGGATGTGGTGTGTAACTACCTGGAAGGAGCTGTCACTGCGTCAAAGATGTGGTGTGTCACTACCTGGAAGGAGATGTCTCTGCGTAAAGGATGTGGTGTGTCACTACCTGGAATGAACTGTCACTGCGTCAAAGATGTGGTGTGTCACTACCTGGAATGAACTGTCTCTGCGTCAAAGATGTGGTGTGTCACTACCTGGAATGAACTGTCACTGCGTCAAAGATGTGGTGTGTCACTACCTGGAATGAACTGTCACTGCGTCAAGGATGTGGTGTGTCACTACCTGGAATGAACTGTCTCTGCGTCAAAGATGTGGTGTGTCACTACCTGGAATGAACTGTCACTGCGTCAAAGATGTGGTGTGTCACTACCTGGAATGAACTGTCACTGCGTCAAGGATGTGGTGTGTCACTACCTGGAATGAACTGTCACTGCGTCAAGGATGTGGTGTGTCACTACCTGGAATGAACTGTCACTGCGTCAAAGATGTGGTGTGTCACTACCTGGAAGGAGCTGCCTCTGTGTCAAGGATGTGGTGTGTCACTACCTGGAAGGAACTGACTCTGTGTGAAGGATGTGTGTGTCACTACCTGGAAGGAACTGTCTCTGCGTCAAAGATGTGGTGTGTCACTACCTGGAAGGAGCTGTCTCTGTGTCAAGGATGTGGTGTGTAACTACTTGGAAGGAGTTGTCTCTGTGTCAAGGATGTGGTGTGTAACTACCTGGAATGAACTGTCTCTGTGTCAAGGATGTGGTGTGTAACTACCTGGAAGGAGCAGTCTCTGTGTCAAGGATGTGGTGTGTAACTACCTGGAAGGAGCTGTCTCTGCGTCAAGGATGTGGTGTGTCACTACCTGGAAGGAACTGTCTCTGTGTCAAGGATGTGGTGTGTCACTACCTGGAAGGAGCTGTCTCTGTGTCAAGGATGTGGTGTGTCACTACCTGGAATGAACTGTCACTGCGTCAAAGATGTGGTGTGTCACTACCTGGAAGGAGCTGCCTCTGTGTCAAGGATGTGGTGTGTCACTACCTGGAAGGAACTGACTCTGTGTGAAGGATGTGGTGTGTCACTACCTGGAAGGAACTGTCTCTGCGTCAAAGATGTGGTGTGTCACTACCTGGAAGGAGCTGTCTCTGTGTCAAGGATGTGGTGTGTAACTACTTGGAAGGAGTTGTCTCTGTGTCAAGGATGTGGTGTGTAACTACCTGGAATGAACTGTCTCTGTGTCAAGGATGTGGTGTGTAACTACCTGGAAGGAGCTGTCTCTGTGTCAAGGATGTGGTGTGTAACTACCTGGAAGGAGCTGTCTCTGCGTCAAGGATGTGGTGTGTCACTACCTGGAAGGAACTGTCTCTGTGTCAAGGATGTGGTGTGTCACTACCTGGAAGGAGCTGTCTCTGTGTCAAGGATGTGGTGTGTAACTACCTGGAAGGAGCTGTCTCTGTGTCAAGGATGTGGTGTGTAACTACCTGGAAGGAACTGTCTCTGTGTCAAGGATGTGGTGTGTAACTACCTGGAAGGAACTGTCTCTGCGTCAAGGATGTGGTGTGTCACTACCTGGAAGGAGCTGTCTCTGTGTCAAGGATGTGGTGTGTAACTACCTGGAAGGAACTGTCTCTGCGTCAAAGATGTGGCGTGTCACTACCTGGAAGGAACTGTCTCTGTGTGAAGGATGTGGTGTGTAACTACCTGGAAGGAGCTGTCTCTGTGTGAAGGATGTGGTGTGTAACTACCTGGAAGGAGCTGTCTCTGTGTGAAGGATGTGGTGTGTAACTACCTGGAAGGAGCTGTCTCTGTGTGAAGGATGTGGTGTGTAACTACCTGGAAGGAGCTGTCTCTGTGTGAAGGATGTGGTGTGTAACTACCTGGAAGGAGCTGTCTCTGTGTGAAGGATGTGGTGTGTAACTACCTGGAAGGAGCTGTCTCTGTGTGAAGGATGTGGTGTGTCACTACCTGGAAGGAACTGTCTCTGTGTGAAGGATGTGGTGTGTAACTACCTGGAAGGAGCTGTCTCTGTGTGAAGGATGTGGTGTGTAACTACCTGGAAGGAGCTGTCTCTGTGTGAAGGATGTGGTGTGTAACTACCTGGAAGGAGCTGTCTCTGTGTGAAGGATGTGGTGTGTAACTACCTGGAAGGAACTGTCTCTGCGTCAAAGATGTGGCGTGTCACTACCTGGAAGGAGCTGTCTCTGCGTGAAGGATGTGGTGTGTAACTACCTGGAAGGAACTGTCTCTGCGTCAAAGATGTGGCGTGTCACTACCTGGAAGGAGCTGTCTCTGCGTCAAATATGTGGTATGTCACTACCTGGAAGGAGCTGTCTCTGTGTCAAGGATGTGGTGTGTAACTACCTGGAAGGAACTGTCTCTGCGTCAAATATGTGGTGTGTCACTACCTGGAAGGAGCTGTCTCTGTGTCAAGGATGTGGTGTGTAACTACCTGGAAGGAACTGTCTCTGCGTCAAAGATGTGGCGTGTCACTACCTGGAAGGAACTGTCTCTGTGTGAAGGATGTGGTGTGTAACTACCTGGAAGGAGCTGTCTCTGTGTGAAGGATGTGGTGTGTAACTACCTGGAAGGAGCTGTCTCTGTGTGAAGGATGTGGTGTGTAACTACCTGGAAGGAGCTGTCTCTGTGTGAAGGATGTGGTGTGTAACTACCTGGAAGGAGCTGTCACTGCGTCAAAGATGTGGTGTGTCACTACCTGGAAGGAGATGTCTCTGCGTAAAGGATGTGGTGTGTCACTACCTGGAATGAACTGTCACTGCGTCAAAGATGTGGTGTGTCACTACCTGGAAGGAACTGTCTCTGCGTCAAATATGTGGTGTGTCACTACCTGGAAGGAGCTGTCTCTGTGTCAAGGATGTGGTGTGTAACTACCTGGAAGGAACTGTCTCTGCGTCAAAGATGTGGCGTGTCACTACCTGGAAGGAACTGTCTCTGTGTGAAGGATGTGGTGTGTAACTACCTGGAAGGAGCTGTCTCTGTGTGAAGGATGTGGTGTGTAACTACCTGGAAGGAGCTGTCTCTGTGTGAAGGATGTGGTGTGTAACTACCTGGAAGGAGCTGTCTCTGTGTGAAGGATGTGGTGTGTAACTACCTGGAAGGAGCTGTCACTGCGTCAAAGATGTGGTGTGTCACTACCTGGAAGGAGATGTCTCTGCGTAAAGGATGTGGTGTGTCACTACCTGGAATGAACTGTCACTGCGTCAAAGATGTGGTGTGTCACTACCTGGAATGAACTGTCTCTGCGTCAAAGATGTGGTGTGTCACTACCTGGAATGAACTGTCACTGCGTCAAAGATGTGGTGTGTCACTACCTGGAATGAACTGTCACTGCGTCAAGGATGTGGTGTGTCACTACCTGGAATGAACTGTCTCTGCGTCAAAGATGTGGTGTGTCACTACCTGGAATGAACTGTCACTGCGTCAAAGATGTGGTGTGTCACTACCTGGAATGAACTGTCACTGCGTCAAGGATGTGGTGTGTCACTACCTGGAATGAACTGTCACTGCGTCAAGGATGTGGTGTGTCACTACCTGGAATGAACTGTCACTGCGTCAAAGATGTGGTGTGTCACTACCTGGAAGGAGCTGCCTCTGTGTCAAGGATGTGGTGTGTCACTACCTGGAAGGAACTGACTCTGTGTGAAGGATGTGGTGTGTCACTACCTGGAAGGAACTGTCTCTGCGTCAAAGATGTGGTGTGTCACTACCTGGAAGGAGCTGTCTCTGTGTCAAGGATGTGGTGTGTAACTACTTGGAAGGAGTTGTCTCTGTGTCAAGGATGTGGTGTGTAACTACCTGGAATGAACTGTCTCTGTGTCAAGGATGTGTGTGTAACTACCTGGAAGGAGCTGTCTCTGTGTCAAGGATGTGGTGTGTAACTACCTGGAAGGAGCTGTCTCTGCGTCAAGGATGTGGTGTGTCACTACCTGGAAGGAACTGTCTCTGTGTCAAGGATGTGGTGTGTCACTACCTGGAAGGAGCTGTCTCTGTGTCAAGGATGTGGTGTGTAACTACCTGGAAGGAGCTGTCTCTGTGTCAAGGATGTGGTGTGTAACTACCTGGAAGGAACTGTCTCTGCGTCAAGGATGTGGTGTGTCACTACCTGGAAGGAGCTGTCTCTGTGTCAAGGATGTGGTGTGTAACTACCTGGAAGGAACTGTCTCTGCGTCAAAGATGTGGCGTGTCACTACCTGGAAGGAACTGTCTCTGTGTGAAGGATGTGGTGTGTAACTACCTGGAAGGAGCTGTCTCTGTGTGAAGGATGTGGTGTGTAACTACCTGGAAGGAGCTGTCTCTGTGTGAAGGATGTGGTGTGTAACTACCTGGAAGGAGCTGTCTCTGTGTGAAGGATGTGGTGTGTAACTACCTGGAAGGAGCTGTCTCTGTGTGAAGGATGTGGTGTGTAACTACCTGGAAGGAGCTGTCTCTGTGTGAAGGATGTGGTGTGTAACTACCTGGAAGGAGCTGTCTCTGTGTGAAGGATGTGGTGTGTCACTACCTGGAAGGAACTGTCTCTGTGTGAAGGATGTGGTGTGTAACTACCTGGAAGGAGCTGTCTCTGTGTGAAGGATGTGGTGTGTAACTACCTGGAAGGAGCTGTCTCTG
This sequence comes from Megaustenia siamemsis, assembly GCA_032433765.1. NCBI lineage: Eukaryota > Metazoa > Mollusca > Gastropoda > Stylommatophora > Ariophantidae > Megaustenia > Megaustenia siamemsis. The sequence continues at coordinate 47,483,620 of JAVIAB010000059.1, read as the reverse complement.
TGTGAAGGATGTGGTGTGTAACTACCTGGAAGGAGCTGTCTCTGTGTGAAGGATGTGGTGTGTAACTACCTGGAAGGAACTGTCTCTGCGTCAAAGATGTGGCGTGTCACTACCTGGAAGGAGCTGTCTCTGCGTCAAATATGTGGTATGTCACTACCTGGAAGGAGCTGTCTCTGTGTCAAGGATGTGGTGTGTAACTACCTGGAAGGAACTGTCTCTGCGTCAAATATGTGGTGTGTCACTACCTGGAAGGAGCTGTCTCTGTGTCAAGGATGTGGTGTGTAACTACCTGGAAGGAACTGTCTCTGCGTCAAAGATGTGGCGTGTCACTACCTGGAAGGAACTGTCTCTGTGTGAAGGATGTGGTGTGTAACTACCTGGAAGGAGCTGTCTCTGTGTGAAGGATGTGGTGTGTAACTACCTGGAAGGAGCTGTCTCTGTGTGAAGGATGTGGTGTGTAACTACCTGGAAGGAGCTGTCTCTGTGTGAAGGATGTGGTGTGTAAACTACCTGGAAGGAGCTGTCTCTGTGTGAAGGATGTGGTGTGTAACTACCTGGAAGGAGCTGTCTCTGTGTGAAGGATGTGGTGTGTCACTACCTGGAAGGAACTGTCTCTGTGTGAAGGATGTGGTGTGTAACTACCTGGAAGGAGCTGTCTCTGTGTGAAGGATGTGGTGTGTCACTACCTGGAAGGAGCTGTCACTGCGTCAAAGATGTGGTGTGTCACTACCTGGAAGGAGCTGTCTCTGTGTCAAAGATGTGGTGTGTCACTACCTGGAAGGAGCTGTCTCTGCGTCAAAGATGTGGTGTGTCACTACCTGGAAGGAACTGTCTCTGCGTCAAAGATGTGGTGTGTCACTACCTGGAAGGAGCTGTCTCTGCGTCAAAGATGTGGTGTGTCACTACCTGGAAGGAACTGTCTCTGCGTCAAAGATGTGGTGTGTCACTACCTGGAAGGAACTGTCTCTGCGTCAAAGATGTGGTGTGTCACTACCTGGAAGGAACTGTCTCTGTGTCAAAGATGTGGTGTGTCACTACCTGGAAGGAACTGTCTCTGCGTCAAAGATGTGGTGTGTCACTACCTGGAAGGAACTGTCTCTGCGTCAAAGATGTGGTGTGTCACTACCTGGAAGGAACTGTCTCTGTGTCAAAGATGTGGTGTGTCACTACCTGGAAGGAACTGTCTCTGTGTGAAGGATGTGGTGTGTAACTACCTGGAAGGAACTGTCTCTGTGTCAAGGATGTGGTGTGTCACTACCTGGAAGGAACTATCTCTGTGTGAAGGATGTGGTGTGTAACTACCTGGAAGGAACTGTCTCTGCGTCAAAGATGTGGTGTGTAACTACCTGGAAGGAGCTGTCTCTGCGTCAAGGATGTGGTGTGTCACTACCTGGAAGGAACTATCTCTGTGTGAAGGATGTGGTGTGTAACTACCTGGAAGGAGCTGTCTCTGTGTGAAGGATGTGGTGTGTCACTACTTTGGATGATCTGTCCCTGTATAAAAGAATGTATTTCTATTTTGTGAACAAAAAAAGAACGTCTAGTTGACTATGAAGGACGGGGTTATCCAAAAATCTTAACAATAATCGATGGCTATCGGAGGCTCGGCCTACAACTCAAACCTGGAGTGGTCAACACCCGTATGCAAAATCTAAATCTCCGAGACATGTCATGACGACTAGAACACTGTCAAAATCAGATGACAACATCAGACATCCCTGGATCACACACTGCCCGCGTTCGTAGGACGGTCTACAAGTTACAGAAAACCTGGCTTGTCCATTCAGACTTATCACCATCGTCTGATATCAGTAGCCACTTCAACTATAGTTATAAGATTAATTCTTCTCAGTCGGGTCACATGGCAGAAATAGAGTACTTAAGTGCAACTTGAAGTGCTAAGAAATCATTTAAGGCTGCAAAAACCAGGAAGAGGACACCAGTCATGGTTTCTAGCAGAGTAAGTTTGTGACATATTTATGACTCGTTATCTACAGTAGATTTGTTCAGAAATTTCGTGGAAACCCACAGTTGATCTATTATAGAGTGAATATCATTATGTCCACTTTCAAGTTCAAGCACAGCAGGTTGCCGGAGCAGACATCCCCCCCCCCCCAAATAAAAAATATAACTATATACATATATATATATATAAGCAGTGATCTCTGCAATATGTGCCATTTTGGCACGCAAGGTTTTTGTTTTTGAGATTGTGGTTCTGCCCTATGTGCCGTCTTCGGCTCGAATGGATTATATATATATATATATATATATATATATATATATATATATATATATATATATATATATAAGTGAAGTTTACTAGCCGAAACACTTTCTCATTAACATCCAAATCCCTTTTGGCTATCAGACTTACTTCTTGTTACAAAACTCTGTATACAGCGATCACTATCATTGTCTCAAACAATGAAGCAACATTTTTAAATCCGGAAATGAGACTACTCTATACAAAGATGATACATTTCTGTGGCTGAAATGAGATTTGTCTCTGTCTACATTTTCTCCATGTAAACACATCAAAACTTAGTCGCAAGTAGTTACAAGTTGTCATTTAAAATAGTGTGCGAGGATCCACAACAAAATCCTCGCCAATTATCTGTGATCTATTCACTGTATGGATAGTTACTCTCCTCGCAACATTTGCTTCTCACATTGTTTTTGTTTAATATTTTTTTTAATGTAGTTGATATTGTTTAACGGAACAATGTCTCATTGAACAAGCTCAACTCATAGAAATGTGTGTACCATTCAACAGTATAGAGTGATTATTATGTGGGGGACACATCACACGCACACAAACAGAAACAAAACATGTAGTGTTCGGAGATGTTCAAAAAATGAGGTGACGCTACTCATTTCCAAATCCAACAAAAATGCATACATCCTTAGCGCCCCCCCCCCAAACCACACACACACACACACACACACACACAAAATCTACAAACAAACAACAACAAAAAACTATTCACTTTCGAAAACCGAGGTGCCACTGCGTGCCAGCTCGCAAGCATATAAATAAATACACACAGAAATAAATGTACACATAATGTATTGACGGTAAAAGCCAATCATCGCCAAAACTCGGTGGTTCTCGGCGTGAGGTAGATTACGTTCAACTTTGATGGTGATAAGAAAGAATGTGTGAACCGTATACGTGGATGTTCTATTATTAGATGTTTTATAATGTAGGCATAGGTGAGCGTGGCTATCACAGTTAACTGACCTGTTATTGTGAGTGTCAGTTCATTTATAGACCCATAGCCATATGAGGTTTGACATATTAATGTCAATTTTCTTTGAGTGTGTGTACATCTGTTCACATGCTTCCATCACTCCGTCCGGCCATCCATCGAGCTCTCGCTGTGTTGTGCGCGTGTGCGGTAATATTGTAGATATAATATTGCATTATTTTTTTTAATGATATTTGTATACACTACATTTCTGTCTGCATAGAGTGGACATCGCCCGCTGTAATGTAAATTTTTCCTAGGATGGAGTTTGGCTGGGTGCAACCTAGAAACATTTTGGGAACCACTGAGATAAAACATTCCGATCTTCCAGATATTTTCTCCCTAAGGAAATCTGGCGTGAGCAAATACAAAAGACCGAACCTACAACGGCAAACTAAAATAGAAACCGAGGAGAAGGAGAGGGGAGAAAAATATGTAGCGCTTGCAGTACGTCAGTGCTTTGAGTGGGAATGCAGGAATGGGGTCAGTTAGCAGTGGTGCCAGCAAGCAGGATGCCGCGTGCTCTTCTCTGGCATTCTCGTCATTTTTTTTTTTTTATGGACGCTGATTAGAATCGATCCGGTGTCGGTGAATGCATGTAGCAAGCAAATCCTTTAGCTAGGGGCGTCCATACTTTCACTCATGTCCGTCATTCATTCAAAAAATGTTTCAGCTGACTTGTGCTATGTATACAAAATATTGGGGGTTTTTTTCGATAGTTTTTCGGATTGTTTACGTTCAGATTGGTTATTATTTAATCGTGATACAGATCATTAGTGACGTTTTGGGGACTGGTTATATTATGGTATCAAAAATGTTAGGTGGTTTATATCTGTGTTTAGTTAGTATTTATGTTGTGGAGTGTTGCTTATGTGCACTAACACCTTCAACGTTCTGTTAATATTAACATCATCCCGACTTACTAGCATAGCGACACCGTCTAACACCAACAATTGGCGAATGATATTTCTGTGGTTAATACGAGTGTATGTCTACTGGAATCGAACACGTTACTTTATAGTTTGTTGTAAGTGATGCTTATAAATTATACATTTGACTTCTTACTGCCAAACTCTCATTATTTGTTATTCTTTTTCTTATCTGGTCAGTGCCAACACAGAAGATGCCAGTAGCAGGGACTTACAAGTGGTCTAAGGCTTATCTGTTATCTATTTTTATTCGTTCAACGTCGCCATTGAATACATGTGTTACATTGATGCGTGAGTGTGTATCTGTGCGACTGTGTCGCTCCTAACCGCCAAGTAGCTCAACAGAAGTGTTGGCTTTGTGTTAGAATATAAACAATAACAAAACTCCTTCATACACGCCTTCCCCACCCTTTTCAACTAATTTGCTGCCATGTTCTGTTTCCAACAATCCAGTAAACACAGAAATACAACATCCGTTCATTCCAACGAATGATAACAACACTGTTACTGGAGCTCCCATCTGTGTACACAGAAGTGACTGCAAAGTTCAATTTTCGCACAAAATTCAATATCACTCTAGATCATCCCTTGAACACGTGTTTAGAATGCAGATTTCCCTTCAGAATTAATTTGTTAATCTGTCCCTCCCAGATATTCTGCAAACAGATACTGAGGCAGGGAAAATAAACAAGGTCTAACTAAACACATTCGTGTGTAAATACTGTAAAACATAGCGACACACCAGGACAGACATGGCTCACCAAAAAGACGTGCTTCTCCTGGCTACTGATGCCATGCATCTCCACCTTCCACCTGACAGGCGCGGATGAGTGCAGGACAAAGATGGCAGGCCTTGTATCTTCATGAAATCCACCCCCTCCGTTTCTGTGTGAGAAGATATAAAACATTCACAATGGTGGACAGAACTAAAATCAGGGAGGTGAAACTAATACACATGCAGACATCTGTCAACACACTTTAGATTCATGTAAATACACTGGTTATATTGTAAGCAAATTAATACGTTCAAACAGTGCAAAAAAAAAAGCATATTAGAGCTATTGTCAGTCATGCTCAAAAGACAATTTCACGCACACGCCCGGGAAACAGAACCTGGTAAAGCAAAAGAAGGGGAGGAGTTTTACCAAATTATTGCAAAAGGAGTTAACTGGTCCTGACGGAAGCTCAACAAAGAGAAAGAAAACTTGAAACAAATGCAAGTAGTAAACATTCATTGGTTTGGTAAGACTACCGTTCTAGAAGTGAATCTACGACTATAAAAATGGTTGCCTTGCAAGGAAGATCAAGGACAAGTAAACGTAAGTGATGCAATTACAAATAAATGGTCCTAAAGGGAGATGCACTGGGCTGGACAATGCAAGACACAGTAAACCAACTGGCTACAAGGCGTACAATAAAACGAACAAGACGAAATCGTAACAAGATGTCTGATTTTAGGCCATGAGAAGTACTGCTGATTACTAGTTGATAGCATGAACATCACTACGCATATACACTGGGTAGAGGTGTTTTCTTGTTACATAAGAGGCGTAGCAACTACCAGAACTGATGTGCTCTTGCAAGTGGTTGGTTATATCTAACTCTTGGATTATTTTCTCTTGTGTAAAACACGACTTCAAATTTCGACAGTTACAGAATGATCTTGATACTCAACAACCGCCATGTCGCACTGCCATCCCATTATTGGATCCAAAAACATCTAGCACGATCTGAGCAAGAAAAGATAGACCTGCCTTGTCTCATATAGTAGATAGTGTTATCGCTTAGTTGTTAAACCATCGGTACATTTTAGCTCATGTGGCCAGTACTACTCCAGAGTCGTCCTTCAAAGAAACTATTCGGCACGCACTTATGGCAGGGTGAACCTAGAAGCCATCGATCGAACGTTTCTGTCATTAGAAGGTGTGTTCACTACCTAAATCTCTATCGCAACTCCCGGATATGGCTAAGCTAAGTGTAATATAACAGGTGACTCATTAACAAATACATTATTGAACTCATTTTTTATTGTACTCGACCTAACTTCATTTAATATGGAGCCATCGTATCTTGAGGAAATATAGAGGAGGCAGCTATGAGCGCATGGTGTAAAAGGGTAGAGACTTTGAAACGGTAAGGACAGGCAATTCCAGCTGATCTCGAGGCATTCAGCCATGCTGCCAATGAAGTGTATCATTTGAGAAGTCAGGGTCGGTTGAAGCGCTCAGGTTGACACAAAAGGCATAAGCAATGTAAGCACTAAGACTAAGTCAACAATAAAACCTTGCTCTCTTCACACTATTGCTCATATATCAATACTCTTGTGGTGGGTCGCATTACTAGGGCGTCCAGTCTGTGTCTTTACTGTCTATGATTCGCGTCTATAGGAAAGGGCTGCTTACTAGAGATTACTACATGCAGTTTTCAAGAACTGTTTCACACATTTGACACATAGATTTATCCACTTATTGATGTATCACTTATTTATGAAATCATGTTTCATTGAGAACACCTCTATTTATTCTTCTCGCTGGCCATGAACCCACAAAGTAGTTAATGGTTGGGCACGCCTTACAAACGTCCAACAACAACAATTCTTCATTTAGCTCCATTCCTATCAAGGGTTGTCCTATGCCTGGCCCGGCGCCGAGCGCTTCAAGCTCGAGATGTACACTCTGCTACAAGCGTGATTTTGCTAAAGCTAAAATTTTCCATTCTACTGTCACCCCGAGGTGTGCAACACAACATGGACAATTGCGGTGGTCGAATGTTTTCCGACTCGTGTTACCAGGACAAGCCGGTTAAATTTGGTTAAACATTAGCTATAAAACTGGACGCTCTCCCCCTGCCTTTGTGTGTATGTGTGTGTGTGCGCGCGCGTGTGTGACAGACAAGATGGGAAAATGTGAGAAAGAGATATTGTGTAGCAGAAAAGAGAAAAAAAAAGGGGGGGGGGGAGCGAAGAGCGAAAGCGATTGGAACAAATGAAAGAGAACATTGAGAAGTCAAAGTGTGAAGGAACAGTGTGTACGTCATGAGGTCTGCAATAATAAACGATAAGAATAATAAAGGCTCTGTGCTTAGGCGTCATATCCGGTGCATGCAGCGCGACTAAATGTGCCCGCTCTTTGTATTTATACTAGCGTCCCTGTGAGCACAGGCTAGCAACTGTCCTAGGCCACAACCATTTTCTTATGATGGCTTCTGTGATTAATCTCAACTTTTTTTTTTTTTGACGTTTTCTAAGAAATTTGTGTCCTTATTATCTGGGCAATATGTTGTAGATCATTAAAGTAATGCTTTGTAGGGAACTTAAAGCGATGTTAAGGACCATGTCAAGAATGTTGCGGCAACCATCAGAGGAATGTTTTGTGGCCCACGAAAAGAATGTTGAAGCAACTATCAGATAAATGTTGTGTGGACCACGAAAAGAATGTTGAAGCAACTATCAGATAAATATTTTGTGGACTACATGAAGAATGTTGAAGTAACTATCAGATAAATATTTTGTGGACCACCAGAATAATGTTGAAGCAACTATCTGATAAATGTTTTGTGGACTACATAAAGAATGTTGAAGCAACTATCAGATAAATGTTTTGTGGACTACATGAAGAATGTTGAAGCAACTATCAGATAAATGTTTTGTGGACCATGTGAAGAATGTTGGAGCAACTATCAGATAAATGTTTTGTGGACCACGAGAAGAATGTTTAAGCAACTATCAGATAAATGTTTTGTGGGCCACGTGAAGAATGTTGAAGCAACCATCTGAGAAATGTTTTGTGGACCACGTGAAGAATGTTGAAGCAACTATCAGATAAATGTTTTGTGGACCACGTGAAGAATGTTGAAGCAACTATCAGATAAATGTTTTGTGGACCAGGTGAAGAATGTTGAAGCAACCATCTGAGAAATGTTTTGTGAATCACGTTAAGAATGTTGAAGCAACCATCTGAGAAATGTTTTGTGAATCACGTGAAGAATGTTGAAGCAACTATCAGATAAATGTTTTGTGGACCACGTGAAGAATGTTGAAGCAACTATCAGAGAAATGTTTTGTGAATCACGTGAAGAATGTTGAAGCAACTATCAGATAAATGTTTTGTGGACCACGTGAAGAATGTTGAAGCAACCATCTGAGAAATGTTTTGTGAATCACGTGAAGAATGTTGAAGCAACCATCTGAGAAATGTTTTGTGAATCACGTGAAGAATGTTGAAAGAACCATTTGAGAAATGTTTTGTGGACCACGTGAAGAATGTTGAAACAACCATCTGAGAAATGTTTTGTGGACCATGTGAAGAATGTTGAAACAACCACATAAGAAATGTTTTGTAGACCACGTGAAGAATGTTGAAACAACCATCTGAGAAATGTTTTGTGGATCACGTGAAGAATGTTGAAACAACCATCTGAGAAATGTTTTGTGGACCATGTGAAGAATGTTGAAACAACCATCTGAGAAATGTTTTGTGGACCACGTGAAGAATGTTGAAACACCATCTGAGAAATGTTTTGTGGACCATGTGAAGAATGTTGAAACAACCATCTGAGAAATGTTTTGTAGATCACGTGAAGAATGTTGAAACAACCATCTGAGAAATGTTTTGTAGACCATGTGAAGAATGTTGAAACAACCATCTGAGAAATGTTTTGTAGACCATGTGAAGAATGTTGAAACAACCATCTGAGAAATGTTTTGTAGACCATGTGAAGAATGTTGAAACAACCATCTGAGAAATGTTTTGTAGACCATGTGAAGAATGTTGAAACAACCATCTGAGAAATGTTTTGTAGACCATGTGAAGAATGTTGAAGATGGCATCTGAGAATTGTTCAAGTTCAAAATTGTGTAGATTTTCTAAATGGTTTGTACAATTTCTACATTTTAAAAAAATATATTTTTAAAATGTTTTTATAGACATTCTAAATGTTTTGTAGACTTTCTAAACAATATTTTGGACACGTTAGGAGCAATCACACAGCAGTGTTGTAGAAACCTTCTAGTCAACATTATGTAGACTTTCTAAACAATATTTTGGAGATATTCGAAGCAGTGTCTATTTGACATTTCAACTATGTTTTACAGGCCTTGTGAATATTTTGATGATTTACTAATTAATGTATATATATATTTTTCACTTTCTAGATAATATTATGTTCAAGTCTTAATCAGTAAGTTATAAACTGTCTAATTAACATTTGTGTACACTTGACATTTGTTTGGTGGACCTTATAATTCAGTGTTTCTCAACCCTGGAACCACAGGATGTTCCGGGGGTGGGGGGCACCATATGTAACAAAGGCGTAATTGGGGTCCACGGATCGAGACTAGGCGGTCATGCATAATGACTCAGATGTTTGTATAATACAATGCCCAGATACCACTTTTAATCAACTGAGTTGCATCATTAGCGGCGTGTATAAAAGACAACCGGACTTCAAAAGCATTTGGCGGACAACAAAGTGGTTATCTGTGATGACTTTGATCTTTGTGGCAACACCTTTCCTTACCTACTGTTCTTCTCTATTCTCCCCCCCCCCCCCCCCCCCCACAACACACAAAAGACTCTTTCCTTCCATTCAACCTAAACGCCCTTCTATCTTAGCTTGACACAAGCCTCGTGAACGCACTTTACAGTTGACCAAAGCGAGTTTTGAGTTACTTGTATTTGTGGATGAAACTTGCAGTCTACTGAACATATCCTAGTATCATCTCAGCTCTCACAATCTAAGTATCAGAGACCGACATTGGTGTCATTATTGTTACCGGTTTCTGTGTTTCATTCATTTCTTAGCAGGTTACTGTGTTTCATTCATTTCTTAGCAGGTTACTGTGTTTCATTCATTTCTTAGCAGGTTACTGTGTTTCATTCATTTCTTAGCAGGTTACTGTGTTTCATTCATTTCTTAGCAGGTTACTGTGTTTCATTCATTTCTTAGCAGGTTACTGTGTTTCATTCATTTCTTAGCAGGTTACTGTGTTTCATTCATTTCTTAGCAGGTTACTGTGTTTCATTCATTTCTTAGCATCAGTGAAACAAATAAATTTAAAAAAAAAAAACTTCCGTGATTAATAAGACGGTCTTCACATAAAAACGTTTGACTTCTGAGTGTTAACAAAAATGTGACTGGTAGAAAATTCCAAAGCTGATTTATTTATGGAAAGCATTCTTCATTATTCTGTAGGTGCAAACATAATTTCAATATGATATATATATATATATATATATATATATATATATATATATATATATATATATATATATATATATATATATACTGTATATATATATATATATATATATATATATATATATATATATATATCAGGTCAGGCCAGAATAGCATTTCACAAAATGAAAATATCTTATGCAACAAATCTATGTCAATAGAAGTGAGAAAGAGTGTTCATCGGTGCTATATAGAACCAATTCTGACCTATGGAAGCGAATCATGGACAGTAGACAAACAAATGAAAAGACGATTAGAGGCCACAGAGGTGAGATTTCTCAGAAGAATGTTGAAAGTTCCCTGGACAGCTAAAAAGACCAATGAGGAAATTCTCAAAGAGGCCAACACAAAAGGGAACTCCTAAAAAACATCAGAAAGAAACAATCAACATTTTTCGGGCACATCGTGAGATGAGGTAAGTTGGAATACTTGGTTACAACTGGCAAAATATGAGGAAAGAGAGATCGCGGACGACAAGGTGAGAAAATACTGGATTGCTAGGTGTTATGACATGGAAAACAGTCAACAGAACTGATACGATGCACTGTAGATAGAAGATTGTGGAGGGACATGATCGCCTACGCCAACCGGTATGGCACATGATGATGACGTTGATATAATATGTATATATAGAAGCATCGATAGCTCAGTGGCTAGTGAACTGGACTACAAAGGACAAGAGGTCGGGTCCGATCCTGATCGACGGCTTCCTGGTTCACCCAACCTTAAAATGGGTACCGGATTTTTTGTGTGAAAGTAAAGCGTCACGGGCGTAATATCGACCACATTACCCCAAAAATCATGTGCCGAAGGTCTATAAAAATTATGGTCACTAACACCATATTCCCTATACGTCACTTGGTGTGATGGGGTTTTTTACTTACTTTTTTTTTTACTCTCTCTCTCTCTCTCTATATATATATATATATATATATATATATATATATATATATATAGAGAGAGAGAGAGAGAGAGAGAGAGAGAGAGAGAGAGCAAGCTATTATGATGGCTTGATAGCAAGCAATTATGATTTATCAGCAGCTTGGTACATTTATTGATGTCATATGCTAGATGCTGTAGCGAATAGGTGCTCCTTGATTAGGCTGTCAACTATTTTAAACGTTGCCATCTGACGTGCTTAATTAAATAAGAAGCCGTTAGATCTTGTTCGGGTGAAGATGTCTTCAAAGACGGCTTCAAAAGCTTTGTGTAGAAGGGCAGCGGAAAATATTCTGAGAGTAGTGAAGTGGCAAGGACATATTTGACTCCATATATCTCACACAGCTGGTATGATCTGCGGTCGAAATGGATAATGGTAGACATATTGTTGTGAAGTGACTTGATCAGATTGAGTAATGTAGGCGGGTAGCCTACATTTTCCAGATTCTTGTATAGACTCGCCCTGCTAACGGTATCGAAAGCCTTTGTGAGATCAACGAAGGCTATAGAGGTCTCCTCTGTTTTGTGCACTTCTACAGTTGGCCAAGAGTAAGAATCATACCGGTGGTTTGCTGTCCAGCTCTAAAACCACAATGGGAATCAGGAAGGATACGTTCTGCCAGTTGATGTCGGCGCTTTAGAACAATTCTTGCGAATGCCTTTCCAGTTATATTCACGAGGGATATGCCCCTATAGTTGTTGCAATTGGCCTTGCCCCCTTTATTTTTAAATAATTTTACAGTATTGGTATCTTTCATGCCCTGGGGTATATCTCCACCTCTTCAGCATTGGACACGGAATTTTTTAGAGGTGGGACAGGAGTGTTTCAAGATTTTCCATGAGAACTTCGACACGGGATGTTGTCGTTACCAGAAGACTTACCACTTGAGAGGTCGTGGATGACATCATGAAGTTCCCCTCTCAGTGGGCTCATGTCCAGTTCGGTCAGCACTGAGTAATTTGGGACAGCCTGTCTAAAAGTGGACTTGCTGGTCTAGAAGTGGGCTTGCTGGTCTAGAAGTGGGCTTGCTGGTCGTTCTTCATAAGAAAGATTTGAATGTTCGACCCACCTTTCCAACTGTTTTGTTTTGTCACTAATAGCTCACCATTTGCACTTCTGAAGGAGATAATTTTTTTTAAAAAGATGTTTGGACCTAGAGTAAGCGTTATGTTGGTATACATTATTCTTGAATCGCCCAGCGCAGCAGCTTTCTAGATCATAGAGTACACATTCTTGTTGTTATGGCTCCAGTTGCCTGTGTGCTGACGCTGTTCGGCCCAATGCCATGTTATGATATCTGCAGATTTCCCTGTAATCGTGACATTATGATTGATAAGTGATGACTCTCTGAGATCGTTACATTATGAGTGACATTATGATTGATAAGTGATGACTCTCTGAGATCGTTACATTATGAGTGACATTATGATTGATAAGTGATGACTCTCTGAGATCGTGACATTATGAGTGACATTATGATTCATAAGTGATGACTCTCTGAGATCGTGACATTATGAGTGACATTGGTTATTGGTTATTGGTTATGGAAGGCCTCGGTATCACAGCAAACGAATTAAAATCCATAATTGCTCAACCGCCCGTGCCAGTGGAATCATCCGAATTACTAACTCATCTCCCAAACAAAGAAAGGTAACTGTAGTCCCCATCGTAGTAGTCTCAGCACACGCCAAAAGACATAAGGCGAAGCCGCGCAGAAAGTGAACACAGCCAACTGTTCCCTGTCATACGATATCATCATTCATCGTAAACAAGCGGGATATCGAAGCAGGATCAAAACGGATGAACCACAGCTCACGGTGTGCACAGAGCACTTAACTCAGTAGCTCCTGCAACAAGCTGGTCTTGGAATATGAGGAAACTGCAAGAAGGAACACTTTTCAGACATAGCCTTCAATGGTTCCTGCCGCCTATCCACCATATACCATGGGAGTTCACGTCCTCCCGAAATGATGATCGTCATAGCACTTGATGATGTTAGGCCATAATTGATGACTCCAATTCCAAACATATAGACACACAGTGGTGGTAAGTTATCATTTCCAATCCAACAGAAGCCACATGACCTATAGTTAGTAAAACCACACAGAGAATATGATTTTGTGATCTTCACTGATTCACTCTTAGATGTGAATGTGTAGTTTACACAAGAGGAGAAGTTTTCAACTACAGTGATCCCATTTAAGGCAATTCTGGGATAGCAAGGCAAGTCTCCTTTATAGCAGCAGAACTTGATGTTCTCCGCTCCCTTCTTGTAATTGCCGCCACACGATTCTGATGTCTCATTAACTTGGACATCATTCAAGAACAATGTCAGATTAACATTCCATAGATCTGGCTCTGCTGATGAAGTGTTTGGTGCAACAGTTGTATCAATCATACAGGAGGCTCATGGTCTGTGGTCATTAATATCACAGACGGCACATGATGTTGTTATATTCAGTATTTCTTTCTGGGGTGTAAATATGTGGCACATACATGGAGAGTGGTTTGTGGTCACAGTAATCCCTTTAAAGGCAATTCTAGGGTAGCATGGCATAGTTGTTTCAGAACAGCACAATCTTATGATGTTTTCTGTGTTCGCTATAAAGCTGCTGGTGCCTGACCTATTATAGGTGTGGACATTATTCACTTGCAATGACAAAACTGCTTTGTTTACATCATAAACCTCTGGAAGCGAATCATTTATGGGGCTAATAGTACAATTTATTCTTCCATCGGGGATATCTTCATTGAGTCCCCAAAAAAGGTCTTTGGTTAAAAGCACATATGCTTTTGAGTTAAACACAAAATGAGCCCACTTCATAGATTCAAAATGATCCTTGCCAATGCCATCCGTTTGCACAAGTTAGGTCCTTAGCTACCAAGGTCACAATCGTCCGAAACGAATTAACGACTTTATCTACAGCGAAGGTTAACGAACTAGTGAACAAACATTTATGTTCAAATCCTTGAAAACATTTTTAAAAATCTGCCAACTCGCAGCAATATCATATATCGTGTTGTTCAATGTAAACATCGCTTAGTCCATAGCTCGAATATAAATAAGCTGCCATTTTTATGAGTGACATTATGATTAATAAGTGATGACTCTCTGTGATCGTGACATTATGAGTGACATTATGATTGATAAGTGATGACTCTCTGTGATCGTGACATTATGAATGACTCTGTGTTTAATAAGTGACGTCTCTCTGTGATCGTTACATTATGAATGGCACTATGTTTAATAAGTGACGTCTCTCTGTGATCGTGACATTATGAATGACATTTTGATTGATAAGTGATGACTCTCTGTGATCGTGACATTATGATTGATAAGTAATGACTCTCTGTGATCGTGACATTATGATTTATAAGTGATGACTCTCTGTGATCGTGACATTATGATTGATAAGTAATGACTCTCTGTGATCGTGACATTATGAGTGACATTATGATTGATAAGTAATGACTCTCTGAGATCGTTACATTATGAATGACATTATGATTGATAAGTGATGACTCTCTGTGATCGTGACATTATGAATGGCATTATGATTGATAAGTGATGACTCTCTGTGATCGTGACATTATGAATGACATTATGATTGATAAGTGATGACTCTCTGTGATCGTTACGCTGTGAATGGCACTGTGTTTAATAAGTGACGTCTCTCTGTGATCGTTACATTATGAATGACATTATGATTGATAAGTGATGACTCTCTGTGATCGTTACGCTGTGAATGGCACTGTGTTTAATAAGTGACGTCTCTCTGTAATCGTTACGCTATGAATGGCACTGTGTTTAATAAGTGATGTCTCACTGTGATCGTGACATTATGAATGACATTATGATCGATAAGTGACGTCTCTATGTGATCGTTACGTTATGAATGGCACTATATTTAATAAGTGATGTCTCACTGTGATCGTGACATTATGAATGACATTATGATCTATAAGTGATGTCTCTCTGTGATCGTTACGTTATGAATGGCACTATGTTTAATAAGTGACGTCTCTCTGTAATCGTTACGCTATGAATGGCACTGTGTTTAATAAGTGACGTCTCTCTGTGATCGTGACATTATGAATGACATTATGATCGATAAGTGACGTCTCTATGTGATCGTGACATTATGAATGACATTATGAATGACATTATGAATGACATTATGATCGATAAGTGACGTCTCTCTGTGATCGTTACATTATGAATGACATAATGATCGATAAGTGACGTCTCTATGTGATCGTGACATTATGAATGACATTATGAATGACATTATGATCGATAAGTGACGTCTCTCTGTGATCCTTACATTATGAATGACATAATGATCGATAAGTGACGTCTCTATGTGATCGTGACATTATGAATGACATTATGAATGACATTATGATCGATAAGTGACGTCTCTTTGTGATCGTTACATTATGAATGACATAATGATCGATAAGTGACGTCTCTCTGTGATCGTGACATTATAAATGGCATTATGATCGATAAGTGACGTCTCTTTGTGATCGTTACATTATGAATGACATAATGATCGATAAGTGACGTCTCTCTGTGATCGTGACATTATGAATGACATTATGATCGATAAGTGACGTCTCTCTGTGATCGTGAAATTATGAATGACATTATTATCGATAAGTGACGTCTCTCTGTGATCGTTACATTATGAATGACATAATGATCGATAAGTGACCTCTCTCTGTGATCGTGAAATTATGAATGACATTATTATCGATAAGTGACGTCTCTCTGTGATCGTTAGATTATGAATGACATAATGATCGATAAGTGACGTCTCTCTGTGATCGTGACATATGAATGACATTATGATCGATAAGTGACGTCTCTCTGTGATCGTGACATTATAAACGGCATTATGATCGATAAGTGACGTCTCTCTGTGATCGTGACATTATGAATGACATTATGATCGCTAAGTGACGTCTCTCTGTGATCGTTACATTATGAATGACATTATGATTGATAAGTGACGTCTCTCTGTGATCGTTACGTTATGAATGGCACTATGTTTAATAAGTGACGTCTCTCTGTGATCGTTACGTTATGAATGGCACTGTGTTTAACAAGTGACGTCTCTCTGTGATGTGTAAACAATGAGCGACACGGTAATTGATGTGAGTTCAGTTCTGAGTCCCTAAAATTAAGATGGGGAGATTGAGATCGGGGTACGTTCAACCAGCGAGATACTGGCAGTATCATGAAACATACATAACGTTATCACACCAGAATACATGAGACCTCATTTAGCGGGGTAAAGTGAAAACTTTAAACCAATAACCAGTGATTTGATTTACTGCCAGCTCGTGAGAACCAGGTCAAAATTGTGCAGCTACAGACATGTGCGTAACAACGTCGGCATAAAAGAGACATCACAGATACAGACATGTGCGCAGACATGTCCGTGTAAGAGACATCACACCTACAGTCATGCGTGTAACCACGTCGGCACAAAAGAGACATCACAAGTCTACTGTAGAATTGTCAAATAATAGTAAGATTATTATTTTATATCATTAACCTAACCGTACCAGAACAGACGACATAATACAATCAAAATGTGTACACAGCTTTCATAGACAGGAAAAAGCATTCAATCGAGGAAATAGAGAACACCTATGGGAGATACTAACAACACACGGATTAAGCCAACATCTAACCAACCTAATTAAAAGTCTCTATATCAACAGCAGCTGTACTCTCTGAACAGCAACAGGCTAAACTGACCAATTCGAAGTTTGAATGGGAGCAAGAAATGGTGCGTACTATCTCCCCTATTTGGTGCTACCTACATTGACTACTAATTAAAATAGGCTGCCCACATACTCTGCTGACGCAAGTTAAATTATTTCGAGAGTACATGAAGGGGTTCAGTACGGTGGCAGCACATCACAACCCTTCAACAAACACATTCCTTCTTCGCTGTTCTGTTCAAACATGTATTCATGCTAAATCTGACCTGGCAAGACTAAAAGCAAGGTCCAACATGATACATATCACTATTAAAGGCCTGTTATTTGCTGACGACGATGCACTTCAAAGTCAAAATCATAAAATATCGTTTTTCGCATGCCTGCAGAGACTTCGGTTTCTTGGCCAGGACTTTGAAGCATCACATATCACCTTTATCGACAACTACAAACTTGATATCGTTCAGCAGTATAGCTACCTGGTGTCCATCAACAACGACAAACTATAATTAAAAGTAAAAAGTAAAGTACCCCCGTCACGCCAAGTGGCGTACAGGGAATATGGTGTTAGTGACCATACATTTTACAGATCTTCGGCACATGATTTTTGGGGTAATGTGATCGGTATTATGCCCATGCCGCTTTACTTTCCCAGAAAAAAAATCCGGTACCCATTAAAGGCTGGGTGAACCGGAAGCAGTCGGTTGGGATCGAATCCTACCTCTTGTCCTTTGTAGTCCAGTTCACTAACCACTGAGCTATCGCGGCTCCCACAAACTATAATTAGACACAGAAATTGACACCCGCTCTGATAAAGCTGCTACCAACTCTTCGCTGGTCTTTCTAGGCGCATTTGGCAAAACAGCAAATTGACAACTAAAACAAAGGCTGCAGTTTACAAAACCTGCATTATCACTATCCTTCTGAATGACAGCGTATCATGGACAACTCATGCTAAACAAGTGAGAAGGCTAAATCCATTCTATATGAGATGTCAGCGCTGTTTCTTGGTATCATCGGGAAGGACAAAGTGAAAACGTGGAAGCCTCACTCGCACAGGCCTCCCAAACATCTACATCTACACGCTGCTCCAACAACGTAGGTTACGCAGGCTTGGCTACTTACACCGTATGAAAGATGGCCGTATACGAAAAGCTATATTTTATGGACAACTAGCAAACGGCAAAAGAACTAGAGGACGCCAAAAACTTAGATATAGTGACGTATACAGACGTGACATGAAGACTGAACATAAACTGTTGTTGATTATTTGTCATGTTTTCCGAGTGCTGTAAACATACCTCTTCATCTGAATTGATTCGCTGAACATAAACGCTGCAGCTGGGAAGAAATAGCTGAATGCAGACCTCTTTGGAAACAAACTCTAAAGTTCCAACTCAAGCAAGAAGCAGACAGATTCATTAAAAAATGATAGAATATACGTCGAAAGAAAAGAAAAAAATATATCCTAGGGGCGCTGCAAAATCCATAGTCAATTATGACTGCCGGAGGCTGTTACATCCACTATAAATGCAAGTTAGCCTTACGGAGACAGTAGATTAACAAGCTACTATTTGCAGATGATCAAGTCTAATACATAAAAAAATAAAAGACCTATAAGAACATTTAAAAAGACTTAACAGCACTGGCACTTAATACACGATAGAAATCAACACTAGCAAGACAGAAGTCATGAATATTGTAATTTTAAAAAATCAAATATCATTATAATAATAGACGGAAAACAATTAAAACAAGTGAAGTGATTTAAATGTCTGACAAATCTAGTGACAAACTACAATTAACAAGCATCATAAATAGATTCAAGACGCAACAAAGCTTGTCAAATCAGTGGACAACTATCACCATTGCTGCCAATCAAGGAAATACCACTAGAAATCAAACGGGCATTCTATAACACAATCTTCATCCCACCGCTGTGCTACCAATGCCGGTCCTGGACCCTAGACTCAAGAACAATAAGAAATATGACCACTACTGAAATATGTTACAGTAAGAGAGAGAGAGAGAGAGAGGGGGGAGAGGGAGGGAGGGATAGACATGGAATAACTGACTTCACTTTCCAATTCCTCTGTCTCTTGGGTCTTCAAGGCTGTTTCATTGCGTATTCAAGGCTGTTTGATTAACCAATCACTGAATACTCGGCTCAATTTGTGCGACAAATTAAAATGACAAAACACTCTTGTCATTTCAAGGTGTTCACACATGTCAAATGTTACTAATGTTGCCTATAGACTGGATTGTCCAGACATTCATTTACTTACCACGGGTTTCGTGTTATGTAAAGTGACTGAGCCCTACGTTTTGTTTGCGTTTTGTTGATCTTCTGTACACAATTGCCAGTCTTACGTCTGCACTGATTTCATCAAAGGCCTCACATTTATAATAATTATTTGTTGATCTAAAAGTAACTCTTGAAAGACACTAGTTGCAAATATTTCTCACTGTCTTCCCTAGCGCGCTAACTTAAACATTTCTTAACTTCTCTAGAAAAGTAGAAATCGTAATGAAAAGAACTCAAAATTGTATTCGTGAAATACTCACAATGTAGTAATTTTTGTTATTGTGGTTATATGTCTGATCCATATATTTAATGTCCCCACAAACGTGAGAAGCAACGATGGGAGAGAAAGTAAGTGAAATAGTAATGACGCAATATAAGAAGAGTATTTAGCGCATGCACACGCTTATATTTCTGGGAGCTGTTTAACAATTCAACGGCAATAACGCGCAAATGACACAACGAGTATACACACACGATAATAATTAAAAACGTGTAAACGAAATCTGGGGTTAAACAAGGATGTATTTTATCGCCCTTGTTATTTGGAATTGTTATGGACTTCATAATGAAGAAATGCTGCACTGGTAATAAAGGCATCGAATGGATACAAGGAGACCATTTGGAGGACCTCGACTTTGCTGATGACATAGTTCTCATCAGCAATCAGATAAAAACGATGCAGGAAAACACAAATGAACTATCATCAATAGCCAGCAAAATTGGGCTTGAGGTCAATCATGAAAAGACTAAAGTCATGAAAAGTTTAATTCCAACAAGTGACAAAATATACATGGAAAACAAACCAGTAGAAGAGATCGATCACTTCATCTATCTTGGAAGTCACATTGATCGAGAAGGGGATACGAGCAAAGAAATTAGGATCAGACTGGCTAAAGCAGCAATGTCTTTCAGAAGCCTTGAAAAGTTGTGGAAATCAAAACTCATTAGCACAAACACAAAACTTAGGCTATTCAAATCAAATGTACTATCAACCCTTACATATGCGTGTGAAAGCTGGAAAACAACAAGAGATATAGAAACAAAGTTGAACGCATTCGAAAATAAATGTCTAAGGAAAATACTTGGTATAGAATGGAACGAATTCAAAACAAACGAGGAAATTAGAGAAATCGCCAATCACCACTAATATCTTCAGTAATAAAGAAAAGACGATGGTCATACGTTGGACATGTGATGAGAAGAGATAATAATCGAATAGCAAAGCAAGCCCTCATATGGGAAACAACAGGTAAAAGAAAAAGAGGAAGACCCAGGGAGACACTGAGAAGAACATTGATGAGAGAGGCAAGAGCAGCAGGAATCGGCTCCCTCAATGAGATAGAACTGCTTGCACAGAACAGAGACAGATGGCGAGATTTGATAAAATATCTTTAAAAGAAAACTGCTAGAACAAAAATTCATATAGGAGAAGGTGTATCTTGGTCTACGCCCTATGGGCCGGTTACGGCTCGAAAGGTCAATAGATAGATAGAAACGAAATCAACCATGAATATATGATGGAAGAGAGACAACAAGGAACCCCGCTGAATTTTAATAAGATGACGACTTTCACAAGCAATGCTTGCTTTACATGATTACAGCTATGTTATCACCTGGTGATATATGTTTATATCCGCACAACGCAACTGATGTCCAGCTCCCGCCTGTATATTATCAATAACTTTTGAAAGCTATACAATAACAACGTCGCTCTCTAATGATCTACTCAATTATCTGAAATGTGAATGTAATGATGGAATGAACACACTCTATACACCCAATTGTTTTTGTTTTTGTTTTGGTTTACCTGACATCATCACAATTGTACAAGTGACACTAGCCTCAATGACAGTGCTCAAGGATGTACTATCAAACCATGCAAGGTCCAAAATCATGCCAGCAGTATTTCCGTTTCGCCTTGCTTTCTAGTGATGCACTGCAATATAACGTGTTTCCCTGCTCTTTTTCATTCTCCTCGATGGCGGCTGTGTTTCTTGCCTCCCATGGGACAATGTACGGTGACCATACGTATCATGTTACACTGTACTGTATCGTTTTTCTCTTATTTCCCAAGCGATTCGCCCTTTTAACAAAAATGCCATTTTTGTCTCGTTTTTAAATAACAAAACTAATTTGTGCCGCGTATTTAATTAAAAGCAATTTTCTTTAAATTGGTTAAGCTTTAAATATTAGCTTCTTAAAACGTCACCTCTGTACTTGCAAGATGCAAGATAGTAGTTTAAGTGTCCACCTCTCGTGGCTGTAGCAACGACATCAAACCAACATCGACAGAAATATAATAGTTTCCGGGAAGGTTCTCACTTCAATGAGAAACAGTTCGTTTATGCTGAAGCAAGACTGCGATAGTAAAAGCAATCAAACTGCAAAACGTGAAGCTCTTGGTTGGTGCTTACGTGCCATTGTGTGAGTCACGGCTAAAGTCTCGGCCGAAATGGCTGATTTTCAATCTCTATCAGCTTTTAATAAAACGTCGTTGACATTTCATATTGTTAAAGTCCTAAGGATGATTTTGTTATTTGATGAAAAGGCATTGAAAGGCGGAAATTTGCTGTGAATGGTTACTTTTAAGTGACAAATATTCATGGCCCGATAGAGGTGACCAACAGTCCCTTTCTAGCTCTACCTAACATTGCGTATGGGCTCTGTTAGAAATGAATTATGTTAGGCTTAATATGTTTAAGCAGTTACATTTAAACAAAAACCCGCATTACTTTCTCCATGACTTGAGCACTTAACTCCAGTCCGTCCTACTTATGCCCCGATACAATTTACTGTCAGCCTATCGTGGTCCCACAAATTGTTACTGTGCTGGGAGGAAAGCTGTCTTCACGTCAAATGTGGACGGAATGAGGGCTTCAAGGATCACCAAAGGACCCTCTATGTCTCTTACCTTGCAAGTATATCCTGGCACGGCTTAATGTGATGTTCGTGCTTCAGCGATGTTCTATCTACAAGGATTTATTATTGTGATTGCCGTTCGTGTTCAATGGAGAAGGACTAATAACATCAACGTGGCATCTATTCATTGTTTACACAACAAACATACGCGCGCAAGCACACTCGCACATACACACACACTCACACACATATACACACACAGAAACACACACACACATATATATATATATATATATATATATATATATATATATATATATATATATATATATGTATATAATTTTTTTTAAGTAAAGAGCTCCCGTCACGCCAAGTGGCGTATAGGGAATATAGTGTACACACACACACATATACATAGACACACAGCTGATAGTTTAACACTGAAACAAATAAATGTGTAAAATGTAAAATGGTACTGAATGAATGTAATATAAAAAATGCAGTTATATGTCACATATTTTAACAGTACTTTAAAAAAAACCCACAAGCTGAAAACAAAGCAAATATGCAGCCCGAAATGGGACCTCATCCGTACACCTGACGTAACGGAATTTTCTTTTAAATGATTTGTTTAAATGCTATTGACATATTACTTGATAATTCATATGTTCATATTATTACTCGTTATCAAAGACACGGCGGGCTCGAACGAACAATAATGGAAGGCATGGTTCCTGGGCGATGCATCAGTGGCAGTCCACGACAAAGGTGGTTTGAAGACATCAAAGAGACATCGAATATGAAAAAAGAAGTGGGAGATCTGGCTAGATGCAGAGATTCTTTCAAACGGGCAGTAGAGAATACACCGTTCTGCAAAGGACATCCGACCTGATGAAGATGATTACTCGTTATTTGCTTGCATGCTATGCACGTAGATATATTTCTACAAGTACTATCTAACCAAAAAGCCTATCTTTATTGCCATTATCGACTTTACAAAGACATTTGACCTAATCAGCAGGGACGTTCTCATCAAAATACTATCTAAAACAGGCTGCCCTAATATTCTGCTGATGCTAGTTATATCGTTTAATGAGGATATGAAGGTTACCATTTAATACGACGGCAGCACATCACAGCCCTTCAAAATACGCAGTGGTTCAATCAAAGTTGTGTTCTTGCTCTGACCTTATTTGGAATTTTCTTCGTTACTGAGTTGTTGAATTATTTGTGGGCCATCATTATTGCACTCCGAACACGTCTATACGTGTTCAGATCCCCTCCTCAGTATGTCCCGCAGTGTCCAGCGACTGACGACTCCTGTTCTGTGTTGGTTAATATGTCCTCTTATGCGAACACAATGTTTCTCGTTTCTGGCATTGTCCATCTCAACTCCATCTCTTTCATCCGAAGGAGTGACGTGGACTCATGGTCGTCGAAGTCATGCGTCCTTCCCACATTTCAGAGGGCATTGATGATGTCCGCCCCGATCCATTGGTTGACCGTCTTCAACGACAGCGTAACAAGCCAACCTGTCTGTCCTTTCATTTCCCCCATACTCCTGTATGTCCAGGGACGTAGACAAAGGTGACCCTACGTACTTTTGACTTCTGCAATGACTACCCATTGCCTGCGTACAGAGCCCGCCTCCACCTTTCTTATCATGCTCATCGAATCACTCAATATGCATGCGTGGGTGTAGACTTGTGACTAACCAGTTGAACGCATTGATCACTGCGATCATGCTATTCGTCATGCTACTCGTTTTCAAAACGTATGCACCACTGTCTTCCTTAACGATTCTGCCTGCCGAGCGTGCTATAAATGCTCATGCACTCCTTTGGTGTCGTATTACGGATCCGTCTGTGTAGATGATTGCATCTTTCTCATCGTTGTTATCGCAGATGAGACCGTTGACCTCAGCATTGGCGATGGCTAAGTTCTGCTCCCTAAATGTCCGGTCGAGTGTGACAATACACGAGAATGTCCCACTGAATGACGTAGACACCGGTGTCCACTCCTTGCCAGCGTTGATATTGGTAAGCCCACAGACCTGTTTGATGATATCTTCTGCTCGGCCCACCCATGATTTGCCTCTTTAGCCTGACATCTTTCCCTGTGTTGTGCTCGTTGTGCAATTGATGCACTTTACCTGCATTTATCTTCAGGTATGCTCGTGCCCTCCAGATCTTGATCCTGTCATCCATGGTTGGAAAGTCAAGAAGATACCTCATTGGTGTACAGGGAGTGTCCCTTGTACATCCCAAGATAATGCGCATAGCTTCATTCTGTTTTTTTCTCCAGCCTGTCAATTTTACTTGATTGGCGCGAGTCCCTGAAGCAAAAGGGTAAGTAACCTCTGCTCGATGTTGGCAGCTGCCATGACTTTCAATGTCAAGTCCTATGCAGGCGTTTGTTATCACATGGTCCCTAAAACACAGGATGCAATCAACCTGTCCCTGGTCACCTCATCAGCTCCCATTCGTACCACCGGTGTTTCCATGTTAACGATGTGATTGTTAAAGGAGAACCATGCAACTGGTGCTTTATTAGGATTAACCAATGCACCTGATACTCAACACCTGGAAGAGATGCGATCGAGTTCGTTTAGCAGTGTGGAGAAGGTTTCCAGTTTGTCTCTTCGCTGTCTAAATACCAGAATATCATCAGCAAAAATTATAGATCTTCCCTCCCATCCAGCTGTTGTTCCGTGATCGTTGTTGTGTACACGTTAAATAAAACTGGTTACAATGGTGAACATCGTGGCAGCCCTGGACAAATTGATGTTGGCTCGGATGACCAACTTCCACATCTGAGTATCACCTTCCTCTGAAACAGTGCTGCATTGATCCATCTAACGTGGAAGGGGTGCACCGCCAGTTTTAGAAGCATGTGCATGAGGTATTCAAATGATACTTTGTTGTGTGCATCCTCCAGATCTATAGCAGCAGCACATGTCTCCTCTCGTCAGTGGAAGCCTTCGAAGAAGTCACAAGCAAAGACTGCCACATTGAGTCAATCTCTTTGTTATATATATATAACCTCCGAGTATGGGTGAGAATGCACGTATCTGTTCAAAGTGACAGGTGAGTATGTGGGGAACTATATTCTCCAGTAGCTTGCCCGCGGTGTTCTGCATCGACTTGATTCTGTACGTACTAATCTGAGAGTGGTCCTTGTCTGGCTTCGGTAGCGGTAGTAAGTAGCTGTGTAGTCATTCCTCCTTAATCTTCTTGGCTGTTCTGTCAAAACACACATTCTCAAATGCGAACGAATGAGTCTATCTTCATACTAGATCTGACGGCCGGTTGTTCAATCTCGCAAGACTAAAATTAAGGTCCAAAATCAAACATATCACTATAAGAGACGTGTTATTTGTTGACGACGCTACATTTGTCCAGCAAAGTGATGAGAAGAACTCCACAGCTTGATACATCGTTTTTCGCATGCCTGCAGAGACTCGGCCTAACAATAAGTTAACTTTTTAAAAAAAACCCAGAAAACTAATATAAGTCGGTCAGGACATCCAAGCATTGCCTGCCATCGTTATCAACAAATTCAAACCTGATGTAATGCAGCAGATTAGGTAAATGGGGTGGTCCATCATCAATGACAAACTATCTTTAGACACAGAAACTGACACCCGCATTGGTAAAGCTGCTACCACCATCCCTCGCCCCTCTAGAAGCGTTTGGGAAAACAACAAGTAAACTGACAACCAAAAGAAAGGCGGCAGCTTACATCATTAGTATCCTTCTGTGTGGCAGTGAATCAAGGACAGGTTCAGCAAAGCACAAGATAAAGCTAAATGCATTCCATAATCGATGTCAGCGCCGCATTCTTGGTTGGTATCACCAGGAGAGACCAAGTGTCAAACGCCGAGGTCCTCATTCGCACAGGCCTCCCAAATGCTAACTCAAACTTTCTATATGAAAGATGACCGCGTAACAAAAGATATATTCTTTGACAACTAGCAGAAGACAAATGAACTATAGGGTGCCCAAAATTCCAATTATAGACGTATGTACCCGTAACATGAAGACTCTGAATATGAACCATGTAGCCTGGGAAGAAATAGCAGCAGATTGCAATCTTTGGAAACACACTCTAAAAGATCCCACTCAAACAAGAAGCAGACAGACTCATAGAAAAATAGAATACACTTTGAAAGAAAAGAAAAAAAACATTTATAGGGCGCTGTCAAGTCCATAATCAACTATGGGGTTAAGGCAAAGAAATGCAAATGAATGCATAAAAATCCGAAGCTGCGTAAAGCTGAATGTGATGGAAAATTGAAATAAAATAGAAAAAATGATATGGTAAAAGCTTTACGTGATTAGTAGACGACACAGATTTGAACGACGTTTCGGCCCAATAGACCTTCAGCAGTAACAAACAAACAAGACGCACACACAGATATGTAAGTAAATAAAACTAATCCTACATAGCATAACTAGTAACGAAACATCCTAAACAAAATAATCGAAATTGGTTAAAGAAAAGAAAATGACTTCCTTGTTTCGTGGTCCGTGGTCAGAACGGGGAAAGAGCGAGATCACGGGGAAAGGGCGAGTTCACGGGTCTAGCTTTGGTAATTATACCCTCTGGTCAGGTGAAGGGTTTTAAAAAAATGCACGAGCAGTGGGGGGGGGGGGGAGAGAGAGAGAGAGACGGACGCTGTTTATGTAACCTCGACTGCAAAGACACTGACAATGTCTAAAAGTATATAAGGGCCCGTAAATGCATGTATACACACACAGATGCGTGTATACATATACAGACGTACAAACAGACATGCACCTACTTATACTTATCAACATACACCTACATATACATATATATGCATACATACCTGCACACACATACAAGCATGTATATATATATATATGTATATACCCATACATATGTACACACACATGCATGTGCACACCCATACAGGGACAATCATATATGTGTAGAAATGTGCGCATAACGCACATATCACCAGAAGAGTACACACGGGGTCAGTGTGAAAAAACAGAGGAGAAAGAATAGAACAGTAGAATAACAGGTACTCAAAAGGCTGAGAGTGGGGTACAATACAAACATATGAGGGATAAGTAGCACAGAAAAAAGAGGTGTAGGAGAACACCGAAGTGTCTCAATGGGGACTAGTGGAGGTGAGCTATGAATGGCATGGCATAGTTGATAGACTAAAGAGCCCAAACATGGGCAGTAGAGAAGGCTATGCAAAAGGGAAGGAGTAACCGAAAGGGAACTATGTATTTTTAGAACCCTTCACCTGACCAGAGGGTATAATTACAGCTAGACCCGTGATCTCGCCCTTTCCCGCTCTGACCACGGTCCACGAAACAAGGAAGTCATTTTTCTTTTCTTTAACCAATTTCGATTATTTTGTTTTGGATGTTTCGTTACTATAGTTAGCTATGTAGGATTAGTTTTATTTACTTACATATCTGTGTGTGCGTGTTATTTGTTTGTTCCTGCTGAAGGTCTATTGGGCCGAAACGTCGTTCAAATCTGTGTCGTCTACTAATCACTTAAAGCTTTTACCATACCATTTTTTTCACTTTTATTTTTTTTCCATTTTCCCTCCCATAATCAACTATGACTGACAGGGGTTACTAATAGGAGGTGAATATATGATATTGTAATTCACAATTATCATTTTCGGTACATATCTCGTTACTTGTATTCTTCTCCTTGTCCCACAACAAGCAGGCTTTAGACAGTGTTACTCTACCGAAGATCAAGCAACCTATCTTCCCAGGAAATCGAAGATGCGTTTCAAGAAAAGAAACTGGTACTAGCAGCATGGATAGACCTAAAGAAAGCATTTGATAAGGTATGGAAGGAAGGGCTTCTGAAGAAACTGAGAAATTATGGAGTAAATGGCAGGATGTACAAATGGGTCAAAGCATACCTGCATAACAGGAGAGCCAGAGTGCAACTGGATGGTCTTAAGAGTAAGAAGGTCTTATTGCGCCAGGGCGTTCCACAAGGAGGGGTACTATCTCCAACACTTTTTCTGATCTACATCAATGACCTAGTTACTGAACTACCACATGGCATCAAAGTGGCAATGTATGCAGATGACTTGGTAATGTGGTGCACAGAGGAGTATGCAACAGTGGCCTCCAAATTGCTACAAAGAGCTATGAATGCACTGAATTCATGGACAAATAGATGGTGTACCAGCATCAATACAGACAAATGCAGTACTACACTTTTCACACTCTCCCCAAAACAAAAAGCAGGAGCCATCTACATAAACAATGAGCCTGTGAAAGAAGACATACAAGCTACATATCTCGGAGTTACATTTGATAACAAACTATCTTGGAAACAGCAGATAAATAAGGCAACCCAAAAAGCAAGGAGAAAATTGGCTATTCTAAGAAAGTTGTGTGGAACCACATGGGGTGCGAGTGGGAAAATACTCAGTAAAGTTTACCAACAGAGTATACGCCCACATTTAGAATATGGATCATCCGCATGGTGCTCAGCATCAAACACCACATTGCAAGAACTGGATAAAGTACAAAACCAGGCACTTA
Organism: Megaustenia siamemsis; assembly: GCA_032433765.1. Taxonomy (NCBI): domain Eukaryota; kingdom Metazoa; phylum Mollusca; class Gastropoda; order Stylommatophora; family Ariophantidae; genus Megaustenia; species Megaustenia siamemsis. The sequence goes on along the minus strand of JAVIAB010000059.1, from coordinate 47,454,809 downwards.
GGGTCATCACAGGAGCAATGAAATCAACACCAATATTGGAGATGGAGAAATTGTGGAGGATACCAGCACTGAGAGAACGGAGAGACACAAAGGTGCTGATACAGGCAGAAAAATTTGTATGCATGCCGAGACATCCAATGAAGGACAGATTCCAAAATCTTGCATTGGGACGACTTAAGAGAAGCAGCTTTATCCACCAAGCCAAGCGTATTAGTAGACAAACACCAGACATGCCAAGAGTTGTTAAACCCCTTCTGCCCATACCAGAACAGACTCCCTGGACAGATGAATCAGGATTATCAGTTCAAATACGGACAGAAGTGAAAGGAATAGTTGACAAAGAGGAACAAAATAGTCTACAGCGAAAAACAATAGCTCTCAGTTTCCTGGATGAAGAATACCCACAAGACCTATGGATTCGTGTGTACACAGATGGATCAGCCCAGAATGCAGTAAAGAATGGGGGAGCAGGTGCATATATAGAGTACCCAAATAACACTAGGGATATGGATAAAATAGCAACAGGGAAATATTGTCACAATTATGATGCAGAAATACAAGCAATAAAGTTGGCAATAGAAAAACTGCTGAACAGTAATCTTAGCCCACAGCCTTAAGTGTTTTTGACAGATGCAAGATCAGTACTCCAGGCACTACAATCCAGAAAATTACCACATCTGCAGACCTTATTGACTGAACTCTGCAAGCACCACAGGGTTGCCCTGCAGTGGATCCCGTCTCACTGTGGAATACCAGGAAATGAGAAAGCAGATCAGTTGGCAAAGGAAGGTTCAACAGGCACACAACTAGATACACCAGTTACATACCATAAGAAACAGATAATCAAATCAATCAGAGGACCACAAGCCCCAAATCAGGATGCCTTTCATAATATGAATAGATATGAACAAGTTATCATTATACGCCTAAGAACAGGACACAATCGACTCCATAGTCACATGTATACAAAATTCAAGATCGGCACATCAACTACTTGTACATGTGGACAGGCACCCCAGACTGCTGAACACATACTTCAAGACTGCACTGAATATAGTAGACTGAGGAAAATCCATTGGCCCATAGATACAACACTACAGTCAAAACTATATGGGCCACTGCAAGAATTACAAAAGACAGTAAAATTTATACAGGAAACGACATTGCAGATATAGACAATACTTCAGGCGAACGAAAGATAGATAGATAGACTTGTATTCTTGTGTCTCGTCACCCTGTTTATTATAATTTAAGTGATTCAAAAATAAATTCACACACACAAAGAAAATCAAATTAATGTACTCGCTGTGGATTTCTGGTAATGTTGTAATAATATTGAGCATACTGAACTGCACTGTCTTCAGTCAAGAAAGTAGGTTAGTGATGTGTGCTCACTACTGCAAGGGCAAGTATTGGCATCACTCACTGCTGCTAGGAAATATGCTAATATATAAATAGTGTGTGTGTGTGTGTGTGTTATGGGTGGGTGTGCTTGGTGCTTTTAAGAAGTGCACTGACCACTCACGACAGATGTTGATGTCTCGTACTGTTACATCCGAAACTATTCATATGTGTGAACTCGTCAGCACTGTTTCATTATGTTTAATAGTGAAACAGTTATCCAGAGCGAGCTGTGGCTATAGCTACAACTGGCTATAGCTTGTTTCATAAGTCGTGCCCAACTTTTAAAATCAATATCTTTTAAACCGCTTTTTGTAATTTTTTTCAAAATTTGCATGTATAGTTATAATGATTAGAACCCAACAGGGAATTAATTTAATTAAAAACAAACATTTGGTTATTATTATTGCTTATTTGATTTATATAAATTTATAACGACCCATTGATGTAGTCAAAACTTAGTGTTTACAGTATTTAAGTTAAAAATAGCGATTACAAATCTATACACGCTCAAATTTACGATTTTGCACGCTTTCCGCGTGAGTTGTCTGACACAATTAGACACTTGTAGTAAACACGAGGCATTGTGTGTTCCATTTCCGTTAATTCAGCGGCATAACGTGGAACAATAACATTTATCATGAGTCTTAAAATGAAATTCTGCAGTTTACAAAACATCGCAATAAAAATGTATGACTATTTTTGCAAAGAGGCTAAACTAGGAAGATTATTTCATTCTTTAGAAAACCCTGAGAATAGGACAAGACACATTTTGGATTTATCTAAACGGTCATTTAATCGCTGGATTCAAGCACGTGACCGTCAATGTTCCAAATATACAAAATCACAAGGAAGAGCAAAAATGTTGGATAATTTCGACAGTGAACTTATTAGAAGTGAAATTCGCAAAATGTTGGGTATGAATGAAACTGTTACAATAAGAAAATTTAAAGTATCGCTGAAAAAGAACAACAGTATTGAAATATCAAAGTCTACATTATGGAGGAATGTGAGAGCTGCAGGCCTTACATTCAGAAAGTATTCCAATGGACGAAACATCATCTGTGAGAAGCCACATATAGTAGTCATGAGAAGCAAGTACTTACGTGAAGTAAAAGAGGTGCGCAAGCAAGGTTATGATATTGTGTACTTGGATGAAACATGGATCAATGCTCACCACACTAACCAAAGGGAATGGCAGTCATCAGATGGAAAGATTAAGAGATTAATACCTAGCAGCAAAGGACAGCGCTTGATAATTGCTCATGCAGGTAGTCGACAACATGGACTAATACAGAATGCAGAGCTCATTTTTCTTTCAAAATCCATAGACAATCGGGATTATCACTCTGAGATGAATGGTCACATATTTAGACATTGGATTGAAAATTCTGTTCTCCCAGCACTAGATCGACCATCTTGCCTAATAATGGACAATGCAGCGTACCACAACATTGTTGCACTTGAAGATAAAGTCCGACGTCATCCAGTACAAAAGATGCTATTAAGATATGGCTCACAAAGGAGCACATACAATTTAATAACATGTACTTAAAACCTGAATTACTATCTCTAGTAAAGCAAAAACAAAGGACAAATATTTTTCAAATAGATAAGATTATCCAAGAGCACGGTCATATAAGTTTGAGGCTGCCACCTTACCATGCTCATTTAAATCCAATAGAACTAATCTGGGCAAAATTAAAAGGACAAGTGGCAGATGAAAATACAACATTCAAAATATGCGATGTAAAGACTCTTTCTAATCTCGCTTTATTAAATATAGACAAAGATTATTGGGCTAAATGTGAAGACCACGTCTTAAAACAGGAAGAGGAATATTGGAAAAATGATGGTTTGTGGAATGTTCAACCCCAAACAGTTATTAATCTTTTAGACTCGTCTGATTCAGAATGAAAGTATATATCCCCCACAATGTTGGCCCTATATTACCTTAAATTATTTCAACAAACGGTCCTTTTCAGGACCACACAACTATGAAAATTGGACATACAGGTATACCTTGATATTATTATCGTCCGTCCTCGAACTGAGCAGACAATAATTCTCCTGGTGTTTTGTTTTATCCAGTTATTTCCCCATTACGGCCACGCCTTTACCTAGTGAAAATTAATCGTAGACCAGCAACTACGGTAATTTCTATTCTTTAGGGCTTCACAATTTACAATTTTGACAAACATCAAAGAAATATCGCCGCTTTAAGAAAACTGCAGCTGCAAGATATTTGTTAAATATACATTTAAAGGGTCTTTGCATTCTAATAACATTTGGAAAATTTCAAAAGTATTTAACAAACGGTTAGAGAGTAATAGCGTTTTGAAGTTGGGCATATGTTTTGAAACGAGCTAAAAAAAAAAGGCAACACATACAGTAACAAGATCAAGCGATTGAGAACCTAATGACAAAGAGGACAAACAGATAAGATGTCAGAAAGGTGAATTAATATCTCTCTTGATGTTTGTTCTCTCCTACATTTCGCTCCAAGAACCACGCCTCTCCTCATGCAGCAACAACCTCTAGGTCTTACACCAGGTTGCTTACAATAATTAAGAAAGGCCAGTCCGCTGTAAAATCCGCGAGTGAAAGGAAACTATCGCTCTCTTCACTCTCTGGCACAAAGAGCACACATTGGCTCCGACTGAGCTCACAAATTATCGAATCTCGCTGAGGCCGTTAAAGAACTTTGAAGTGGGGGCAGCCCCCAAACAGAATATCGTGCTTCAGTTGAGGCGAGCGAATTGTACCCGACAGAACGCGCTTGCACGTGATGGAGCACCTCCCAACCTCATTAAGATCGGAAATGCTTGCAAGAGTACGCCGCACCTTACCTGTGTACACTCACGTATATACTATATATTTGTTGATAGTAAAGATGTTGTAAAGATAACTCTAGAGGCCAAACGAGCACTATACAACACAATCTTCATCCCACAGTTGTGCTACCAATGCCAGACCTGGACCCTAGATGCAAGAACAATAAGAAAAATAATAACCTCTACTGAGATTAAATGTGTTAGACGAATGGCAGGAAACAGTCTGAGAGATAAGATCAGAAATGAAGAACTGAGAAAAAAGTTAGGAATAGCTACCGCCATAGAATATATAAGGAAACAACAGATAAAATGGTTTCGCCACGTAACAAGGCAGAAAGATCAAAACACAACACAACGAACCTTCAGCAAACGTTGTGAGAACACTAGACCCAAGGGTCGACCACAAAAAAGATGGATCGATGGAATATTAGAAGCACTAGGAAACATAACAGCAGCAGAGGCGAACAGAAGAGAAAAAGACCGCAAATTATATCTCCCCTCGACGCTGAAAGGCAGATGATGAAGGAAAGAAGGAGAAGAAGAATTATGGTCTAATATAACCAGGAAGACTTAGTCTGAGGTAGAACAGATCGTGCCTCGCCAAAAAAGCAGGCTACACCCACAAGTCAACAACGAAAAACATATTTGCTGGGGAGATTAGGCAACAGACGACGCGAAAAGGTGGCTCATAGTTGTGGAGAAACGGTGTACTATAGCACATTTAGTGTAGGTGAACTAAACCAAAATGGCTGATAGAGAAAGGAATTCACTCTATACTTTTTTTTTTTTACAACCGTTCGGTATGGGTTCGGGTTTTCGGTCAGGTGTTAATTTTCAAAACTCTTTTTAATAGTACAATGAAAATATATTTCTTGTTGATTCGCCTATGCTTAACAATTGGATGTAAGTAAGTAATAATGGGGCATTTACAAACGAATCTATGGTCAACCAGTAGCCATTCATATTCTCTGATCAATACACGTGGTCTGGATGGTTCTTTGTGATATAGTTCAGACACGGCATCTTTCAAGTGAGTCTTAAGTGTTTGCCTGTGTATGTGTGGGAATACAGTTTGAGTACAGAAGTCGTGGGATAACATGGAGAAGTAGGAGACAATGACTGGTGCAGGGGGCTGACAATGGGGCAGTGGTGGTATGATACTTAGAGCGTGAAGGAGTAGAATGGGATATCGGTCAAGGTGCAAGGTGATATGCGAGATGGTGATATCGTGATGCTGCATAAACCTTTAGTAGACTAGAGTAAACAATGACACTTTATTAATACAGTATCACAGATACTATATCTTGGATCCACAGTTACGCAAACCATCTCTCTTGATGAAGAAATAAACTGTCGAATTGGTAAGGCAGCTACGACCTTCGGCAAACTCACAAAAAGGGCATGGAACAACACGAAACTAACTCGAAAGACTAAACTCCTAATATATCAAACGTGTGTGCTTAGCACACTTCTATATGGATCCGAAACCTGGACAACATACTCAAACCAGGAAAAAAGACTAAATGTCTTCCACATGCGATGTCTCCGCAAAATAATGCACATCAAATGGCAGGACAAAATAACCAACTTAACTGTCCTGCAACGTGCTAAGACCCTAACAATCATGTCGATGCTCAGAAGTCGAAGACTAAGATGGCTGGGGCATGTCCAACGGATGGAAGAAAAACGCATTCCTAGACAAATACTATATGGTGAGCTAAAACACGGAAAAAGACAAATCGGCAGACCTAAACTACGATATAGAGATATCTGTAAATCATCTCTGAAAGACTTCTCCATCTGTGAAAACGACTGGCAACATCTGGCAAGTGATCGCACATCATGGAGAGCATGTATAAGGAACGGTATAACAACATTTGAGACTGTGCTAAGACAGGACTTAGAAGAGAAGAGACTCATGAAAAAGGATGGTAAACCCTGTGGACCAGCGAGCCTGACCTGTTCATTATGTGACCGCGTGTGTTTGTCAAACATTGGTAGAATTAGCCACGAGAGAAGCTGTTCGACAAAAACAATACCTCAAAAAAATACGCAATAGCCTCCACTAGACCGTCTGACAAGACGAAAAGGGCCATATATATATATATATATATATATATATATATATATATATATATATATATATATATATATATATATATATATATATATATATATCACAGATACTTATACAAATGTCAACGTCTTAGGTGGTGTTAGTTTGTCCAGCAGAAATTCTTAGGCGAGGAAATACTGTCATTATATTGTTAGTGATTAGTAAGTAAAGTAAAGAGCCGCCACTTTGCGTGGAATAGGGTGTTAGAGACCATCATCATTTTGTATAGACCTTCGGCACATGATTTTGGGGGTAATGTCGGCATTACGCCCGTGGCGCTTTATTTTCCCAGAAAAAAGTCCGATACCCATTTCAGGCTGGGTTAACCCGGAAGCCGTCGATCGCGATCTAACCCGACCTTTTGTCTTTTGTAGTCCAGTTCATTAACCACTGAGCTATCGCGGCTCCCTATATAGATTAGGTTTGTTGTAAAATATATAATATTAAGATACATTTTTAATAACTATTGTATAAACGTTATTGTTGAAGATAAAATAGTTCAACAATATTGATCGCACTATTTGGCATTTAAAATAATTATTAGTGATTTCCATTTTAAATAATTATTAGTGATTTCCATTTTAAATAATTATTAGTGATTTCCATTTTAAATAATTATTAGTGATTTTCATTTTAAATAATTATTAGTGATTTCCATTTTAAATAATTATTAGTGATTTCCATTTTAAATAATTATTAGTGATTTCCATTTTAAATAATTATTAGTGATTTCCATTTTAAATAATTATTAGTGATTTCCATTTTAAATAATTATTAGTGATTTCCATTTTAAATAATTATTAGTGATTTCCATTTTAAATAATTATTAGTGATTTCCATTTTTAAAAAAAGCTTTAATTTTCTTGTATCTGTAACCAAGAACTAAGAAAACTTAGCAGATCGAATCTTCATACACGAAGCTCTTCATTCATTGGGTGCCTTCTACACATCCAAGGTTGGCTACCATGGAGCGCCATTTTATGCTGTCTCTTTTCTCGATGGTGCACATAGTGTTTCCGTGGTTTCTACTTCCAAACACTTTTGATCGAGAAAATTCTCTTTTGTCTGTCTGCACATATTGCAGATTTCATTATCTATTTTAATGTATTGGCTAATGTTCTTTGCCTACTTTCTTTTATCTACTTTTTCTTATATGGCTTCAGTCATCCATTTTTGTTTTTTAATCTTTTCCCTTTTAGATAAGATGTTGTCGGCTTCTTGTATGCTTGCCTTTATACACTGCCATTTGATTGTAACTTTTTCATCAAGATTTTCCCTTCTGTATTGTTCCATTTCTTCTTCCAACAATTTTTCGCATGTATTTTTTTCTTGTATTATATATTAAATATGAAGCTGTCGGAGAGTGTAAAACGATGATTTGATCACCCGGTCGTCGCTAGGGATGTTTTTCTGAGACCGCTTCTCTTTGGGTCAGAAATAGTACCGTTCGACTGGTACCTGGTGACTGTCCAACTGTGCCTGATGACCGTTGAACTATTACATAGTGACCGTCCAACTGTACCTAGTAGCCGTTCAACTGTACCTGGTGACAGTTCAACTTGTACATAGTGACCGTCCAACTGTGCCTGGTGACAGTCCAAATGGTACGAAGTGGCTGTCCAAATGGTACCAGGTGACTGTCCAAATGGTAACAAGTGATCTTCCAACTGGTACCTGGTGATAGTATTGTGAACCGCCGTCTTGCCACAGCCAATGAGCAAACACATCACGTCCTGCATACCCTTATCCACGTTACTATTTGAGCATTTGAATGACGGAAAAAGTCGGTTTTTGCTCATTTTCAAGCGAACATAAAATCCAAACATAATACCGCTGAAACAACCAAATGACACTGAAAAAGTCTGTGTTTTCAGACTTTAGGAATGATGCAACAGACTGCAATGATTGCATTTAGTGTGTTATCAAAGCAGATACTACGTAACAGTCTGGGAGCCGCGATAGCTCAGTGTTTAATGAACTGGAAAAGCATTCGACCGATAACCAGAGAACAACTATAGGAGATACTAACAATATACGGAATGAGCCAAGTTCTGACCTACCTAATTAACGGTCTCTACATCAACAGCAGCTGCACAGTCAGAACTGCAGCAGGCTACATGGACCACTTTAAACTTAGATCAGGAGTGAGACAGGGATGCGTACACTCCCCTTATTGTTTATTGCTTACATGGATTTCATATGTAAGTTACTCAACCAGAGATTGGTCAGAGACAGGGGGATTAACGAGCCTCTAATCGCACGATTAGGCACTAATACATGGAAAAATAGAAGACCTACAAGAACATTTAAATAGACTTAACAGCACAGGCACTCAATAAAACATGAAAATCAGCATCAACAAAACAGGACTATTGCAAAATAGAAACGCGGCATTAACATAACGATGGACGGCAGACAACTAAAAAAAGCTGAAGAATTTAAATACCTAGGAAGTCTAGTAATAAACGACAGTTCACAAACAGCAGAAATAGACCTAAGATGCCACAAAGCTTGTCAAATCATCAGACAGCTATCACCACTATTGTCCAACAAGGAAATAAACTCTAGAGGCAAAACAGGCACTCTACACTACAATCTTCATCCCAACCTTGTGCTACAAAAACCAGACCTGGATCCTAGATGCAAGAACAATAAGATAAATAACAACTACTGAGATGAAATGTGTTAGACGAATGATAGATAATATCAGAAATGAAGAACTGAGAAAAAAGCAAGGAATAATTCCCGCCATTGAGTATACAAATAAACAACAGATAAAATGGTTTGGCCACGTGATAATGTATAAAGATCAAAACACTACACAACAAATCTTCAATAGACGTTGCAAGAACACCAGACCCAAGGGCCAACCACGAAAAAGATGGATGGAAGGAATATTAGAAACACTATGAAACATAACAGCAGAAGAGGCCAATAGAAGAGCAAAAAAATCGCAAATTATATCTTTCCTCGACGCTAAAAAGCAGATAGGGAAGGAAAGAAGAATCATTCCATGATCATCATCCCCATCATCATCTCTGCTTCCTCTTTGTCTTTTTCCTTGGGGATTAAAAAACAGTATAGATGATGCCATTTTCAGAATGTGCTAATGGTTTATGAGCTGCACCAAATCCAACACCTCCCTACTCATTTGATTCTACCTCAACCCGTACACATTCTGCAGTGGTACCACATGACAAGAGAAATAGCTCCATAGAAACTTCATCGTGGTCACAGTGTTCATCGATTCTGTTTGGGGTGAAACGATGTTTATACTTCGAATACTATTCAAATTTATACTTCGAATACTATTCAAATTTATACTTCGAATACTATTCAAATTTATACTTCGAATACTATTCAAATTTATACTTCGAATACTATTCAAACCATCTGAGTTTTCAGTTCCAAAGGCTGCAGTTCCTCCCACAGTCTAATTTAAGGGCAGTCCTTGGAGGGAGGACACCTTCTCACATACACCACCATCTTTAAAAGGAACACCGTGGCTTTTATGCCAAGATAATCTTGGGCTTCTTGCCTATAGAACAGTGCAGTTGTGATCAGAATATGCCGCATGGAAAATTTCGATGGCCTCGCCACATAATGATGAATCTATCAGAGGGTGTCCGGTTAGCGCAATCGATAGGCGGTTGGCTTACCACGGCAACAGCCGGGGTTCGTACCCTGGCGAGGACACCTGGGTTTTACTAATTCCCTAAAAATTAGTACCTCTGAAGTCGGAGTAAATCTGCCTGCATGGCGAGGGGCATCCTGTAATGGGATAAAACAGACTTTACACGCAAATTCAGTCCCACAAAATTGAGTGGGTGGGACTTCGTCAGAGGTCAAAGCTGACGAAAGCGAACGAACGAACGAACGAATCTATCAGACCTTGCAGTCATTATACGAGTAGAGTCAATGATTGCTGATATGAAAGTCATAAGGTACTAACAATATTTTTTTTCAGTGCCTTTTAGTATGTGTAATGGCACTGTATGTAGCACAGTTTGCATTTCTTAGACAAAAGATAATTTAACTGTAGTAAGCATGGATTTCAAGTACTCAAACCCCGTAACGTAGCCCGGGTATGGCGCTAGCCCAACACAGAAACATTTCAATAAATGTTATAAATTATACCTGTGTGCGTCTGTTGTGTAGCATCAATGCTGTGTCAGTGTGACCCTATTTAAATCATAGTGGGCCTGAGAGTGTGTGGAGGTCACTTATCAATTTATTATCGGTCAGTGCTTCTTCTAACTTCGCAAGTCTTTGCTAAGCAGTTTGCTAGAGTAAGCTGTTCAGTTGACATCTAACCTTTGTTCTCTTTCCGGTTTGTCACTACTGAATCAACATTATTTAGCAACTGATAAAGAACATTCATGGGTAGCTGCCTAGAGGCATTAGGAGATGTTTGCTATGAAGAAAGACTAATTCACTTGACGTTTTGCCTGGTAAAAGTTGTCTGTAAATGGAAGGAGCTCTTGACTCAAGACTTGAACAGCGGCCATTAGATCTACTTGAAGTCGAGCGACCGCTGTTTAATGCGCATTCTTCCTCCAAACATCGCGAATCCTTGTTGGTCAGCGATTACTGCACTCCAAGAGGGCCACGACCAACTATATCTTCTGCCAGACTGCTATTCCAGTCATTGTAGACTACTTGATCAGATGCCTCTCTGCCAAAACTGGTCTTCGAGAATGAGAAGAAGGACCGCAGTAAAATGTACTCAAGTCACTTTTCTTGGAAACTCGCCAAATAAATTATTCTTCTAGTTATTGATCGCGGATCTACACAACAGTTTGTTTTTGTTTGATGCCTCTTGTGGCGATGTGAAAGGCAACAACAAAATCTGTCTACCCTGTTTTGTCCAGTAACTTTCATCACAGGGTATTTGAGTCTGACCAACATCTACATCCCAACTGTTCTCTAAAGGGCTGTCTTGTTTTCCCTACAAAGTCCACAGCATTACCGCTCTTGTTACAATTTCGTTCAGCGCGTGCAATATCCAGCAGGTTCAGCGTATGCGTGTTATCACTGCCTGTATTTCTCTAACCTTCACCTCTGCTGCAGTTCTCAGTTACTGATATGATTGTATATTCTTTCACCTCTCAGCTCCCTGTGGAGCATAGGTCTTCAACAAATACTCTCCAAGCCGTTCTGTTTCTTGCCATTCTTTTAAATCATTCCATGATCATCATCCCCATCATCATCTCTGCTTCCTCTTTGTCTTTTTCCTTGGGGATTAAAAAAAGGGGCATGTTGTGTAATACTCTCAGTTGGTTTCCACAGCGTGTGTCCTATCCAGCACCATCGACTTCTTTTGTGCAAGCATCCATTAATGAAGGTCTGTATCTTCATGATTATTATTTTTGTTATTCTCCATGTTTCACAGCCATATAATAAGAATTTCTTTCCATTGGAGTTAAATTTTTATTTCTGTGTTTAACCGAATTTCTTTGGACTTCCATATGTTTCCCCGTGTACGAATGCTCCCCTTGCTTTTGCTATCCTTATTTTGGTATCACCTTCTGTTCCCCCCCCCCCTTTTTTTTGTCTATATTACTGCTCAAATATATGTAAGATTGTACGTCTAATAGAGGTATTTCTCCTACTGTTATTTCGTTATTGCTAACTGCATTAATTCTCATATTTTTTGTCTTATCTCTATTTTCAGTCGCAGCTGTTGTGATCTCTCAATTGTGCTCATTTTATCCTGCATCTGTTGATGAATATGTGATAGTAGAGCTGTGGCATCAGCAAAGTCTAGTTATTAAGTTGCTTGGTCAGAGACCACTGGATTCCATTTCTATTATTTTGAGTTATTTTCATAATCCAATCTATGGCCAGTAGAAAGAGAAAAGGAGATAGAAGGCATCACTGCCTTACTCCTGTTCTTATTTCAAATGCTTCTGTAAGCTGCCCTTCGTGCACAAAACTACATTTCATTCCTTCATGCATTGTTCTTATCAGGTTAATAAACCTTATGGGGATTCCGTAATGACTCAGTAACTTCCAAAGCATTCCTCTATCTAAACTATTGAATGCATTTTCGTAATCTATGAATCCGATATAAAGTGGGGACTGTTTCTAAGCTTTGTTGAACTATTATACGTAAGGTAGTTATTTGATCAGCACATGATCTGTTCTTCCTACAACCTGCTTGTTCGTTTCTGAAATGTTTCTCTAAGTCCTCTTTTAGTCTCCCTAGAACGATTCTGCTTAATATTTTCCTGGCACTGATAGTAGCATAATTCCCTTATAATCTGTGCACTCCTGTAAACTTCCTTTCTTTGGTAGTTTGATCATACAACCTTCTTTCCAGTCTTAAGGTATTTCTTCCCTTTCCCATATTTTATCTAGTAGATTATATAACATCTAGGTAGTGGTGTTAATATCTGCTTTGATGGTTTCTGGAGGAATTTCATCTGGTCCTGTGGCTTTACTATTTTTTAATAGCTTGATGGCTTTCATTATTTCTTTCTTGCTTGGCTTTCCACAGTTAACGTGTAACTCTTCTTGTGATAGTAGTAGTATATATTGAGGGTTATTTGGGCCGGGTCTGTTCAAGAGTTCTTCAAAGTGCTCCTTCCATTTCTTCATTTGTTCCCTTATATTCCTAAGCAGATTTCCTTTCTAATCTTTAATAAAGGCATTGATCTGTTTGTATGTTCCGCTTAATTTTGATGTAATGTTGTACAGTTCTTTCATATTCCCTTTTTCCGCTTCCTTTGCCTATTTAGCAACTCCATCTACATATTTCCTCTTACACCTTTTAATGCATCTTCTCACTTTTTTGTTCACCTTTGTCCAGGTTTGTGCGTTGGTCTTTGTACTTCTCGTTTTGCTTTTATTTATGTAAGGTAAAAGGTAAGGTAAAGTACGAGAATTGAACCGGCGTCTTAGCACGCGAGTATATACCCATATGTGCTCGGCCGCCTATCCAGAAATGTTCGGATATTTCTGTATAGTGTAGCCTCAAGCATCGAAACTCAGATGCGAAGCGACATTCCTCACCTTCCCAGCATAATATACCCTGGTACCCATTTCTGCCAACGGCTGGGTCGACCGTGGGGGTATTTTTTTTTTTTTCCAACCACGAGTACAATTCACACTGCTCCCAGCGGGAATTGAACACGGGTTGTCCGAACGTCGGTAGTCTAGTCGTGTGGTTTTCCCAACTAGGCTACCGAGGCCCCCTTTTATTTATGTCTGCATTCTTATTCTTTCTTTTTTTTCCCCAGCGTTTCTTCGCATGTCTCCTTCCATATATCCTTTACCTGTTTCCAATGATCTTCTATATTTTTTGCATCTTCTAGCTTTCGGAAGACTTGGTATTTTATATGATTGTATGAAGCTTGAATATTCTTGATGATTTCTGTTATGTTGTTTTCCAGTATTAAGAGCCATACAACGAGTTTTTTTTAGCTGCAGACGACCAGGCACTAATACATGAAACAATAGAAGACCTACAAGAACACTTAAACAAACTCTACATCTCATGCACAAAATAGAACATGAAAATCAACATCAACAAAACAGAAGTCATGAATGTCGCCAAAAATAATCGAAACATTAACATACCTATAGAAGGCAGACAACTAAAACAAGTAGAGGAATTCAAATACCTAGGAAGTCTAATGACAAACTATAATTCTCAAACAGCAGAGATAGAATCAAGATGCAACAAAGCTTGTCAAATCATCGGACAGTTATCACCACTATTGTCCAACAATGAAATAACTCTGGAGGCAAAACGAGCACTATACAATCATCATCCCAACGTTGTGCTTGCTACCAATGCCAGACTTGGACCCAAGAACAATAAGCAAAATAACCTCTACAGAGATGAAATGTATTAGACGAATGACAGGAAACAGTCTGAGAGATACGATCTGAAATGAGGAACTGCGAAAAAAGCTAGGAATAGCCCCCGCCAAAGAATATATAAGGAAACAACAGACAAAATGGTTTGGCCACGTGACAAGGCAGAAAGAACAAAACACAACACAATGAGCCTTCAACAAACGTTGTGAGAACACCAAACCCAAGAGTCGACCACGAAAACGATGGGTCGATGGAATATTAGAAGCATTAGGAAACATAACAGCAGCAGAGGCGAACAGAAGAGCAAAAGACCGCACATTATATCTCCCCTTGACGCTGAAAGGCAAATGAGGAAGGAAAGCAGAAGAAGATCCGTACAAACACAATGAAGGACCTCATATATCCCTTAGTAGGGTTTTTGTTTCGTTGAGGATCTCCAAATGTTGGCGCATGGAACATTAGCACATGCTATTATTATTTTGTTTATTCTTCTTTTAACATTCTCTCCAGGTTCCCTATCTTGTGTTACTATATAAACATATGTAAACCATATATAAACTAAAACATGTGTGCTGCAGCTAGCTTTTGGTTTTCTATTTTAAAACGAGGAATTTAAAAAAAATTTTTTTTAATTTAAACTTTTTTGGACTTTCTGGCTTAAAGGTACCCTGTCACGTTATTAATGAGAAATTGGTATTATAATTATGATATAATATTTGTTCATATCCATAGGACGTTTGTAGAAGATATGGTCAGCACAAGGGGCGTATTACATGTCTATCTTGGTCTCCGATAAGAGTGGATGAATGAAATCTTATCAGCCGGGATCAAATGTGTAGCTGGGAGTAAAACCGCTAACACCTGATCAGTACAGAAAGTCAGGCAGGCTAACTACGAGCACCATGACCCAATGCAAGACATGCGCGAATAAACATGTCTGGATTAATAGAGGCTTCTCTCAGTTTTTTATCTCAACACAACCTATTAGCAGCATTAGCACAGACTATTTTTTTTATATTATTCAATCATTTAGTAATCATAGCGTCTGTGGTGTAGATATAACGTGTTAGCTTGGCGATACGAGATGGCTTCGTGAATAAGGGTTCAAACGCAGCTTGGCGCTTTTCCGGTCGAAACAGCTATTACAGGAATAGGTAGCGGACTCAGTGAGTAGAGGTGAACGTAGTGACAGCGAGGAAGGGAAGCAGCTACTATACTAGAAGATGTAACATTTCACTACTTGCTATGTGTCGCAGTCAGGAGACTACTTTTTTTATCGTTATTTGGTAGACAAGAGCTGGCAATATGTCGTTACCTGTGTAATTGTAAGTCTTCCAGTACGATAATGACTATCCATATTTCTCCAACTTCCTACCAAGCACGTAATAGTCAACAGGATAATGGCTGATTGAGGTCTTTTTAAGGCCACTACGATTTTTTTTTTACGTCGAATCTGTGTAATTGTGCACATGGCCCGTAAAATAGACCAATGGTTTGTGACTGGCATTAACACTCCCCTGACTCGTCAAGTTGCAGAGAGAACCTTCTTATGTTTGTCTTCCATGTTGCTCTGAACACTATTAAAACGCTCTTGGAATGAAGGTGATCATTATATTGGCTGACTATCGTATGCTCAGTTTCGGCTCCATTGCTCGATTAAGTCGTATTGAGAATAATATTGTGCTAGGCAATGATAGTGGAATCATTCTCAATCACTTATTACTCATCTTTTTCTTTTTTTTTCCTTTTGAGAAGAATGCAAAATCATTCATTTTCTGTTGTAGTGGCGTTGCCACTGTCTGCAAACAATTCTTAGAAAAGCGGTTCCAAAATGTTACATGTAGGGATTGGTTGATTTCGAGGTAAGACGCCGGTCTCGAGACAGTGAGGCTGTGAGTTAAAATCCCAGCTGCACTAGTTGTGATTTTTATTTGTCATTTCTCTTTGCGGCCACCTCCCCTGGTCTGAGCAGGGAGGTCGGCTTGGAACGTCAATTAGTCATCGACGGAAAAAAATATGAGTACCTTTGAAGGCGGAATTATCTGCCTATGCGGCGATGGACCCCTGTGAACACGTCTGCCAGAGAAAAACGGATTTACTCGCAAAATTCAGTTCATAGTTTCTAGAATGAAAGGTGAAAGCTGGCAAACGGCAAATTTTTTTTTTTTTTTTTTTCAATGTTACATTTCTTTACTGGCGATGCATGGAAGCTGGAGATATCGAAAAAAAAGTAGCATTTCTCGGCTTCCGGTGTTTCCCTTTTTACGATATCTACTCAAGCACCATTCGCAACTTTTTCTATTCCCCTCTCTCAGTGAAGAACCACATCGACAATTGTTTGCAGTAAAGTCCCAACCGCCACGTTGTTCATCTTGCGTTTAGCAAATGTGGATGTTCATAACAGAGATCAGCTGTATCTCTTACACTACAGTACTGAGGCTGTCAATGGAACGAACAAATTTACTTGATATCTCCATCGACACTTACACGATATAATAGAAAGTGAAGAAGTGCTGTAGACAATATGTTCAATGTAACCGAAATCCTTTATTAGAACTAACAAAAAAGACAACAGAAATAGGCGCACAGTTAAGGGTGAATGGAATATTATTCACAAGCCAATAACAGTTACCAGATTCATAGCTGTGGACTCAATTAAGATATAATAAAACACAACACATATCTATCTATGAATGGTGATACGAAACTCTTACGCAGAGCTTGGCACAGGAGACAGTGATCATCGATATCTATATATAACAGGCGTTTTTCTTCATTTACTGGCAGACTAGCTTCAAACACACACATACACACACACACATTCAAACAAAGAATTACCACTATTGACTCGCCTATGGATTACAATAGGCGCCATTATATCGATAAAGTGACAGAGTCGATCCCGCAAGTTTTGACCATTAGTGTTTCCAGTGCAAATGAATGTTTAAACAATTCTTTCTAAATCGACATCATAGTCACCAGCCACTACTTGCACCTTCAGAAAACGTGGCTAATGCCTATAGGTATCAGCTTTCAGAGAATAACCCTAAATCGTGTTTGTCGTGTCTGTCAAATTGAAATGGAGGAAAAAAAACTTCAAAGGTTTCTTCGATATTTGTTTCTGTCACTGTTTCGAGCATGTGATCAATGCTTCTCAAAATGTTGATTCGAAACAGTTCTAGTGTCTGTCCGAGACAAGCTGTCCAAATATCCTATTGTAAATTATATTATGTTTTTTTCACTGCCATTATAAATAAAGGTCACTATTGCCGACGTCACATATGTCTGGCTGTCTGTCCATCTGTGTTAATGATGGCTGTTTGTGACTGTGTGAATTCCATAGTGAGAATTACGTCAAATTGTTACGTTAGGCATGTAGCCCAGTGCATCCGATTTCAAATATTTGTGTCTCGCTGTTTTGGTCCCAGCAATTTGACCTGTCTAGCTTGGGTGATCCCGTGATAGCATTGCTACCACCTGAACATCTCTAATGGAAATAGGCACACAGGTTCACTTAGTGGCGGAAACACGTCAGAGGTGTAAATTCGTACAGGTGATCTACTGGTAATGTTTGAATACATAAGACCTAATTTTACAGTCGAACATCTATTGAGTTATAATGTTGCATGATATCAGATCCGAGGCCGTCATAGCTGGCTTTCACAAAACATAATAATCAGATAAGCAGCATGTTATAAAAGTGAGACTGGAGGTGTGTTGTGGAGTTAAAATGGGATACAAGAGCAGGTACAGAGTGGTGGCGTAAGGTGCACGTTATCTCCTACTGGTACCTGCACGGAGTCCTGTATCACTGCTGTAGCCTAAGGGTATCGATTACCCGGGGCCTGGAAACAAAAAATCGCAAATATAATATCGCGGAAAATTCATCAAAAGTACAAAATATCTAAAGAAATGTCACCGCATGTAAAATTTATCATAGGAAAATTCATTGCGGGTAAAATTCATCACATAGAAATTCATCGAATGATTTATAATCGAATGTACTGAAAAAACGGAAATGGCGAATATAATGTTTGTAGGACTTGTGTCGATAATTCAAACATGATTATCTGACATCACAGTTTATTACTTTGGGTTTCCTCTGAAACGATAAGGGTACTATCAAAACAAAATTAAAACGTTTGTAGGTTTTCTGCTGACAAGTCAAGCATGTTCATGCTTCCCTCTTATGAGATCTTGATATCTGCAGTTTACGGCTTAACTTGCCCTCTGAAACGATTAGACCCCAGACTCAACAGACTAAAACATGTGTAGGATTTGTGCCTACAACAACAACAAAAAAAAAAAAGAAAAGAAGATATATATATATTAAAACGAAAACACTTTCAATGTAGAACATATTTTTTAATGAGCAAAATAATATTTGTGTATTTATCATTTCAGTTATAACTAAAGATCGATTTTTTAAGCAGTACAAAATTGGAAATGGAACTAGAATTTATATTTATCCAAAAAATCAAACTAAAATTAGAAGACAATGGTCACTTCTTTATAAAGGATGTTGATTGTTGTATTGATGGTATTTATGACTTTTATACAACTGCTAGTTTTCTAATTAACAAAATAATATAATATCGTTTTTCGTGTTATATATTATCCACACAACAAAATTCCACTGACGTTAAACATAGTCTGCAAAATCCAAACAGCGTGCTTTCTTGTTGTCCTGTTGAATCTGCTAAATCGTGTGGGCGCAGTGATCGGCACAAAAAATCTGCAAATCTTGATAGATGTAACTGAACTTTCTTTACAACATTTCTGTGCTAGTAATTCTAGTTCTTTTAGTCGTACTTCATTTGATTAGCACACTCTACCGACTTCGTACATGTATGTTTACTTAGCATTGTGACTTGTGATTACGTGAATTATAATATTGGCCTTTTTTGATCAGACGAGCTTGCCGGCAGCACTACAGCCCTTGTCTCTTGCTACCATTGTACCATCAAATATTCTCATTTCTTCTATTTACATCATTCCTGTGATGAATTTTCCCGGGGATAAATTTTCCTGCGATGAATTTCACCAGCGATATTTCCCTCTCGATATTTTTCCGTGACTCATCATTAATTACCTAGTCCTATCGGAAATATTTAGGACAATTTAGTGGACTCGTGTACGAAAAAGAACCCTTGACTGTTGAAATTGAAAAGTAAGCTGTATGCCACTGCTAAGGGCAGTTAACGGAGGGAAAGTAAAACGTTTACAATTTTCACAATAATTAAGCACTTTTCTAGAAACTACATAGAAGCTCTGAGATGTCCCAGTGTTATCGGGGAAGATATCTGGAGGAATGTACAAGCACATTGTCCGAATGTAGTGTTAATCGTCTTAAAATAAGGACAAAGACACTCTTCCTGCCCTGTTGTGAGTAGTTAGGCTAGGTTCTGGCACGTTGCCTATAGTGGTTTCTAACAGGTTCTCTCAACAGTTCAGGGATATCCTAGCGTACACCTAGTGGTACATTGTAATTGTCAGATAAATTCAACGGCGGTATCTGTACAGACTATCAGTGTGCGTACAATAACAGTGTGTGTACACGCATACTCCTGACTTCTATACCTGCGTGTATAAAACGTTATTACTACAGAATCAGATTACTGTAACGCATGACGGCAAAGACATTTTTTAAAGTTTAATTTATTATTATTTATTTATTTGTTTGTTTGTTGTTGTTTTTTTTTTTTGCGGGGGCGCACACAATTATTTTAATATACAACTTAGGTGTTTATATATGTGTCCAACACACACACACAGAGCGGGCACACGTACTGATAGTAACATGTAGTAATGACAGCGTCCCCCCCGCCGTCGTCAAGCAAGTGTTTCGGTCCTTTAGCTTCTTGTCACTCTAAGGGAGGTGGCCTGCCAGGGTCATATATATCGCAAACGTTGACCTCCTGCTACATTGAACTCTAAAACTGACAATATGTACTTGGCACAAAATAACTGCATTTATTCTACGCAACACTTCTGGTCGAATCTACGGTCTCTACCCGTTGGTATACTTACTTCTCACTGTCTGTTTACTTTCTATCTACGGTCTCTACCCGTTGGTATACTTACTTCTCACTGTCTGTTTACTTTCTATCTACGGTCTCTACCCGTTGGTATACTTACTTCTCACTGTCTGTTTACTTTCTATCTACGATCTCTACCCGTTGGTATACTTACTTCTCACTGTCTGTTTACTTTCTATCTACGGTCTCTACCCGTTGGTATACTTACTTCTCACTGTCTGTTTACTTTCTATCTACGGTCTCTACCCGTTGGCATACTTACTTCTCACTGTCTGTTTACTTTCTATCTACGGTCTCTACCCGTTGGCATACTTACTTCTCACTGTCTGTTTACTTTCTATCTACGGTCTCTACCCGTTGGTATACTTACTTCTCACTGTCTGTTTACTTTCTATCTACGGTCTCTACCCGTTGGTATACTTACTTCTCACTGTCTGTTTACTTTCTATCTACGGTCTCTACCCGTTGGTATACTTACTTCTCACTGTCTGTTTACTTTCTATCTACGGTCTCTACCCGTTGGTATACTTACTTCTCACTGTCTGTTTACTTTCTATCTACGATCTCTACCCGTTGGTATACTTACTTCTCACTGTCTGTTTACTTTCTATCTACGGTCTCTACCCGTTGGTATACTTACTTCTCACTGTCTGTTTACTTTCTATCTACGGTCTCTACCCGTTGGTATACTTACTTCTCACTGTCTGTTTACTTTCTATCTACGGTCTCTACCCGTTGGTATACTTACTTCTCACTGTCTATTTACTTTCTATCTACGGTCTCTACCCGTTGGTATACTTACTTCTCACTGTCTGTTTACTTTCTATCTACGGTCTCTACCCGTTGGTATACTTACTTCTCACTGTCTGTTTACTTTCTATCTACGATCTCTACCCGTTGGTATACTTACTTCTCACTGTCTGTTTACTTTCTATCTACGGTCTCTACCCGTTGGTATACTTACTTCTCACTGTCTGTTTACTTTCTATCTACGGTCTCTACCCGTTGGTATACTTACTTCTCACTGTCTGTTTACTTTCTATCTACGGTCTCTACCCGTTGGTATACTTACTTCTCACTGTCTATTTACTTTCTATCTACGGTCTCTACCCGTTGGTATACTTACTTCTCACTGTCTGTTTACTTTCTATCTACGGTCTCTACCCGTTGGTATACTTACTTCTCACTGTCTGTTTACTTTCTATCTGATACATTGTTACATTTATAAAGGTAAAGTGACATTTTAGACCCTCCAGGTTGGCCATTAGAAATACATAGGCAAGAAAGGAAAATGTGTTGTCATACATCTGAGAATCTTATTATACATATATTGTTTGAATATAAGTTGGATTTAGACAGTGTTATTGAAATAAATAACATACGATTGTTCGACAATATTTATAATACAAGGAAATTTTAAAAAAATATTTACAAGTTTATAATTTATATTTGTTTTTGTTTTAAATGTCTGGTTATGAAAGGCGGAGGTTACAACACTTTATAAATGTATAAGTAATTGTATCCTTCGATCTTGACAAACATGTGCCTACAAACAAAGCTGACATTTGAGAATGCGTTCCTTCTGTGACGTTGATCAGACGAAGGGTTAGGTTTATCGACATTCGACTCCTAAAGGGATGAAAATGGGTGCATATGGTTTCTATATGAAAACTAATATGCTGTTTTCATAATTTTTTAAATATTTTCCTTACCATCTAATCTCTGTATAATTAGTGTGTTTTAATCGATGTATCTTTTATTGCTGGACACACTCAACGCTTCTTACGCTTTATTAAACACATACCATTAGTGCCTTTTTGTTTACTTTTCAAACCCACAGGGAGTTATTACTTTATAGAGTTGATGTATACAGAAAATACATCACGAAAACACAGAATACACACACACATGTTTATTCCCGTTCATTCAACAGGTTATATGGAATCCGAGTATTCTCTTTGTAAATGCTGAATCAATTATTGTTAACTTGTTTTAAAGTATAATTTGCATGAGTGAATGTACAAATTGAAGCATTTTCACTGCCTCTAAAGAATAGACATTAGATAATATCAATATGTTCAGATAAACTTGTGATTCGTGTCTATAAATCTCTCAGTTCTTCCATCCAATCAGTAGAAATTCTTTCTTCAAAAGTAATATATATATATATATATATATATATATATATATATATATATATATATATATATATGTTGCTACTTAGATGTCAGATGACTCAGCAATATTTAATTATACATACAATCATATACATATATATATATATATATATATATATATCTTGTTTTCTGAATATTTCTACAGATAATATTACAATAAATATGATTATGTGATACATAAATACTATTTTAATTACACGAGAAAATGCTCAGCAATATTTTCATGATGATTGTCCATTAATAGATGATCCCAATGTGATTATATGGTTTACGACTTAGCCCTACTGACCGCACGAACCTGATCTATGTCTGGTTACACATTCTTTGGTTTTACAACTCACAAGCTCAGGTTTGTTTGTGTCAAGACTGCTTCTCACATGACCTGTTCTATGTGGCTTGCTCCAAGTGAGCTCATCCAGCAGCTCCAAGCACCTCAACAAGCACTAATGTCGTCTATAAAGAGGTCAGTCTCTAGAGCTTCCTCTTCAGAAGGAACATTATGCCAATGAAGTCATGATTATTAAGAGCGTTTTGTCCATGCATTTACCAAAGTTGTGTGTCTTGTACACTTCTATACGGATCAGAAACTTGGACTACCTATGCAGGGAAGGAGAAAAGGTTAAACAGCTTACATGTACGTCGCCTTCGCAAGATTATCAACATCAAATGGCAGGACAAATTACATAACTCTAATGTCTTACAACGAGCCAAACTCCCATCGATTATGGCAACACTTAGGATTCGTAGACTAAGGTGGCTGGATCATGTAAGAAGAATGGCAAACAATCGTATTCCCAAACAAATATTGTATGGCGAACTTAAGGACGGAAAGAGACCAAAGGGCAGACCAGTGCTGAGATATAAGGATGTTTGTAGGGCTTCCTTGAGGGGATTTTCTATAAGTGAAATTAACTGGGAAAATGTAGATGCTGTTCATAGCACCTGGAGAGCAAACATAAAAAATGGCACAGCAACTTTCGAAACAGTGCTGATGTCAAATTCAAAAGACAAAAGGCGCAAGAGAAATGAGTCAAGGACGGGTACCGCGGTTACACCTTGCTCGTTCTGTGGATGGACCTGTCTGTCCAGGATTGGCAAATTCAGCCACGAGAAAAGATATTCTCTCTCTCTCTCTCTCTCTCTCTCTGCGATCAGGACCCAATCAGAGTAGGATTCCAGCTCCTCACATGAACTCAGCTGTCAGGTTAGGTGTGTTACAAACAGAACATCACAAGTAGAGTCTGCCAGATCCACTCTGATTGAACACCCGTTAAAAACGTTGCACTGTGTTCTGCGCCAGTGGCCCAGTGCATCCGATTTCAGCCAGCTTTTTATTCAGGTTTGCTTTCCTTAGCCTTTGATTGTCCCCAATCTTCCTGCAAGGCAGCAGGTGATCTTTTCTGTAGGGGGATTCTGCCCTTAAATGGTCGGCCCTCCCAGGTTTACGAGCACCATCTGCCCGAGTCACTAGAGGTGACTAACACAGACAAGCACACACAAAGATATTCAGTAAAGCAGCACCAAGTATGAGACACTAATGCTTTACCAAACTACTGACTTATCATGATTGCTTGCTACCAACCGTCTGTCAAGACGCCAAAGGCCGTATACTGTGTCCATGCAGTAGTGCACGTGCGATCAGAACATGCATTGTGAGAAATGCGGGCGTTTGTGACGTCTCTATGAGACTTATAAAAATATTGCTAATCTGTAAGGTAAACATTACTATCAATTGTGCATTCATTTTCTCTATGCACTCACGGAATGTGCTTAGCTCTACGGTTGCTTCACAGTTTTTCAGTTCTGGAAAGTTGTTGCACCTCAAACGCACTACCCCCCCCCTCCTCTTTCTCCCCACATACAGTTCACTATTAAGTGGGCGTGGCTGAGTTGTGTCTATAGCTTACAGCAAAGATATCTGCAACACAGTTTTTTAACGTGTGCACAGATTTCGTACAGGAGCGTTTTCTGAGAGAATTAGATATCGGATCTCACTACCGACAGAGGACTAGACATCGGATCTCACTCACTACCCAGGGAGGACTAGATATCAGATCTCACTCACTACCCAGGGAGAACTAGATATCAGATCTCACTCACTACCCAGGCAGGACTAGACATCGGATCTCACTCACTACCCAGGGAGAACTAGACATCGGATCTCACTCACTACCCAGGGAGGACTAGATATCAGATCTCACTCACTACCCAGGGAGGACTAGCTATCGGATCTCACTCACTACCCAGGGAGGACTAGATATCAGATCTCACTCACTACCCAGGGAGGACTAGATATCAGATCTCACTCACTACCCAGGGAGGACTAGATATCGGATCTCACTCACTACCCAGGGAGGACTAGATATCAGATCTCACTCACTACCCAGGGAGAACTAGATATCAGATCTCACTCACTACCCAGGGAGGACTAGATATCAGATCTCACTCACTACCCAGGGAGGACTAGATATCGGATCTCACTCACTACCCAGGGAGGACTAGATATCAGATCTCACTCACTACCCAGGGAGGACTAGATATCAGATCTCACTCACTACCCAGGGAGAACTAGACATCGGATCTCACTCACTACCCAGGGAGAACTAGACATCGGATCTCACTCACTACCCAGGGAGGACTAGATATCGGATCTCACTCACTACCCAGGGAGGACTAGATATCGGATCTCAATGCGAAAGAACGAGAAAGCCAAGAAAGTACGGGAAAGCAAAGAAATAACGGGAAAGCTACGAAGAGAAAAAAATTCTGACCGCTTGTCCAGATTCGAACTCCCTACCTTCTTATCCAGAGGACATTTGTTTGCCTCTAGACCAGCTAGCCCCCTAGACCAGCCAATCCACTAGACCAGCCAGTCCCCTGGCCCTATAGGAACATGTGAAAAAGAATGTACTTATCGAATTTTCACAACCATCTTCAAAATTCACAACACTGTTTTTACTTTCCATCCGATAAATCGTGGCATTTTAAAAAGAAAAGTAACATTTTAGATCGGCCTGTCACGTCTCCGGATGTTTCTTGTATTCCGTCTATCTATCTTTCATGTGCAGTCGTCCATTTCTCTGTTTTTTGGTAGTATTTATTGAAAGATGATATTAATTGTGATTTGTTGTTTCTGTATTGTGCCGTCGTCAAATCATTTAATTTGTACAATTTGTTTTATATATATATATATCTGATGCGATTACTGACTTCTAAGTTTTTATTTTTATATTTTGTGGCGGGGCGCCCCCCCCCCCCCCCACCCCCACCTTTCCCCGATTTGACTGCCATTATGCATCTGACTTATTTCTTGTCCGTGCTTTTTATCTTAATGATAGTTCTCAAATAGATTTATATTAAGATAGGCAGTCACCATTAACTCCGCAGTAAGGCAGGGCTGCGTGCTTTTCCCCCTAATTTTCATCACATAAATGGACGATATATGCAAATTAGCATGCCCACGCATAAGAAGTATATCAACATTCATGATAGCAAGCGAAAACACAAAAGAGAACAAAATATACGTACAAAAAAAACAGCAGAAGAGAGGACGAAATAAATGAAATACTATTTGCAGACGACCAAGTTCTGATACATGAAACAACTGAGGACCTGCACGAACATATCAACAGGCTAAACAACACTTGTAAACAATACAACATGAAGATCAACATAAATAAAACCGAAGTAATGGCAATAGCGAGAAAGAAAGAAAAACTAAACATCATAATAGATAATACAACTCTTAAACAAGTAGACAATTTTAAATATCTGGGTAGCATGTTAACACAAGACAATAACCAAGTGACATAAATAGATATATGGTGTAACAAAGCATGCCAAGTTATAGGCCAAGTATCAACACTATTGAAAAACAAAGCAATAACTACGGAAGCAAAAAGGGCAATTTACAAATAAATTTTTCTACCAACTCTACCAGTGCCAGAATTGGATGCTGGACTCTAGAACAATAAGAAAGATAACGACCACCGAAATGAAATGTGTCAGAAGAATGACATAAAACAGCTTAAGGGACAGAGTAAGAAACACTGACCTGAGAAAGAAACTCGAAATTGAACCAGCGATCGAATACATAAAGAAACAACAGATAAAATGGTTCGGTCACATCAGAAGAAAAAAAGAACTAACAATGACTCAAAGAGCCATAAACAAACGCTACGACAACGCCAGAGTAAGAGGAAGACCAAGAGAGAGATGGATAAAGGGAATACTAGAGTCACTAGGAGGGATAACACCAGAAGAGACCAACAGAAGAGCAAAGGATCGCAGATTTTATCTCCCCTTGACGTCAAAGGCTTATGAGGAAGGATAGAAGAAGAACTATGATACCATGAATGACTTTAACCCAATAGATAGTGGCAGAGGGACACCCACACATTCACAATAATCTGTATGTACGAGGTATATATATATCATGTGTTGACACTAAGTACACAATATTAAAAGAAACACTAAGTTCGACATGATAAAGATGTAAGCTACATAATTAGCCAAGAGCAATAATTATACATTTCTCGTCTTCGCCACGCTACAAGGCACAGGCTAATGAGCAGAGAAAAGCTCCAAGAACAGCAGATCACATAACAGTTTTAGCTCAGAATTCAGGAGGGTAGCACCATATATATACATATATACCACACACACACATACGCACACATACGCACACACACACAACAAACACATACACACACACACACACAAACACTATCGTTTGAGGTATGCTTGTTCTTGTTAGCGCCCCATCATATCGTTAGCGTTCTACTAAGGTCTACACAATGATGTCCTATTTAAAACGTTACAATAAAATGATAGATGAGTAATTATAATAATGCATTTTCTATTTTAGATAGAGGTTGTGAAATCACTGTTGGTTACTGACCCACAATGTTACAATGTATCCAGTTTTTTTTTCTTTCTTTTCTTGACTGAACTTGCAAATATTTTGTTAATTTGCTTTTGTTTTTCACATCATTCTTTCCTCGCCTCATTCCTCTCTCCTCCTCCTTTGTTTCCTTTTTCTCGAGTTTCAATAACAATAAAACTAAGACTTTCATAATATTTATACAAATTAATCACCGTTAACACCATGCTATCAAAGAGGACACTTCAGCATTTTCTATGTTTTATGACGCATTATTTTCCGTGGCAAGAATTCAGTCTGAACAAACACAACACTCCCAAAGCATAATGTAACTAATTACATGATGAAAACGTCTTAAGAATGTGACATTGAACAAGTCTGGATTGTGGTGCTGCTGCTACTACTACGGCAATTACTTAATCCATTCTGGGTTGGTGTGGCTGGGCGGGGAGGTAGTGTTGGTGCGCCTGACAAAAAAGACGTGTGCCACGTCTATAGTGTCGCCACGTGGTCTTCTTCTACCTATCAGCTCCCTGTGAAGCATAAGTCTTCAACAAACACTATCGGCTCCCTGTGGAGCATAAGTCTTCAACAAACACTATCAGCTCCCTGTGGAGCATAAGTCTTCAACAAACACTATCAGCTCCCTGTGAAGCATAAGTCTTCAACAAACACTATCAGCTCCCTGTGAAGCATAAGTCTTCAACAAACACTATCGGCTCCCTGTGGAGCATAAGTCTTCAACAAACACTATCAGCTCCCTGTGGAGCATAAGTCTTCAACAAACACTATCGGCTCCCTGTGGAGCATAAGTCTTCAACAAACACTATCAGCTCCCTGTGGAGCATAAGTCTTCAACAAACACTATCGGCTCCCTGTGGAGCATAAGTCTTCAACAAACACTATCAGCTCCCGGTGAAGCATAAGTCTTCAACAAACACTATCGGCTCCCTGTGGAGCATAAGTCTTCAACAAACACTATCAGCTCCCTGTGGAGCATAAGTCTTCAACAAACACTATCAGCTCCCGGTGAAGCATAAGTCTTCAACAAACACTATCGGCTCCCTGTGGAGCATAAGTCTTCAACAAACACTATCAGCTCCCGGTGAAGCATAAGTCTTCAACAAACACTATCAGCTCCCTGTGGAGCATAAGTCTTCAACAAACACTATCAGCTCCCTGTGAAGCATAAGTCTTCAACAAACACTATCGGCTCCCTGTGGAGCATAAGTCTTCAACAAACACTATCAGCTCCCTGTGGAGCATAAGTCTTCAACAAACACTATCAGCTCCCTGTGGAGCATAAGTCTTCAACAAACACTATCGGCTCCCTGTGGAGCATAAGTCTTCAACAAACACTATCGGCTCCCTGTGGAGCATAAGTCTTCAACAAACACTATCGGCTCCCTGTGGAGCATAAGTCTTCAACAAACACTATCAGCTCCCTGTGGAGCATAAGTCTTCAACAAACACTATCAGCTCCCTGTGGAGCATAAGTCTTCAACAAACACTATCAGCTCCCTGTGGAGCATAAGTCTTCAACAAACACTATCAGCTCCCTGTGGAGCATAAGTCTTCTAGAAACACTATCAGCTCCCTGTGGAGCATAAGTCTTCAACAAACACTATCAGCTCCCTGTGGAGCATAAGTCTTCAACAAACACTATCAGCTCCCTGTGGAGCATAAGTCTTCAACAAACACTATCAGCTCCCTGTGGAGCATAAGTCTTCAACAAACACTATCGGCTCCCTGTGGAGCATAAGTCTTCAACAAACACTATCGGCTCCCGGTGGAGCATAAGTCTTCAACAAACACTATCGGCTCCCGGTGGAGCATAAGTCTTCAACAAACACTATCAGCTCCCGGTAAAGCATAAGTCTTCAACAAACACTTTCAGCTCCCTGTGGAGCATAAGTCTTCAACAAACACTATCAGCTCCCTGTGGAGCATAAGTCTTCAACAAACACTATCAGCTCCCTGTGGAGCATAAGTCTTCAACAAACACTATCAGCTCCATGTGGAGCATAAGTCTTCAACAAACACTATCAGCTCCCTGTGGAGCATAAGTCTTCAACAAACACTATCGGCTCCCTGTGGAGCATAAGTCTTCAACAAACACTATCAGCTCCCTGTGGAGCATAAGTCTTCAACAAACACTATCGGCTCCCTGTGGAGCATAAGTCTTCAACAAACACTATCAGCTCCCTGTGGAGCATAAGTCTTCAACAAACACTATCAGCTCCCTGTGGAGCATAAGTCTTCAACAAACACTATCAGCTCCCTGTGGAGCATAAGTCTTCAACAAACACTATCGGCTCCCGGTGAAGCATAAGTCTTCAACAAACACTATCAGCTCCCTGTGGAGCATAAGTCTTCAACAAACACTATCGGCTCCCTGTGGAGCATAAGTCTTCAACAAACACTATCAGCTCCCTGTGGAGCATAAGTCTTCAACAAACACTATCAGCTCCCGGTGAAGCATAAGTCTTCAACAAACACTATCAGCTCCCTGTGGAGCATAAGTCTTCAACAAACACTATCGGCTCCCGGTGGAGCATAAGTCTTCAACAAACACTATCAGCTCCCGGTGGAGCATAAGTCTTCAACAAACACTATCAGCTCCCTGTGGAGCATAAGTCTTCAACAAACACTATCAGCTCCCGGTGAAGCATAAGTCTTCAACAAACACTATCAGCTCCCTGTGGAGCATAAGTCTTCAACAAACACTATCAGCTCCCGGTGAAGCATAAGTCTTCAACAAACACTATCGGCTCCCTGTGGAGCATAAGTCTTCAACAAACACTATCAGCTCCCGGTGAAGCATAAGTCTTCAACAAACACTATCAGCTCCCTGTGGAGCATAAGTCTTCAACAAACACTATCAGCTCCCTGTGAAGCATAAGTCTTCAACAAACACTATCGGCTCCCTGTGGAGCATAAGTCTTCAACAAACACTATCAGCTCCCTGTGGAGCATAAGTCTTCAACAAACACTATCGGCTCCCTGTGGAGCATAAGTCTTCAACAAACACTATCGGCTCCCTGTGGAGCATAAGTCTTCAACAAACACTATCGGCTCCCTGTGGAGCATAAGTCTTCAACAAACACTATCAGCTCCCTGTGGAGCATAAGTCTTCAACAAACACTATCAGCTCCCTGTGGAGCATAAGTCTTCAACAAACACTATCAGCTCCCTGTGGAGCATAAGTCTTCAACAAACACTATCAGCTCCCTGTGGAGCATAAGTCTTCAACAAACACTATCAGCTCCCTGTGGAGCATAAGTCTTCAACAAACACTATCAGCTCCCTGTGGAGCATAAGTCTTCAACAAACACTATCAGCTCCCTGTGGAGCATAAGTCTTCAACAAACACTATCAGCTCCCTGTGGAGCATAAGTCTTCAACAAACACTATCGGCTCCCTGTGGAGCATAAGTCTTCAACAAACACTATCGGCTCCCGGTGGAGCATAAGTCTTCAACAAACACTATCGGCTCCCGGTGGAGCATAAGTCTTCAACAAACACTATCAGCTCCCGGTAAAGCATAAGTCTTCAACAAACACTTTCAGCTCCCTGTGGAGCATAAGTCTTCAACAAACACTATCAGCTCCCTGTGGAGCATAAGTCTTCAACAAACACTATCAGCTCCCTGTGGAGCATAAGTCTTCAACAAACACTATCAGCTCCATGTGGAGCATAAGTCTTCAACAAACACTATCAGCTCCCTGTGGAGCATAAGTCTTCAACAAACACTATCGGCTCCCTGTGGAGCATAAGTCTTCAACAAACACTATCAGCTCCCTGTGGAGCATAAGTCTTCAACAAACACTATCGGCTCCCTGTGGAGCATAAGTCTTCAACAAACACTATCAGCTCCCTGTGGAGCATAAGTCTTCAACAAACACTATCAGCTCCCTGTGGAGCATAAGTCTTCAACAAACACTATCAGCTCCCTGTGGAGCATAAGTCTTCAACAAACACTATCGGCTCCCGGTGAAGCATAAGTCTTCAACAAACACTATCAGCTCCCTGTGGAGCATAAGTCTTCAACAAACACTATCGGCTCCCTGTGGAGCATAAGTCTTCAACAAACACTATCAGCTCCCTGTGGAGCATAAGTCTTCAACAAACACTATCAGCTCCCGGTGAAGCATAAGTCTTCAACAAACACTATCAGCTCCCTTTGGAGCATAAGTCTTCAACAAACACTATCGGCTCCCGGTGGAGCATAAGTCTTCAACAAACACTATCAGCTCCCGGTGGAGCATAAGTCTTCAACAAACACTATCAGCTCCCTGTGGAGCATAAGTCTTCAACAAACACTATCAGCTCCCGGTGAAGCATAAGTCTTCAACAAACACTATCAGCTCCCTGTGGAGCATAAGTCTTCAACAAACACTATCGGCTCCCGGTGGAGCATAAGTCTTCAACAAACACTATCAGCTCCCTGTGGAGCATAAGTCTTCAACAAACACTATCGGCTCCCGGTGAAGCATAAGTCTTCAACAAACACTATCGGCTCCCTGTGGAGCATAAGTCTTCAACAAACACTATCAGCTCCCTGTGGAGCATAAGTCTTCAACAAACACTATCAGCTCCCGGTGAAGCATAAGTCTTCAACAAACACTATCAGCTCCCTGTGGAGCATAAGTCTTCAACAAACACTATCGGCTCCCTGTGGAGCATAAGTCTTCAACAAACACTATCAGCTCCCGGTGAAGCATAAGTCTTCAACAAACACTATCGGCTCCCTGTGGAGCATAAGTCTTCAACAAACACTATCAGCTCCCTGTGGAGCATAAGTCTTCAACAAACACTATCAGCTCCCGGTGAAGCATAAGTCTTCAACAAACACTATCGGCTCCCTGTGGAGCATAAGTCTTCAACAAACACTATCAGCTCCCGGTGAAGCATAAGTCTTCAACAAACACTATCAGCTCCCTGTGGAGCATAAGTCTTCAACAAACACTATCAGCTCCCTGTGAAGCATAAGTCTTCAACAAACACTATCGGCTCCCTGTGGAGCATAAGTCTTCAACAAACACTATCAGCTCCCTGTGGAGCATAAGTCTTCAACAAACACTATCAGCTCCCTGTGGAGCATAAGTCTTCAACAAACACTATCGGCTCCCTGTGGAGCATAAGTCTTCAACAAACACTATCGGCTCCCTGTGGAGCATAAGTCTTCAACAAACACTATCGGCTCCCTGTGGAGCATAAGTCTTCAACAAACACTATCAGCTCCCTGTGGAGCATAAGTCTTCAACAAACACTATCAGCTCCCTGTGGAGCATAAGTCTTCAACAAACACTATCAGCTCCCTGTGGAGCATAAGTCTTCAACAAACACTATCAGCTCCCTGTGGAGCATAAGTCTTCAACAAACACTATCAGCTCCCTGTGGAGCATAAGTCTTCAACAAACACTATCAGCTCCCTGTGGAGCATAAGTCTTCAACAAACACTATCAGCTCCCTGTGGAGCATAAGTCTTCAACAAACACTATCAGCTCCCTGTGGAGCATAAGTCTTCAACAAACACTATCAGCTCCCTGTGGAGCATAAGTCTTCAACAAACACTATCGGCTCCCGGTGGAGCATAAGTCTTCAACAAACACTATCGGCTCCCGGTGGAGCATAAGTCTTCAACAAACACTATCAGCTCCCTGTGGAGCATAAGTCTTCAACAAACACTATCAGCTCCCGGTGAAGCATAAGTCTTCAACAAACACTATCAGCTCCCTGTGGAGCATAAGTCTTCAACAAACACTATCGGCTCCCGGTGGAGCATAAGTCTTCAACAAACACTATCAGCTCCCGGTGGAGCATAAGTCTTCAACAAACACTATCAGCTCCCTGTGGAGCATAAGTCTTCAACAAACACTATCAGCTCCCGGTGAAGCATAAGTCTTCAACAAACACTATCAGCTCCCTGTGGAGCATAAGTCTTCAACAAACACTATCGGCTCCCGGTGGAGCATAAGTCTTCAACAAACACTATCAGCTCCCTGTGGAGCATAAGTCTTCAACAAACACTATCGGCTCCCGGTGAAGCATAAGTCTTCAACAAACACTATCGGCTCCCTGTGGAGCATAAGTCTTCAACAAACACTATCAGCTCCCTGTGGAGCATAAGTCTTCAACAAACACTATCAGCTCCCGGTGAAGCATAAGTCTTCAACAAACACTATCAGCTCCCTGTGGAGCATAAGTCTTCAACAAACACTATCGGCTCCCTGTGGAGCATAAGTCTTCAACAAACACTATCAGCTCCCTGTGGAGCATAAGTCTTCAACAAACACTATCAGCTCCCTGTGGAGCATAAGTCTTCAACAAACACTATCAGCTCCCGGTGAAGCATAAGTCTTCAACAAACACTATCAGCTCCCTGTGGAGCATAAGTCTTCAACAAACACTATCAGCTCCCTGTGGAGCATAAGTCTTCAACAAACACTATCAGCTCCCTGTGGAGCATAAGTCTTCAACAAACACTATCGGCTCCCTGTGGAGCATAAGTCTTCAACAAACACTATCAGCTCCCTGTGGAGCATAAGTCTTCAACAAACACTATCAGCTCCCTGTGGAGCATAAGTCTTCAACAAACACTATCAGCTCCCTGTGGAGCATAAGTCTTCAACAAACACTATCAGCTCCCTGTGGAGCATAAGTCTTCAACAAACACTATCAGCTCCCGGTGGAGCATAAGTCTTCAACAAACACTATCAGCTCCCTGTGGAGCATAAGTCTTCAACAAACACTATCGGCTCCCGGTGAAGCATAAGTCTTCAACAAACACTATCGGCTCCCTGTGGAGCATAAGTCTTCAACAAACACTATCAGCTCCCTGTGGAGCATAAGTCTTCAACAAACACTATCAGCTCCCGGTGAAGCATAAGTCTTCAACAAACACTATCAGCTCCCTGTGGAGCATAAGTCTTCAACAAACACTATCGGCTCCCTGTGGAGCATAAGTCTTCAACAAACACTATCAGCTCCCTGTGGAGCATAAGTCTTCAACAAACACTATCAGCTCCCTGTGGAGCATAAGTCTTCAACAAACACTATCAGCTCCCGGTGAAGCATAAGTCTTCAACAAACACTATCAGCTCCCTGTGGAGCATAAGTCTTCAACAAACACTATCAGCTCCCTGTGGAGCATAAGTCTTCAACAAACACTATCAGCTCCCTGTGGAGCATAAGTCTTCAACAAACACTATCGGCTCCCTGTGGAGCATAAGTCTTCAACAAACACTATCAGCTCCCTGTGGAGCATAAGTCTTCAACAAACACTATCAGCTCCCTGTGGAGCATAAGTCTTCAACAAACACTATCAGCTCCCTGTGGAGCATAAGTCTTCAACAAACACTATCAGCTCCCTGTGGAGCATAAGTCTTCAACAAACACTATCAGCTCCCGGTGAAGCATAAGTCTTCAACAAACACTATCAGCTCCCTGTGGAGCATAAGTCTTCAACAAACACTATCGGCTCCCGGTGGAGCATAAGTCTTCAACAAACACTATCAGCTCCCTGTGGAGCATAAGTCTTCAACAAACACTATCGGCTCCCGGTGAAGCATAAGTCTTCAACAAACACTATCGGCTCCCTGTGGAGCATAAGTCTTCAACAAACACTATCAGCTCCCTGTGGAGCATAAGTCTTCAACAAACACTATCAGCTCCCGGTGAAGCATAAGTCTTCAACAAACACTATCAGCTCCCTGTGGAGCATAAGTCTTCAACAAACACTATCGGCTCCCTGTGGAGCATAAGTCTTCAACAAACACTATCATCTCCCGGTGAAGCATAAGTCTTCAACAAACACTATCGGCTCCCTGTGGAGCATAAGTCTTCAACAAACACTATCAGCTCCCTGTGGAGCATAAGTCTTCAACAAACACTATCAGCTCCCGGTGAAGCATAAGTCTTCAACAAACACTATCGGCTCCCTGTGGAGCATAAGTCTTCAACAAACACTATCAGCTCCCGGTGAAGCATAAGTCTTCAACAAACACTATCAGCTCCCTGTGGAGCATAAGTCTTCAACAAACACTATCAGCTCCCTGTGAAGCATAAGTCTTCAACAAACACTATCGGCTCCCTGTGGAGCATAAGTCTTCAACAAACACTATCAGCTCCCTGTGGAGCATAAGTCTTCAACAAACACTATCAGCTCCCTGTGGAGCATAAGTCTTCAACAAACACTATCGGCTCCCTGTGGAGCATAAGTCTTCAACAAACACTATCGGCTCCCTGTGGAGCATAAGTCTTCAACAAACACTATCGGCTCCCTGTGGAGCATAAGTCTTCAACAAACACTATCAGCTCCCTGTGGAGCATAAGTCTTCAACAAACACTATCAGCTCCCTGTGGAGCATAAGTCTTCAACAAACACTATCAGCTCCCTGTGGAGCATAAGTCTTCAACAAACACTATCAGCTCCCTGTGGAGCATAAGTCTTCAACAAACACTATCAGCTCCCTGTGGAGCATAAGTCTTCAACAAACACTATCAGCTCCCTGTGGAGCATAAGTCTTCAACAAACACTATCAGCTCCCTGTGGAGCATAAGTCTTCAACAAACACTATCAGCTCCCTGTGGAGCATAAGTCTTCAACAAACACTATCAGCTCCCTGTGGAGCATAAGTCTTCAACAAACACTATCGGCTCCCGGTGGAGCATAAGTCTTCAACAAACACTATCAGCTCCCTGTGGAGCATAAGTCTTCAACAAACACTATCGGCTCCCTGTGGAGCATAAGTCTTCAACAAACACTATCAGCTCCCTGTGGAGCATAAGTCTTCAACAAACACTATCGGCTCCCTGTGGAGCATAAGTCTTCAACAAACACTATCAGCTCCCTGTGGAGCATAAGTCTTCAACAAACACTATCAGCTCCCTGTGGAGCATAAGTCTTCAACAAACACTATCAGCTCCCTGTGGAGCATAAGTCTTCAACAAACACTATCGGCTCCCGGTGAAGCATAAGTCTTCAACAAACACTATCAGCTCCCTGTGGAGCATAAGTCTTCAACAAACACTATCGGCTCCCTGTGGAGCATAAGTCTTCAACAAACACTATCAGCTCCCTGTGGAGCATAAGTCTTCAACAAACACTATCAGCTCCCGGTGAAGCATAAGTCTTCAACAAACACTATCAGCTCCCTTTGGAGCATAAGTCTTCAACAAACACTATCGGCTCCCGGTGGAGCATAAGTCTTCAACAAACACTATCAGCTCCCGGTGGAGCATAAGTCTTCAACAAACACTATCAGCTCCCTGTGGAGCATAAGTCTTCAACAAACACTATCAGCTCCCGGTGAAGCATAAGTCTTCAACAAACACTATCAGCTCCCTGTGGAGCATAAGTCTTCAACAAACACTATCGGCTCCCGGTGGAGCATAAGTCTTCAACAAACACTATCAGCTCCCTGTGGAGCATAAGTCTTCAACAAACACTATCGGCTCCCGGTGAAGCATAAGTCTTCAACAAACACTATCGGCTCCCTGTGGAGCATAAGTCTTCAACAAACACTATCAGCTCCCTGTGGAGCATAAGTCTTCAACAAACACTATCAGCTCCCGGTGAAGCATAAGTCTTCAACAAACACTATCAGCTCCCTGTGGAGCATAAGTCTTCAACAAACACTATCGGCTCCCTGTGGAGCATAAGTCTTCAACAAACACTATCAGCTCCCGGTGAAGCATAAGTCTTCAACAAACACTATCGGCTCCCTGTGGAGCATAAGTCTTCAACAAACACTATCAGCTCCCTGTGGAGCATAAGTCTTCAACAAACACTATCAGCTCCCGGTGAAGCATAAGTCTTCAACAAACACTATCGGCTCCCTGTGGAGCATAAGTCTTCAACAAACACTATCAGCTCCCGGTGAAGCATAAGTCTTCAACAAACACTATCAGCTCCCTGTGGAGCATAAGTCTTCAACAAACACTATCAGCTCCCTGTGAAGCATAAGTC
This sequence comes from Megaustenia siamemsis, assembly GCA_032433765.1. Lineage (NCBI taxonomy): Eukaryota > Metazoa > Mollusca > Gastropoda > Stylommatophora > Ariophantidae > Megaustenia > Megaustenia siamemsis. The sequence continues at coordinate 47,417,564 of JAVIAB010000059.1, read as the reverse complement.
TTCAACAAACACTATCGGCTCCCTGTGGAGCATAAGTCTTCAACAAACACTATCAGCTCCCTGTGGAGCATAAGTCTTCAACAAACACTATCAGCTCCCTGTGGAGCATAAGTCTTCAACAAACACTATCGGCTCCCTGTGGAGCATAAGTCTTCAACAAACACTATCGGCTCCCTGTGGAGCATAAGTCTTCAACAAACACTATCGGCTCCCTGTGGAGCATAAGTCTTCAACAAACACTATCAGCTCCCTGTGGAGCATAAGTCTTCAACAAACACTATCAGCTCCCTGTGGAGCATAAGTCTTCAACAAACACTATCAGCTCCCTGTGGAGCATAAGTCTTCAACAAACACTATCAGCTCCCTGTGGAGCATAAGTCTTCAACAAACACTATCAGCTCCCTGTGGAGCATAAGTCTTCAACAAACACTATCAGCTCCCTGTGGAGCATAAGTCTTCAACAAACACTATCAGCTCCCTGTGGAGCATAAGTCTTCAACAAACACTATCAGCTCCCTGTGGAGCATAAGTCTTCAACAAACACTATCAGCTCCCTGTGGAGCATAAGTCTTCAACAAACACTATCGGCTCCCGGTGGAGCATAAGTCTTCAACAAACACTATCGGCTCCCGGTGGAGCATAAGTCTTCAACAAACACTATCAGCTCCCTGTGGAGCATAAGTCTTCAACAAACACTATCAGCTCCCGGTGAAGCATAAGTCTTCAACAAACACTATCAGCTCCCTGTGGAGCATAAGTCTTCAACAAACACTATCGGCTCCCGGTGGAGCATAAGTCTTCAACAAACACTATCAGCTCCCGGTGGAGCATAAGTCTTCAACAAACACTATCAGCTCCCTGTGGAGCATAAGTCTTCAACAAACACTATCAGCTCCCGGTGAAGCATAAGTCTTCAACAAACACTATCAGCTCCCTGTGGAGCATAAGTCTTCAACAAACACTATCGGCTCCCGGTGGAGCATAAGTCTTCAACAAACACTATCAGCTCCCTGTGGAGCATAAGTCTTCAACAAACACTATCGGCTCCCGGTGAAGCATAAGTCTTCAACAAACACTATCGGCTCCCTGTGGAGCATAAGTCTTCAACAAACACTATCAGCTCCCTGTGGAGCATAAGTCTTCAACAAACACTATCAGCTCCCGGTGAAGCATAAGTCTTCAACAAACACTATCAGCTCCCTGTGGAGCATAAGTCTTCAACAAACACTATCGGCTCCCTGTGGAGCATAAGTCTTCAACAAACACTATCAGCTCCCTGTGGAGCATAAGTCTTCAACAAACACTATCAGCTCCCTGTGGAGCATAAGTCTTCAACAAACACTATCAGCTCCCGGTGAAGCATAAGTCTTCAACAAACACTATCAGCTCCCTGTGGAGCATAAGTCTTCAACAAACACTATCAGCTCCCTGTGGAGCATAAGTCTTCAACAAACACTATCAGCTCCCTGTGGAGCATAAGTCTTCAACAAACACTATCGGCTCCCTGTGGAGCATAAGTCTTCAACAAACACTATCAGCTCCCTGTGGAGCATAAGTCTTCAACAAACACTATCAGCTCCCTGTGGAGCATAAGTCTTCAACAAACACTATCAGCTCCCTGTGGAGCATAAGTCTTCAACAAACACTATCAGCTCCCTGTGGAGCATAAGTCTTCAACAAACACTATCAGCTCCCGGTGGAGCATAAGTCTTCAACAAACACTATCAGCTCCCTGTGGAGCATAAGTCTTCAACAAACACTATCGGCTCCCGGTGAAGCATAAGTCTTCAACAAACACTATCGGCTCCCTGTGGAGCATAAGTCTTCAACAAACACTATCAGCTCCCTGTGGAGCATAAGTCTTCAACAAACACTATCAGCTCCCGGTGAAGCATAAGTCTTCAACAAACACTATCAGCTCCCTATGGAGCATAAGTCTTCAACAAACACTATCGGCTCCCTGTGGAGCATAAGTCTTCAACAAACACTATCAGCTCCCTGTGGAGCATAAGTCTTCAACAAACACTATCAGCTCCCTGTGGAGCATAAGTCTTCAACAAACACTATCAGCTCCCGGTGAAGCATAAGTCTTCAACAAACACTATCAGCTCCCTGTGGAGCATAAGTCTTCAACAAACACTATCAGCTCCCTGTGGAGCATAAGTCTTCAACAAACACTATCAGCTCCCTGTGGAGCATAAGTCTTCAACAAACACTATCGGCTCCCTGTGGAGCATAAGTCTTCAACAAACACTATCAGCTCCCTGTGGAGCATAAGTCTTCAACAAACACTATCAGCTCCCTGTGGAGCATAAGTCTTCAACAAACACTATCAGCTCCCTGTGGAGCATAAGTCTTCAACAAACACTATCAGCTCCCTGTGGAGCATAAGTCTTCAACAAACACTATCAGCTCCCGGTGAAGCATAAGTCTTCAACAAACACTATCAGCTCCCTGTGGAGCATAAGTCTTCAACAAACACTATCGGCTCCCGGTGGAGCATAAGTCTTCAACAAACACTATCAGCTCCCTGTGGAGCATAAGTCTTCAACAAACACTATCGGCTCCCGGTGAAGCATAAGTCTTCAACAAACACTATCGGCTCCCTGTGGAGCATAAGTCTTCAACAAACACTATCAGCTCCCTGTGGAGCATAAGTCTTCAACAAACACTATCAGCTCCCGGTGAAGCATAAGTCTTCAACAAACACTATCAGCTCCCTGTGGAGCATAAGTCTTCAACAAACACTATCGGCTCCCTGTGGAGCATAAGTCTTCAACAAACACTATCATCTCCCGGTGAAGCATAAGTCTTCAACAAACACTATCGGCTCCCTGTGGAGCATAAGTCTTCAACAAACACTATCAGCTCCCTGTGGAGCATAAGTCTTCAACAAACACTATCAGCTCCCGGTGAAGCATAAGTCTTCAACAAACACTATCGGCTCCCTGTGGAGCATAAGTCTTCAACAAACACTATCAGCTCCCGGTGAAGCATAAGTCTTCAACAAACACTATCAGCTCCCTGTGGAGCATAAGTCTTCAACAAACACTATCAGCTCCCTGTGAAGCATAAGTCTTCAACAAACACTATCGGCTCCCTGTGGAGCATAAGTCTTCAACAAACACTATCAGCTCCCTGTGGAGCATAAGTCTTCAACAAACACTATCAGCTCCCTGTGGAGCATAAGTCTTCAACAAACACTATCGGCTCCCTGTGGAGCATAAGTCTTCAACAAACACTATCGGCTCCCTGTGGAGCATAAGTCTTCAACAAACACTATCGGCTCCCTGTGGAGCATAAGTCTTCAACAAACACTATCAGCTCCCTGTGGAGCATAAGTCTTCAACAAACACTATCAGCTCCCTGTGGAGCATAAGTCTTCAACAAACACTATCAGCTCCCTGTGGAGCATAAGTCTTCAACAAACACTATCAGCTCCCTGTGGAGCATAAGTCTTCAACAAACACTATCAGCTCCCTGTGGAGCATAAGTCTTCAACAAACACTATCAGCTCCCTGTGGAGCATAAGTCTTCAACAAACACTATCAGCTCCCTGTGGAGCATAAGTCTTCAACAAACACTATCAGCTCCCTGTGGAGCATAAGTCTTCAACAAACACTATCAGCTCCCTGTGGAGCATAAGTCTTCAACAAACACTATCGGCTCCCGGTGGAGCATAAGTCTTCAACAAACACTATCGGCTCCCGGTGGAGCATAAGTCTTCAACAAACACTATCAGCTCCCGGTAAAGCATAAGTCTTCAACAAACACTTTCAGCTCCCTGTGGAGCATAAGTCTTCAACAAACACTATCAGCTCCCTGTGGAGCATAAGTCTTCAACAAACACTATCAGCTCACTGTGGAGCATAAGTCTTCAACAAACACTATCAGCTCCATGTGGAGCATAAGTCTTCAACAAACACTATCAGCTCCCTGTGGAGCATAAGTCTTCAACAAACACTATCGGCTCCCTGTGGAGCATAAGTCTTCAACAAACACTATCAGCTCCCTGTGGAGCATAAGTCTTCAACAAAACACTATCGGCTCCCTGTGGAGCATAAGTCTTCAACAAACACTATCAGCTCCCTGTGGAGCATAAGTCTTCAACAAACACTATCAGCTCCCTGTGGAGCATAAGTCTTCAACAAACACTATCAGCTCCCTGTGGAGCATAAGTCTTCAACAAACACTATCGGCTCCCGGTGAAGCATAAGTCTTCAACAAACACTATCAGCTCCCTGTGGAGCATAAGTCTTCAACAAACACTATCGGCTCCCTGTGGAGCATAAGTCTTCAACAAACACTATCAGCTCCCTGTGGAGCATAAGTCTTCAACAAACACTATCAGCTCCCGGTGAAGCATAAGTCTTCAACAAACACTATCAGCTCCCTGTGGAGCATAAGTCTTCAACAAACACTATCGGCTCCCGGTGGAGCATAAGTCTTCAACAAACACTATCAGCTCCCGGTGGAGCATAAGTCTTCAACAAACACTATCAGCTCCCTGTGGAGCATAAGTCTTCAACAAACACTATCAGCTCCCGGTGAAGCATAAGTCTTCAACAAACACTATCAGCTCCCTGTGGAGCATAAGTCTTCAACAAACACTATCGGCTCCCGGTGGAGCATAAGTCTTCAACAAACACTATCAGCTCCCTGTGGAGCATAAGTCTTCAACAAACACTATCGGCTCCCTGTGGAGCATAAGTCTTCAACAAACACTATCAGCTCCCTGTGGAGCATAAGTCTTCAACAAACACTATCAGCTCCCGGTGAAGCATAAGTCTTCAACAAACACTATCAGCTCCCTGTGGAGCATAAGTCTTCAACAAACACTATCGGCTCCCGGTGGAGCATAAGTCTTCAACAAACACTATCAGCTCCCGGTGGAGCATAAGTCTTCAACAAACACTATCAGCTCCCTGTGGAGCATAAGTCTTCAACAAACACTATCAGCTCCCGGTGAAGCATAAGTCTTCAACAAACACTATCAGCTCCCTGTGGAGCATAAGTCTTCAACAAACACTATCGGCTCCCGGTGGAGCATAAGTCTTCAACAAACACTATCAGCTCCCTGTGGAGCATAAGTCTTCAACAAACACTATCGGCTCCCGGTGAAGCATAAGTCTTCAACAAACACTATCGGCTCCCTGTGGAGCATAAGTCTTCAACAAACACTATCAGCTCCCTGTGGAGCATAAGTCTTCAACAAACACTATCAGCTCCCGGTGAAGCATAAGTCTTCAACAAACACTATCAGCTCCCTGTGGAGCATAAGTCTTCAACAAACACTATCGGCTCCCTGTGGAGCATAAGTCTTCAACAAACACTATCAGCTCCCTGTGGAGCATAAGTCTTCAACAAACACTATCAGCTCCCTGTGGAGCATAAGTCTTCAACAAACACTATCAGCTCCCGGTGAAGCATAAGTCTTCAACAAACACTATCAGCTCCCTGTGGAGCATAAGTCTTCAACAAACACTATCAGCTCCCTGTGGAGCATAAGTCTTCAACAAACACTATCAGCTCCCTGTGGAGCATAAGTCTTCAACAAACACTATCGGCTCCCTGTGGAGCATAAGTCTTCAACAAACACTATCAGCTCCCTGTGGAGCATAAGTCTTCAACAAACACTATCAGCTCCCTGTGGAGCATAAGTCTTCAACAAACACTATCAGCTCCCTGTGGAGCATAAGTCTTCAACAAACACTATCAGCTCCCGGTGAAGCATACGTCTTCAACAAACACTATCAGCTCCCTGTGGAGCATAAGTCTTCAGCAAACACTATCCGCCCCCTGTGGAGCATAGGTCTTCAACAAACACTTTCAGCTCCCTGTGGAGCATAGGTCTTCAACAAACACTTTCAGCTCCCTGTGGAGCATAGGTCTTCAACAAACACTGCCCAAACCGTTATGTTTCTTGCTATTCTTTTAAGATCATTCCATGTGTTCCCCGTCATTTTGCTCCCTGCTGCTGCCTGTCCTCTCCAAAAATATTTTGGCCTTTCTCTTTGCCTTTTCCCCAGGGTGATTTCAAAAAGGGTCTGTCGTGTAATACTCTAAGTTGGCTTCATCAATGTGTGTCCTCTCCAGTGCCATCATCTTCGTTGTATCTCTTTGTCCACTGGTATTTGACTGGTCATCATCATCATCAAGCACCATGTCTGCTGGCGTAAGTGAACATTTCTCTCCATAACTTCCCATCAAGACATTTATTTATCATTTCTGTTGTTGACCTTCTGGCAATCCTTACTCTTTTAAGCTGTCTGGTAACTTTTCTCTTTCCTTCTCTCTATCTCTTTGTCCCGTCATTTTCCTAGTTGTCACAATATATTCCAGATGTTCCCTTCTCATTTCATGACCAAAAAATTATGATTGCTTCTTCCAATGTTGGATATTAGCTCTCTCTCTCCTTGCTTTAGCATCTTTCAGAACGTTTTCATTACTCTTCTTAGCTGTCCATGGTATTCTTAACATTCTTCTGTAAAACCACATTTCTTCAGCCTCCTATGAATTTCTTGTCTGTTACCCTATTGTCTTTGATTCACATCCATATGTTAAGACTGGCTCTATATAACATTTAAGAACTCGTGTTCTTGTTTCTATTGTCAAAAGTGGATTGCACAGTATTTTCCTATATTTTTTTAAAAGCTGCTTTTGCCAGAGCTACTTTGCACCTCACATCTGTTGTACATCTACCATCTGAAATTAACATTGTTCTCAGGTTTTTAAATTTTTTAATTCACTTACCTGTTTTAATATTGTTCCACTTGTTTTTATTGCGTGTTGTGGTTTTGTCTTTTTCTTTGTTACTATCATTATTTATGTATGTCTGCCAGTGAAGCTGACTCCTTTCTTTTTTTCTTTCCTTCACTATAATGTCTAACATTTCTTATAACTCATTTTCACTCCTCTTAGCAATTAAAACTGTATCATCGGCATATCTACTTGACTGGTACTTTTCCATAATTTTATGTTAGTGATTTTGTTTTGCCATTTACATCCTTTTATTCTGCGTAAGCATTAATTAATGAAGGTCTATATCGTCGTCATTGTCATTTTTGTTGTTCTCCATGTTTCACAGCCATATAATAGGATTGATTTAACATTGCATTTGCAATTATTTTTTTATTTTATTTAACCTAATTTCTTTAGATTTAAATGTTTCATAGTGCAACGAAGGCTCCTCTGGCTTTAAAAAAAAATCTTCTTTTGGTACAATTCTCTGTTCCTCCTTCTTTGTATGTATTACTGCCCAGATATATGTAAAACTTTACGTCTAGTAGAGGTATTTCTCCTATTGCTATTTGGCTATTGCCAACTTCATTAATTTTCATAATTGTGGTCTTATCTCTATTTATTTTCAGTCCCCGCTGTTGGGATCTCTCATCAAGTATGCTCACTCTATCTTGCATCGGTTGATGATTATGTCATAGAAGAGCTATGTCATAAGCAAAGTCTAAATCATCAAACTGCATGGTCAGTGACCACTGGATTCCATTTCTGTTGTTCTGAATTATTTTCATAATGCAATCTATGACCAGCAAAAAGACAAATGGATATAGAGGGCATCTCTTGTTCTTATTCCAAATGCTTCTGTAAGATGAACGTCGTGTACAACACTACATTTTATTATTATTATTATTATTATTATTATTATTATATCATCATCATCATCAAGTACCGGGCCTACTGGCGTAGGTGATCATGTCTCTCCACAACTTTCGATTTCGGCAACTATTTATCTATTATATATATTATTATTATATATATATATAAATACTCCCCGTGTGTTACGGGGCCTCATTATGGGGGAGGTAAAGAATAGTGACACTGTGACCTTCCAGGCATGTCGTAAGAGGCGACTAAGGAGGTTGATCGATGGCTTGACAAGCTGTCATTGTAAAAATGTATTGTTATGGAAACAGAGCCATAGATTTTAGAAGCAGTGATCTCTGCAATATGTGTCATTTTGGCACGCAAGGTTTCTGTTTTTGAGATTGTGGTTCTGCCCTATGTGCCGTCTTCGGCTCGAAAGGACAATATATAGATATAAATATATATAACATATATAACATATATAATATATATAATATGTATATGTGTATATATATATATATATATATATATTTACACAATTACATTGCATATGTTTATTATAATATATAATAGTTAAATAATATTGATGATAATAACCAGTTTCGTCAATTAATCCCGATTTTGCTTGGGCCCACTGACAGAACTACAGGAATGTCATACACTTAATGTTTATGGCTATGGAAGGCCCCGGGGTCACTGCAAACGAATTAAAATTCATAATTGCTCAACCGCCCGTGCCAGTGGAATCATCCGAATTACTGTTTAATCTCCCAAACATAGAAAGGTAGCTGTAGTCACCATCATAGCAGTCTCAGCACACGCCAAAAGACACAAGACGAAACCGCACAGAAAGTGAACACAGCCATCTGTTCCCTGTCATACGATAGCATCATTCATCGTAAGCAATCGGGATATCGAAACATGATCAAAACGGATGAAACGCACAAGTCACGGTGTGCACAGAGCACTTACTCAGTAGCTCCTGCAGCAAGTACATACATTACCCTTTTTAATATTGTTCCACTTGTATATGCGAGATTTATTTGAGTACGTAGTGTTTGCATGCATGGAATCATGTTAAGTAAATATTTGCAAAGAATGGAGGCTTAATAACACTTAATGTATGTAATGTATAAACAGTACAAACTGTGTACAAGTACAAGGTTTCTTGTAAATTGCCATTTACATAAGTGAATTAAAAAATTTAAAAACCTTGTACAAATTGTGTATCACTGTGAAAACGTAGGTTTCCAACAAGCAGCAACATCCAGTGAGATAGCATGGTCAGATAGTTGGTAAGGGGGGACGGACGCCTACTTGAACAATGCGTACGACATTAGCATAGTGTTAACATGGAGTGAGCTGAATCCTTTTTCAATAACATACTTACATTATGATTCGAGCTTTTCCCAAACAATGACATATATGAGAGACCTAGGGAAGGGAGAAAGAGAAGACATCTGGCAGTATTTGGTGTGTCCATTCCCAGCAGAGTTTCCGGGTACCGGTAGCACGAGAGATAGGAACCACGTGATATCTACGTCACTCAAATCTCGAAACACACTCACCAAATTAGCACCAGATAGATAGACCAAAAGACAGGCAGATAGATAGATATCAAGGATAAAGACAAATGTGTAACAAATGCCCTTTCCCAACAATGACAAGTGTCGACATTGGGGAGTTGTGTTCCCACAATATTGAGAGCAGATCGAGGCAACCATGACGTCAGTCGCAAATTTCACGAAAGGTCATTAAATTTGTGATGGGAACGTAAGCCAGCAATACCCATAACCCTTAGCGACGTGACACGTGCAATAGTAGACGATGTTTATCACTGCCGATTCTCACAATATATCATCAGACAGTCGTTATCGGCTCATCCTGGAATAGTTCAATGGAGAAGACAAAACTGTAATTAGGATGTTAACGACTACACAGCTGTCTTCACGCATTATTTCAGTTACCCTTTTCACATGACGCTTTGCATACCCTTTTTTAAACCTCCGCTAATTTCTAATATGTTCCGGGCGTGATCTGAATTAATGTAATTCAACAAACTGTTCATAATTGTTATACAACATATTGCTTTACTATAAATTATTGTTCGAAATGTTTTTCTATTATATATCAATTATTATGGTTAGGAACTCTCAAAAGCAAACAATTTTCTCAATGACAATGACGCCACTCCATGTCATCAACAACGAGGCGACGTCAGTCCCTACCACCACCATTGAGATGCGAGATTTATTTGAGTACGTAGTGTTTGTATGCATGTAATTATTTTAAGTAAATATTTGCAAAGAATGGAGGCTTCTCCGCAGACTTTTACATTCCTTGCTATAGTAGTATGTTGTCAATTATTTTTCAGTCGTTAAAAGTTTTGTTTCATCAAATTCGCCTTTAAACGTTTTAAACAACCAATACCTTTTTTTCAGCGGGCAAGCAGACGAATAGATTCGCCATCATTCTAATCGTTCACCCATTAAGTGGGAGTGTATGTGCTGTGTCGCTAATTTACGACATAGCTGCGATATCTGCGCCTCTCGGTCCAACACATCCGTCTTGAGCATAGATGGGTAGATTTGCTTCACAATTTTTGCCCATCAGCGGCCATTTTTTGCACAACTCTTTTCGACTTTAAACTGCCAATGGTTTTTTTAACGTGCGCTAGTGCACACGGGACCTTTTGTTTTTCGCCGTTTTCCGAGAGGGCTAGACATCGAATCTCACTACCCAGAGACCGGGGCAGGGTAAACCCACGAAGAAATGACGGGTTCGATTTTTGAAAAAAATGTCCGCCTATTGTGGGGATCGAACCCGGGACCTTCCTGTTGAGAGGCCGACGTCTTATTCTAGACCACCAAAATCTCCATCGTCTTCATTCGAAAACTATGATCACAGATGGTATTTGGCAATTGTTTTAGATGCTCTTTGGTAAGATCTACCGTTGTTAATAAAGTAAAATGTGACAATTGACATTTCGGCATACACAAGGTGTTGTTGGCACATATCTTGCATGATTATCGATGCGAATCAATGCTCGACTGTCAAGAAGACCTAAGACTGGCAATGTCATGCTCACATAACTGTAACATTCCTCAGCAATGTTGGATTGTGGGACATAATATCATCCGTGTATTCCTGAAACAGCATGTCTACAAAATCCATATCATAGAATATTATTTAATGGAAGAATCATATGTTGCTACTAATATCATGAGCCAAAAAAGTGTTTCAATAACATTTAATTACAATATCAGTGAATATTACTACGATTACTTGTATTAGTATTACAATAATTATACATCGATGTTAATTGTTATTTATATTTTACGTAGTAAATTTTTACATTTTTAAGTTAATCTACATTGTTAAACATGAGAAATACATATTTAAACCACGCCACACATTATACAATACAACAAAAATCATCAAATTGACTGCGTATTGACATTAGCATTTAATTTATTTATTGGAGCAATGCACACTGTTTGAGAGTAGATATATATTTTTGATCACACTGTTTGAATTTCAGATTTTAATATGAGTGTAATCTTGATCCTTCCAGCGCCGCTAAGCGTCGCATAGGGTTCGTTGTCTTTTTCGCCATCCATCTCTATTCTTGGCGTGATGTTCTATCTTATCCAATGAGTCTATGCCTGCCAACTTTGCTTCTCTTACAATTGTTCTTTTTAGCGTGTCTCTCTAGTTCCTCCTCCTTGTTTTGCATCGTGATTTTTCCTGTCGAAAACCTGTTTTGTAATTTCTCTTGTTGTCTCTTTCCAACACATGTCGAACATATGTTTACTGGGAACAAAATTAAAATTACTGACAACAAACAGCTATAATAAAATACACGGAGAAGTCTGCGCTTATTGATATGAAAGGATGAATAAGAGAGGGCTACATTATATCATCATGTCTATTTAACTTGCTTACTGAGCAGACATTCAAAGACATCATGGAGATAGATGCCAGGAATAAACTTCAATGCATACACAATAAATAATCTAAGATATGCTATTCCTACCGTATCTTTCTTTCTTCTTCTTTTCTCTTTTCACTGGTACCTAAAAAGTGACTTCCGTTTAAAAATGGTGGAACGTTTCCCGTTCTCTCGATCGCTGCAGAAAATGCATCTGGGGTTTGATTAATTTCGGTTCTCTGATGCAATTTTGTGTTGTAATAAAAATGATGTTCTACTTAGCAAATCTGCGCCGACGAAGTGGACAAATCTGCGCCGCCGAGTACACACAGCAATATTCCTTTTTGACAAGTCAAGTTTTGTAAAAGCGACCTTCACCGTCTAGTGTTGACATGCGGTTTACGTCACATTGAGTGCTGGTCAATTTACGACGTTTGAATTGTTTGACGCAAGTTATTTACATGCTGAAACGCATTAATGTGGACTGCTCCGTCAATTCGACCGAAAATTTACCTCTTTGGGGAATTCGCACCGTGTTTCGTTCGTTGTACGCTAACCGCAGGGTCTGTTGTTTGATGTGCGACGGGGATAATTCGACGACTAACTGTGTGTTTATATGTTCGGTTGCAGTCAAGAAAGATGTCCTAACATCGTCAAGCGCTATACATTGTTTGTTCTCAATATGACGATCATCATTTTCGGGAACGCGTAAACTTCCGGTATATGGTGGATAGGCGGCAGGAACCATTGAAGGCTATGTCTGAAAAGTGTTCCTTGTTGCAGTTTCCTTATATTCCAAGTCCGGCTTGTTGCAGGAGCTACTTAGTTAAGTACTCTGTGCACACCGTGAGCTGTGTGTCTCATCCGTTTTGATCTTCTTCTTCTTTCCTTCCTCATCTGCCTTTCAGCGTCGAGGGGATATAATTTGCTGTCTTGCTCTTCTATTCGCCTCTGCTGCTGTTATGTTTCCTAATGCTTCTAATATTCCATCGACCCATTTTTTACGTGGTCGACCCTTGGGTCCGGTGTTCTCACAACGTGTGTTGAAGGCTCGTTGTGTTGTGTTTTGTTCTTTCTGCCTTGTCACGTGGCCAAACCATTTTATCTGTTGTTTCCTGATATATTCTATGGCGAGGGCTATTCCTAGCTTTTTTCTCAGTTCTTCATTTCTGATCTTATCTCTCAGACTGTTTCCTGTCATTCGTCTAACACATTTAATCTCTGTAGAGGTTATTTTTCTTATTGTTCTTGCATCTAGGGTCCAGGTCTGGCATTGGTAGCACAACATTGGGATGAAGATTGTATTGAATAGTGCTCGTTTTGCCTCCAGAGTTATTTCCTTGTTGGACAATAGCGGTGATAATTGACAAGCTTTGTTGCATCTTGATTCTATCTCTGCTTTGGGAATTATTGTTTGTCATTAGACTTCCTAGGTATTTGAATTCCTCTACATGTTTTAGTTGTCTGCCTTCTATAGTTATGTTGATGTTCTGTTTATTTTTGGCGACTTCTGTTTTGTTGATGTTGATTTTCATGTTGTATTTTGTGCCTGAGATGTTGAGTTTGTTTAAGTGTTCTTGTAGGTCTTCTATTGTTTCATGTATTAGTGCCTGATCGTCTGCAAATAGAAGCTCGTTGATCTCCTCTGTCTCTGATGGGTTGGCTAGCTTGCATATATGGTCCATGTATGTAATAAACAGTAGGGGTGATAGTACGCGCCTCTGTCTTACACCTGATCTAACTTCGAAGAGGTCTGTGTAGCCTGCTGCTGTCCTGACCCTGCAGCTGCTGTTGACGTAGAGACATTTAATAAGATTTTTTATCATGTTTCGATATTCCAGTTGTTTACGATGAATGATGATCTCGTATGTCAGGGAACAGTTGGCTGTGTTCACTTCTGCGCGGTTTCGCCTTATGTCTTTTGGCGTGTGCTGAGACTGCTACGATGGGGACTACAGTTACCTTTCTTTGTTTGGGAGATGAATTAGTAATTCGGATGATTCCACTGGCACGGGCGGTTGAGCAATTATGGATTTTAATTCGTTTGCTGTGATACCGAGGCCTTCCATAACCAATAATGTTATTAGTTCATTTCGTATGTATCCTGTATATTATATATGTCGTTGCATATGTCTGTGATCACTTCAATGCCAAAATCTTCTAGTGTTTTTTATCAGCTCTATCTGAATGATGTGAGGTCCTGCATCTTTTCCCTTTTTCATTGTTTGTATAGCTTTTTACACTTCCATTTTAAGTTTTTATGACATACATTTTACAATTGGTTTATTTCCCCTCCGACATAACATAGTTATGTTATAAATTCCTGTCATTTATTGATTATATCTCTGAAGTCTGTTAGCATTTTTCCCTTTTTTTGCAATACATTCACTTTCTGTGGCTTTTTTAACATTTACTAGCCATTCTCTTTATTTCTGTGTGCATCCCTCTTAATCTTGTTCATTTTCAGGTTAGATTTTTTTTTTGCCTTTTTGTACATTTTCCGCAAATACTAACAATTTTTAATATCCATTTTTATTTGTGTACTCTTCCTTTTGGGTAAGATATTGCAAATATCCTGTATGCTTTTCTTTATGCATTGCCATTTAGTTGTAACTTTTTCATCAGGATTGTATTTTCTGTACTGCTCAATCCCTTCTTCTAGTAGCTTCTGGTATGTGTTCTTTACTTGTATTGTATAAGTATCTTTAACATCTTTTTGATTTAAAGCTGTTATGTATAGTTGTATTGTTGATGAATTAGTCTTTTGTTTGTTTCTCTTTAGTTTGACTTGCATTTTAATCATTACAGGATTGTTTATCTGAATTTGCTACTGGATAACTGTTGGCTTTATTGATGCATTTACGGACCTATCTTTTACTGCAATTGTAACAAGTCGCAAAATTGAGGTATATTGGAGGAACGCTTCAAGGCATGGACCATGAATGAATGATCAATGACAAGAAAACACAAAAGACACTATAACAAAACGATACAAGCTTATATAGACGTAAATGATTGATATTTCTCCGTTTGTTTTTTACTTTGTCATCTTTCTTCCCTCAGCTAAATTGATAATGGTAAAACTAACTGCAGCATTAGTTTCATACACAACAACTTCACGAGGATAAATAATGATAGTAAAGATACATTTTTACTCTCTAAAATTACTCCCTAGAAGACAGTGGGCTGGATCTCAACGAAGATCATAATTTATCAGGGCTGTCAACAACAAAGCATCTTGCAATCAATTTAACGCTCTTTTCAGAGGCAGAGCAACAAAAAACCCTTGCAAGAACGTGACATAAGCCATCATGGACTAAATCAGTTTCGTTTCTTTTTCTCTTATCGCTCCTATTCCGTTTATTGCATTTTTTTTGCAAAGATGTTATGTTTGCATTGATATGGATTTATATGAAACTGCAGCTGAACTCTAAGGAGAAGATTAAAGAGAAAACATTGTATTCATCAGAATGCTATGTCAGTAGTTACAGTATTGAGGAGTCATGGAAACAAATACATGAATGATCTCAGAGAAACCCAACAAGCTCTGCCAGAGATGCTGAACTGTGGTTCAGTGGATTCCATCTCACTGCAATATTCCCTATAAACGATGTGGCAGACAGGTTGGCAAAGGAAGGTGGCAAATTACAGCAGCCAGACACAAGTACAACTTATGAGGAATCAAAGAAGTTTATCAGGAACAAATATATGAGCAAATGGAATCAAGAATATTAGGACTAGCACACACAAATTATGCCCAGCAGCAGCTCAACAAAAAGAACAAGAAACAATTTTTAGACTCCGTACAGGCCCACAACAATTGAAGTACCCTCTTTTAACACCCTCTAAGGATAATGAACCTTTGATGAATGTAACAGGAAAAATATCTGAGCATCCTCAACAATCATGAAAACATATTGGGAACAGAGAAGACACATGTGGCCATTACCGGTGGCAGGACATGCTGTATAGTGATGCCACACATCCTCAAGCTGACGAATACTTTCTTCGAACTTCATAATACTGGCGTCTAGAGGTGTACGCACAAGAGGAAGAAGCGGCTATTTTTTTAAAGAGAGTCTGGGAGCAGCGCATTAATTTATATATAGTGAAGTGGTTCCGATTTTTTCGAAATTTGTCAAAACTAAGTTATACATTTTTATAATGAAAAACAGGCCGTGTCTAGCTCTGGACAGACAGATCTACAGTAGTGGCCCCACCTCAAGCTGTTACATTATTATGTGATGAATGTTTAAAGTAGGAAGTGTATCACCCCACATTTGTATAATTTCCCGATACGTAATAGAAAAAATAAGAATAGAAAAGAAATAATAAGCCATGTTACACACGTAAATATATGAAGAATAAAGAAAGCACTACCTTAACGTACACAAATAGCAGTACTAACCCTAGAGGGTTTCCCTATCGTGTAACCAGCAGGCTGCCACCAACTATGGGCTTATAGCTCGTTTCAAAACATATGCCCAACTTCAAACGCTATTACTGTCTACCGTTTGTTAAATACTTTTGAAATTTTCCAAATGTTATTAGAATGCAAAAGACCCTTTAAATGTATATTTAACAAATATCTTGCAGCTGCAGTTTTCTTAAAGCGGCGATATTTCTTTGATGTTTGTCAAAATTGTAAATTGTGAACCCTAAAGAATAGAAATTACCGTAGTTGCTGGTCTACGATTAATTTTCAATAGTAAAGGCGTGGCCGTAATGGGGAAATAACTGATAAAACAAAACACCAGAAGAATTATTGTCTGCTCAGTTTCGAGGACGGACGATAATAATATCAAGGTATACCTGTATGTCCAATTTTCATAGTTGTGTGGTCCTGAAAAGGACAGTTTGTTGAAATAATTTAAGGTAATATAGGGGCCAACATTGTGGGGGCTATATACTTTCATTCTGAATCAGACGAGTCTAAAAGATTAATAACTGTTTGGGGTTGAACATTCCACAAACCATCATTTTTCCAATATTCCTCTTCCTGTTTTAAGAGGTGGTCTTCACATTTAGCCCAATAATCTTTGTCTATATTTAATAAAGCGAGATTAGCAAGAGTCTTTACATCGCATATTTTGAATGTTGTATTTTCATCTGCCACTTGTCCTTTTAATTTTGCCCAGATTAGTTCTATTGGATTTAAATGAGCATGGTAAGGTGGCAGCCTCAAACTTATATGACCGTGCTCTTGGATAATCTTATCTATTTGAAAAATCTTTGTCCTCTGTTTTTGCTTTACTAGAGATAGTAATTCAGGTTTTAAGTACATGTTATTAAATTCTATGTGCTCCTTTGTGAGCCATATCTTAATAGCATCTTTTTACTGGATGACGTCGGGACTTTATCTTCAAGTGCAACAATGTTGTGGTACGCTGCATTGTCCATTATTAGGCAAGATGGTCGATCTAGTGCTGGGAGAACAGAATTTTCAATCCAATGTCTAAATATGTGACCATTCATCTCAGAGTGATAATCCCGATTGTCTATGGATTTTGAAAGAAAACGAGCTCTGCATTCTGTATTAGTCCATGTTGTCGACTACCTGCATGAGCAATTATCAAGCGCTGTCCTTTGCTGCTAGGTATTAATCTCTTAATCTTTCCATCTGATGACTGCCATTCCCTTTGGTTAGTGTAGTGAGCATTGATCCATGTTTCATCCAAGTACACAATATCATAACCTTGCTTGCGCACCTCTTTTACTTCACGTAAGTACTTGCTTCTCATGACTACTATATGTGGCTTCTCACAGATGATGTTTCGTCCATTGGAATACTTTCTGAATGTAAAGCCTGCAGCTCTCACATTCCTCCATAATGTAGACTTTGATATTTCAATACTGTTGTTGTTTTTTAGCGATACTTTTAATTTTCTTATTGTAACAGTTTCATTCATACCCAACATTTTGCGAATTTCACTTCTAATAAGTTCACTGTCGAAATTATCCAACATTTTTGCTCTTCCTTGTGATTTTGTATATTTGGAACATTGACGGCCACGTGCTTGAATCCAGCGATTAAATGACCGTTTAGATAAATCCAAAATGTGTCTTGTCCTATTCTCAGGGTTTTCTAAAGAATGAAATAATCTTCCTCGTTTAGCCTCTTTGCAAAAATAGTCATACATTTTTATTGCGATGTTTTGTAAACTGCAGAATTTCATTTTAAGACTCATGATAAATGTTATTGTTCCACGTTACGACGCCGCTGAATTAACGGAAATGGAACACACAATGTCTCGTGTTTACTACAAGTGTCTAATTGTGTCAGACAACTCACGCGGAAAGCGTGCAAAATCGTAATTTGAGCGTGTAATGGATTTGTAATCGCTATTTTTAACTTAATACTGTAAACACTAAGTTTTGACTACATCAATGGTCGTTATAAATTTATATAAATCAAATAAGCAATAATAATAACCAAATGTTTGTTTTTAATGAAATTAATTCCCTGTTGGGTTCTAATCATTATAACTATACATGCAAATTTTGAAAAAATTACAAAAAGCGTTTAAAAGATATTGATTTTTAAAGTTGGGCACGACTTATGAAACAAGCTATAGTGCCTTCAACAAGCCTGTCTGCAGATAATGACTCTAACCTATGACTGTAGTCGCTTACGCCAATGACATTGCAGCGTCCCTGTCTTCTCTCAATCATTAAAGTTGATAGCGCTCGTGTGACTAAAGTTTCTCCCATTTACACAAACAAATGTACCAGACTGTGGGACTAAGACTAAGGGTGGGAGCATCATTGATCGCACTCGTTGCTTTTCAAGTAGAAAAAAAAAGTGTAACAAAGATCGCTGTCTTCTCTCACCAAATAGTCTGTCGGATGATTGTATGTGTATCACAACTGTGTTCAATCACATAATTACCAAAGTATGTATGCCTAGTTCATGTTCAATAAATGTCTTGCGCTCTATGAGCTTATAGTTAATCCTGTCTATTCTCTCATGCTTATGTCTTTCCTCCTACAATTGCTTCGTTCATTTACCACTCTTTCTCTCTCTCTCTCTCTCTCTCTCTACGACATATCACAATAACTTCCTCCACACAGATCTCCCACTCTATCTCTCTCTTTCTCTCCCACATACCAAAACAATTTATTCAACATAGATCTCCCTGTCTACCACATACCCAACAATTTACTCAACAAAGTCTCTCTCTCTATCTACCACATACCACAACAATTTACTCAACACAAGTCTCTCTCTCTCTCTCTCTACATACCACAAAAATTTACTCAACACAGATCTCTCTCTCTCTCTCTCGCTCTCTCTCAACCACATACCTCAACAATTTGCTCATAAACAAGTCTTTATCTCTCAACCACATTGTACAACAATTTACTTAACATAATTCTCTCTCTCTCTCTCTCTATCTCTCTCTCTCTATCTCTCTCTCTCTCTATCTCTCTCTCTCTTTATCTCTCTCTCTAACACACACTTCAAAAATTTACTCAATACAAGCCTCTCTCTACATCTATCTACCATATACTGCAACAGATTACTCAACACAGATCTCTCCTTCTCTACCATATATCTCAACAATTCATTCATCACAAGTCCCTCTCTCTCTCTCTCTCTCTACCACATACCTTAACAATTTACTCAACAAAGATCTCTCTCTCTCTCTACCACATACCTCAACAATTTACTCAATACGAATCTCTCTCTCTCTCTCTCTCTCTCTCTCTACCACATACCTCAACAATTTACTCACAAAGATCCTCTCTCTCTCTCTCTCTCTCTCTCTCTCTCTCCTACCACATACCTTAACATTTACTCAACAAAGATCTCTCTCTCTCTCTACCACAAACCTCAACAATTTACTCAATACGAATCTCTCTCTCTCTCTCTCTCTCTCTCTACCACATACCTCAACAATTTACTCATACGAATCTCTCTCTCTCTCTCTCTCTCTCTACCATATACCACAACAGTTGACTCAACACAGATCTCTCCTTCTCTACCATATATCTCAACAATTCATTCATCACAGTCCCTCTCTCTCTCTCTCTCTCTACCACATACCTCAACAATTTACTCAATACGAATCTCTCTCTCTCTCTCTCTCTCTCTCTCTCTCTACCACATACCACAACAGTTGACTCAACACAAATCTCTCTCTCTCTCTCTCTACCATATACCACAACAGTTGACTCAACACAGATCTCTCTCTCTCTCTACCACATACCACAACAGTTGACTCAACACAGATCTCTCTCTCTCTCTCTCTACCACATACCACAACAGTTGACTCAACACAGATCTCTCTCTCTCTCTCTACCACATACCACAACAGTTGACTCAACACAGATCTCTCTCTCTCTCTCTACCACATAAATCAACAATTTACTCACACAAGTATCTCTCTCTACTACATATCACAACAATTTACTCAACACAAGTCTCTCTCTCTACTACATATCACAACAATTTACTCACACAAGTCTCTCTCTCTACCACATACCTCAACAATTCACTCAACACACGCACGCACGCACGCACACACACACACACATACACAAACACACACACATATATATAAATCTCTCTACCGCATACACACAAAATTTACTCAACACAGATCTCCTCTCTCTATCTCTCTCTCCTCTCTCTCTCTCTCTCTCTTTCTACCACATACCTCAACAATTTTGAGAAAGAGAACAAAAGAGAGAGAGAGATCTTTCTCTCTGTCTCTACCCACATACCTCAACAATTTACGCAGCACAGATCGATCTCTCTCTCTCTCTCTCTCTCTCTCTCTCTACCACATACCGCAACAATTTTTGAGAAAGAGCACAAGAGAGAGAGAACAAGAGAGAGAGAGATCTTTATCTCTGTCTCTACCACATACCTCAACAATTTACGCAGCACACAGATCTCTCTCTCTCTCTCTCTCTCTCTCTCTCTCTCTAACACATACCGCAACAATTTTGAGAAAGAGCACAAGAGAGAGAGAGAACAAGAGAGAGAGAGAAGATCTTTATCTCTGTCTCTACCCACATCCTCAACAATTACGCAGCACAGATCTCTCTCTCTCTCTCTCTCTCTCTCTCTCTCTCTACCACATACCGCAGCAATTTTGAGAAAGAGCACAGAGAGAGAGAGAGAACAAGAGAGAGAGAGAGAGAGATCTTTATCTCTGTCTCTACACATACCTCACAATTTACGCAGCACAGATCTCTCTCTCTCGCTCGATCTTTCTCTCTCTCTCTCTCTCTCTCTTACCACATATCTCAACATTTAATCAATACAAATCTCTCACTCCACCCCCCCCTCTCTCTATCTCTCTACCACATACCTTAACAATTTACTCAACAAAGATCTCTCCTCTCTCTCTCTCTCTCTCTCTACCACATACCTCAACAATTTACTCAATACAAATCTCTCTATCCTCTCTCTCTCTCTCTCTCTCTCTCTACAACATACCTTAAACAATTTACTAAACACAAGTCTCTCTCACTCTCTATCTACCACATACCACAACAGTTTACTCAACACAGATCTCTCTCTCTCTCTCTCTCTGCACATACCTCAACAATTTACTCAATACAAAATCTCTCTATCTCTCTCTCTCTCTCTCTCTCTCTCTCTCTTCTCTACCACATACCTTAACAATTTACTAAACACAAGTCTCTCTCACTCTCTATCTACCACATACCACAACAATTTACTCAATACAGATTCTTCTCTCTCTCTCTCTCTCTCTCTCTCTCTCTCTAGCACATACATCAACAGTTTACTCAACACAGATCTCTCTCTCCCTCTCTCTCTCTCTCTCTCTCTAGCACATACATCAACAGTTTTACTCAACACAGATCTCTCTCTCTCTCTTTCTCTCTCTTTCTCTCTTCTCTCTAGCACATACATCAACAGTTTACTCAATACAGATCTCTCTCTCTCTCTCTAAACATACATCAACAGTTTACTCAACACAGATCTCTCTCTCTCTCTCTCCTCTCTCTCTCTACCACATACATCAACTATTTACTCATACAGATCTCTCTCTCTCTCTCTCTCTCTCTCTCTCTCTACCACATACATCAACAATTTACTCAATACAGATCTCTCTCTCTCTCTCTCTCTCTCTCTCTCCTACCCATACCTCAACAATTTACTCAATACGAATCTCTCTCTCTCTCTCTCTCTCTCTCTCTCTACCACATACCTCAACAATTTATTCAATACGAATCTCTCTCTCTCTCTCTCTCTCTCTCCTCTCTCTCTCTCTCTACCACATACCACAACAGTTGACTCAACACAGATCTCTCCTTCTCTACCATATATCTCAACAATTCATTCATCACAAGTCCCTCTCTCTCTCTCTCTCTACCACATACCTCAACAATTTACTCAATACGAATCTCTCTCTCTCTCTCTCTCTCTACCACATACCACAACAGCTGACTCAACACAGATCTCTCTCTCTCTTCTACACATACCAAACAGTTGACTCAACACAGATCTCTCTCTCTCTCTCTCTCTACCACATACCACAACAGTTGACTCAACACAGATCTCTCTCTCTCTCTCTCTACCACATACCACAACAGTTGACTCAACACAGATCTCTCTCTCTCTCTCTCTACCACATACCACAACAGTTGACTCAACACAGATCTCTCTCTCTCTCTACACATAAATCAACAATATTACTCAACACAAGTATCTCTCTCTACTACATATCACAACAATTTACTCAACACAAGTCTCTCTCTCTACTACATATCACAACAATTTACTCAACACAAGTCTCTCTCTCTCTACACATACCTCAACAATTCACTCAACACACGCACGCACGCACACACACACACACATACACAAACACACAACATATATATAAATCTCTCTACCGCATACACCAAATTTACTCAACACAGATCTCTCTCTCTCTCTCTCTCTCTCTCTCTCTCTCTCTCTTTCTGCCACATACCTCAACAATTTTGAGAAAGAGAACAAAAGAGAGAGAGAGAGAGAGATATTTCTCTCTGTCTCTACCACATACCTCAACAATTTACGCAGCACAGATCTCCTCTCTCTCTCTCTCTCTCTCTCTACCACATACCGCAACAATTTTGAGAAAGAGCACAAGAGAGAGAGAGAGAGAGAACAAGAGAGAGAGATCTTTATCTCTGTCTCTACCACATACCTCAACAATTTACGCAGCACAGATCTCTCCTCTCTCTCTCTCTCTCTCTCTCTACCACATACCGCAGCAATTTTGAGAAAGAGCACAAGAGAGAGAGAGAACAAGAGAGAGAGAGAGAGAGATCTTTATCTCTGTCTCTACCACATACCTCAACAATTTACGCAGCACAGATCTCTCTCTCTCGCTCGATCTTCTCTCTCTTCTCCTCTCTCTCTCTCTCTCTCTCTACCACATATCTCAACAATTTAATCAATACAAATCTCTCACTCCCCCCCCCCTCTCTATCTCTCTACCACATACCTTAACAATTTACTCAACAAAGATCTCTCTCTCTCTATCTCTCTACCCTACCTCAACAATTTACTCAATACAGATCTCTCTATCTCTCTCTCTCTCTCTCTCTCTCTCTCTCTCTACCACATACCTTAACAATTTACTAAACACAAGTCTCTCTCACTCTCTATCTACCACATACCACAACAGTTTACTCAACACAGATCTCTCTCTCTCTCTCTACCACATACCTCAACAATTTACTCAATACAGATCTCTCTATCACTCTCTCTCTCTCTCTCTCTACCACATACCTTAAACAATTACTAAACACAAGTCTCTCTCACTCTCTATCTACCACATACCACAACAATTTACTCAATACAGATCTCTCTCTCTCTCTCTCTCTCTCTCTCTCTAGCACTACATCAACAGTTTACTCACACGATCTCTCTCTCCCTCTCTCTCTCTAAACACATACATCAACAGTTTACTCAACACAGATCTCTCTCTCTCTCTTTCTCTCTCTCTCTAGCACATACCATCAACAGTTTACTCAATACAGATCTCTCTCTCTCTCTCTCTACCACATACATCAACAGTTTACTCAACACAGATATCTCTCTCTCTCTCTCTCTCTACCACATACATCAACTATTTACTCAATACAGATCTCTCTCTCTCTCTCTCTCTCTCTCTACCACATACATCAACAATTTACTCAATACAGATCTCTCTCTCTCTCTCTCTCTCTTTCTCTCTACCACATACATCAACAATTTACTCAATACAGATCTCTCGATCTCTCTCTCTACCACATACATCAACAATTACTCAATACAGATCTCTCTCTCTCTCTCTACCACATACATCAACAGTTTACTCAACACAGATCTCTCTCTCTCTCTCTACCACATACATCAACAATTTACTCAACACAGATCTATCTCTCTCTCTCTCTCTAGCACATACATCAACAGTTTACTCAACACAGATCTCTCTATCTCTCTCTCTCTCTCTCTAGCACATACATCAACATTACTCAACACAGATCTCTCTCTCTCTCTCTAGCACATACATCAACAATTTACTCAACACAGATCTCTCTCTCTCTCTCTCTCTCTTTCTCTATCACATACATCAACAGTTTACTCAACACAGATCTCTCTCTCTCTCTCTCTCTCTACCACATATATAAACAATTTATTCAATACAGATCTCTCTCTCTCTCTCTCTCTCTCTCTCTCTCTCTCTCTCTCTACCTCTACCACATACATCAACAATTTACTCAATACAGATCTCTCTCGAGCTCCTCTCTCTCTATCTACCACATACCTCAACAATTTAATCAATACAAATCTCTCACTCCCCCCCCTCTCTCTATCTCTCTACCACATACCTTAACAATTTACTCAACAAAGATTTCTCTCTCTCTCTCTATCTACCACATACCTCAACAATTTACTCAATACAGATCTCTCTATCTCTCTCTCTCTCTACCACATACCTTAACAATTTACTAAACACAAGTCTCTCTCACTCTCTATCTACCACATACCACAACAGTTTACTCAACACAGATCTCTCTCTCTAATCTCTCTCTCTCTCTCTCTAGCACATACATCAACAGTTTACTCAACACAGATCTCTCTCTCTCTCTCTCTTCTCTCTCTCTACCACATACATCAACAATTTACTCAATACAAATCTCTCTATCTCTCTCTCTCTCTCTCTCTCTCTCTCTACCACATACCTTAACAATTTACTAAACACAAGTCTCTCTCACTCTCTATCTACCACATACCACAACAGTTTACTCAACACAGATCTCTCTCTCTCTCTCTCTGCCACATACCTCAACAATTTACTCAATACAAATCTCTCTCTCTCTCTCTCTCTCTCTCTCTCTCTCTACCACATACCTTAACAATTTACTAAACACAAGTCTCTCTCACTCTCTATCTACCACATACCACAACAATTTACTCAATACAGATCTCTCTCTCTCTCTCTCTCTCTAGCACATACATCAACAGTTTACTCAACACAGATCTCTCTCTCCCTCTCTCTCTCTCTCTCTCTAGCACAACATCAACAGTTTACTCAACACAGATCTCTCTCTCTCTTTCTCTCTCTCTCTAGCACATACATCAACAGTTTACTCAATACAGATCTCTCTCTCTTCTCTCTCTACCACATACATCAACAGTTTACTCAACACAGATCTCTCTCTCTCTCTCTCTCTCTCTACCACATACATCAACTATTTACTCAATACAGATCTCTCTCTCTCTCTCTCTCTCTCTACCACATACATCAACAATTTACTCAATACAGATCTCTTCTCTCTCTCTCGATCTCTCTCTCTCTCTCTCTCTACCACATACCTCAACAATTTACTCAATACGAATCTCTCTCTCTCTCTCTCTCTCTACCACATACCTCAACAATTTACTCAATACGAATCTCTCTCTCTCTCTCTCTCTCTCTCTCTCTCTCTCTACCACATACCACAACAGTTGGACTCAACACAGATCTCTCCTTCTCTACCATATATCTCAACAATTCATTCATCACAAGTCCCTCTCTCTCTCTCTCTCTCTCTACCACATACCTCAACAATTTACTCAATACGAATCTCTCTCTCTCTCTCTCTCTCTCTCTCTCTCTACCACATACCACAACAGTTGACTCAACACAGATCTCTCTCTCTCTCTCTCTCTCTCTCTCTCTCTCTCTCTCTACCACATACCGCAACAATTTTGAGAAAGAGCACAAGAGAGAGAGAGAACAAGAGAGAGAGAGATCTTTATCTCTGTCTCTACCACATACCTCAACAATTTACGCAGCACAGATCTCTCTCTCTCTCTCTCTCTCTCTCTCTCTCTCTACCACATACCGCAGCAATTTTGAGAAAGCACAAGAGAGAGAGAGAACAAGAGAGAGAGAGAGAGAGAGATCTTTATCTCTGTCTCTACCACATACCTCAACAATTTACGCAGCACAGATCTCTCTCTCTCGCTCGATCTTTTCTCTCTCTCTCTCTCTCTCTCTCTCTACCACATATCTCAACAATTTAATCAATACAAATCTCTCACTCCCCCCCCTCTCTCTATCTCTCTACCACATACCTTAACAATTTACTCAACAAAGATCTCTCTCTCTCTATCTCTCTACCACATACCTCAACAATTTACTCAATACAGATCTCTCTATCTCTCTCTCTCTCTCTCTCTCTCTCTCTCTCTACCACATACCTTAACAATTTACTAAACACAAGTCTCTCTCACTCTCTATCTACCACATACCACAACAGTTTACTCAACACAGCTCTCTCTCTCTCTCTACCACATACCTCAACAATTTACTCAATACAGATCTCTCTATCTCTCTCTCTCTCTCTCTCTACACATACCTTAACAATTTACTAAACACAAGTCTCTCTCACTCTCTATCTACCACATACCACAACAATTTACTCAATACAGATCTCTCTCTCTCTCTCTCTTACTCTCTAGCACATACATCAACAGTTTACTCAACACAGATCTCTCTCTCCCTCTCTCTCTCTAACACATACATCAACAGTTTACTCAACACAGATCTCTCTCTCTCTCTCTTTCTCTCTCTCTCTAGCACATACATCAACAGTTTACTCAATACAGATCTCTCTCTCTCTCTACCACATACATCAACAGTTTACTCAACACAGATCTCTCTCTCTCCCTCTCTCTTCTACCACATACATCAACTATTTACTCAATACAGATCTCTCTCTCTCTCTCTCTCTCTCTCTACCACATACATCAACAATTTACTCAATACAGATCTCTCTCTCTCTCTCTCTCTCTCTCTCTCTCTCTCTACCACATACACATCAACAATTTACTCAATACAGATCTCTCGATCTCTCTCTCTACCACATACATCAACAATTTACTCAATACAGATCTCTCTCTCTCTCTCTCTCTCTCTCTACCACATACATCAACAGTTTACTCAACACAGATCTCTCTCTCTCTCTCTACCACATACATCAACAATTTACTCAACACAGATCTATCTCTCTCTCTCTCTAGCACATACATCAACAGTTTACTCAACACAGATCTCTCTCTCTCTCTCTCTCTAGCACATACATCAACAGTTTACTCAACACAGATCTCTCTCTCTCTCTCTAGCACATACATCAACAATTTACTCAACACAGATCTCTGTCTCTCTCTCTCTCTCTCTCTCTCTTTCTCTACACATACATCAACAGTTTACTCAACACAGATCTCTCTCTCTCTCTCTCTCTACCACATATATAAACAATTTATTCAATACAGATCTCTCTCTCTCTCTCTCTCTCTCTCTCTCTCTTACCACATACATCAACAATTTACTCAATACAGATCTCTCTCGATCTCTCTCTCTCTCTCTATCCACCACATACCTCAACAATTTAATCAATACAAATCTCTCACTCCCCCCCCCCTCTCTCTATCTCTCTACCACATACCTTAACAATTTACTCAACAAAGATTTCTCTCTCTCTCTCTATCTACCACATACCTCAACAATTTACTCAATACAGATCTCTCTATCTCTCTCTCTCTCTACCACATACCTTAACAATTTACTAAACACAAGTCTCTCTCACTCTCTATCTACCACATACCACAACAGTTTACTCAACACAGATCTCTCTCTCTCTCTCTATCTCTCTCTCTCTCTCTAGCACATACATCAACAGTTTACTCAACACAGATCTCTCTCTCTCTCTTCTCTCTCTCTACCACATACATCAACAATTTACTCAATACAGATCTCTCTCTCTCTCTCTCTCTCTCTCTAGCACATACATCAACTGTTTACTCAACACAGATCTCTCTCTCTCTCTTCTCTCTCTCTACCACATACATCAACAATTTACTCAATACAGATCTCTCTCTCTCTCTCTACCACATACATCAACAATTTACTCAATACATATCTCTCTCTCTCTCTCTCTCTCTACCACATACATCAACAATTTACTCAATACAGATATCTCTCGATCTCTCTCTCTCTCTCTCCCATATACCTCATTAATTTACTCAACACAAGTCTCTCACTCACTCTACCACATATCACAACAATTTACTCAACACAAGTCTCTATATCTACCACATACCTCAACAATTTACTCAATACAGATCTCTCTCTCTCTCTCTCTCTCTCTCTCTCTCTCTCTACCACATACATCAACAATTTACTCAATACAGATCTCTCTCTCTCTCTCTCTCTCTCTCTCTCTACCACATACCTCAACAATTTACTCAATACGAATCTCTCTCTCTCTCTCTCTCTCTCTACCACATACCTCAACAATTTACTCAATACGAATCTCTCTCTCTCTCTCTCTCTCTCTCTCTCTCTCTCTCTCTCTCTACCACATACCACAACAGTTGACTCAACACAGATCTCTCCTTCTCTACCATATATCTCAACAATTCATTCATGACAAGTCCCTCTCTCTCTCTCTCTCTACCACATACCTCAACAATTTACTCAATACGAATCTCTCTCTCTCTCTCTCTCTCTCTCTACCACATACCACAACAGTTGACTCAACACAGATCTCTCTCTCTCTCTCTCTACCACATACCACAACAGTTGACTCAACACAGATCTCTCTCTCTCTCTCTACCACATACCACAACAGTTGACTCAACACAGATCTCTCTCTCTCTCTCTACCACATACCACAACAGTTGACTCAACACAGATCTCTCTTTCTCTCTCTACCACATACCACAACAGTTGACTCAACACAGATCTCTCTCTCTCTCTACCACATAAATCAAACAATTTACTCAACACAAGTATCTCTCTCTACTACATATCACAACAATTTACTCAACACAAGTCTCTCTCTCTACTACATATCACAACAATTTACTCAACACAAGTCTCTCTCTCTACCACATACCTCAACAATTCACTCAAACACACGCACGCACGCACACACACACACACATACACAAACACACACACATATATATAAATCTCTCTACCGCATACCACCAAATTTACTCAACACAGATCTCTCTCTCTCTCTATCTCTCTCTCTCTCTCTCTCTCTTTCTACCACATACCTCAACAATTTTGAGAAAGAGAACAAAAGAGAGAGAGAGAGATATTTCTCTCTGTCTCTACCACATACCTCAACAATTTACGCAGCACAGATCTCTCTCTCTCTCTCTCTCTCTCTCTCTCTCTACCACATACCGCAACAATTTTGAGAAAGAGCACAAGAGAGAGAGAGAACAAGAGAGAGAGATCTTTATCTCTGTCTCTACCACATACCTCAACAATTTACGCAGCACAGATCTCTCTCTCTCTCTCTCTCTCTCTCTCTCTACCACATACCGCAGCAATTTTGAGAAAGAGCACAGAGAGAGAGAAAGAACAAGAGAGAGAGAGAGAGAGAGAGATCTTTATCTCTGTCTCTACCACATACCTCAACAATTTACGCAGCACAGATCTCTCTCTCTCGCTCGATCTTTCTCTCTCTCTCTCTCTCTCTCTACCACATATCTCAACAATTTAATCAATACAAATCTCTCACTCCCCCCCCTCTCTCTATCTCTCTACCACATACCTTAACAATTTACTCAACAAAGATCTCTCTCTCTCTATCTCTCTACCACATACCTCAACAATTTACTCAATACAGATCTCTCTATCTCTCTCTCTCTCTCTCTCTCTCTCTCTCTCTACCACATACCTTAACAATTTACTAAACACAAGTCTCTCTCACTCTCTATCTACCACATACCACAACAGTTTACTCAACACAGATCTCTCTCTCTCTCTCTCTACCACATACCTCAACAATTTACTCAATACAGATCTCACTATCTCTCTCTCTCTCTCTCTCTCTCTCTACCACATACCTTAACAATTTACTAAACACAAGTCTCTCTCACTCTCTATCTACCACATACCACAACAATTTACTCAATACAGATCTCTCTCTCTCTC